>JBBGZY010002175.1:1420000-2020000 GCA_037952925.1 Lithobates clamitans | reverse complement strand
ATGCACACAGTGCTCTGGGCATTGGTCTGAGGAGGCCTGTAATGCACAGTACTCTGGATGCCGGTGGTCTGAGGAGGCCTGTAATGCACATACAGTGCTCTGGATGGTGGTGGTCAGGGGAGGCCTGTAATGCTGCACAGTGCTGAACAGTGGTCTAAGGGATGGCCTGTAATGCACAGTGCTCTGGATGCCGGTGGTCAGAGGATACCTGTAATGTACAGTGCTCTGGATGCCAGTGGTCAGAGGAGGCCTGTAATGCACAGTGCTCCGGATGCCGGTGGTCAGAGGAGGCCTGTAATACATAGTGCTCTGGAAGGTGGTCTGAGGGATGGCCTGTAATGCACAGTGCTCTGGATGGTGGTCTGAGGGATGGCCTGTAATGCACAGTGCTCTGGATGGTGGTCTGAGGGATGGCCTGTAATGCACAGTGCTCCGGATGCCGGTGGTCAGAGGAGGCCTGTAATGCACACAGTGCTCTGGATGGATGGTGGTCTGAGGGGAGTCCTCAGGCCTGTAATTGTAATGTACACATAGTGGGTGCTCTCTACTATGGACACGGGTGGTCGTTGTGACTCGTGAGTCGGGACTCAGGAGTGGGACTCTTGTCGGGACTCGGGAGGCCTGTAATTCACAGTGCTGCTCTGGTCTCTGTTAGTCGTCAGGGTCTGAGGACTTGAAGGCCTGTAGTGCTGGCTGCACAGACGCTTGCTTGCTGGGAGCAGAAGCAAGTGGAGCTCCATGGAAACCAGAAGTTAGTTCACAAGGGTAAAAGGTCCCTGCCTCACATTTTCATTTAGTTTTCGTTCGTTAACAAAAATGGAATTGATTTCCATCATAGTTTTCATCAGTGGAAAACGTGCTGTACTTTTTGTTTTGGGTGCGCAGTGCGCCGCCCTGCCCCAAAGCACCCACCCCCCATGTTGAGGTATGGTTCGGGGGGGGGGGCTCGCTCGTCCCCACCCCCTTCCTGACCGGCCGGGCTGCGTGCTTGGATTAGGGTCTGGTATGGATTTTGGGGGGACCCCCCACGCCATTTTTTTCAGCGTAGGGGGTTCCCCTTAATATCCATATCAGACCGAAGGGCCTGGTATGCTCTTGGAGGGGGAACCCATGCTGGTTTTTTATTTAGTCGGATCCCCGTTCATTGAAGTCGGACGCGTATCTGACTTCAAGTCGCAGGGCAAAGTCGGATCCAAAGTAGGACGAGTGTCGTGTCGCACCGGTGTGAACCCGGCCTAAATGTAACATTGTAACAAAATCTCTAGAGGCAGAAAATATAACAAAACTATAATAACTCTAATACAAAACTATATAACTTATATATACAACAACAAAACTTCCGGGGCCAGCAAATGTAACACTGTAATAATAAAACTTCCGGCGCCAGTGAATATAACACTGTAATAATAAAATCTCCAGTGGCAGCAAATGTAAAATTGTAATGATAAAACTTCCGCTTCCAGTGAATGTAACAAAAAGGAGAACCCGCTCCAGGTATCTACTTCCTAATGATCTCCCCCCTCTCCAGACGTGGGTGCGGCTCGATATGCAACCATATGGAAAATTTTGAACAGAAAGGTCCGGATGGCCGCACTCCAATGAAAAACGATTTCTTTATTGTTATAATGGATCCATACAGCAAGGATAAAACCACTGACGCGTTTCACACCGTTATAGCAGGTGCTTATTCATAGCTAAGTTTTAAAATAATGACAAAGACATATACATGCAAGCAGGAAAAAACGTAAATTGATGTAATTAGGCATCGTGTACGCCCACCACAGGTGACACAATGCTCTGAGTCGATATTAACCAATACGCGGCTTTAACCGCTTCACCCCCCGGAAGATTTTACCCCCTTCCTGACCAGGGCACTTTTGCGATTCGCCACTGCGTCACTTTAACTGACAACTGCGCGGTTGTGCGACGTGGCTCCAAAACAAAATTGACGTCCTTTTCCCCCCACAAATAGAGCTTTCTTTTGGTGGTATTTGATCACCTCTGCGGTTTTTATTTTTTGCGCTTTAAACAAAAAAAGAGCGACAATTTTGAAAAAAAACGCAATATTTTTTACTTTTTGCTATAATAAATATCCCCGAAAAAATATATTAATTTTTTTTTTCCCCTCAGTTTAGGCCGATATGTATTCTTCTACATATTTTTCGTAAAAAAAAATCGCAATAAGCGTATATTGATTGGTTTGCGCAAAAGTTATAGCGTCTACAAAATAGGGGATAGTTTTATGGCATTTTTATTAATATTTTTTTCTTTTTACTAGTAATGGCGGCGATCAGCGATTTTTATCGTGACTGCGACATTATGGCGGATGCATCGGACAATTTTGACACATTTTTGGGAACATTGGCATTAATACAGCGATCAATGTGATTAAAAATGCACTGATTACTGTAAAAATGTCACTGGCAGTGAAGGGGTTAACCACTAGGGGGCAGGGAAGGGGTTGATGTGTGTCCTGGGGAGTGTTCTAACTGAAGGGGGATGAGGACTGTGCAGGGAAACTAACAGATCGCTGTTCATACTCTGTATGAACAGGGGATCTGTCAGTTCTCCCCTCAGAGAACCGTAAACTCTGTGTTTACATACACAGTTCCGGGTTCTCCGTGTGCCCCGAGCGATCGCAGGAGCCCGGCGGTGATCGAGCGCGCCCCCTAGTGGCCACAGGGCGAAGCGACAGTTACATAATGTCGTTTCGCCCAGCCATGCCATTCTGCCGCAGTACAACTGAGTCAGCTGGGCTTCTCTCTCATATGATCACAAGGTTAACTCTTCATACAAAATTAAAGATAAATAAGCCAAATCCATGAAAGATACATAAATAAAGACCAAGAAATTAGCGATTATACATGCTTGGCATAATTGAATCACCTGAACAGGTGGAAAATATTCCACTCAAGAAAGTCTTCTAAAAACAAAAAGTTATTTAAAAAACTTTCCGTAAACATAGGTGTGCATATATGTATATGTGCTTTGATAAAAAATGCCTGTAGAGTTTCCCGGCAGAGACACCTGTGCATGCCTAGCATTAGAATTCTCATGTAAACATACAGTCAAGTCCATAAGTATTGGGACATCGACACAATTCTAATCTTTTTGGCTCTATACACCATCACAGTGGATTTGAAATGAAATGAACAAGATGTGCTTTAACTGCAGACTTTCAGCTTTATTTTGAGTGTATTTACATCCAAATCAGGTGAACGGTGTAGGAATTACAACAGTTTGTATATGTACCTCCCACTTTTTAACGGACTAAAAGTAATGGGACAGATTAACAATCATCCATCAAACTTTCACTTTTTAATACTTGGTTGCAAATCCTTTGCAGTCGATTACAGCCTGAAGTCTGGAACACATAGACATCACCAGGCGCTGGGTTTCATCCCTGGTGATGCTCTGCCAGGCCTCTACTGCAACTGTCTTCAGTTCCTGCTTGTTCTTGGGGCATTTTCCCTTCAGTTTTGTCTTCAGCAAGTGAAATGCATGCTCAATCTGATTCAGGTCAGGTGATTGACTTGGCCATTGCATAACATTCCACTTCTTTCCCTTAAAAAACTCTTTGGTTGCTTTCGCAGTATGCTTCGGGTCATTGTCCATCTGCACTGTGAAGTGCCGTCCAATGAGTTCTGAAGCATTTTGCTGAATATGAGCAGATAATATTGCCTGAAACACTTCAGAATTCATCCTGCTGCTTTTGTCAGCAGTCACATCATCAATAAATACAAGAGAACCAGTTCCATTGGCAGCCATACATGCCCACGCCATGACACTACCACCACCATGCTTCACTGATGAGGTGGCATGCTTTGGATCATGATCAGTTCCTTTCCTTCTCCATACTCCTCTCTTCCCATCACTCTGGTACAAGTTGATCTTGGTCTCATCTGTCCATAGGATGTTGTTCCAGAACTGTGAAGGCTTTTTTAGATGTTGTTTGGCAAACTGTAATCTGGCCTTCCTGTTTTTGAGGCTCACCAATGGTTACATCTTGTGGTGAACCCTCTGTAATCACTCTGGTGAAGTCTTCTCTTGATTGTTGACTTTGACACACATACACCGACCTCCTGGAGAGTGTTCTTGATCTGGCCAACTGTTGTGAAGGGTGTTTTCTTCACCAGGGAAAGAATTCTTCGGTCATCCACCGCAGTTGTTTTCCGTAGTCTTCCGGGTCTTTTGGTGTTGCTGAGCTCTCCGGTGCGTTCTTTCTTTTTAAGGATGTTCCAAACAGTTGATTTGGCCACACCTAATGTTTTTGTTATCTCTCTGATGGGTTTTTTTTAATTTTTTTCAGCCTAATGATGGCTTGCTTCACTGATAGTGACAGTTCTTTGGATCTCATATTGAGAGTTGACAGCAACAGATTCCAAATGCAAATAGCACACTTGAAATGAAATCTTTTATCTGCTCCTTGTAAATGGGATAATGAGGGGATAACACACACCTGGCCATGAAACAGCTAAGCAGCCAATTGTCCCATTACTTTTGGTCCCTTAAAAAGTGGGAGGCACATATACAAACTGTTGTAATTCCTACACCGTTCACCTGATTTGGATGTAAATACCCTCAAATTAAAGCTGAAAGTCTGCAGTTAAAGAACGTCTTGTTTGTTTCATTTCAAATCCATTGTGGTGGTGTATAGAGCCAAAAAGATTAGAATTGTGACAATGTCCCAATATTTATGGACCTGACTGTATAAGAAAAGAAAAAAATATATAAATATTGCTCTTGCGCATGCACAGGTAGGTAAACCCAAATTCTGTAAAAAAAACCCCCACAGGCAATCAGGATTCCCATCACACAGCACAGCATGAAAACACTGCCGTTAACCCCATGACAAAAAAGACCAGATAACTGCATGCAGACCAAACTTTCAGCCGCAAACAACATATTCACGGTTAGGATTCAATCAATTAGATACAGATATGCAATATGCCTCCTGCAGATATCAAGATCAGCCATCAAACACATATGTAGCAACATAAACTCTGGAAAGAATGAATACATGCAGGGAAGAAGAAAGACGTGATCATGTCAGAAGGAAACTGTCAAAGACATATATATAGAAACATTCTATCTGATCTTTGGAAACTCTATATGACCCTATGCTGACTGTTTGGATGTCTTTCAGTCAAATGTCATTAGCTGACAGCAGGCTGCTCTCCAACATACGACTATTGTGGATAATTAAAAGCCTCCATGTTCACATTTAAGTACAGTGACATTAAAGTCTAGGAAGTACACCCATTATCACTCATAAAAATGGGAAATGTACCATTCATGATTCACCCCCCCCCCCCCCCCCCGGGTTGCTGGTGTTAAAAAAAACTCTCTTTTACATAATATTCTGAATTTGTCCCCTCCTCTAACTGGCAAAGATATCTTCTCAACAACCTGGATCACTAAACTGCCAGCGAATGGAACATTGTAATAATAAAACCTCCAGTGCCAGCGAATGGAACATTGTAATGATAACTCTTATGCCGCGTACACACGATCGGAATTTCCGACGACAAATGTTGGATGGGAGCTTGTTGTCGGAAATTCCGACCGTGTGTAGGCTCCATCGGACATTTGCTGTTGGAATTTCCGACAACAAATGTTTGGGAGCTGGGTCTCAAATTTTCCGACAACAAAACTTGCTGTGGTAAATTCCGATCGTGTGTACACAATTCCGATGCACAAAAGTTCCACGCATGTTTGGAATCAAGCAGAAGAGCCGCACCGGTTATCGCACTTCCTTTTTCTCGGCTCGTCGTACGTGTTGTACATCACCGCGTTCTTGACGTTCGGAATTTCCGACAAGATTTGTGTGACCGTGTGTACGCAAGACAAGTTTGAGCCAACATCCGTCGGAAAAAAAATCCACAGTTTTGTTGTCGGAATGTCCGATCGTGTGTACGCGGCATCTTGGTGCCAGCGAATGTAACGTTGTAATAATAAAACCTCCAGTGCCAGCGAATGTAACGTTGTATTGATAAAACTTCCAGTGGTAGTAAATGTAGCATTGAGGTTGATTTACTAAAGGCAAATAGACTGCGCACACTGCAAGTGCCATTGCTCCAGAGCGTAGTAAATGAGGGAGAGCTCTGATGGCTTCCATCATCCAATCATCTGCAACAATAATGCTGTTTTTTTTATTTTCCTTCCATGTGATTGGGTATTCTTTGCAAAGTGAAGCTTTGCCTCATTTACTAAGCTCTGGAGCAACTATTTTCCTTTGGTAAATCAGCCCCATTGCAATGATAAAACTTCTGGTACCATTGAATGTAACATTGTAATAATAAAACTTCCAGTGTCACCGAATGTAACACAATAACAGCAATCTTCTGGTGCCAAAAAGTGTCATCACAAAACTTCCAGTGTCACTGATCGCAACATTATAATGATAAAACTTCCGGTGCCAGTGAATGTAACATTGTAACTTCCGGTGCCAGTGAATGTAACATTGTAACTTCCGGTGCCAGTGAATGTAACATTGTATTCTCCGATGCCAGTGAATGTAACATTGTAACTTCCGGTGCCAGTGAATGTAACATTGTATCCTCCGATGCCAGTGAATGTAACATTGTAACTTCTGGTGCCAGTGAATGTAACATTGTAACTTCCGGTGCCAGTGAATGTAACATTGTAACTTCCAGTGACAGTGAATGTACCATTGTAACTTCTGGTGCCAGTGAATGTAACATTGTAACTTCCGGTGCCAGTGAATGTAACATTGTAACTTCCGATGCCAGTGAAAGTAACAATAAATTCTGGTGTCAGATTTTCATTGCAAAACTTCTCTCTCCCTCATTGGTTGTATTAAAAATATGGCAATTGTTTTTGGAACTCGATTTCCCATTGATGAATGATATGTAATCCTGGAGCTGGACAAGTGTCAGGGAAGGTAAGTCAATCTGCCCGCTGTGTGGATGAATGTGGATGGTGAATCTTATTTATGTACAGTATATGGCAAAGCTTTTACCCGTGTACAGTATAGAAAAGGCATCAGATTGATTATTTGCCCCTTGGTACCCAGTGTGCCCAGTGATGGGAAGACGAATGGATTGCAGTTTGTTGGTGACAGTGTGACAGATTGTCAGTGTACAGCATGACTGACTACTTCTTCATACCTCCCAACAATTTGAGATGGGAATGAGGAACACCTACTAGCAAACATAAGTAGACATAGGACACGCCCCCTGCCACACCCTCTTAAAGGAGAATTAACCAAAAAAAAGGTTAACTAAATCCACAAAGGCTTTTTTTACCACTAATATTCCTTTACATTGGCTTTTAAAATTTATAAATGCAGCAATTTAGAAATAAGATGAAAGGTTTAGCATGGGCTCTCAAATTTACCATTGTTCAAACAAGACACGTTACACTCAGAGTGATCTTGGATCATTGCAGGTGGAGTTTCACCGTTTATATAAAAAATATTATAATAATGTGTTCCATTGTACCAACTATAACAACCAGTGCGAATTGAGCTTTTCTTTTATAGTTGTTCAATATTTGTCAGTGTGAATGAAGAGCTTCAGTATCCTGGACACTGCCATCTTGTGGTCATAATTGACACTGCGGTCACATTTGGTCCAAGTCTGAAAGTCCGTAATATTGTACCAATGTGCTATGACTTCACTTATATATCACCGACCTATAACTATAGAACCATTCTATACTGTGTCTGTACATAAATATGTACATCAGTCTATGAATATATTTATCTCCTTTTCCTTTATATTCAGTCTCATCCTCATGCCACTTAGCATATGGAGACTCTCTTCTCTTCTCTTCTCTTCTCTTCTCTTCTCTTCTCTTCTCTTCTCTTCTCTTCTCTTCTCTTCTCTTCTCTTCTCTCCTCTCCTCTCCTCTCCTCTCCTCTCCTCTCCTCTCCTCTCCTCTCCTCTCCTCTCCTCTTCTCTTCTATCTATCTATCTATCTATCTATCTATCTATCTATCTATCTATGGCTGTGTGTCCATTAAGAGCGCACGGGCGCAGCCCCCTCTCTCCTGCCACCCCCTCTAGCACCAATAGATAGATTCATGCATTGCATGAATCTATCTATGGCCACCCCTGCCACCTCCTATTCAGGCGTCCGGCCCCTTTTTGGGCACCTGAATTACAGTGGGGGGTATTTTTGAAGCACCTGATTAGAGCCGTAGGCTCTAATGGGCTTCAAAAGAGGTGGACTGCAAGCGCAAAGCATTTTGCTCACAGTCCACCCAGGTGTTTTAGAAAAGTGAATTAATATTCGCTTTTTTATAACACTGAACTGCCTCTCCATCAATCAGGTAGCACGGGTCTGATACCCGTCACCTGATTAGCTGAAAGGACAAGCGTTGCGATTGGACGCCTATCAGGAGGAGGGGAGGAAACGCATGGAGGACACAGGAGCCGCTTCCTGACCCGCTGCAAGGTCCCCCAGCTCGCCGATGTCACCCGCTGCATGACCCGTCACTGAGATAGGGTAAGTGCCTGGGCAGACGGTGAGCGGGCGGGGGGGGGAGTCGCAGTGGCGGCGTTTGATGGGCACAGTGGCAGCATTTGATGGGCACAGTGGCGGCGTTTGATGGGCACAGTGGCAGCATTTTCATGGGCACAGTGGCAGCATTTGGTGGGCACAGTGCAGCATTTGATGGGCACAGTGGCAGAATTTGATGAGGCACAGTGGCAGCATTTGATGGGGCACAGTGGCGGCGTTTGATGGGCACAGTGGCAGCATTTTGATGGGCACAGTGGAAGCATTTGATGGGCACAGTGGCAGCATTTGATGGGGCACAGTGGCAGCATTTTGATGGGCACAGTGGCTGCATTTGATGGGCACAGTGGCTGCATTTTATGGGCACAGTGGCAGCATTTGGTGGGCACAGTGGCAGAATTTGATGGGGCACAGTGGAGGCATTTGATGGGCACAGTGGCAGCATTTGATTGGCGCAGTGGCATAATTTGATGGGCACAGTGGCAGCATTTCATGGGCACAGTGGCTGAATTTCATGGGCACAATGGCTGCATTTGATGGGCACAGTGGCTGCATTTGATGGGCACAGTGGCTGCATTTGATGGGCACAGTGGCTGCATTTCATGGGCACAATGGCTGCATTTGATGGGCACAGTGGCTGCATTTGATGGGCACAGTGGCTGCATTTGATGGGCACAGTGGCTGCATTTGATGGGCACAATGGCTGCATTTGATGGGCACAGTGGCTGCATTTGATGGGCACAGTGGCTGCATTTGATGGGCACAGTGGCTGCATTTGATGGGCACAGTGGCTGCATTTGATGGGCACAGTGGCTGCATTTGATGGGCACAGTGGCTGCATTTGATGGGCACAGTGGTAGCATTTGATGGGCACAGTGAGGCTGCAATTGATGGGTTTTTTTTCAGAATTTTTCAGTTTGTTTGCATGCCCCCCAAAAATTCTATTTATCTCATCTACTGTATAGAAATAAAATGTGATGCTTATATTATAGTCTATCCAGCTATCAGTGACGTATTTTCGGTCTCATCCTCGTGTCACTTAGCACATTGGAAACTCATTTTAAACTTTTAAATATACGGCCTGACATTTCCTAGCTGTGAGAAATGAATATCAATTTTGGAAATATGAGTGAGAATTGGATAAGGAGTCACATCTGAAAGGGGAGCCACCAGAGGATGAAGCGGCAGATTCATCGCTTTCCATTAGCGCACCTGCACTCCACGCTCAGACAGCTGTGATGTGGAATCTGTGAGCGTGAAACGTGGGCGCCGGCTTCCTCTGATGGCAGACACCATTCTGCAGGGGAGACAGCAATCCGTGTCTCACAATTTACATTGGATATCTGAGAGCTCAGAAATGCATTGAGGCCCAGCGATGAAATAATGATTATAATCATTTATTTCTTATTCATTTCCTTGTATTGCAGCCTTTATAGAGCTCCATCCGGCTTCCCTCCCAATCTTCCCATCAACAGGAACAGCACAGAAAGCATTTTTTTAATACTGTACTCTCTCTTAAGAAGAGGTGATTAATAGGCATATGATCTCCATGTATAAATACATAAGGGGGGGGGGTATATATAAATACATAAGGGGGGATATGATCTCCATGTATAAATACATAAGGGGGGGGGGATATGATCTCCATGTATAAATACATAAGGGGGGATATGATCTCCATGTATAAATACATAAGGGGGGGGGGGGATATGATCTCCATGTATAAATACATAAGGGGGGGGGGATATGATCTCCATGTATAAATACATAAGGGGGGATATGATCACCATGTATAAATACATAAGGGGGGGATATGATCTCCATGTATAAATTAATAAGGGGGGGGGGTAATTCTCTCCATGTATAACTACATAAGGGGGATATTATTACCATGTACAGTATCTCACAAAAGTGAGTACACCCCTCCCATTTTTGTAAATATTTTCTTCTATCTTTTCATGTGACAACACTGAAGAAATGACACTTTGCTACAATGTAAAGTAGTGAGTGTACAGCTTGTATAACAGTGTAAATTTGCTGTCCCCTCAAAATAACTCAACGCACAGCCATTAATGTCTAAACCGCTGGCAACAAAAGTGAGTACACCCCTAAGTGAAAATGTCCACATTAGGCCCAATTAGCCATTTTCCCTCCCCGGTGTCATGTGACTCGTTAGTGTTACAAGATCTCAGGTGTGAATGGGGAGCAGGTGTGTTCAATTTGGTGTTATCGCTCTCACTCTCTCATACTGGTCACTGGAAGTTCAACATGGCACCTCAAGAGCTCTCTGAGGATCTGAAAAAAAGAATTGTTGCTCTACTTAAAGATGGCCTAGGCTATAAGAAGATTGCCAAGACCCTGAAACTGAGCTGCAGCACTGTGGCAAGGACCATACAGCGGTTTAACAGGACAGGTTCCACTCAAAACAGGCCTCGTCATGGTCAACCAAAGAAGTTGAGTGCATGTGCTCAGCGTCATATCCAGAGGTTGTCTTTGGGAAATAGACGTATGAGTGCTGCCAGCATTGCTGCAGAGTAGGGATGAGCCGAACACCCTCCTGTTCGGTTCGCACCAGAACTTGCGAACAGGCAAAAAGTTTGTTTGAACATGCAAACACTGTTAAAGTGTGAATGCCAACATGTACTGTGACATACTATAGCAGAGCATGATCCCCTCCCTTCGGAGAACGGGGCCGCAGGGCAGTATTCCAACATGAAAAAGACCCCAAACACACCTCCAAGATGACCACTGCCTTGCTAAAGAAGCTGAGGGTAAAGGTGATGGACTGGCCAAGCATATCTCCAGACCTAAACCCTACTGAGCATCTGTGGGATATCCTCAAACAGAAGGTGGAGGAGCGCAAGGTCTCTAACATCCACCAGCTCTGTGATGTCGTCATGGAGGAGTAGAAGAGGACTCCAGTGGCAACCTGTGAAGATCTGGTGACCTCCATGCCTAAGAGGAATAAGGCAGTGCTGGAAAATAATGGTGGCCACACAAAATATTGACACTTTGGGCCCAATTTGGACATTTTCACTTAGGGGTGTACTCACTTTTGTTGCCAGCGGTTTAGACATTATAAGGGGGGGGATATGATCACCATGTATTAATACATAAGGGGGGATATGATCATCATGTATACATACATAAGGGGGGGATATGATCATCATGTATAAATACATAAGGAGGGGGATATGAGCACCATGTATAAATACATAAGGAGGGATATGATCATCATGTATAAATACATAAGGGGGGATATGATCACTATGTATAAATACATAAGGAGGGATATGATCACAATATATAAATACATAAGGGGGGGATATGATCACCATGTATAAATTCATAAGGTGGATATGATCACAATATATAAATACATAAGGGGGGGATATGATCACCATGTATAAATAGAGCCCCTCCCCAGAAATATCGGATCAATGCTCCATCCACCTAGGTGAGTATAAATGTTTGTACATTTTTTATCCCATGCTTCTCTTTTAACAAAAGAACTCACTCATTTTAAAGCAAAATGTAATAGACACTCAATACAAATAATAATAACAATAATTATAATCGTCTTCTGCAAATTAAACAAAACAATTGAAATTCTGTACAAATCTACAGTACTACTACTACTAGAAAATAAGAATCAGCACTTGCTATTATGGAGTGGCACAAGATGGCGTTTTTTGCAGAGAATGATGATAAGTAATACTATAAACATTATTTGTAGTCGTGGACTGTATGTGGACATATATTGAGAAACTGAGTATCATACAAACATTTTTATTTTATTCCATTAAAAAAGAAAAACATTTACAAAACATGGTAAAATACTCCACACTTAGAGGTTCACAACATGTATAGATTACAAACACAATTCACAAGTAGATTCAACGCGTTTCGGAAATCCTTCCTCAGGAGCACATCTGAGAGAATCAATACATTGGAATCCACATTTGATCTTTGTAGAAAGGTGCCAAATTATACGATTGACTGGAATTTACAACATGTATATATTTCCCATGGAAACATGCTGGAATTACGTGAATGATGCAGGACCTAGAGAGCTGTCCCTTTGATGGACTGGGAGCCCCTGTTGTTTTTGGAACACACAAACATTGACTACCTTCCTGTTATACTGGTGACCCTTCTATGTTGTTATATTACAGCTATACCATTCGGGGTTTGATTCCCCCATTGAAGACTATGCTTGCGAGATCGTTGGTTGTTTCTTGGCCATATATGGGTTCCAGCTTGGTTCATTAAGATGCACCTCCATGGGAAACATATACATGTTGGAAATTCCAGTTAATTACATCATTTTGTACCTGTCTACAAAAGACCAAGTGTGGCTTCCAATGTACTGATCCTCTCACTCCTGAAAAAAGAATTTCCGAAACGCATCAAGCCCTAATGTGAATTGTGTTTGGAATCTATACATGTTGTGAACCTTAATATGGAGAGTATTTTAAATATTTTAATACTTTGTAAATGTTTTTTAATGGAATAAAATAAAAATGTTTTTATGATACTCAGTTTCTCTCTATATATGTCCACATTAAGCCCATGACTACAAATAATGTTTATAGTATTATATGACTTACAGGGACATGGACATATCGCACACACAGTCTGGGTCTTCAACTGTTTATAGAATGATTAGAAAATATAGAGCTGGGCTAAATTCCACCAAAATGAGAAAGAGAATTGTCAGAAACCATGAAATCAGGCCAAGACAGAAGTACAGATAAATCACACTTGTTTAATAATAAAAGTAAAAAGAACAAACGTAGTCAAAACATAGCCAAAGTTCAGTAACCGGAATGGATAGTCAGCCAAGCCAGAGGTCAGGGATCAATGTAGTGGAACAGCAAGCAGAATCTGGAGCCAGAAGGGATGTCAGCAAAGCAAGTCTTGAACAGGATCGCAGGAGAGCATCTCAGTTTCTGTGATGTTGACCAAGGCGACAGCAGGGATCCTCTGGACTGGACGGCCTAAATAGACAGGACTGACGAGCAAGATATCATCAACAGCTGAGTAACTGTGGAGAGATAGGTGCTGGCAATTAGCCGACAGCTGAGCAGCCAGCTCAGAGAAGGAAGGGCTGAGCCCAGCCCTGACAAGAAGGAACCAACAATAAACATAGACGACGGCGGATTGTGACGAAACGCGTCAGTAGGGGGGACGTGCTGACGTCACCATATTGTTACGATCCGAGAAGGGCAGGTGTTCAGTTTAGCCGGCCAGGTATTTCACACACATGCTGTTTTATTTGCTTCTAATGCTTCTAGTGCATTACCTTCTTTTTAATAAAACGTCCGTTTTACACTATGGCAAGCTTTTTCCCTTTTTGGGTCCTCCTTTTCAGTTTACCTATCGGAAAGGATTCTGGCTATCTCAGATCTTGTGAAGGGGCTTAGAACATCTGCTCTGCTCTACCTTATGTTAAGTTTTCCTCGCTTTGAGCTGCCTTTTGACTTCTCCTATGAGGATAAAAGGCCCTGGCTAGGTATTAAGTCACATGCGGCCATGCTCTTGCTGGTAAGCGTGAAATTTATGGTCGTGCTGTTGGGTCATCAACATCACGAGGAGGATTTAAAGTGATACACATCTTTTTCACTTTCTCTACACGAATGGTGTCAAATGTTTACAACGGACTATCTATAGTCAATGTTTATTGTTGGTTCATTTGGTGAAATTTAGCGCAGCTTTATATTTTCCAATTGTGTTTTTGACTGTGTGTATCTCGCAGGAGAGCTGCTGCTTTTGGTATTTAAAGTTCATAGCGCAGTTTGCTCATATTTTTGTTATTATTTGTTTATAGCAGATTTGTGCAATTCGTTTAGTTCAAAATTCGTTTTTTAACTAATTTCGACAAATTCGTTGTTTCAGAAATAAACGAATTAAACAAAACTCGTTTAATAAATTCAAATATTCGAAAATTCGTAAATTCGTAAATTGGAAAATTTTGTAAATTAGAAATTCATAAATTCGAAATTCGAAAATTCATAAATTTGTAAATTCGTAAATTCATAAATTCAAATAATCGAAAATTCGTAAATTCAAAAATTCGTAAATTCAAAAATTTGTAAATTCAAAAATTCGGAACTTGGAAAATTTGTAAATTTGTAAATTTAAAATTCGTAAATTCAGAAATTCGTAAATTTGAAAAAAATCGTAAATTTGTAAATTCATGAATTCAAAAATTCGAAATTCAAAAATTCTTAAATTTGTAAATTCGAAATTTGAAAATCCAAAAACCCAAAAATTTGAAAATCTGAAATAATAACTAACTAATAGCAACTTAACTATTACTAACTATTAAATTATAGGTATTGAAATTTCCTTTCAAATTGTGGTGTTAGTAAACGTAACGAATACGAATTTATCCGAAGTTCCGAATGATCTGAAATAACGATTGCCGCATCTAAACAAATAGAACGTAACAAATTAATAGTAATAAATAACAATAATAATAATAAAAACGTTTTAATATTATTATTATTTTTGATTATTAATTTGTTCCATTTCATTTGTTTAGATGCGGCATTCATTATTTCAGATAATTCGGAACTTCGGATAAATTCGTATTCGTTACGTTCACTAACACCACAATTTGAAAGGAGATTCCAATACCTTTAATTTAATAGTTAGTTATTATTAGTTAGTTAGTTATTCTTTCAAATTTTCGGATTTTCTTTCTTACTTTCGGATTTTCTCAATTTTCGAATATACGAGCTTACATATTTTTGAATTTATGAATTTTATGAATATACAAATTTGCGAATTATCTAATTTACGAATTTTTGAATTAACAAATTTATGAATTGCGATCATAACGAATGACCCGAAAAAAACCAAAACTAATTAAACTAAAACGAAAACAAACACATTTTTCAGCAGTGCGCATCTCTAGTTTATAGAATGATGATACAAATTTAAATGGTAATCGTGGACCAACAATGAGTCAAGAGACGCTCAGCAGATGGCGCTACAAGCAGCGGCAGGGTGCGTTTTCTTTAATTTCTTTAAATCGGAGACTATTGATTGGGACAAGGGGGGAGGGCTGTATAGTGAATGTAAATGTTATTTTTTATCAGACCCTCCTGGACCCCCTGAAACCCATCCATGGACCCCCGGGTTAAGAACCCCTGAACTGGACAAGCCTGTGTCTTTTTTCAACCTCATTAATTATGTAATTATGTACTCTTGTTGCTGGAAAATCAATATTTTATTACCTTTGAATAATAATTCCCAGCAATTTTCAGCTGCCGGGAGGAGGGTTCTGAAAAGCACCCTATGTCAAATCCCATGTATGTGACTTCATGCACAGATGTCTATGGAGGTCCCAACTAAAATTGCAAAAAAATAGTGCAGAAACCTTTTTTTTTCCAAAGCGGTGCAGCACCTCAAAGTCAGAGTCGCACCAGTTTGAGCGGTTCCATTGCTGACAATTGGGCACGACTTGTCATGCGATTTGGAACTGTCAAATTGCATGACAAGTGGCACCGGTGTGAAAGGGGCCTTATTAGATATGACCATACACATTTTATAGTAATAGTCAGGGCTGCTGATAAGGCAGTACAGCCAGCCCTCCTGTACTGGGCCCGGGCCCCATCAGTTCAAAAGGGGGGGCCTGTGCACCTGCTCAGCAGGAGGGCCGGTTGTACTGTCTTATTGCAGACACCAATCCTCTTCTGCCTCCCCTTGCAACTCTGCCAGATTCTCCTCCTTTTACACTCCCTCCAGCTGCACTGCAGGGGGATTGGTAGCACATGCCCCCCTTCCATCTGCTGTATAGGCCCCCCTGTGTGCCCCTTACCCCCGCAGCACTGCCGGCTTTCCTACTCTCCCGCCAGCAACTGCTACGAGCACACACGGGGAATGTCACTTACTGGCCCCTTCATTTCCTGAATGAAGACAGAGAGCGATAAGTCCCAGTCACTTTTGTGTCCAATCACCGAAGCGTAGTAAACTAAGATTACTATGCTTCAGTTTGTGAATGAGCAGGAGGTCTCAGAACGCTTCCTATACATTCATCTGTGCAGCTAAGGCTGTAGAGAAAGGGACTGATAAACCTTTGTCTTCAGTCACTTTTGGCTGGGGGGGGGGCTGTCAGGTAGGCTGTATGGTGATACACAGAGGTGAAACAAATCTTCCTACATAAGTTTTACCTGTTTATCTGCTGCCATCTTTTTTCTACAGCTGTTCAAAGTCAAGAATTTATACAGCTTGTCTGAGCTTTTCAGAAAGTAGGGAGTGGGGAGCTGAATTTACACTCTGCAGACATGAGCGAGGAGAGATCTGAGAGCTGATTGGAGGGAAGGGACACACCCCCCTTCACACAGCACACAGGAACAGAACTGAGGCTGTCAACCACAGGCTGTGTGCTGGAGCTCCCTCTCCTGTCACCTTTTTAACTCTTGGTGTCAGAAGCGACTCAGATAGCAGAGGAAGGAGGCAGCAGACAGAAATTATTCTAAGCCCCTGTTCACACGGGTGCGATTTTTTAATTCGATTTGAGAGTTCCAGATCGCATGACAAGTCACACCCTATTGTCAGCAATGGAAACGTTCCTATAACGGCGACTCATGTCGCAGAAACTTTGAAAAAGGCTCCTGCACTAATTTTTGCCGAATTCATTGCGACTTGCATAGACTTTCTGATGCATGAAGTCGCAGGGCAAATCGCACTGGTGTGCGGCCTTGAAATTGCGCTGATGTAGCATGATTTCAAAGCCGCAACCGGTGTGAACGGGGGGCTCAGTGCTCCGGATTGAGACAAGTACACACTATAGAGGGATATGTTTTATATTAAAAATTTCAGATATTTCCTGTCTGAGGTTTACAACCACTTTAAAGCTAAAATCCAAGCAAACATCACGATCATTGATTGTCCAATGAGCAGCCAGGCGACACAGCGAGCTTCACAGATACAACTGCGAAAAAAACAAAACAGTGGCTGCACCTTTAACGACTTGAAGACCACGCCTTTTCTGGAACTTTTTGTTTACAAGTTTAAATTTAGTATTATTTTTTTTGCTAGATAATGACTTAGAACCCCCCAAACATTATCTGTATTTTTCTTTCGCAGAGACCCTAGAGAATAAAATGGCGATCATTGCGATATTTTATGTCACACCGCATTTGCGCAGCGGTCTTACAACTTATGTTGCACTTTAAGTTGTTTTTCATTATGTTAAAAAGAAGATATTGTGCCTTGTGCACTTTAACTTGATTTTATATATTTTCAAGTAATTTAAAAGTGTTAATAAACAAAAAGACAAAACTTATGTTTATTTGTCTTGTCTTTTTTTTTTTTTGTTGTTGTTGATCCGAAAATGATCCGAACCGTGACTCCTGATCCGAGGAACAATCCGAACCGTGGGTTTTTTGATCCGTTGCACCCCTACTTACAAGGGCAATTTTTTTTGGGAAAAAAATACACTTTTTTAAATTACCGTATATACTCGAGTATAAGTCGCTCCGAGTATAAGTCGAGGCCCTAATTTACTACAAAAAAATGGGAAAAACTTATTGACCCGAGTATAAGACGAGGGTGAGAAATGCACAGCTACTGTAAGTGGAAAAGAGGGTCAACAATGCCCATTTGCAGCCTCACTGTGGCCATTTGCAGTCATAGGTCCCCTGAACTTCAAACTCGGTAGTTAAGGGTTCCTAGATGCCCCCTAGCTGCAGCCAAAATTTGGGGTCTCTGAACCCAAAGGGTCCCGAAATTACATTGCTGCAGATGGACACAGTTGACCGAATTTGGGGCCCTGTATCTTGGGGCCACTTAGTGCTAAGAACCCCAAATTTGGTGTGAAAACCCAGTGGAACTAGCACCATAAAATTTCCAAAGCTGGGGTTACTAGCACCAAGTGGCCCTGAGATACAGGGCCCCAAAAATCAGTTCAGAAAATGTCAAGCACTTTTCTGCAGCAGAGAATGACATTTTCCGAACCGATTTTGGGACCCCGTATCTCAGGGCCACTTAGTGCTAGGAACTTCATCTTTGGATATGTTATGGTACCAGTTCTACTGGGTTTGCACACCACATTTGGGGTTCCTAGCACCAAGTGGGCCTGAGATACGGGGCCCCAAAGTCGGTTCGGAAAATGACATTTTTTGCTGCAGAAAAGTGCTTGACTCGAGTATAAGTCGAGGGGGGCACTTTCAGCACAAAAAAATGTGCTGAAAAATTCGACTTATACTCGAGTATATACGGTAAATAAAAAAACAAAACAGTAAAATTAGCCCAATTTTTTTGTATAATGTGAAAGATGGTTTTAAGCTGAGTAAATGGAGAAGAGGAAACCCAAAATTCACAGAAGACGGGCTGATTAACAGTCATCACATTCCAAGTAATAGAAACAAAAAAGAGAAAAAACCCCTAAAGAGTGGGACTTTAAATGTGACTGAAACCAACAGAGTATATATATATATATATATATATATATATATATATATATATATATATAAAATCATTTTTATTGAGTATACAAAACATTCAAGAGTTTAAAAGGTAAATTCATGCGGAATATACAATCCAAGTAGAATATAAAAATGGATACATATACAAGACCCAACGATCGTTTCTGGCTTTGATGCCCTTCTTCAGGGGTTTTACAAACGCATAGAGCCAAATGTCTAGTAGAAAAACACACATTACATTAATATACAAAACACACATATATATATCATATTATGCAAATGTATTGTGCAGAGATGTGAAAAAGGTCTTACATCAATAATGTTTCTGCAAGGTATCTCACATGACAAGAAGGTGGCGTGCGGCTACTATAAAGGTACTCTCCAGATTTCGCAAATAGCGTTCAGTACGTCTCAGCGAGGGTCCCACATGATCTACAAAAGGGAACCACTTAGCAAACTAAGAATCTAAAATTGACTGCAAGGTATTCAATATGTATTCAAAGAAAACGCATATGGGATTCTGTAAGATTAAAAAATATTGGTAAATAGACACCTACCTAGATGGAGAATGAAAAGGATATGATCAGCATAACCCAAAGGCCTGCTTCATAATAGTAATGCATCCCAATGTGGAGAAAGGATAAAAGTAATCCTATAATCCCAGGGGCAGGGCCGTCTTTTCGCATGGGCACACTGGGCAGTTGCCCGGGGGCCCCACTTTCCTTGGGGGGGCCCCACCTGCCCAGCGACCCCAGCCAGGGCCAGATTGGCCTACCGAGATACCGAGAAATTTCCCGGCAGGCCGCCTGCCCTGAGGCCGCTTTGAGTTGCGGCTGCAGAGCTCCGCTCTTTCCCTCTCTCTTCCTCCTCCTGTGTATCACGGAGCTGGCTGGGTCTGTGTTCGGCGGCCACGCTGTAACAAGGTCCCGCCCTCCCTAGACCGGCTCATGTAATAGTAGATTGAATCAGTGTTCTGCCTATCACACGAGCTGGTCTAGGGGGGCGGGACCTTGTTACAGCGTGGCCGCCGAACACAGACCCAGCCAGTTCCGTGATACACAGGAGGAGATGCCCGCTGTGTGTGTTACCAGGCGATGGTGAGTCTGTATTAATTGGCACAGTGATGCTGCATTCATGGGCATAGTGAGGGTGCATTTGTGGGCACAGTGAGGCTGCGATGGTGGGCACAGTGAGGCTGCATTCATGGGCACAGTGAGGCTGCATTCATGGGCACAGTGAGGCTGCATTCATGGGCACAGTGAGGCTGCAATGGTGGTCACAGTGAGGCTGCATTCATGGGCACAGTGAGGCTGCAATGGTGGGCACAGTGAGGCTGCATTCATGGGCACAGTGAGGCTGCAATGGTGGGCACAGTGAGGCTGCATTCATGGGCACAGTGAGGCTGCATTCATGGGCACAGTGAGGCTGCATTCATGGGCACAGTGAGGCTGCTTTCGTGGGCACAGTGAGGCTGCTTTCGTGGGCACAGTGAGGCTGCATTGGTGGGCACAGTGAGGCTGCATTGGTGGGCACAGTGAGGCTGCATTCACGGTCACAGTGAGGCTGCATTTGATGGGCAGTCGTGCGCGATTGTGTAGACAGGGCCCCGGTGCACTGTATTGCCCGGGGCCCTATAATGCTCTTAAGATGGCACTGCCCAGGGTTATACCTATGGATGCAAACAAACAGCTAATATAGATGCCCAGAAAAAATGCTAAAAGTAGCCAGATGAGGGTACAAGTATCAAGTTAATTACCTGACTATTAAGAAGATTGGGTGCTGTGGATATGCTACCGCCGTATGCGCCGTCACGACTAGTGTATCTTCACTGCTGGATGGTTTAAATATAGAGCCGAGACGCCGGAGCATGCGCAGTGTGTACACATGACGGAATGACGTCATTGCGATGGCGAATAACAAACGTTGCATCTAGATGACGGACCTGTGTATGTGATAGCGTCGTGTCGTCAAGGCAACTACCCGTTGTCCTAGCAAAAAGACATTGTGAGAAATTCACAATGCAATCAACCAAGGACTGTGAAAGGAGCAAAATGACAGCACAAATTAATGTAGTATTGTCGTGGAACATATGCAGTTATTGCCTTAACAGCAATGAGTGGATATCACCTGCATAGGAAGCGCACGGCGCCACCCCCAAAGTAAATAGATACCTAACATGTCACACTTTAAAATTGCGCACACTCGTGGAATGGCGCCAAACTTCAGTACTTAAAAATCTCCATAGGTGACGCTTTAAACATTTTTACAGGTTACCAGTTTAGCGTTACAGAGGAGGTCTAGAGCTAGAATGATTGCTCTCGCTCTAACGATCGTGGCGATACCTCACAAGTGCGGTTGGAACACCATTTACATATGCTTGCGTGACCTACATATGCGCACGATCTCGGAGGGACGGGCTGCTTTAAATTTTTTTATTTATTTTTTCTTATTTATTTTACTTTTTGTTTTTTTTTATTTTTGCACTGTCCCTTTAATTTTTTTTATCACTTTTATTCCTATTACAAGGAATGTAAACATCCCTTGTAATAAATATAAGGATGACAGGACCTCTTTATTGCGAGATCTGGGGTTAAAAAGACCTCAGATCCAGTGGCGGTTGGTGATTTGTTTGTTTTGGGGGGGCAGGAAACAATCCCCCCCCCCGAGCGGCCCGCAGAACCCCCCCCCCCCCATACCTCCCAACATTTTGAGATGGGAATGAGTGACACCTATCAGCAAAAGTATGCAGGCATAGGACACACCCCTTGCCACGCCCCCTTAAAGGAGAATTGTATAAAAAACAAGATTGGGTAAACCCGCAAGTATATACAACTATATATATCTGACCAAAATGAGGAACAGAGGGACATTGTTCCAAATCAGGGACAGTCCTTCGAAATCCAGGACAGTTGGGAGCTATGCCCCCCCCTGCTCTCGCTGTCTGCAGGTCGGTCGGGCACTTACCCCATCTAGGGGACAGGTGGGGGCTTCTGTGTCCTCTCCTCCATCATGGCGGCTTCCGCTATGTGGCTCTTCCCCTCCTCCTAGGCGTCCAATAGGATTGCCTGTCCTTTCAGCCAATCGGGAGACAGGTCTCAAGATCCGCTTCCTGATTGGCCGGGAAGAGGATCAGTGTTACAATAGCAAATATTAATTTGCTATTGTAACACACCTGGGTGGGCTCGGTTCCCATTCTCTGTGCCCCAAGCCCACCCTATTTTAAAGCCTATTAGAGCCTCTAATCACGTGCTTCAAAAAAAAAAACACCCCCCTCCAATGGAATCAATGCATCCGGCGCCCTGTAAGGACACATGGATAGGGGTGGGTGGCGCCCGTGTCCCCTTAATGGATGGGCCGCCCCAGCTCAGATCTTACATTTACAGGTAAAAGCAAAAAAAAAAAAATTGCCTTTGACCGAGGCAGCTCTATCTATCTATCTACATATCTATCTATCTATCTATCTATCTATCTATCTATCTATCTATCTATCTATCTATCTATCTATCTATCTATCTATCTATCTATCTATCTATCTATATATATATATATATATATACATCTATCGTTACAGTGTCACATAGCAAAATGCAAGGTATGACATGACCACTAGATGGCACCATAGGACTGCATTGAAACCAAAAATGCAATTTCAGTTTTATCCAAGCAGAATTCAATTTGGCAGAGCTGCTGTCAGATGATAACTGCAATTGCCCTTACTAAATGGATAACTATTCTCTTTAAATAAGGTTTTTGTGCAGTTAAAATTAAGAGGGGTGAAAAATTATCCGCGGCGTTTGAACTCGTGACATGGAGAGAGTGAATACATGAATCCCAAAAAAAAAAAAAAAAAAAAAACCTGGGCTGACTCCTGCTAATAAACTCCCGGTGAGCCGGTAGATAAATTAAATGAATATTCGCTCATTTTATTGTGTGAACATTTCCAAACCAAACCCTTTAGTAAATCAGCCTCATAATCTCAAATGATGTATTGCGTATGGCCAACTCAACATTGAATACAGTAAGGGTTGTATTATTACATTTCTGCCTAACAATTCACGCAGTGAACGTGGGTGTACGGTACATTCGTTCTATGCAAATGGGGGACGCTGTTAGGCCAATTCTTGTGCTGTTCAATTATTTTTTATTTTTGTTGTAAATGGGAAATACCATGTTTGGCCACTAGGTGGTGCTAAGTATCAGGGATTTTCATAATGACGGCACATGTAATTCATGCCAATACTTCATCAGTAAATGTACTTACAAATTACACTTCCTCCATTATAATAAACGCATGGTATTTTAAAAGCGGTGTTAAACCCAAAAAGCGAACATGTATTATATTGCAACTTAGATGTGGTGGCTGCATTTGTTTTCTTTTTAGGCTTTCTTTCTTCTATTTTTTAGATAGCAAGTCTATTGTTTTTCAAAGAAAAGGGGAAGTGCACAGGATAAAAGCCACGTCCATAGAAGTTGAGTACGTAGAAATGGGGTAGTACTAATTAATACCAAAAAAGCAGACTTTTTAGGCTGAGAAACAATGGAGAAGAGACATACTATAAACAATCAAATTTATTGAGATTAACAAAACAGAGAATAGTCAAAAATAGATAAAATCAAGCATAATGCATCTAAGCTGTAGTGCAGTGAGCCCTTGTGCGTCTACGCGTTTCGCCGTTAGGCTTCTTCAGGACACGGCCAAGGTTCAAAGACGAAAACAGATAAGAGAATGCATTTCTCTATCTTAATTTGGGATATAGTAACATATACACCCACGGTGGGATGAGCGATGCATATAAAGGTTATGAATAGATCATATAAAGCTGAATGTTTAAACAGGGGCAGGAAAAGTTTTGAAATTCCTAGTCTGAAGGAGGCAAAAAAGGGCCCATAAGGCATCCAGTATATAAATCCTTACTTGGGTTTCAGTAGTAATGGTGGCTATGTAAAGCCTAGCAAGATAATGCTGTATCTATAAACATTCAGAATTTCAGTAAAGGAACATGCCCCTGGGAGACAGCAATCCACTGCACACTGCACTGTTTTTCAAAGCTCAAGCTCGCCAGCAAAATGTATCAGTTTACAGAGATGAGGCAAACCACTTAGCACTGCCATGGGTCAGGGCCATATTTAATAACGATTACCCTGGGAAAACATTTTTCTGCCCCCCCGCCGAACTACTGTGACCCTAAGAAATAATGAAGAGCGCAGCTCGAAGCACAAACATGCAACAACCTGGAGGCTTCAATGTTGCTGAGTGACTAGATCAATGGAGGTCAATGAAGCCTTCAGAAAGAAGGTTATGGGTGCCTATAGGTTTGGCATGGGGTTTAAAAAGGTTGTCAAAGTATCCAACAGGGCTTGTCCAAGCTGGCAAAAATGAGTATCCATAAGAATATGGAGTTGCACACCAGTTGCCAGCACAAACAATGTGTGTAGAAAAATGATTTCAGCTTGTCTCCTCCCAAGCTAAGCCACTCGGAGGTGTTTGGCCTTCCCACGGGCTTAGTCATAGAGTTATGGTAAGGCCTGGACCCTGAAGTAGCAAAGCAAACCCCAAACCATAACGCTTCCACCACCACGATTCACAGTTGGTATGATGTTCTTCCGAAATGCTGTCTTCGGTTTGCCTCAAACATGTCTACTTTGACCCTAAAAGATATTGAAGAGCGGCGCTCCATGCACAAACGTGCAACAACCCAGTGACTTCAATGCTGCTGAGTGCCTGCATCCAACAGGGCTTGAGTCTAGCATCTGATTTAAAAAAGGTTGTCAAAGTATCCAACAGGGCTTGTCCAGTCTGCCAAAAATGAGTATCCAAAAGAATATGGAGCCGCACACCAGTTGCCAGCACAATCAATGTGTGTAGAAAAGTGGTTTCAGCTTGTCTCCTCCCAAGCCAAGCCACTCTGATGCCTTTCACCCTCCCACAAGCTTAGTCATAAAGATCAAACAAATGGCGACTGCCCCAACCTATAACCGGCCTTAACAGCAAGGAGCACATGGAAGGGCGACCTCAAACAACAACAAAGAAAAATTCCCAGCTCAATTTACCAGGCAGCCTGCAACAAACTGAATTGTCCTGTCTAACAGTTCACGTTAAAAACAGGGGTTTAGCTTGCACACATTTGCAAATACATGTGTAAGCTGCAGAGGCCATGACAAGGCACCCCAGTATTATCTGCAGTCCTAACTCCATACATTTTGAGAGCCTACCCTAAGGCCCAGACCCTGAAGCAGTAAAGAATCCCCAAACCATAACCCTTTCACCACCATGCTTCACAGTTGTTATGATGTCTTTCTGAAATGCTGTCTTTGGTAGCATCAAACATGTCCACCGCTACTGTGACCATATAACTCTATCTTTGATTCAATCAGTTCACAGCTCATTGTTCAGAAGGCCTGGTCTTTGTCTTTATGTTAGTTGGCAAGCTGTAATCTTCAATGACAAACTGTAGACTTCTGTTAACGTTCTCTTTTGACAGCAAATACTTTTTCCTTGCATAACCCCATGTGGATTAGATAGGTGCAATCTCTTTTTGATTGTAGATGCATGCACTTTAACACCAACTTTGGAAGAGTAACCTGCAATGTCTGACTACAACTTCATGGAGCTCCTCGGCAAACAAACCACCCAAGCATGGTAACCTCGGTTCAGTGGGCTGGGTTGGCACATTGATAAATACTTGGGATGTCAAATGGTCCATTTACATTATTGGGGTGTGTAATTGTAAAACAATTCCTTCAGTGAAAATGCACGTAAATTGCAAAAAAAATAAATAAATAAATAAATAAATAAAAAATAAAATGTAATAAGGCCATTTCCTGTGCTGCATGAATGTGACATTTGTCCACTAGATGTCAGTAGATATAGGAGCTTTCTCTGACAGTCATCGCCATCTAGTTGCCAAGAGCAGTATTTCCCAATTGTAAATTTTAAATAAAAAACATTCGCCCAGCACAGGAAATATCCTAATAACACCCCCCCCCCCCCCCCCCCATTTACGCAAAATGAAAGTAGATGCACTTTCACTGAATGCACTTTCGCTAACAAAGTCATTCTCTCCCCCCAATCCATCCAGGTGTGCAAGGACACCGCAAGTTTCTTCTTCTAAGCGGACCCTGCACTGTGGATGCCATTACCAACTCAATTCCATCTCCGAGCCCTGACACTGACCGGGGACTGCTAAGCTGGAGGCTGCTGTTGCTGCTTCTCTAGATTGTTGTATACAGTATGTACTCTTGAGTAGGGATGAGCTTCGTGTTCGAGTCGAACCCATGTTCGACTCGAACATCGGCTGTTCGACCGTCCGTCGAATTGCGAACGATATGGGCCGTTCGCGCCAAATTCGTGTGGCGCGTCACGGCCCATAATTCACTGCGGCATCGCAGTGCATTGCTGGCTGATGATTGGCCAAGCATGCACTATGACCCGCATGCTTGGCCAATCACAGCGCCGTCAGTAGAGAGAGCTGTAATTGGCCAAAGCCAGGGTGGCTTTGGCCAATTATGGCTCAGGGGATTTAGTACACACCCCACACTATATAAGGCCGCCTGCACGGCGGCCCTGTGTAGTGTGTGTTCCGGTGTGCTGAGCGATAGAGAGAGAGAGAGACAGTGTCATTTGATTTGAGTTAGATAGATTAGGCAGAACAGTCAGTCAGTTAGCTGCACTTACAGTGTATTGTGTATATATATGCATCCCAGGTGTTGCATATATATATATACACTGTATTCAGTTTAGCTAGATCCGTTCCTGTTATCTTCTATCTAGACTATTTACATTCAGTGCAGTGTGTCCTGCTCACAGTGTTCAGCTAGATCCGTTCCTGCTATTTACATTCAGTACAGTGCTTCCTGCTCACAGTGTTCAGCTAGATCCGTTCCTGCTATTTACATTCAGTGCAGTGCGTGCTGCTCACAGTGTTCAGCTAGATCCGTTCCTGCTATTTACATTCAGTGCAGTGCGTCCTGCTCACAGTGTTCAGCTAGATCCGTTCCTGCTATTTACATTCAGTGCAGTGCGTGCTGCTCACAGTGTTCAGCTAGATCCGTTCCTGCTATTTACATTCAGTGCAGTGCGTGCTGCTCACAGTGTTCAGCTAGATCCGTTCCTGCTATTTACATTCAGTGCAGTGCGTCCTGCTCACAGTGTTCAGCTAGATCCGTTCCTGCTATTTACATTCAGTGCAGTGCGTGCTGCTCACAGTGTTCAGCTAGATCCGTTCCTGCTATTTACATTCAGTGCAGTGCGTCCTGCTCACAGTGTTCAGCTAGATCCGTTCCTGCTATTTACATTCAGTGCAGTGCGTCCTGCTCACAGTGTTTAGCTAGATCCGTTCCTGCTATTTACATTCAGTGCAGTGCGTCCTGCTCACAGTGTTCAGCTAGATCCGTTCCTGCTATTTACATTCAGTGCAGTGCGTCCTGCTCACAGTGTTCAGCTAGATCCGTTCCTGCTATATACATTTAGTGCAGTACGTCCTGCTCACAGTGTTCAGCTAGATCCGTTCCTGTTATCTTCCTACTGACAGGCAGGCTTGTCTGGTTACAGTATATAAAGCTACCTGAAGAAAATTACAGGTGTTCTTTTTGATCCTATTAGTACCACGGTCAGGCAGCTAGACTATTTACATTTAGTACAGTGTGTCCTGCTCACAGTGTTCAGCTAGATCCGTTCCTGTTATTTACATTCAGTGCAGTGCGTCCTGCTCACAGTGTTCAGCTAGATCCGTTCCTGCTATTTACATTCAGTGCAGTGCGTCCTGCTCACAGTGTTCAGCTAGATCCGTTCCTGCTATTTACATTCAGTGCAGTGCGTCCTGCTCACAGTGTTCAGCTAGATCCGTTCCTGCTATATACATTTAGTGCAGTACGTCCTGCTCACAGTGTTCAGCTAGATCCGTTCCTGTTATCTTCCTACTGACAGGCAGGCTTGTCTGGTTACAGTATATAAAGCTACCTGAAGAAAATTACAGGTGTTCTTTTTGATCCTATTAGTACCACGGTCAGGCAGCTAGACTATTTACATTTAGTACAGTGTGTCCTGCTCACAGTGTTCAGCTAGATCCGTTCCTGTTATTTACATTCAGTGCAGTGCGTCCTGCTCACAGTGTTCAGCTAGATCCGTTCCTGCTATATACATTTAGTGCAGTACGTCCTGCTCACAGTGTTCAGCTAGATCCGTTCCTGTTATCTTCCTACTGACAGGCAGGCTTGTCTGGTTACAGTATATAAAGCTACCTGAAGAAAATTACAGGTGTTCTTTTTGATCCTATTAGTACCACGGTCAGGCAGCTAGACTATTTACATTTAGTACAGTGTGTCCTGCTCACAGTGTTCAGCTAGATCCGTTCCTGTTATTTACATTCAGTGCAGTGCGTCCTGCTCACAGTGTTCAGCTAGATCCGTTCCTGCTATATACATTTAGTGCAGTACGTCCTGCTCACAGTGTTCAGCTAGATCCGTTCCTGTTATCTTCCTACTGACAGGCAGGCTTGTCTGGTTACAGTATATAAAGCTACCTGAAGAAAATTACAGGTGTTCTTTTTGATCCTATTAGTACCACGGTCAGGCAGCTAGACTATTTACATTTAGTACAGTGTGTCCTGCTCACAGTGTTCAGCTAGATCCGTTCCTGTTATTTACATTCAGTGCAGTGCGTCCTGCTCACAGTGTTCAGCTAGATCCGTTCCTGCTATTTACATTCAGTGCAGTGCGTCCTGCTCACAGTGTTCAGCTAGATCCGTTCCTGCTATTTACATTCAGTGCAGTGCGTCCTGCTCACAGTGTTCAGCTAGATCCGTTCCTGCTATATACATTTAGTGCAGTACGTCCTGCTCACAGTGTTCAGCTAGATCCGTTCCTGTTATCTTCCTACTGACAGGCAGGCTTGTCTGGTTACAGTATATAAAGCTACCTGAAGAAAATTACAGGTGTTCTTTTTGATCCTATTAGTACCACGGTCAGGCAGCTAGACTATTTACATTTAGTACAGTGTGTCCTGCTCACAGTGTTCAGCTAGATCCGTTCCTGTTATTTACATTCAGTGCAGTGCGTCCTGCTCACAGTGTTCAGCTAGATCCGTTCCTGCTATATACATTTAGTGCAGTACGTCCTGCTCACAGTGTTCAGCTAGATCCGTTCCTGTTATCTTCCTACTGACAGGCAGGCTTGTCTGGTTACAGTATATAAAGCTACCTGAAGAAAATTACAGGTGTTCTTTTTGATCCTATTAGTACCACGGTCAGGCAGCTAGACTATTTACATTTAGTACAGTGTGTCCTGCTCACAGTGTTCAGCTAGATCCGTTCCTGTTATTTACATTCAGTGCAGTGCGTCCTGCTCACAGTGTTCAGCTAGATCCGTTCCTGCTATTTACATTCAGTGCAGTGCGTCCTGCTCACAGTGTTCAGCTAGATCCGTTCCTGCTATTTACATTCAGTGCAGTGCGTCCTGCTCACAGTGTTCAGCTAGATCCGTTCCTGCTATTTACATTCAGTGCAGTGCGTGCTGCTCACAGTGTTCAGCTAGATCCGTTCCTGCTATTTACATTCAGTGCAGTGCGTCCTGCTCACAGTGTTCAGCTAGATCCGTTCCTGCTATTTACATTCAGTGCAGTGCGTCCTGCTCACAGTGTTTAGCTAGATCCGTTCCTGCTATTTACATTCAGTGCAGTGCGTCCTGCTCACAGTGTTCAGCTAGATCCGTTCCTGTTATCTTCCTACTGACAGGCAGGCTTGTCTGGTTACAGTATATAAAGCTACCTGAAGAAAATTACAGGTGTTCTATCCCAGCTTAGTGCAGCTACAGGCCATTAGTATGTCTGGAAGGCCAAGAAGGAGAGGCAGACAGTCACAAGCCAATAAGAGAGGGCAAGCAGGCTCTGTGTCTAGTGCTGGTCGTGGAGACGGTGCATCCTCATCAGCACGTGGCCATGGGACACGCTTGGCCTTTTTTTCGGCAGCTGGCCGTGTTGAGCCGCAACATGCGGAAGACTTGGTCGAGTGGATGACCAAGCCGTCCTCATCCTCCTCATCCTCTCTCACCCATGCCCAGGGTGCTTTGTCTGGCAAAGCAGCGGCCTCTTCCCTCAGCTCAATGTCATCAGTGACTCCTTCCCTAGCCCCACCATGTCCTCCTGAGGATTCCCTCGAACTGTTTGACCACAGTGTTGGGTACATGCTCCAGGAGGATGCCCAGCGTTTGGAAGGCTCTGATGATGATACTGAGCTCAATGAAGGCAGTAACATGAGCACGGACAGAGGGGGTGCCCAAGAAGGACAGCAATCTGGCAGTCATGCTCCCCCTGCTGCAGCATACTGCCAGGTTTGCTCCAGTGATGAGGAGGGAGGGGATGATGAGGTCACTGACTCAACGTGGGTGCCTGATAGGAGAGAGGAGGAGGAGGAGGAGGAGGAGGAGGTGGCACATCACCAACTAGGCAGGATGCCCTCCAGGGGCCAGCCTAAGGGCAGCACATTGACTGCATCACACCCCAAAGCTCCACATGTGCAGGGCGCTGCAGTCTCTGCGCGTTATTCAAAAAGTTCTTTGGTGTGGGCCTTTTTTGAGACGAGTGCATCAGATCGCACCGCTGCTATTTGCAATATATGTCTCAAGCGTATCTCGCGTGGCCAAAACATCTCCCGCTTGGGTACCACATGCTTGACCAGACATATGTTGACCTGCCATGCAGTTCGTTGGCAAGCGTATCTAAAAGACCCACACCAAAGAACAAAGACGATCTCTCCTTGCTCCTCATCAGCTGAGATTTCCAACCCCACTAGACCTTCAGTCCTCTCTGCGACCTGCAGTGAGAGGAATGAAGGTGTAGAATTAGGTGTGTCACAGCCAAGTACTTATGGGCAATCTGCTTTGGGTACACCGACGTCAGATTGTACCAGGCAAATTTCCCTGCCCCAGCTGCTGCACCGCCGAAAGAAGTTTGCTCCCAGCCATCCACATGCCCAGCGGTTGAATGCTAGCTTGGCAAAATTGCTAGCACTTCAACTGCTGCCTTTTCAGTTGGTAGACTCTGCCCCCTTCCGTGAGTTTGTGGAATGTGCGGTTCCTCAGTGGCAGGTACCCAAACGCCACTTCTTCTCACGGAAGGCGATTCCGGCTCTCTACCGGCATGTGGAAGGCAATGTCCATGCCTCGCTGGACAGGGCGGTCAGCGGTAAGGTGCATATTACCGCTGACTCATGGTCCAGCAGGCATGGACAGGGACGTTACTTAAGTTTCACGGCGCATTGGGTGACTCTGCTGGCAGCTGGGAAGGATGCAGGACAAGGTGCAGTAGTGTTGGAGGTTGTTCCGCCACCACGCCTCCAAAATGCTGATTGTGACACACCTCTCTCCTCCACCCCCTCCTCTTCTTCTTCCTCCATGGCCTCTTCCTCGGAACCAGCGGTGCTCCGTAGGCGTTCAAGGGGCTACGCAAGTACGCAGGCCAAAAGATGCCATGCGGTGCTTGAGCTGGTGTGCTTGGGGGACAGGAGCCACACTGGGGCAGAGGTTCTGTCAGCTCTGCAGGGGCAGGTTCAGAGGTGGTTGACGCCACGCCAACTTAAGGCAGGAATGGTGGTTTGCGACAATGGCACCAACCTCCTCTCTGCCCTCCGACAGGGACAACTGACCCATGTGCCCTGTTTGGCTCACGTCCTTAACTTGGTGGTGCAGCGGTTCTTGGGCAGGTACCCGGGCTTACAGGATGTCCTGAGGCAGGCCAGGAAAGTCTCTGTGCATTTCCGCCGGTCATATAATGCCAGTGCTCGGCTGACGGACCTCCAAAAGGAGTTTAACCTGCCCAAGAACCGCCTAATCTGTGACATGCCCACCAGGTGGAACTCGACGTTGGCCATGCTGCAGCGGCTGCACACGCAGCAGAGGGCCATCAATGAGTACCTGTGCGACTATGGCACCAGGACAGGGTCAGGGGACCTTGGTTTTTTTTCCCCACGCCAGTGGGCCATGATCAGGGATGCATGCACTGTCCTGTCACCATTCGAGGAGGCCACGAGGATGGTGAGCACTGACAGTGCATGCATCAGTGACACTGTCCCCCTTGTCCACCTGTTGGAGCACACGCTGCGTGGGATAATGGACAGGGCACTTGAGGCAGAACAGAGGCAGGAAGAGGAGGACTTCCTTAGCTCTCAAGGCCCCCTTTATCCAGACAGTGTTCCTGCGTGCCCGCCGATCACACAGGAAGAGGACGAGGAGGAGGAGGAGGAGGAGGAGGAGGAAGATTGTGTCAGTATGGAGGTGGAGCCTGGCACTCAGCATCAGCAGTCTTTAAGGGATCAGTCCCAAGGAACACATGGACTTGTACGTGGCTGGGAGGAGGTGGCTGCGGACGTTGTTGTCCTTAGTGACCCAGAGGACTCCGGACCGAATGCCTCAGCAAACCTACGCTGCATGGCCTCCCTGATCCTGCAAAGCCTGCGTAAGGATCCTCGTATTCGTGGTATCAAGGAGAAGGACCAATACTGGCTGGCAACCCTCCTTGATCCACGTTACAAGGGTAAGGTTGCGGACCTTATCTTGCCATCGCAGAGGGAGCAGAGGATGAAACATCTTCGGGAGGCCTTGCAGAAAGGTCTGTGCAACGCGTTCCCAGAGACTGGGAGGTTACAAACTCCTGTTTCTGGACAACGTGTTGCTGAGGCTTCGGTCAGTCAAAGAAGGAGCGGTGGAGAAGGTGGCCGTCTGACCGATGCGTTCAGACAATTTTTTGGTCCGCAGCCCCAAGGTATGATCGGTTCCAGCAACCATCGCCAGCGTCTGTTTTACATGGTGCAGGAATACCTAGGGGCAAGATCAGACTTGGACACCTTTCCCACCGAAAATCCTCTGGGTTACTGGGTCTTGAGGATGGATCACTGGCCAGAGCTTGCACAGTATGCAATTGAGCTACTGGCCTGTCCTGCATCCAGCGTTCTTTCGGAACGCACATTCAGTGCTGCTGGAGGCGTGGTAACCGATCACAGGGTGCGTCTGTCCACCGACTCGGTCGATCGGCTGACCTTCATAAAAATGAATCAGTCTTGGATCACCACCAGCTACCAAGCACCTGATGCAGATGTAACCGAATAATTTTTTTTGAAATCTCAGATCCCTTCAAAGACTGCCTATGCTGATGCTGAGTGACTATCCCTGAGTAATTATCCTCTTCCTCCTCAATCATCACGCTGATAGCTTGTAAGAACATTTTTGGTTCTGGGCGCCACCACCAGTGCCTAAGGCACAATTTTTCAGCCCCTGTTTAACAGGGGCGTGTAATTACAATTTTTGATGTAATACTTTGCAGCAGGGCTCGTTCCTGCATTCCAACTAGAGTGTCTGTGAGGGGTTGCAGTGTTGTGGCACCAGCACCAGTGCCTAAGACCCAATTTTTCAGCCCCTGTCTAACAGGGGCGTGTAATTACAATTTTTGATGCAATACTTTGCAGCAGGGCTCGTTCCTGCATTCCAACTAGAGTGTCTGTGAGGGGTTGCAGTGTTGTGGCACCAGCACCAGTGCCTAAGACCCAATTTTTCAGCCCCTGTCTAACAGGGGCGTGTAATTACAATTTTTGATGCAATACTTTGCAGCAGGGCTTGTTCCTGCATTCCAACTAGAGTGTCTGTGAGGGGTTGCAGTGTTGTGGCACCAGCACCAGTGCCTAAGACCCAATTTTTCTGCCCCTGTCTAACAGGGGCGTGTAATTACAATTTTTGATGCAATACTTTGCAGCAGGGCTTGTTCCTGCATTCCAACTAGAGTGTCTGTGAGGGGTTGCAGTGTTGTGGCACCAGCACCAGTGCCTAAGACCCAATTTTTCTGCCCCTGTCTAACAGGGGCGTGTAATTACAATTTTTGATGCAATACTTTGCAGCAGGGCTTGTTCCTGCGTTTCAACTAGAGTGTCTGTGAGGGGTTGCAGTGTTGTGGCACCAGCACCAGTGCCTAAGACCCAATTTTTCAGCCCCTGTCTAACAGGGGCGTGTAATTACAATTTTTGATGCAATACTTTGCAGCAGGGCTTGTTCCTGCGTTTCAACTAGAGTGTCTGTGAGGGGTTGCAGTGTTGTGGCACCAGCACCAGTGCCTAAGACCCAATTTTTCTGCCCCTGTCTAACAGGGGCGTGTAATTACAATTTTTGATGCAATACTTTGCAGCAGGGCTCGTTCCTGCGTTCCAACTAGAGTGTCTGTGAGGGGTTGCAGTGTTGTGGCACCAGCACCAGTGCCTAAGGCCTAATTTTTCAGCTCCTGTTCAACAGGGGCATGTAATTACAATTCTTGATCTAATATTTCACAGCAGGGCCCTGTGAGGGCTTACAGTGTTTTGGCCACAGCAACACCTAAGGCCCAAATTTCTGCTGAGTATATAGGGTAGGACCCTACTTTCAAACATCTAACTTACAAACGACTCCTACTTGCAAACGGAAGGAGACAACAGGAAGTGAGATGAAATCTACCCCTAAGGAAGGGAAATTCTCTCCTGTAAGAGTTAATATGGGAAAACAATTTTTCCTTTCCACTGATGCTTTCCAATCCTTGTTCCACAAAAAAACACAAATTTTCAAAAAACATTTTTCATTGGGACAAAAAAGTGAGGTGAAATCTTCTGAAGAGGAGGAAAGACGCAAAACAAATGTCACAGGGGTGATAACCCTTCCCTATGTTTTCCAAAAAGCTTAGAAAAGATTTTTTGGCTGGAGCTAAACACATTAAAAATGTTCAAAATTACAAACAGATTCTACTTAACAACAAACCTACAGTCCCTGTCTTGTTTGCACCGCCTGTATACTGCTGTTCAGAGTATATAGGGACCTTTCCTTATTTTAATTTGGGTGCGGGGTTCCCCTTAATATCCATACAAGACCCAAAGGGCCTGGTAATGGACTGGGGGGTACCCATGCCGTTTGTCTCACTGATTTTCATCCATATTGCCATGACCCGACATGACATTAAACCCGCAAGCAGTTTTAAATGAGATTTTTTCCTTTAAAAATGACATTTGGTGCAGGGACTGTTCTAAACATGGGAAACACGCGTCACTTTACAGGCATACTATAGACACCCCCCAGGTACGATATTTAAAGGAATATTTCACTTTTTTTTTTTTACTTTAAGCATCATTAAAATCACTGCTCCCGAAAAAACGGCCGTTTTTAAAAGTTTTTTTTGCATTGATACATGTCCCCTGGGGTAGGACCCGGGTCCCCAAACCCTTTTTAGGACAATACCATGCAAATTAGCCTTTAAAATGAGCACTTTTGATTTCGAACGTTCGAGTCCCATAGACGTCAATGGGGTTCTAACGTTCGTGCGAACTTGCGGTCCGTTCGCGGGTTCTGGTGCGAACCGAACCGGGGGGTGTTCGGCTCATCCCTACTCTTGAGGGATCTTGAATTCTTGATGTGCTGGTTGAATATTTTTCATTGAATTAAAAGAGAAAATACTGTATTTGACCACTAGATGGTGCTAAGTATAACTGGAAAATCCTAAGATTCTTAGTACCATCTAGTGGACAAATATGGTATTTACTGTTTTAAATCAATGAAAAACATTTGATGAGCACAGGAAATAGCCTAATAACATTCAATTTTTTTTGCCCCATTTGCACAAATGGAAGTCAATGCACTTTCGCTGAATGCACTTTCGCTAGCAATGTTTCCAGAAGTCATTCTTTCCCTATTCCATCCAGGCAACCAATATCACCACAAGTTGCCACCTCTGAGCGGGCCCTGCACTGTGCATGCTATTACTGCTGAGCTGGATGCTGCTGTTGCTGCTTCTTATATACAGTATGTACTCTTGAATGATCCTAAGTTTTTTGATGTGCTGGTTGAATATTTTTCATTGAATTAAAATAGAAAATACTGTATTTGACCAGTAGATGGTGCTAAGTATAACGGGAAAATCCTATGATTCTTAGTACCATCTAGTGGCCAAATATGGTATTTACTGTTTTACATCAATGAAAAACATTTGTTGAGCACAGGAAATAGCCTAATACCATTCATTTTTTTTGCCCCATTTGCACAAATGGAAGTAGATGCACTTTGGCTGAATGCACTTTCGCTAGCAATGTTTACAGAAGTCATTCTTTCCCTATTCCATCCAGGCAACCAATATCACCACAAGTTGCCACCTTTGAGCAAGACCTGCACTGTGCATGCTTTTACTGACTCATTTCCATCTCTGAGCCCTTTGACCAGGGACTGCTGAGCTGGATGCTGCTGTTGCTGCTTCTCTAGATTGTTATATACAGTATGTAGACGCCATTCGACGAAGACGTGATGACGAAACACGTTAGTTCGTGACCATGCTTGCTCTCTTGTCAATCACAACGTGCATCATCCCGGGTCTCCCCGCGGTCAGCGAATCTAGGAATTCCATAAAGTGGTAAGAAGACGCTACATAGTGTTGCACAGGCTAAATTTTGACACGCTGTTTTTATTCATTTGTCTTGTAAGTACATCATGTATGCGGGGGTCGAGTCTCCAAATAAGTGATGGTATTACGCTATGCAGAGCATTCCCTTGTGTTTTTTATGTTACATCTGATGAGCTGAGCCGGTTCAGGATTAATCTCTGGTAAACCTTGGAAGAGTGTCCAATATCCTTTGGGAGATATCAGGCTCATACACTATTTTAAGGATTATTGCATGGACTTTGACGTAGTTCACTTTATGTGCGTGCAATGTTTATAGCCCACTGAATGCCTTATTATTGCACTTATTAATTTTAGATATTTATTAGCGCTGTTAATGCTGAGTTTTATCTTTGCATATTTGATTTATATATACAGTACATACTTTTGAATGATCCTGAATGTTTGATGTGCTGGTTGAATATTATTCATTGATTTAAAATAAAAAATACTGTATTTGGCCACTAGATGGTGCTAAGTATAATAGGAAATTCCTATGATTCTTAGTACCATCTAGTGGCCATATAGGTATTTACTGTTTTAAAGCAATGAAAAACATTCGTCAAGCACAGGAAATAGCCTAATAACGTTTATTTTGCACAAAATGAAAGTAGATGCACTTTCGCTGGAGTAATTGCTATGGACATTTTTTCATACATACACCCCATAGTGTTTACAACAGTATTAAAAAAATGCATATTAACATGCTTTCTGGCCCCTCCTAGAATCTTGTCTGTGTTAAAAGGTGTCACTATTAAATTTTCTCTCACCTGTTCTGATGACAACTTTAAAGTTTTGAATTGACATCACTCTCTGTCCTGGTGAAAATGCTCAGCAGGACCAATAGGGAGGGTTAATCACACCAGCAGGGACACAGACAGCAATGACAGCCTAATTGGGTATATTGTTTCAAACCTGATCTGTATTAAATGATTTTGTTTCCATTTTATTTTGTTTAATGACACTTTTTACCTAAATATGATCGCTACAGTTCTGCTAATAATGAAGCATATAATCACCGAGGTTTTATCGTCCTATTTCATTATTTTTGTTTATATGATTGGATCCTTTTAGCAATAATGGAGTCATTGAGCATTACAATAGTTTGAGAATTACTTTTTATATGGTAATTTTACAATATTAATTCTTTTTAAAGCTGATGTTTCTGTTTTTTTTTTTCTTTCCTGCATAATAGATGTTTTACAACAGGCAATTTATATTCCACATGAGGCAAAGAAAGAGAGAGGGCTCAAATTGCATGCATTAAAAGAGGACATCTGTGGCAATCTGGGGATGTGGCAGCATTCACACCAACAGTTCCTGGCCAGCGGTGGGGCTTGGAGATGGAAGTGACAACTGGCGACAGTTTCCACAGTGCAGGGTCTGCTCAGAGTTTGAAATGCATTGCCTGGATGGCCTGGGGAAATAATTGAGGCTCAAGGTGAAACATGTTGCCTGGATGACATGGGAATAGAATTGTGACTTGAGGTGGGAACCTGTTGCCTTGATAGCCTTGGGAAAGAATTGAGGCTTGAGGTGGACACGCATTGCCTGGATGGCCTTGGGAGGGAATCGAAGCTGGAGGTGGAAACACGTTGCTTGGATGGCCTGGGGAGAGAATTGAGGCTTGCTGTGGAAATGCATTGCCTGGATGGCCTGGGGGGAGAATTGAGGATTAAGGTGGAAACGCATTGCCTGGATGGCCTGGGGACAGAATTGAGGCTTGAGGTGGAAACATGTTGCTTAGATGGCCTGGGGAGAGAATTGAGGCTTGAGGTGGAAACGTGTTGCCTGGATGGCCTAAGGAAAGAATTGAGGCTTGCAGTGGAAACGCGTTGCCTGGATGGACTGGGGTAAGAATAGAGGCTTGCGGTAAAAAGTTTTTGCCTGGATGGCTTGAGGAGAGAATTGAGGCTTGAGGTGGAAAGGCTTTGCCTGGATGACCTGGGGAAAGAATTGAGGCTTGAAGTGGAAACACGTTGCTTGGATGGCCTTGGGAAAGAATTTAGGCTTGAGGTGATAACGTGTTCCCTAGATGGCCTGGGGAATGAATTGAGGCTTGCAGTGGAAACACGTTTGTCTGGATAGCCTGAGGACGGAATTGAGGCTTGAGGTGGAAACACGTTGCCTGGATGGCCTGGTGAGAGAATTGAGACGTGAAGTGAAAATGTGTTGCCTGGATGATCTGAGGAAAGAATTGAGGCTTGAGGTGGAAATGCATTGCCTGGATGGCCTGTGGACAGAATTGAGGTTCAAGGTGGAAACATGTTGCCTGGATGGCCTAGGGGGAGAATTGACGCTTGAGGTAAAAAGGTGTTGCCTAAATGGCCTGGGGAGAGAGTTGAGGCTTAAAGGTGGAAACGCGTTGCCTGGATGGCCGGTGGAGAGAATCGAGGCTTGAGGTGGAAACACATTGCTTGGATGGACTGGGGAGAGAATTGAGGCTTGAAGTGGAAACGCATTGCCTGGATGGCCTGTGGAGAGAATCGAGGCTTGAAGTGGAAACACATTGCTTGAATGGCCTGGGGAGAGAATTGAGCCTTGAGGTGGAAACGTGCTCCCTGGATTGCCTGGGGACAGAATTGAGGCTTGCAGTGGAAACGCGTTGCCTGGATGGCCTAGGGAAAGTATTGAGGCTTGAGGTGGAAACATGTTGCCTGGATCGCATGGGGAGTGAATTGAGGCTTGAGGTGGATATGTGTTGCCTGAATGGCCTGGGGAAAGAATTGAGGCTTGCAGTGGAAACGCGTTACCTGGATGGCCTGGGGAGGGAACTGAGGCTTGAGGTGGAAATGTGTTGCCTGGATGGCCTGGGTAAAGAATTGAGGCTTGAGGTGGATACGTGAGCTCTGCCACTGACCAGGGACTATTGAGCTGGACACTGCTGCTTCTCTAGATTGTTAAATACAGTATGTACTCTTGAATTATATTGAATTTTTCATGTGCTGCTAAAATATTTTTTACTAATTTAAAATGGAAAATACTGTATTTGGCCATGAGATGGCGTCAACTATCATTGTAAACTTCTTTGATTCTTAGTACCATCTAGTGGTCAAATCCGGTATTTCTGTTTTAAATAAATGAAAACTATTCAACCAGCATAGAAATAACCCAATATGCCCCCCCATCTATTTTTACAGAGCCAAAGTAGATAACAGTTTCACTGTGCAAACTGCTATGCGTTTTTTTTTGTTTTTTTAATAAAGGGTTTGCATCCTTTCTGTTTCTGTGCCCCAGTGCTGCTTTTCTATGATCTTCAAGACTCTACCCTTCCTTTACCTCTGGATTTACAGTGGACTTTTATGAACTTACCATCTTTGGTCTGCAAACACAATATTGTGCACTCTATATTGACTATATTCTGTATGAACCTTTATATTTTCTTACCCCTTTTCTGACCCTCCCAAAACATTGGATTTCCTTCCATTGATTTCTTCATAAAATATTACACTGGTCTCTTGCCATTAGTGTAGAGTTCTTACTGCTTCTTGTATAGGGCAGCAATAAAATCTGCCAAACCAAATCCAGAACATGCCATCTGTCACATAACACAATTTATTAATGAAAACACAAAATTAGATCCCACATATCAAAAGGAGCCCACTCTACACCCTAAACCTACACTCTACACCCTACACCCAACGCTCTATGCTCTAAACCCTAACCCTACACTCTACCCCCTACACTCTACCCCCTACACTCTACACCCTACACTCTACACCCTACGCTCTACACCCTGCACCCTACGCTCCACACCCTACATCCTACACTCTACACCCCAACCCTATACTGTACACTCTACACCCTACACCTTACACTCTACATCCTACGCTCTACACCTTGACCCTAACCCTACACCCCAACCTTACACTCTACACCCTACACTCTATGCTCTACACCCTAACCCTACACTCTACCCCCTACACTTTACACCCTACACTCTACACCCCAGCCCTACACTCTACACCGTACACTCTACACTCTACACTCTACACCCTACACCCTTCACTCCACACCCTACGCTCTACGCTTTACACTCTAACTCTACACTCTACACCCTACGCTCTACACCCTAACCCTACACTCTACACCCTTCACTCTACACCCTACGCTCCACACTCTAACCCTACACTCTAAACCCTACACTCTACAACCCTACACTCTACACCCTAACCCTACACTCTACACACTACACCATAGACTCTACACTCTACACCCTACACTCTACACCATAACTGTACACTCTACACCCTACACTCTACACCCTACACCCTAACCTCTACACCCTACACTCTACAACCTACAATCTACACCAGGGGTCCTCAAACTACAGCCCGTCATGATTTACCCGGCCCGCAGACTGCCCCATCCATGAGATTGCAGCACTCCCCCTCCCCTACCTTAATCACACAAGATGAGAAACAAGACAGGTCTGGACAAAGGGCAGGACTTTTGGAGTTAGGAAGCGGGTGATTGGTTACTAGGCAGCGGGGCGGTTCCAGCAATCAATCACCTGCCTTTCGCTTGAAAAGTCCCGCCCTTTGTCCTGATCTATCAAGCTTCGCGTCTTGTGTAATTAAGGTAGCAGAGGGGAGGGGGAGTGCTGCAATCTCATGGATGGGGCAGTGTAATACCACTGGAGGGCTTTGTGATGGGGGTAGGGGGCTCTGTGATGGGTGAGTCTATGATGGGGGGGGTGGGGGGGGCTCTGTGATGGGGGATCTGTTATGGGGCCTTTGTTATGGGTGGATCTATGATTCTATGATGGGGGGGCTTTGTGATGGGGGATCTATGATGGGGGGCTTTGTGATGGGGGGATCTATGATGGTGGCTTTGTGATGGGAGGGCTTTGTGATGGGGGTGGCTTTTTGATGGGGGGCTTTGTGATCAGGGGGAGTCTGTGCTGGGGAGTCTGTGATGGGGGGCTCTGTGTTGGAGAGAAGTCTGTGATTGGGGGATCTGTGTTGGAGAGCAGTCTGTGATGGGGGGCTCTGTGATGGAGAGTAGTCTGTAATGGGGGGATCTGTGTTGGAGAGGAGTCTGTGATGGGGGATTTGTGATGGAGAGGAGTATTTGATGGAGAGGAGTCTGTGATGGGGGCTCTGTGATGGAGGGTAGTATGTGATGGGGAGATTTGTGATGGAGAGGAGTCTGTGATGGGGGGATCTGTGATGGAGAGGAGTCTGTGATGGGGGGATCTGTGATGGAGAGGAGTCTGTGATGGGGGGGCTCTGTGATGGAGAGAAGTCTGTGATGGGGGGATTTGTGATGATGGAGAGGAGTCTGTGACGGGGGATCTGTGATGGAGAGGAGTCTGTGATGGGGGATCTGTGATGGAGAGGAGTCTGATGGGGGGCTATGTGTTGGAGAGGAGTCTGCGATGGGGGGATCAGTGATGGAGAGGAGTCTGTGATGGGGGATCTGTGATGGGGGCTCTGTGTCGGAGAGGAGTCTGTGCTGGGGTGATCTTTGATGGAGAAGAGTCTCTGTGATGGGGGGCTCTGTGTTGGAGAGGAGTCTGTGATAGGGAGATTTGTGATGGAGAGGAGTCTGTGATGGGGGGATCTGTGATGGAGAGGAGTCTGTGATGGGGGGATCTGTGATGGAGAGGAGTCTGTGATGGGGGGGCTCTGTGATGGAGAGAAGTCTGTGATGGGGGGATTTGTGATGATGGAGAGGAGTCTGTGACGGGGGATCTGTGATGGAGAGGAGTCTGTGCTGGGGTGATCTTTGATGGAGAGGAGTCTCTGTGATGGGGGGCTCTGTGTTCGAGAGGAGTCTGTGATGGGGGCTCTGTGATGGAGAGGAGTCTGTGATGGGGGGCTCTGTGATGGAGAGGAGTCTGTGATGGGGGGCTCTGTGTTGGAGGGAAGTCTTTTATGGGGGGATCTGTGATGGAGAGGAGTCTGCAATGGAGGGCTCTGTGATGGAGAGGAGTCTTTGATGGGGGCTCTGTGATGGAGAGGAGTCTTTGATGGGGAAATCTGTGAAGTGGGAATCTGTGATGAAGAGGAATCTGTGATGGAGAGGGGTCTGTGGTGGGGTGGGAGTCTATGATGGGGGGGGGGGGTCTGTGATGAGGGGATTCTGTGAAATACTAAATAAGTTTATGTTGTTTAAAATTGTTCTTTATTTTAAATATTGTATTGTTTTTTTCCTGTTGTTTTGCACTTCAAATAAGACGTGTGCATAGGAATTCGTTCATATTTTTTTCAAACTTTAGTCCGGCCCCAGTCTGAGGGACTGTGAACTGGAACACTGTTAAAAAAATTTGAGGACCCCTGCTCTCCACCCTGCACTCTACACCCTACACTCTACAGTCTACATTCTACGCTCTACACTCTATACCCTACACTCTACACCCTACATCCTACACCCTACACTCTACACTCTACACCCTACATCCTACACTCTACACCCTAACCCTAATCCTACACCTTACACTCTACACCCTACACCCTACACTCTACACTGTACACCCTACACTCTACAGTCTACACCCCACACTCTACAGTCTACACCCCACACTCTACAGTCTACACCCCACACTCTACACCCTAACTCTAACCCTACACCCTACACTCTATACCCAACACCCTACGCCGTACAGTCTACAGTCTACACCCTACACTCTACACCCTACTCTCTACACCCTACATTCTATACCCTAAACCCTACACTATACACCCTAATCCTACACTCGACACCAGGGGTAGGCAACCTTTTGAGCACAGTGTGCCGAAAAATGTTTTCATAGAAATTGAGCGTGCCGATTTTATAACAAAAAAATGTCAACTTCACACTCTCAATCACGAAAAGGATTTTTTGATGAAGTAAATGCTGTAAGCTACTTAAGTAGTGATAAATTAACATCCTGCACTCTCACGAATCAGATCAGCCCCAATTCCTGCAACTCCACACCTTAGATCACTGTCCCCCCGCTCATCTGCCCCACCACTGTAACCCCCTGCACACCTGCCCCACCACTGTACATCTGCCCCACCACTGTACTACCCTGCACATCTGCCCCACCACTGTACTACCCTGCACATCTGCCCCACCACTGTACCCCCCCTGCTCATCTGCCCCATCACTGTACCCCCTGCTTTTCTGTCCCACTGCTGAACTTCCTTCTCATCCCCCCTATCTCTGTACCTCCTGCACATCTGCCCCACCACTGTACCCCCTTGCTCTTCTGTCCCACCACTTTAACCCCCTGCTCATCTGCCCCATCAACGTACCCCTTTTCTCATCTGCCCCGCCACCATATCCCCATATCCCCATGCTCTTCTGTCCCCAACCGTACCTCCCTGCACATCTGCTCCACCGCCATATCCCCATGCTCTTCTGTCTCACTACTGAATTACATTTTTCATCTGTCCTAACACTTAACCCATCTGCTCATCTGCCCCACCACTGTAACCCGCTTTCTCATCTGCCCCACCTATGTACCTCCTGCACATCTGTCTCTCCTCTGTACCCCCCTGCTCTTCTGCCCCACCACTGTTCCCCCCTGCTCTCCTGCCCCACCAATACACCTCCTTTCACATCTGCCCCACTGCTCTAACCCCCTGCTCATCTGGCCTAACACTGAACCCCCTGCTCATCTGGCCCATCACTGTACCCCCTGCTCTTCTGTCCCATTGCTGAACCCCCTTCTCATCTATTCCACCATTGTACCTCGCTGTACATCTGCTCCAACGCTGTACCCTCTTTTCATCTATGATATGCGTGATATCCAGAGTGGTGAAAGGAAGCAGAGATGAGACACATCTACCTGTCCTGGCACACTCATCCTGCTGATCCAACTCTTGCATCCAGCCCACGTGCTTGTATGTGATGTATGTGATGTATGGGATGTATGGGATGTATGTGATGTATGGGATGTATGTGATGTATGGGATGTATGGGATGTATGGGATGTATGTGATGTATGGGATGTATGTGACGTATGGGATGTATGTGACGTATGGGATGTATGTGACGTATGGGATGTATGTGACGTATATGTCCTGTCAAGAAATGTCCCCCACGGATAGTGTCCGCCCTGTACTGCGCAGGCGCAGCGCTTGCGCAGTACAGAGGACAAAGGAGACGCAAAGTCTCCGAACATCAACAGCTGTTCATGAGCTGTACACGGCGCCTGCGCAATTAATACTACATTCTGTCACACGATCCCGTGTGCTCCCGATGCTCGTACAACTCTGCAAGGGGCGGTGTGCCTACAGAATGGGCAGAGCTGATTACACAACTGAAGGAGTTTTACAATGATGGCCAGAGCTCATAAGGGCAGGTACCTCAATGTTACATACATAACACAAGCAATTTCAATACTTTACTGATTTCATTTTTATTAACAGGTCCACCAAACCCGTCCATCAACATTGCTAAACCCACCCTTCAGTTGTGTAAACACGTCCCGCAAAGATCTGCCCATTTGAGAAATCCACCCCTACGAGCATCTGGAGCGTGCGGGAGCGTGTGACAGAATGCACTATTAATTGCGCAGGCGCTGTGTACATCTCATGAACAGCTGTTCATGTTCGGAGACTTTCAGCTTCTCCTTTGTCCTCCGTACTGCACAAGCGCTGCGCCTGCGCAGTACAGGGCGAACACTATCCGATGGGGGGACCTTTCTCATCAGAACACCGGCAAAAAAAGCTTCGCCTGATGCTTGTGGCACCAGTGCTGGGGGTTGCCTACCCCTGCTCTACACCCTACACTCTACACCCTAAACTCTACATCTTAACCCTACATTCTACACTCTACACCTTAACCCTACACCCTACACTCTACACCTTACACTCTACACCTTGACCCTACATTCTACACTCTACACCTTAACCCTACATTCTACCCCTTAACCCTACACCCTACACTCTACACCTTAACCCTACACTCTACACCCTACACTTTACACCTTAACCCTACACCCTACACCCTACACTCTACAGCCTACACTCTACACCTTAACCCTACATTCTACACTCTACACCTTAACCCTACATTCTACCCCTTAACCCTACACCCTACACTCTACACCTTAACCCTACACTCTACACCCTACACTTTACACCTTAACCCTACACCCTACACCCTACACTCTACAGCCTACACTCTACACCTTAACCCTACACCCTACAGCCTACACCCTACACCTTAACCCTACACCCTACACCCTACACCCTAACACTATATTCTACACTCCACACCCTACACTCTACAGTCTACACCCTACACTCTACACTCTACACCCTACAGTTATAAAAAAAAAAGACTATAAATATTCTGAATTCCAGCCTCCCTTTCAGTCTTGCACAGTTGTAGCGGCTCCTCTCCAGGAAAGAAATGGCTTCCTCTGATTTCACTGCACACTGTGAGCTTCTCACCATGTGCATAAGAAGCTTCAGCCAGTCAGAAAGAGACCCGCCTCATTTCCTGGCTGGAGGACATCCAACATCATTCAGCTCTTTCTTCCCACTTGACTGTATCTGGCCCGCCCCTTTCATTCACTGTCAGTTATCCTGACTATGCGTCATATGACGTCCAGCAGGATAACCGCCGGCGCGCGCCCATGGGGGCGCCCATTGCGGTGTTAGGTGGTGCGGCGTGTCAGTCTGACACACCGCTACACCGATCTCGGTAAAGAGCCTCTGACAGAGGCTCTTTACCATGTGATCAGCCGTGTCCAATCATGGCTGATCACAATGTAAACAGGAAGAGCCAATCAGTGCCCATTATGAATGCCTGCCAGATCAGTAATGCCCAGCAGTGCCACCCATCAATGTCCATCAGTGCCACCCATCAGTGTCCATCAGTGCCACCTGTCAGTTCCCATCCATGCCCATCAGTGCCCATCAATGCCCATCCGTGCCACCTATCAGTGCCACCCATAAGTACCCATCAGTGAAGCCTTTCAGTGCCCATCAGTGCCGCCTATCAGTGCCGCCTATGAGTGCCCATCAATGCCGCCTATCAATGCCCATCAGTGCTGCATACCAGTGCTACCTATCAGTGCCCATCAGTGCCGCCTATCAGTGTCCATCTGTGCCGCCTATCAGTGCCCATCATCAGTGCCCATCAGTGCCAGCTCATCAGTGCCGCCTCATCAGTGCCCATCAGTGCCGCCTTATCAGTGCACGTCAGTGCAGCCTCATCAGTGCCCGTCATTGAAAGAGAAACCGTACGGTACTTATTTACAAAATTTTATAACAGAAACAAAAAAAAACATTTTCCAAATTTTCAGTCTTTTTTTATTAGTTGCGCAAAAAATAAAAACTCCAGCAGTGATCATATACCACCAAAAGAAAGCTCTACTTTTACGAACAAAATGCTAAAAAATTTGTCTGGGTACACCGTAGCATGACCGCGCATTTGTCATTCAAAGTGTGACAGCGCTGAAAGCTAAAAATTGGCTTGGGCAGGAAGGAGGGTGTAAGTGCCTGGTATTGAAGTGGTTAAAAATGTGATTAGTGTGATGATGAAGGGAGAAAGAATGACTCAAGGAAGGCAAAATCTAATACTATAAATGTAATAATACATTTATATAAATAATATCAAAATATAAAATAATATACATAATATGAAAATGTATCTATATATTAATATAAATAATATAAAAAAATATTAATATAAATACTAGAAATAAAATATATATATAATAACATATTAATATAAATAATAAAAAATATAATAATATATTTATATAAATAATACAAAAATATAAAAACATAATAATATAAAAATATAATAACATATTAATATAAATAAAAAAAATATAACAATATAATAATATAAATAATAAAAAAATATAATAATATATTATTATAAATAATATAAAAATATAATAACATACTAATATAAATAATACAGTATACAAATATAAAAATATATTAATATAAATAACATAAACATATCATTAAATATTAATATAAATAATATAAAATGACAATTAAATGCTAATATAAACAATTAAAAAATATAATAATACAAATAAAATAAAAATATAACAATATATTAAAACAAATAACATAAAAATATAATAACATATTAATAGAAATTATAAAATAATATATTAATAGAAATTTAAAAAATGTAATAACATCTTAATATAAATAATAAAAAATACATTAATATATTATTATAAATAATATAAAAATATAATAACATACTAATATAAAAATTAAATAATATATTAATATAAATAATACAGTATACAAATATAACAATATATTAATATAAATAATATAAAAATATAACATATTAATATAAATAATATAAAATGATAATACAATTTTAGTATAAACAATATAAAAATATAATAATACAAATAATATAAAAATATAATAACATACTAATATAAAAATAAAATAATATATTAATATACATAATACAGTATACAAATATAACAATATATTAATATAAATAATATAAAAATATAACATATTAATATAAATAATATAAAATGATAATACAATTTTAGTATAAACAATATAAAAATATAATAATACAAATAATATAAAAATATAATAACATACTAATATAAAAATAAAATAATATATTAATATACATAATACAGTATACAAATATAACAATATATTAATATAAATAATATAAAAATATAATAACATATTAATATAAATAATATAAAATGATAATACAATTTTAATATAAACAATATAAAAATATAATAATACAAATAATATAAAAATATAATAACATACAAATATAAAAATAAAATAATATATTAATATAAATAATACAGTATACAAATATAACAATATATTAATATAAATAATATAAAAATAAAATAACATATTAATATAAATAATATAAAATGATAATACAATTTTAATATAAAAAATATAAAAATATAATAATACAAATAATATAAAAATATAATATATCAATAAAAATAACGTAACAATATACTAATATAAATAATATAAAAATATAACAATATATTAATATAAATAATATAATAAAATAAGCAGAATAAACCTCAGCTTCAAGAGAATATCTAAACAAAACTAAAGGGTAGTTAGAGGTTAAAAGCCCTGTCCTTGACAGTTTTTTTTTTTTTGGCTGTCTGGTCGAGACACAACAGGAAGTGAAAAGAAAATCTCTCCAAATTAAGAGGAAATTCTAGAATAGGTGTCCCTATGGAGGTTTCCTTTCATCTCCTATTGCTGTCAGAGCTGTACATTTCAAATTTTTCACTTTATATTATAAATGGGCCTCCACGTCCCAGAGGGCCCCTATGCAGCTGCACAGTCTGCGCAGATGTCTTCTCCTGATGTCCTCGATTTGTTGAGCTCTGCAGATGTTGGCATAGTATATCAAAAACGATCCTAATAATTAATATTCAATCTAAGCCGTATGGGATTTGTGAAGAGGACGGCCTCCGTGCTAGGTACAGTACCTGCAAATCTAATTTTCACGATTTCGAATTGCTCTTTATTTTAGGACTAGCTGTCTAATGGGCTTTGCATAAAATATCAACTTCATTTGACTGGAGCTGTATTTTTTTTTTCTCCACTGTGTTAGATCAGAGGATGAATTTAAGCTAACTGCTGTCTAATTATGAAAGGCCAGACTTCTTGACCTTCAGTGCAATGTCTACCTTTAACGCTTGTCCTCATTATAATCAGTGAGGCACAGCCAATATGTCTCTTAATGGTACAAACTATCTGTAGAGAAGACCAACCGTGTGTGACCTGAAATTATTAGCTGTGTTCTGCTGCAGCGCTAATGAAAAATGCTGACTTTTTTTTTTTGCTTGATTCTCCTTAGGAACGTAGCGCTATCACCGAGTATTTCATGAGAGTCTTGGAATTTGAAGTCCGGGCAAAGCACAAAAGGCTTTAATTAACATTAGAGAAGAGTGATGAATAATGATCTACTTCAGCAGACACCGAATTCAGCTTCCAGATCCATCTCATGGTGGCCATACACACTTTGAAAAAAGATTGATTTCTTTTACGATCATTCACTTCCAATGGGGTTAATCCATCTATAGTAGACAACACATTTGATTGATATGTAGGCAGGTGTGGCCTGCAGTATAGCCACTAACCTAAAGGTGGCACTGTGCCGTTTCTTCCAACAGGAGACCATTGAGGAGTAGATGTCCTCTTCTATGGGCTTCAGGCAGTCAACTTGGGGAGGACGGCAATGCTATTGGATACTAAAATACCACAAGATTTGGCCGATGAATCTTTTTTTTTTTTTTTTTAGCTTTATGATGCAGTGCCCATTAAACAAAAAAGAGAACTGTGAAATCACAGCACACAGAAAAAGTGCATGAGGGCACAGTAGTAGACCAACCTCTGAAGAGGAAGGGCCTTAATCCCTGCACCCTCGAAGGTGCAAGGCTCCTGGCAGGGGCAAAGCACTCAATGGTCCACCTAGGATGAAACCAGGTGGACACTGCTCCTTAGGGACTTACCAAAACTGGTCCTCCATGTACTTGGTAGGAGCTCTCCTGAAAAGAGACCCCCAGTTGGGAAAAGGGAAAATACCAGACGGCCATAGATCCTTTCCCCGACATCAGGGCAGAGAGAGAAGGAGCAGCATTAGGGAGAGGTACCTGTCGAGCAGGAAAAGAGTAGGTGTCACTTTACAGGGGGTCATCTTCCTGGATCAGCCCCCCACTGGCAGCCAGATATCTGCAGGGACATTTGAGGATCGCATGTGTGCCCAAGCAATATCATAGCCCCCTCCAAGGGAAGTGCTCTTCTGGGATTCTGTGGTCCGTAAGTTCCTGATACAGGAAAACATGCTTCTAACCTGAAGCACTTGTATATCAAAGCGAATTTCCCCATAAGAAACAATGGAAACTCAAATGATTCGTTCCACAACCATTCATATGTCCTTCAGTTTATAGTCCATAGAAAAAGATTATAGCAATGTGACCAGGTTGTGTAACCATAAAATGTTCATCCACAAATAGAAGCCTCCATAAGGGGATTAGAAGCAAAATCCAGAAGGAGCTCCAGAGTATAAAAGAGAAGAGAGACGCCTCGAAAGTGTAGCAATATGTAAAATGTTGTACCTTCATTAAATGTAACCATATTGCTACATTTAGAGGCGCCTCTCTTCTCTTTTATACTTAGTTGTGACGTGACGCTACTTGTATATCAAGACATCGCTTGTGTAGCAAGGTCCCAGGCTTCTTTCTGTCTAATGAGAACCTCCAAGGCCAGAGATAGCTGACATTCTTCTGTGTATAGTGGGTTGTGAGGCATGGTGGGTGCAAGGTGATTAAAGTCATTGGGCGCCAGACAATTCTTGAATGCAAGAGAGAGTTTATTTCTCTTGACAAACTTTTGGGGGAAAGAGGGTTAGGGCCAGGACACCCTTTAGGTAGTTGCAATTTCAATTGGCAGACTCCGAGACTTCGAAAGGAGGACAGCCATGCAGGGAAAGGCATCCAGCAAGACGCCACATCTGCATGTGTAGGAATGCCGTCTCCCATGTCAAAAGTCTTTTTCCAGTTCCTAACACAAACGTAACAGTTCCTTTCTCTTTCACTACAATCACTCCTTGTAGTTCTTCAGCCCACTGAGCTCCCGGTCTCTCTCACTAGACTAGATGATTCACTGCCACTGAAATCCCTTGAGCTCCTCCAATCTTCACAGTGGTATCTTCCTCAAGCGTCACCCCCGCTTCTCTGCTGGGCCCCTAGCTTGGCACTCAAGATACCTATCAAACGTCACCCCACTGGCCTGCTCGGTCCCTGGTTTGACTCACAAGGCTGCTCTGCAAGCGTCACCTCTGCTGGCTGGGTCCTTGGCTTGATATCCACTGAAGTTTCCCGATTCTTCACCGTCCCCATCTGGTGAGAATACTGCTCCGGTACTTGCTTCAGTTACTCACTGTGGTCCCTGGTAAAGGCGATTGGTCCCTTAGTGGCGACAGCTTCCCCTCTACCTCCGGCCACGACAGGTTCTCTGGCCAGCAGAACGGTCACTTTTGGTTGGACTGCAAGCCGTAGTCCCAACCCTGCGCTGCTTTCTCTCTTGCTTCTGGATAGGCCCTCAGGCAGCCTAGCAGCCAGATGGGCCCAGAATAGGCCCACTCTCCGGCCCAGCAGCCTACGCAATACAACACATGTCCACCCAGAAAGCCATGCAGGTGGCACAGAGCACAGATCAACTGTCTCCACCCGAATATATAGTCTCTCCCTGCAGACAAAGGGACCCAAGAAAACCTCTGCCCATTGGCTGAGATACCCCATATACCCATAATCTGACCTTGTGTTGCCCTTCTCATATCTAGTACCACCAAGTATCCGGCCACCTAGTGGTAGAAAAGAAAAGTGCAACAAGGCCAAACTTGCATAGAAATCAATAGATCTTTAACAATCGACCAGGACAACTACGCCTGGCAAGTAAATTTGTGAGGAGCAACCCTGCCTAAACTCCAGGGTGCTACACTTGTATATCAAGTCAAAATGTATTAAAAAATGTTTCTTGTCTTGCAAAATGCTTTCAAACCAAGTTACTCTCAAACCAAGGTTTAACTGTATATAGTGCCTTGTGGATAAACAACGCTCTCTTCTGTCTGTATGACCTGCAACATACACTATATCATCAAAAGTATTGGTACACTTGCCTTTACACGCACATGAACTTTAATAGCATCCCAGTCTTAGTCCGTAAGGGTTCAATATTGAGTTGGCCCACCCTTTGCAGCTATAACAGCTTCAACTCCTCTGGGAAGGCTGTCCACAAGGTTTAGGAGTGTGTCTATGGGAATATTTGACCATTCTTCCAGAAGCCCATTTGTGAGATCAGGCACTGATGTTGGACGAAACGGCCTGGCTCACAGTCTCTGCTCTCTGCCGCGATTTTGTACAGGTCAAAAGTTGACCAATGTAAAAAGCAGAAAAATGCCCAAATCTGCCTTAAAAAAAAGTTCCAGAACTTGTTTGAGCTTCAGGCCTTTTGGAGCTTCTGGCTTCAGGCGTTTTGGAGTGGAGATGTGAACCATCTCCATAGAGAATAATAGATTTTTTCCCCTGTAGCGTTTTGTAGCTTCAGGCTTCAAGCTAAAAAACGCTCTGGTGTGAATGGGGCCTTAGGGCCTCAAGATGACCTATTGCCCTTCACTTCTGACACTTTGTAGTCGGCTAACCCAGGTAAAGGGTTATCTAACCAGACACCTTCAAACTCAGGGGACTCACAATACTATAAAGATGGGCTCATTTGTTTCCTTAGTACTGCCTCACTGTGACCTTAATGGTTGTACTCTTCCCCTGGACTCAGAAGTAGAGTTGCCACCAGGTTCTGTGGCTAAGGTTGGTGTGGCTGTGATTAAGGTGGTAATTAAACTCACTTGGTGGCTTATCTGCATTAAATTAACCACAGAAGGTATGTAATTCATATGTGTTCGGGGTTTAAAGGGATGAGGTGGCAACCCTACTCAGAAGCCCTACACCACGGTGCGTAAAAATTAAACACCGAAGTGTACAAAAAAGTGCATGTGACACATACAAACATTACTGTCCTGAGCCCCTCCATTATTGTCCTCAGCCCCCCCTATTACTGTCCTGAGCCGCCCTCATTACTGTCCTCATTACTGTCCTCAGCCCCCACATTACTGCCCTATGTGCCCCCCTTAACTGTCCTGAGTCCCCCCTTAACTGCCCTGAGCAGTGGCAGCCCGTCCATAAGGGGCGAGGGGTGCCGCCCCCTTAATCCATGTGCCTAATCTACATGCAGGGCGCCAGGCGCATGGATTTCAACAGAGTTTTTTTTTTTTTGAAGCACATGATTAGAGCCCGAGGCTCTAATTGGCTTAAAAAAAGGGTGGGCTCAGGGCATTACAAGCCCACCCAGTTGTGTGGCAATAGCAAATTAATATTCACTATTGTCTTCCTGATTGAGCCAATCAGGAAGTGGGTCCAGGGAGTCTCAGGACTCCTGGCCAATCGGGTCTTAGGACCCACTTACCATTCGGATGGGAAGAGAAGCAACGGCCCCCGGAGAAAGGTCACTTCACCTTGGAAGACTGAAGCCAACAGGGTGAGAGTCAGTGAGCAGCTTAGCCAGTGGCATGGTCCTCTACAGCCGGGACTTGGCTCCCTCTTCCAGGGACGGCTCACCCGCATCCACATCCAACACTTCCCAGCTCGGACAGTGGAGGGAGGAGGAGGGGGGCTCAGAGGATAATCCCGGCCAGGACTCCTCATCTGCCTCCTAAGAAAAAAAAGGCCTCTGATCACCGCCTTCCTGTCCATCTGTCTCCTGAGGGGGGGCTTGATCGGATGAGGGGGAGATTGCCACCCTCGCGGCTGTTTCCCATGGGGGGGTATGATGATGTTGGTTTGCCCCCCAAAATATTGATCACCAGCCGCCACTGGTCCTGAGCCCCTCTATTACTGTCCTTAGCCCATTCTTAACTGTCCCAAGCCCATCTATTACTGTCCTTAGCCCCCCCAACTGTCCTGAGCCCCCCCATTACAGTTTTCAGCGACCCCATCACCCCCCTCTTCCTGTCCTACCTTACACAGACAGGGAGGAGGACAAGAGGCACTGCTGGTTTGGCCAGATGGTGGGGACTGCAAGCTGGTGATGGGCTGCTATGACCACCTTGCGTTCTAGCAACCAATCACCTGCTTGCTAACTTGGGCAGCCCCCGCCTTCCATCCAGAGCTGTCCCATCCCCCCCCCCCCCGCTGACGGCTCTGTGAGAATGAGAATGACAACGGCATGGGGGACAGCTCTGGGCAGAGCAGCTCCTAAATGGTGACACTGCGGTGGTCTGGATTGGACATTGACTCGGTCTGAATGCGGACCGAGGTCCACCATTTAGTGATGCCTGCCCTATACCAGAGAGGTAGTAAAGCCATATCTTGCACTAATGACAGCTAAGGAGCCTGAAACATCTGTATGCAAGGTGGTAATAATCGCTTTTTAAAATATGGCTATATCTGTGCTATACACCAGAGGATCTGGATGCACTGAGAGCTAAAAATGATTACTATAACTCTGTCACTTACCCATAAGCAGAGACTGAGATCCTTGTTTTTGGGTTTGATGCAGAAAAAGAGGATATATGTAAATATCTTCTGTTTTATGAAAAAAAGCCTTTCTCCTACCAGCAGGAATAGAGTCAATACACAGTTACACATGCAAATTAGAATACATACTCTTCAGAGTTGTCAGAATGTTACAGGATTCAAGGACCAGCTTTATTCGTTTTAGATTTTAATATTTCAGATCAGCAGAACAATGCAGAAATGTAAAGATATTACAAACAAGACACATAATGGAATTCTGCAATACAATGGAAATAAAAGGGAATAAAGATATGGAAACCTTGTACAGCACCATGAGAATGGCCTGGCTCACAGTCTCCGCTCTAATTCAACCCAAAGGTGTTCTATTGGGTTGAGGTCAGGACTCTGTGCAGACCTATTTATGTTCCTCCATCCCAAACTCACTCATCCATGTCTTTATGGACCTTGCTTTGTGCACTGGTCCAAATTATTTGGTGGAGACTGGAGAGGCAATGGTGTAGCGTGGGCTGTCAGCGCCCGGGGCAAGGAAAGTAATTTGCGCCCCCTAACCTGTGGGCTTTTAGCACTCCCTGAGTCCTTTCCTACAATAGTACTAACCAGCCTGATTCCTACACTGACCACTACGCTGATCTCTACACTGACCAACCTGATTCCTACACTGACCGCTGCACTGACCTACACTGACCAACCTGATTCCTACACTGACCACTACGCCGATCTCTACACTGACCAACCTGATTCCTACACTGACCACTACGCTGATCTCTACACTGACCAAACCTGATTCCTACACTGACCACTACGCTGATCTCTACACTGACCAACCTGATTCCTACACTGACCACTACGCTGATCTCTACACTGACCAACCTGATTCCTACACTGACCACTACGCTGATTTCTACACTGACCAACCTGATTCCTACACTGACCACTACACCGATCTCTACACTGACCAACCTGATTCCTACACTGACCACTACGCTGATCTCTACACTGACCAACCTGATTCCTACACTGACCACTACGCTGATCTCTACACTGACCAGCCTGATTCCTACACTGACCACTACGCTGATCTCTACACTGACCAACCTGATTCCTACACTGACCACTACGCTGATCTCTACACTGACCATCCTGATTCCTACACTGACCACTACGCTGATCTCTACACTGACCAGCCTGATTCCTACACTGACCACTACGCTGATCTCTACACTGACCAACCTGATTCCTACACTGACCACTACGCTGATCTCTACACTGACCAACCTGATTCCTACACTGACCACTACGCTGATCTCTACACTGACCAACCTGATTCCTACACTGACCACTACACCGATCTCTACACTGACCAACCTGATTCCTACACTGACCACTACACCGATCTCTACACTGACCAACCTGATTCCTACACTGACCACTACGCTGATCTCTACACTGACCAACCTGATTCCTACACTGACCACTACGCTGATCTCTACACTGACCAGCCTGATTCCTACACTGACCACTACGCTGATCTCTACACTGACCAACCTGATTCCTACACTGACCACTACGCTGATCTCTACACTGACCATCCTGATTCCTACACTGACCACTACGCCGATCTCTACACTGACCAACCTGATTCCTACTCTGACCACTACGCTGATCTCTACATTGACCACTACACTAAACTGTCCACTACACTAAACTGTCCACTTCACTATACTACATTGTCCACTACACTACACTCTACACTGACCACTACACTACACTGTCCACTACACTACACTGACCACTACACTATACTGACACTACACTATACTGACCACTACACTACACTACACTGTCCACTTCACTACACTACACTGTCCACTACACTACACTGACCACTACACTATACTGACCACTACACTACACTACACTGTCCACTTCACTACACTACACTACACTACACTGTCCACTACACTACACTGTACACTGACCACTACACTACACTGTCCACTACACTGCACTGACCACTACACTATACTGACCACTACACTACACTACACTACACTGTCCACTTCACTACACTGCACTACACTGTCCACTACACTACACTACAAATGTTGTGCCCGGGGGCCACGGCCCCCCTCGCATCCCCCATGCTATGCCACTGTCTGTGGAGAGGGATTATGGTGTGGGGTTGTTTTTCAGGGGTTGGACTTGGCCCCTTAGTTCCAGTGAAGGGAACTCTTCAGACGTCAGCATACCAAGACATTTTGGACAATTTCATGCTTCCAACTTTGTGGGAACAGTTTGGGGATGGTCCCTTCCTGTTCTAACATGACTGCACACCAGAGCACAAAGCAAGGTCCGTAAAGACATGGATGAGCGAGTTTGGGGTGGAGGAACTTGACTGGCCTGCACAGAGTCCTGACCTCAACCCGATAGAACACCTGAATTAGATCTAAGACTGCGAGTCAGGCCTTCTTGTCCAACATCAGTGCCTGACCTCACAAGTGTGCTTTTGGAAGAATGGTCAAACATTGCCATAGACACACTCCTAAACCTTGTGGACAGCCTTCCCAGAAGAGTTGAAGCGGTTATAGCTGCAAAGGGTGGGCCAACTCAATATTGAACCCTACGGACTAAGACTGGGATGCCATGAATGTTCATGTGTGTGTACAGGCAGGCGTCCCAATACTTTTGGTAATATAGTGTATGTTTTTTTCTGCTAAGGCCAAATTGAAAGAATAAGTGTCCCTATGTGTTGACACTTGTTGAATTTAGGAGCCATAAAATGATGGTTTGCAAAAACCATAATTTATTGAGTATATAGGAAGATAGCATACGTTCACATTTATGAACCTACGCAAGCGGTTATAGACACGTAGTGGTTAAAGACAAATTTCCATCAGTATGCCCAATAATTACACTACTTATCCTTATCTGTACCAATACAGGACCTTTTTTGGGGTGGGAACAAGAATGCTGAAACTTCAGAAGGTTTATGTTGTGCCTACTGTGTGAGACATCTGAAGATAAGGATGTTACAATCTGTACACCGTAGAAGTCATCTCCAGATAAGGGCTGTTTGAAAAAGGAGATAACTGTCTGTGAAGAATTCCTGCAAAGAATCATTACTAATTTGTTAATGTAGTCTCAATCAGCCATGATGATGCTCTATATTTAGGTGACCTAGAATTGTAGCAATGGGAAGTTAGTTTATTATTATCGCTAATTGTAGTATAGTGGGCGAGTTTGGTATGTTGATTATTCATGTATTCAATATGTGCAGGAATGCCCTAAGAAGGATTTGCTATCAGGGCCGGGACAAGGGGTGGGCAGGGAGGGTGGAGGGGGGGGGGCGGCTGCCCTGGGCACTGTGGTAACATGTGAGGTGGGGGGTGGGGCACGCCAAAAGAATGGGGGTGGGGATTTGTGTTGGAGCAGGGATATTGGGTGGCGACAGGGGGGTAAGTAATGTTTTAGGAAGATAATTTTTTTGGGGGGGAGGGCTAAGAGTGGTTATTTAGGTGGATTTGAGTTGGGAGAGGGGATGGGGGAAGAAAATTTGTGCTAGGAGGGGTGGTTCTGGGGCAATTTGTGCTGGGAGGGGGAAATTTGAAGTGGGGGGAGAAAATGAGTACTAGCAGAGGAAACTTCAGGGGTAGAAGATTTGTGCTAGGAGGGGTGATTTTTTTTGGGGGGGGGATTTGCTCTGGGAGGGAGGGGGGGGCAAAGATTTGTGCTGAGAGGGGGGATATCAGCAGGGGCAGATTTGTACTTGGAGGGGCAATTTTTGCTTAGTGGTAAGCATGCAGATTAGTGCTCAGTGTTTTTGTGGGGGTGGGGGGGGGTTTGCTGACCCATACAGTGCCTTGAAAAAGTATTAATTCCCCTTGAAAATTTCCACAAGGTCACTTAGAGCCCAGGATGAACATAGCAAACTGTGCCAACCCCCTTCCTAAGATGTATAAGCATTACTGTAATTGGGGGGGCGCAGTTTGGCATGTTTGCCCTGGGCTCTAGAGGACCTTGTCCCGGGACTGCTTTGCTATATGATACATCTTATTGTAGGTGCCTCCGGCTGTATAATAATAAACATGTTTTTATTCTACTGAGATGGACTGGATAAGGTAAGCAGGCATCAAGCTTTAGCACACTTGCACTGTGATCAGGATGCCTTCCAACTTGTACCAATTAATAGGTATATTCTATAACAAAAATAAAATAAATGTAGCACCCTCTAGTGTGTGCTATTAGAAGTGAGAGTAGGCAAACTATAGCCTGGCCCAGAGTTCAACCGGAGTCACTGAATCTGCATCATGGTTACTAGAGGCCAGGGCTGGATGACTCATCCTGGCAGTTCTCTGGTGCCTCCCACTGTTTCTAGAATGTTGGAGAACGTTCTAGAATATAGTGGGCAAAAGCTAGAAGGGGTCGCCTTGAATATTTATGGGCTTTTAACCAATCCCCAAATTGATGGCCTGGCAAGGAACTAAAGAGCCCTTAAATAGACATGAGCCACTCCAGCAGGAGAGTCAGGTGGAAGATGGAGAAGCAGTGCTGAGGGGAGTCTGTCAGTGGCCCTCAAGGGACCCTTGCCAGGGAGGGGTTTTACTCCAGGCTGGAGCTCGGGAGGCTGGCCTGGAAGGATCCCACCACAGGAGGCAGGTGAAGGGACCCTAACTGGAAAGGCAGAAGGAGAGAGCAAGGGGTGACAGTGAGTTGATCAGCACGGTGTAGAGACAGACAAGGGGAGACACTGCCAGCTGTAGCAGTGCTCCAAGGTGTGCCAAGTCTTCATTCAACTTTGCCCTGGGGAGTCTCCATGTGTCTGTGTCAGTCAGGGGGGACTGGGAAAATAAAGCAGCCAGGTGCATCTGGTGACAGCCAGGTGGGCTAGCATTTCTGCAAGCAGTAGAGCTGGGATCAGTGTCTACGGGGAAAGCAGAAGGTTGCGTGAAATGCTGTTCACTCCACATGTGCTACTTTTCCAAGGGACTGCAAGTCCCTAGCCTGTTGCTGAACTAACTAAAGACTGTTAGTTCCTCCAGGAGTGAATCAGCGGGAGCTGTACAAGGGAGGAATGTTTGTGCGGGTGGAAGGAAGACAAGTAATCTGTAAATAGGGAGGAAGTTGTGCCTGGTTTTGATTGTTGGGCACTTTCAAGTTGGGCATCCCATAATCACTACCCCATCCAAGTCATCTCCTGATAAAACAACAAAAACAAACCAAAAGGCTGATCACTGTGTCTGGGTGCAAGAAGGAAATGCTTGCCTGGCTGTGCAGCAGTGGGGAACCCTGGCATCGAAAAGAAGAAAGGTAACAGCGCTCTCTGCAGGGACAACTCAATCCTTACAGCACTCACAGGTGCCGAGGCTCGATGTGTCCCAACACACTCCAATGCAACAGTAAAAAGGAGAGCCGGCAAAATGGTAATCCTTGAAGTGTCGTTTATTGATACATCAGAGTGACGCGTTTCGGCAATAGCCTAAGTCGCTATGACTAAGGCTATTGCTGAAACGCGTCAGTTTATGCTTTGAAGGATTGCTTGTTTTTTTTCTTTCTCCACTTAGATACATGCACGATGGAGCGATAGCGAGAAGGATCCATCCATTCATTCCAAAAGAGGATAGTGGGGACAGCACAAGAAAGACCATTGGTTTTGTATGCAAAGCACTTGCATCATCATGTTCTGGTGAGTGTGGAAACAAAGGAGGGGAATCACAGTTTTAACAAAGATCACTCAATATTGTGAAGTTTGGAGCACTGAGCACCTTTTAATACATTACAGACTCTTCATATTTACAGATGTTATAATGTTAGTGTTGTAATTGATTTATTGACAAGCACAGAGCACTTTTTGTATTTATGGACTTTATCATTTAGAATTTATTGATAAGCACAAAGCATTTTTTGCATTCTATGGATTTTGACATACGAGTTTAATGGATTGTCTCTTTATTATGAATTGACTAGTAGCATATATACACATTTAAGTTTAAAGAGTCCACATAAGGACCGGAAGGATTTACCCCCTTAATGACCAGGCCATTTTTTGCGATTCGGCACTGCAAAGCTTTAACTGACAATTGCGCGGTCTTGCGACGTTGTACCCACACAAAATTGATGTCCTTTTTTCCCACAAATAGAGCTTTCTTTTGGTGGTATTTGATCATCTCTGCGGTTTTTATTTTTTGCGCTATAACCAAAAAAAACCAACAATTTTGAAAAAAAAAAAAAACAATATTTTTTTACTTTTTGCTAAAATAAATATCCATAAAAAAAGTAAAAACAAAATGTATTCATCAGCTCAGCCAATATGTATTCTTATTTTTGGTAAAAAAAAAAAAATGTGCAAAAGTTTTTTTATTATTATTCTTTTTTTTTAACTAGTAATGGTGATCAGCAATTTTTTTAGTGGGACTGCGACATTGTGGCCGACAGATCGGACACTTTTGACACTTTTCTGGGACCAGAGACATTATTACAGTGATCAGACTTAAAAATAGCCACTGATCACTATATAAATGGTAGGGAAAGGGTTAACACTAGGGGGCGATCAAGGGGTTAAGTGTGTCCTAGGGAGGTGTTTCTAACTGTGGGGGCAGTGTAGTGACTGAGTCGAGAGAGATCGCTGTTCCTGATCACTAGGAACAGACAATCTCACTGAACTCTTCTGTCAGAACTGGGATCTGCTTTGTTTACACTGGCAGATCCCCGTTCCGCCTCTCTGAGGAGCGATCGCGGGTAACCTGCAGACCCACGCATCGCCCCCCCCCCCCACTGCGCAGTCGTTTCGCGCAATAGGGCATCCCTGCCACAGTATATATGCGGTGGACGGCCCTTAAGTGGTTAATGGGTTGTCTCTTTATTATGAATTAATTAGTAGCCTATATACACATTTAAATGTAAAGAGTAGCGCCGCATTTACAAAATTTTATACAACAGTTGGGCAAGCCAGCCAGGTGGGTATATCTCTAGACCTAAGCGACCTGGCAAAGGCTGCCAGCAATTGCCAGCAGAAATATTAGGTAAGTAGGCACCAAGCTTTTCTGAAATCTTCTCACATTTGCACTGTGATCCGGATGCCTTCCTACTTTGACAGGTCAATTCAGTTTGCTGCAGGCTGGCTGGTAAGTGAGCTGGGAATTTTTGTTGGTTGTTTTTTTTTTTTACATACATCACCCTTTTTATGAACTCCTTGCTGCAAAGGTCAGTTATAGGTTGGGGTGGTTGCCATTTGTTTGAACTGTTGGTGAATTGGTGAGGGGGACGCACTGGATACCTTCGCTGCCATTGTGCTATTGCTGGGTGTCCCTATACCTTTAAGGAGGGGTGAGCTCCCTCCAGGCATACCTGCCCTTAATCTATCCATTATTATATTTAATAACTCAGGAGACTCTCCTTTTATGCATTAAGATAAAAAAGCCTTCTGTGTCCAGCAGCCCCCCCTAATATTTACCTGAGCCCCATCTCTGTCTTGGTGGTGCAATATCTCATTAACTGCTTCAGCCCCAGAAGATTTGGCTGCTGATTGACCAGGTCATTTTTTGCGATTCGCCACTGCGTCGCTTTAACTGACAATTGCGCTGTCATGCGACATTGCACCCATACAAAATTGACGTCCTTTTTTTCCCACAAATAGAGCTTTCTTTTGGTGGTATTTGATCATCTCAGCGGTTTTTATTTTATGCGCTATAAACAAAAAAAGAGCGACAATTTTGAAAAAAAACACAATATTTTGTACTTTTTGCTATAATAAATATCCTCATTTTTTTTTTAAAAAAAGCACATTTTTTTCTCAGTTTAGGCTGATATGTATTCTTCTACATATTTTTGGTAATAAAAATTGCAATAAGCGTATATTGATTAGTCTGCGCAAAAGTTATAGCGTCTACAAAGTAGGGTATCGATTTATAGCATTTTTATTATTATTTTTTTTACTAGTAATGGTGGCGATCTGCGATTTTTATCAGGACTGCAACATTATGGCGGACACATCCTACACTTTTGACACATTTTTGGGACAATTGGCATTTATACAGCGATCAGTGCTATAAAAATGCACTGATTACTGTAAAAATGTCACTGGCAGGGAAGGGGTTAACACTAGGGGCGATCAAGGGGTTAACTGTGTTCCCTCTCTGTGTTCTAACTGAAGGGGGTATAGGACTGCCTAGGGGAGATGACAGATCGCTGTTCATACTTTGTATGAACACACGATCAGTCTCTTCTCCCCTCAGAGAACCGGGATCTATGAGTTTACACTTATGCCCCGTACACACGGTCGGATTTTCCGATCGGAGCGTGTTGTCAGAAATTCCGATCGTGTGTGGGCTCCATCACACATTTTCCATTGGATTTTCCGACACACAAAGTTTGAGAGCAGGCTATAAAATTTTCCGACAACAAAATCCGTTGTCGGAATTTCCGATCGTGTGTACACAAATCCGACGCACAAAGTGCCATGCATGCTCAGCATAAATAAAGAGATGAAAGCTATTGGCTACTGCCCCATTTAGAGTCCCGACATACGTGTTTTACGTCACCGCGTTCAGAACGATCGGATTTTCCGACAACTTTGTGTGACCGTGTGTATGCAAGACAAGTTTGAGCCAACATCTGTCGGAAAAAATCCTAGGATTTTGTTGTCGGAATGTCCGATCAATGTCCGACCGTGAGTACGGGGCATTACAGATCCCAGTTCTCGCTGTGTCACAAGCGATCGCAGGAGCCCGGCGGTCATTGCGCCCACCGGGCATTCGCATCGGCTCTGGGGGCGGGCAGCGCGCACGCCCCTCCAGTGGCATGCGGGCACCCCTAGTGGCCACAGGGTGAAGCGATGTAACATAACGTCGTTTCGCCCAGCCGTGCCATTCTGCCACAGTAAAACTGCGGCGGCTGGTCGGCAAGTGGTTAAATGGAAAGGATATCCTGGAAACACCACAGGATACTGCAGTAAACTTGGGTGGCCATGATGTGACTGCAGCTTACGCATGTATTTGAAAATGTATCTCTGGACCCCAGTGGCCTAGGACAGGCTGTCAGTGTTTGAAAGTACCAATATAAGGTAAGCAGACACCAAGCTTTTCCAAAGTCAGCTCACTCTTGCACTGTGATCAGGATGCCTTCCTACTTAGACTGACCTACAGATCTATTCTTTAATATAGGCATAGTCTATCCTATGTGATTCTGGACAGCCAATTCCAAGCAAGGTTTTTCAACCATGTGAATCCAATGTGATTCTGCAGAAATGCCAGCCTCGATATAATCACAAAGCAGATGTCAGATGTCTTATAAATCCATCAGAGACAAATTATACCTTCAGGTCCCTTGATGACAGCTCTCAAGAAAAGAAAGGTAAAAAGTTATATTTGAAAACCTTCTACATTTTACTGGATATTAAAGAAACAATCATCCTATGCACTATGTTTGTAAATGTATTGTAAAAGTGCATTTATTCTTTTTAATTTTCTTACTACTTAGACTTGCTAAGGTAACTAGACAACAAGCTTTTCTAAAGTCTGCCCACACTTGCACTGTGATCAGGATGCCTTCCTACTTAGACTGACTTATAGGTATTTTGTACAACAGTTTGGCGAGCCAGCCAGGAGGGTATATTTCCGAACCCAAGTGACCTGGGACAGGCTACCTGTGTAATGCCGCGTACACATGACCGGACTTTACAGCATACTTGTTCCGACGGACCGGAGTCCGTCGGACAATTCATTCGTGTGTGGGCTCCAGCAAACTTTTTTTCCCCAAAAGTTCGACGGACCTAGAAATGAAACATGTTTCAAATCTTTCCGACGGACTCGAGTCCGGTCGAAAAGTCCGCTCGTCTGTATGCTAGTCCAACGGACAAAAACTGACGCTAGGGCAGCTATTGGCTACTCTCTATGAACTTCCTTGTTTTAGTTCGGTCGTACGTCATCACGTACGAATTGTGTGGTTGATCGTGTGTAGGCAAGTCCGTTCATTCGGAACGTCTGTCGTAAAGTCCATCGAAAAGTCAGCCGGACAAAGTCTGCCGTAAAGTCTGCTCGTGTGTATGCGGCATTAGACTGTACCATTGTGAGGTAAGCAGACACCAACCTTTTTGCAAAGCCTGTCCACACTTGCGCTGTGATCAGGATGCCTTCCTACTTAGACTGACTTATAGGTATTTTGTACAACAGTTTGGCGAGCCAGCCAGGAGGGTATATTTCAGAACCCAAGTGACCTGGGACAGGTTACCTGTGTTAGACTGTACCATTGTAAGGTAAGCAGACACCAATCTTTTCCAAAGCCTGTCCACACTTGCGCTGTGATCAGGATGCCTTCCTACTTAGACTAACTTATAGGTCTACTGTTTAACATAGGCATAGTCTATCCTAGGTGACTCTAGACAGCCACTTCTGAGCAAGCTAGTTCAACTATGTGAATCCAATGTGATACTGCATAAATGCCAGGTTTTATATAACCCCAAAGCAGATGTTAGATGTTTTAAAGCCACCAGAGACAAATTATACCTTCTGGGCTCTTGATGACAGCTCTCAAGAAAAGAGAATTAAAAAGTTACATTTAAAAACAGACTACAATTTCCTGGATATTAAAGGAACAAATACTGTATATTGTAAAAGTGCACTTATTCTTTTTAATTTTCTTCCTACTTAGGCTGACTGGCAAAGGTAAGCAGACACCAAGCTTTTCTAATGTCTGCCCACACTTGCACTGTGATCAGGATGCCTTCCTACTTAGACTGACTTATAGGTATTTTCTACCACAGTTTGGCGAGCCAGCCAGGAAGGTTTATCTCCAGACCCAAGCAACCTGGCATAGGGTGCCAGTATTTGACAGCGGAAATATAGGGTAAGCAGATACCAAGATTTTCTAAAGACTGCTCACACTTGCACTGTGATCAGGATGCCTTCCTACTTAGACTGACTTATAGGTATTTTCTACCACAGTTTGGCGAGCCAGCCAGGAGAGTATATCTCCGAACCCCAGTGACCTGGGACAGGCTGCCAGTGTTTGAAAGTACCAATATAAGGTAAGCAGACACCAAGCTTTTCTAAAGTCTGCCCACGCTTGCACTGTAATCAAGATGCCTTCCTACTTAGACTGACTTATAAGTATTTTCTACCACAGCTTGGCGAGCCAGCCAGGAGAGTATATCTCCAGACCCAAGTGACCTGGAACAGGCTGCCAGTGTTTCACACTGCCAATATAAGGCAAGCAGACACCAAGCTTTTGCTAAAGTCTGTCCACAATTGCACTGTCATCAGGATGCTTTCCTATTTAGACTGATTTGCAGGTCTATTCTTTAACCTATGCATAGTCTATCCCAGGGGTCTTCAAACTACGGCCCTCCAGTTGTTCAGGAACTTCAATTCCCATCATGCCTAGTCATGTCTGTGAATGTCAGTATTTTACAATGGAAAAAATATATATAAAACACAAAGCGCTGTGATGCTAAATAGCTGATAATTACACATAAAACCAAGTGAGGCTGCTATCAAAAGAGAGTGTTTTCAGAGTCACTTAAAAAGAATAAATAATGATATTTGAAGCGCTTCACAATGTGCATGAAAATGAATATAAAAGTAAATATAAATAGTCAAATAAATCCAGCGGTGAGTAAAAATTCCTAAAAAATCCAACAATCAAAATAGTGTAAAACTATAAAAAATTAGTGACACCAAATGTGTAAAAAATTCACATAAAAAATCCACATAAAAATAAATATATAGGGATGTATTCAGAAGGTTCAATTATACAGGTGTAGAATCCTGATTGGTATAGAGCTTTTGATCACTAGCAAAGCTGTTTAAAAACACTTGCTTAATTAAGGTGCTCATTGATCTTAATAGTACCAAAGTGTTTTTTGCTTCTATTCACAATCAATGTGAGAATCATAAACAGGCAAATAAGAGAAAAAAACAATCATTGTGCAATAGTTAGGATACCAAGGTACACAGGCAAACTTCAATCCACTCACGTGTGCCTTATAATGATAAGGCAAATGCAGGTTTTACTATAGCAGTCAGCCGCCTTAGACAGGAGCAGATTCAGTGCAGTACACTGTGTGAAACTGCTGATCTGCACAGAGCGTCCTTGGCTCCTCCCACGCCTGGGGAGGAGCCAAGGACGCTCTGTGCAGATCAGCAGTTTCACACAGTGTACTGCACTGAATCTGCTCCTGTCTAAGGCGGCTGACTGCTATAGTAAAACCTGCATTTGCCTTATCATTATAAGGCACACGTGAGTGGATTGAAGTTTGCCTGTGTACCTTGGTATCCTAACTATTGCACAATGATTGTTTTTTTCTCTTATTTGCCTGTTTATGATTCTCACATTGATTGTGAATAGAAGCAAAAAACACTTTGGTACTATTAAGATCAATGAGCACCTTAATTAAGCAAGTGTTTTTAAACAGCTTTGCTAGTGATCAAAAGCTCTATACCAATCAGGATTCTACACCTGTATAATTGAACCTTCTGAATACATCCCTATATATTTATTTTTATGTGGATTTTTTATGTGAATTTTTTACACATTTGGTGTCACTAATTTTTTATAGTTTTACACTATTTTGATTGTTGGATTTTTTAGGAATTTTTACTCACCGCTGGATTTATTTGACTATTTATATTTACTTTTATATTCATTTTCATGCACATTGTGAAGCGCTTCAAATATCATTATTTAGTATTTTACAATGCCTCATGGGAAGTGTAGTTCTGCAACAGCTGGAGGGCCGTAGTTTGAGGATCCCTGGTCTATCCTATGTGAGTATAAGGGAATTCCATTACAGCAACTGGCGCATAGCATCGCTCATAAAAATGAGCATAGGCACATTGCGATAAATGAGTGTGGATGCATTGCTCGTAGGAATGCGCATGCTCGGACACATGTGCACGCATGCAGGAGAGTGCCCACAGGTTCTGGCCACAGACAGGCTATTTAAAGAATGCTCTAGCTCACTGTCAGTGCTGACTGGTCTTCTGCTTTCCCTGTGTCCTGAGTGTATCCTGTATCTGACTTCTGTTGATGACCCGGATTGTTACTGACCTGATCCTGGATTCTGCTTGTACCTCTGTCCACCTGTTCCCGACCTCGGCTTTGTTCCTGACCACGCTTCTGCCTATGCTTCTGTACCTCGTTGCCCGTCTGCTACTAACCTCGGCTACCTCTGTGACTTCGCTCCTGCTTCTGATTTGGCTTCATACTTTTTCTGAGTGTCTGCTTCGGCTGTCCTTCATAACTGCTCCAGTCATTGCAGTGTGTTTCTACCTAAAGTCTGCCTAGAGCTTTGACAAGCCACGCTTCCAGAACCTGCCATACATGGGGAGATGCACCTTTAGCCTCGGCTGGTCCAGTGTGCATCACATCTGCTCCTGGGTTGATGTCCTGCCTGACTTCTCAAGCCTGCATCTCCTGCTGCAAGTTCTGCTATCAACACCTGCCGGCACTCGTGTTACTCCTGTCCCTCGGCACCATGTTCTCCACATTCAGTGGGGCCTGGGCCGAATATACAAGAGAGGCCAATTCAATTCAATCTCCTACCAGGTACGTGGCTGTGAGTTTGGACAGCCAATTCCAAGCAAGCTTTTCCAACCATGTGAATCCAATCTGATTTTATGATATGCCGGGCTTGATATAACCACAAAGCAGATGTCTTAAAGCCAACAGAGGGCAAATTATACCTTCAGGGCTTCTTTCTGTTAAAAAAAAAAATTATACCTTCAGGGCCCTTGATGACAGCGCACAAGAAAAGAAAGGTAAAAAGCTATATTTGCAAACCTTCTTAATTTTACTGGATATTAAAGAATCAAATGTATTGTAAAAGTGCTCTCATTTTTTAAGGTGCTAGTGAAGAGTTTTCAGTGTTGTAAATTAATCAGGAATTATTTTTCATCCGCGTTGTTTGACAATTAGCCAAGCCAAAACACTAATTATCCTTACAGACCGGCTTCATCCATCCTCTGCGAACGGACGAGAACAGTTTTGCCAATTTCAAAGCTGATTAATGATAATTCCGTGAATGGCCATTGTAATGCTGAGCTGATTAACTGATAAGCAAAGGCAATTCTTTGAACATTACTTTAATAATCATGAAGCTGTAGAAAGGTAATTATAGATCATCCTTTGACAATGCTTTTTGAAGGCAAACATCGGTTATGTTTTTTTTTTTAGAAATCACATAACATAGAAGTGGGACTCAATTCATAATGTATTAAAATAATACCTTGCCATTTCAATACCTGACACCCATGGTTTTCTAAAACTTTCTCTGACTTGAAAATGATGGCAGCAGTACACTATCTGTGGATAGGACTTATCATAATTCTTATCCCCCTGCTCCTGTATTCAGCTCAGAGGTCCTCACAGAGCTCAAGATGAAGATTCAGGCTTCCCTACCATTGTGTGTGGTTTTCTTGACCTAAACACAAATCAAGCATGCTAAACGATGAGAAGAATGTCAACGATGTCATGTGATCTTAATCAGGGGTCTACAAACTTTTTTAACAAAGGGCCAGTTTACTGTCCTTCAGACTTTAGAGGGCCCAGACTGTGGTCAGTGGGAGTAAAAAAAAGTTTCATAGTGCTTGTGGTCAGTAGGAGGAGGAATTGTGCCCGTAATGGGTATTAGTGATAGGTATAATGCCTTATTATTGGTGTCAGAGGGAGGCATAATGACCCATTGTTGGTGTCAGTGGAAGGAATAGTGCCCCATCATTGGTGTCAGTGGGAGGAATAGTGCCCCATATTTGGTATCAGTGGGAGAAATTATGCCCCATCGTTGGTGTCAGTGGAAGGAATAGTGCCCTATCGTTGATATCTGTTGGAGGAATAGTGCCCCACCATTGGTGTCAGTGGGAGGAATGGGATGCTCCATCCTTGGTATTAGTGGGAGGAATAGTGCCCCATCTTTGGTGTCAGTGGGAGGAATAGTGCCCTATCATTGGTGTCAGTGGGAGGAAGGGTGCCCCATCATTAGTGTTAGTGGGAGGAATAGTGTCCCATCATTGGTGTCCTTGGAAAGAATAGTGCCCCACCATTGGTGTCAGTGGGAGGAATGGTGCCCCATCATTGGTGTTAGTGGGAGGAAATGTGCCCCATCTTCAGTATCAGTGGGAGGAATCGTGTCCCATCATTGGGGTAGGTGGGAGGAAGAGTGTCTCAGCCTTGGTGTCCATGGAAAGAATAGTGCCCCATCATTGGTATCAGTGGGAGGAACGGGGTCCCATCATCGGTGTTGGTGAGAGGAATAGTGCACCATCTTTGGTATCAGTGGCTCCACTCCTTAACAACCAACTATTCACTGCGCCCTGATTAGGCAAAGCTTTGATCAATCAGGGCATAGAATGCACTGTGCAGTGCGCAGTGAATTGCAGGGCGTTCAGTGGGGCATACACCCTCTGAATGTCCTGCAAATTTGTCCGGAACCGTTCGCCAAACTCTATCCACAAACAGTATGACATTCAATGTGTTCATCATAAAATGGTAAGACTTCTCCATCCCAAGGACATCCCAAGGACATTAACATATTTATGACTTTGCGAAAAATAACTTTATTTCGCCCCACCCTATGTGTTAAATGTCTTATAAGTGTTATGCAGTTCAATATATGTATGTATTCATATATTGGTTACATAAATATGCACATAGTACACCCCTCACATTTTTGTAAATATTTTCTTCTATCTTTTCATGTGACAACACTGAAGAAATGACACTTTGCTACAATGTAAAGTAGTGAGTGTACAGCTTGTATAACAGTGTACATTTTCTGTCCCCTCAAAATAACTCAACACACAGCCATTAATGTCTAAACCGCTGGCAACAAAAGTGAGTACACCCCTAAGTGAAAATGTCTGAATTGGGCCCAAAGTGTCAATATTTTGTGTGTCCACTATCATTTTCCAGCACTGCCTTAACCCTCTTGGGCATGAAGTTCACAAGAGCTTCACAGGTTGTCACTGGAGTCCTCTTCCACTCCTCCATGACGACATCACAGAGCTGGTGGATGATAGAGACCTTGCGCTCCTCCACCTTCTGTTTGAGGATGCCCCACAGATGCTCAATAGGGTTTAGGTCTGGAGACATGCTTGGCCAGTCCATCACCTTTACCCTCAGCTTCTTTAGCAAGGCAGTGGTGGTCGGAAGTGAGTACACCCCTAAGTGAAAATGTCCAAATTGGGCCCAATTAGCCATTTTCCCTTCCCGGTGTGATGTGACTCATTAGTGTTACAAGGTCTCAAGTGTGAATGGGGAGCAGGTGTGTTAAATTTGAATTGATCACTCTCACTCTCTCATACTGGTCACTGGAAGTTCATCATGGCACCTCATGGCAAGAGCTCTCCCCTATCCATGTGTCCAGCCCCCTGATCTACATATCAGTGGTGCGGACCATGGATTTCAATGCGGGTTGTTTTTTGAAGCACCTGATTAGAGCCAGAGGCTCTAATAGGCTTCAAAAAATGGTGGCCTCGAAGCGCTCCAAGGCCTCCCAGTTGTGTGACCATAGCAAAATAATTTTCACTATTTTTACACTACAGTTCCCCCCGCCAATCAGGAGACAGGTCTGTAAGACCTGTTTCCTGATTGGCCAAAGCATCAGGCAATCCTATTGGATGCCTAGAGCTTTGACGAAAGAGGAGACACACGGCGAATGAAGCCGCTGGAGGAGTAGACGCGGCACCCACCGAGGCCATTGCCTGCACTCCAGGAGAGGAGGAGAGGACACAACAGCCCTGCGGGTAAGTGCCGAAGCCCCCGGGGGGTGTTCTAGTGCCACACCCCCCGGGGGGGTTCTTTTTTTGCCGCCTCAACCCATAAGAAGAACCCACCAGCCATCACTGCCTAGGCTATAGGAGGATTGTCAAGACCCTGAAACTGAGCTGGCAAGCAGACTAAGGACATGGATTACTGGAACCATGTGCTGTGATCTGACGAGACCAAGATAAACTTGTTTAGTTCAGATGGTGTCAAGCGTGTGTGGGGGCAACCAGGTGAGGAGTACAAAGTCAAGTGTGTCTTGCCTACAGTCAAGCATGGTGGTGGGAGTGTCATGGTCTGGGGCTGCATGAGTGCTGCCGGCACTGGGGAGCTACAGTTCATTGAGGGAACCATGAATGCCAACATGTACTGTGACATACTAAAGCAGAGCATGATCTCCTCCCTTTGGAAACTGGGCTGCAGGGCAGTATTCCAAAATGATAACGACCCCAAAAACACCTCCAAGATGACCACTGTCTTGCTAAAGAAGCTGAGGGTAAAGGTGATGGACTGGCCAAGCATATCTCCAGACCTAAATCCTATTGAACAACTGGGGGGCATCCTCAAATGGAAGGTGGAGGAGCGCAAGGTCTCTAACATCCACCAGCTCTGTGATGTCGTCATGGAGGAGGGGAAGAAGACTCCAGTGGCAACCTGTGAAGATCTGGTGACCTCCATGCCCAAGAGGGTTAAGGCAGTGCTGGAAAATAATGGTGGCCACACAAAATATTGACACTTTGAGCCCAATTTGGACATTTTCACTTAGGGGTGTACTCACTTTTGTTGCCAGCGGTTTAGACATTAATGGCTGTGTGTTGAGTTATTTTGAGGGGACATCAAATGTACACTGTTATACAAGCTGTACACTCACTACTTTACATTGTAGCAAAGTGTCATTTCTTCAGTGTTGTCACATGAAAAGATAGAAGAAAATATTTACAAAAATGTGAGGGGTGTACTCACTTTTGTGAGATACTATATATATATATTTATGGTTGAAGCCCTATGGCCGATACGGGTATGAACAACATAGACTTATCATAAGACTTACAACATGAAATGGACCTGAAGTGTGCCTTGGTCTGATGGCCAGCATACCTTATACATATATTCTCACTGATGCAAAGTTAATTGTTGTATTGTTAAACTATTAATATATATATATATATATATATATATATATATATATATATATATATATATATATATATATAGTGTTTTCCTATTCAAATATATTTCAAAGTATTAGTTACGACATAAACAAACCCTTATCTATGAACCTGTCAGCTTAATTATTGTTCATTTCCCATGTTATACAAGCAGATAGTATGAGGTGTTATTTCATTTCTTGTCAAGGTTGTTTTTCTTGGTAGTGGTTAAGAGTTCAACTTTAAATTTAGATTTTCTACATTTTAAAATAGTATACCATGAATATCTAGAGCCTAATAAGCGGTTCGCACCAGAAATTGCAAACAGACAAAAAAATGTGTGCAAACACCATTAAAGTCTATGGAACACGAATGTGAAAAATCAAAAGTACTCATTTTAAAGGCTTACATTCATGTTATTGCCATAAAAAGTGTATAGGGACCCGGGTCCTGCCCCAGGGGACATGTATCAAAGCAAAAAAAAAATTTTTTAAATTGATGTTTTTTTCAGGAGCAAAGGGCCTGGTATGGACGGGGGGAACCCACGCTGTTTATTTCTTAATTCTGTCATAGGGCTCCCCTTAACCACTTCAATACACTATATTATATATTGTACACTGCACTATATACCCCACACTGTATTATATATACTACAATGAGTGCACTATATACTCTGAACTGCAGTATATATACTATACGGACTGCAAGATATACTCTGAACTGCAGTATATATACTATATGGACTGCACTATATACTCTGAACTGCAGTATATATACTATACAGACTGCACTATATACTCTGAACTGCAGTATATATACTATATGGACTGCACTATATACTCTGAACTGCAGTATATATACTATACGGACTGCACTATATACTCTGCTGAAAAATTGGGCCTTAGGTGTTGGTGGTGGCAGAACACTGTAACCCCTCTTGTTGGGTGCAGGGACGGTCCCTGCTGTTAAATATTATTTCAGAGGCTGCTTGCCCTCTTTTAGTGGCCTGTGAGTGTCTGCTTCTCATTGGAGGCCTTCTGGACATGATGATTATTTTTATTTTTTAACACCACACTACACTGTATTATATGCTGTGTACACCGCCTGAAGTGTATTAGAAACTGTACACCGCCGAATGCACTGTATATATAGGCTACGCTGAATGCAGAGTATATATATATATATATATATATATATATACTAGTAGACTGTATATATATATATATATATATATATATATATATATATATATATATATATGAAATATACCATAGCTCCCAACTGTCCCTGATTTACAGGAAATGTCCCTGATTTGGAGCAATGTCCCTCTGCCCCTCTTTCCCCCTCATTTGTCCCTCATTTTCGTCTGATCCATATAGTTGTATATAAAATGCACTTTTTATCTTTCAAAAAATGTTTTCCAGTGATAAACCTTTCATCTGATTTCTAAATTGCTGCATTTGTACACTTTAAAAGCCAATATAAAGAAATAGTAGTGGTAAAAAAAAGTCCTTGTGGATTTAATATTAACTTTATCTTGGTTAATTCTTCTTTAAAGTAGAAGTAAACCCATAGATTTCACGGTTTCAAAAAACCATGCCTGGAATGTAACTGCACATTCATTGTGCTCTCAACCAAACTGTCAAACCATCCAATGGCTGGTCTCATAACTGATCACATGTGTAGCTCCATGGCAGTTGAAAATTAAACGGAGGCCAAGATGGCTGCTTCCTTGGCTGAAAACGATAGGAGGGTTTACTTCCACTTTAAGGGGGTCTGGCAGGGGGGCGTGTCCTATGCCTACATACGTTTGTTAGTAGGTGTCCCTCATGAAAATGTTGGGAGGTATGAATATACTGCCTGTACTGACTGAATATATCAAATACACTGCCTTTACTGACTGACTATAGAGTTTACATTGTAGATATAGGCTACGCTGAATGCAGAGTATATCTATCTATCTATCTAGATATATATAAATATATAAATATATATATCTAGATAGATAGATAGATAGATAGATAGATAGATAGATAGATAGATAGATAGATAGATAGATAGATAGATAGATAGATAGATAGATAGATAGATAGATATAGATCTATGCATCTATATATATAAATATATAGATATATATATCTATATAGATATATATAGATATAAATAGATATATTATATATATATATATATATATATATATATATATAGCTATATATATATCTATATATATCTATATATATCTATATATATATATATACGAGTGCTATGTAAGCAGCCTTATATAGTGTGGGGCGTGGACTTAGTCCTGAGTCCTGGCCTTTGCCCAATTATGGTTCTCGCTGCGGAGCATGCTGTGATTGGCCAAAGCATGCAGGTCAGGTGTATGCTTTGGCCAATCATCATACAGCAATGCACAGCAGTCTTGCAGTGCATTATGGGGCATTCGAATTTGCCGCGAATGCTCCATAAAATTTGCTGTTTGGCAAACAGGCGAACACCCGATGTTCGAGTCGAACTAAAGTTTGACTCAAATTCAAAGCTCATCCCTATTGCTTAAAGCGGAGGTCCGCCAAATTTTTTTTTTTTTTAAAGTCAGCAGCTACAAATACTGCAGCTGCTGACTTTTAAAATAAGGACACCCACCTGTCCAGGGCGCCTGCGATGTCGGCACCCGAGGCCAAACCGTCCCTCGGTCCCCGGGTGCTGCCGCCGCCATCTTCGGTAAGGGAATCAGCCTTGCGTCTTCAGTTCCTGGTTCCCTACTGCGCATGCTGCGCAATCCGACAATCCGAATGGCCCCTGCTGTCTCTGGGACCCTTGTGTCTCCCAGCAGACAGCGGGGGGGGGGGGGGTGTGCTGGCATAGGTATCTGCACCCCCCTCCCCTCTGAAAGGTGCCCAACGTGACACCGGAGGGGGGGAGGGTTCCGAAAAGCGAAAGTTCCACTTTTGTGTGGAACTCCGCTTTAATATTTAATTATTATTAATAATAATATTAATAATATGAATATAAATAATTATAATAATAATTATATTATTATCATATAAAATTAATATGAATGATTTGAAATATGTGGCCTAATATGAAATCCTACTATAATGTCTTTCCACGTGTGTTGAGGTGGGCACAAAGTGAACAGGGAACATGATAGCAACAGTGTTACTTAACCACAGCAGAGAAAAATCCGGTCCCCTGCCCCTGTCAGCCAGCACTGTACTGTGTGGCAGGGCTGTGTACATTTCAGAACTGGATGGACTGAAATACAGCTTCTATTGGTGGGTAATGCAGCTTTCATATATGTAATTCTTCTGTATATTTAGCTGTATGCCTGCATTTCAGCTTTAAACACATAGAGAAAAAAAAAACTATTCTCCCTTTCCTACCGACTCTTAATAACTGGTTCTTTTTATTTTGTCCCTCGTCATAGATTGGCCACTTGTAGGTTCTTAAAACTTAATAAAACATCTTAAAACAAGTTCTATACCTTTCCTAAAACTTCCAAGCAGACATATTTGCCAATATTACTGCGCAGACAGCAGGGCACACAATCTGGTGCGATCTGCTAACAAGTAATTTTTGGCGCTTTTTTTTTTTCTTTTCTTTTTTTTTTTTTTTGATCCCATGCAGTCAAAACAGTCATTTGGGAGAATTATGAAATTTTAATGAAGATTGATTCTGAAACAACTTCAAAGTCCTTCTGCTTCTAAAACATTTTGAAATATATGTACATAAGACAGAATATTATGTGCTATGAAAGTTGTCTATAGCTATAAAAAAAAAAAGCAGAATCCTTTACACAACAGAAAGATAAGTGTTGGGTCTGCTGCCAGCAGATGGAATGAAAGAATATAGGTTTCTTTTTTTTTATACAGGCTCTGAATGATCATAACATTTTCTTTTCCATAAAGGAAAATTCTTAAAAAATTCTAAATATTAACGATGATCTCCAGACTAATTCGAAAAGCAGGGTGCGCATTTAAAAAAAAGCTGAGTTGCTGCTGAAATCGATATAGCGAATAAATACGCTAAAGGGAGCCCGTCCAATGGTAAAACCGCACTTAACTGTAAAGAAGAAACTTATAGACCCACTCTGGGAATTTTCTTTTTTTTAATGGTAAGTGTCCCCAACCAATAAACAAAATAAAAATGAAGCTCAGGCTGCAACGCTTACCTTCAATCCAAAGATTTTCCCTGCGATACTTCCTTTTGCCACAAGATGTCCTCAGTCTTCCAGACTGAATGACACCTAGTGGACATATTATGAAAAACGGGTGTCATTGCTCTGCCACCAAGAGGGCGTCGCCATGGTGCCCTTCATACATAGGGGTGTATTTAACCACATCCCGCCTGGCCCATAGCAAAATGATGGTCGGGCAGTGGCTTTCCCGCTTTGATTGGACTTCATATCGACCCGGGGGGTGCGCAGCACGGCAGTCGGTAGTGTGTCGCTCCAACACACTGCATCTCCGATCACGATAAAGAGCCTATGACGTAGGCTCTTTACCATGTGATCAGCTGTGTCCAATCACAGCTGATCACAGCATAACTAAGAAGTGCCGGTTATCGGCATTCCTCTATTTACGCTGACAGCATGTGAGTAGAGGAGAGGCGATTAGTGGCTCTCCTGACAGGGGGTATCAGTGCAGTGATTAGCAATGCAGCCCCATCAGCAATGCCAACCAGTGATGCCAATCAGTGCCCATCAATGATGCCTTTCAGTGCCTCCTTATCAGTGCCAATCAGTGCCACCCATAAGTGCCCATAAAGGCTGCCCATCAGTGCCACCAATCAGAGCTCATAAGTGCCCATCTACACCCCAAATTGTTCGCTGTTCAAAAAGCCGATGTTCGAGTCGAGCATGAGTTCGACTCAAACTCGAAGCTCATCCCTACTCATCAGTGCAACCACATTAGTGCCTCATCAGTGCAGGAGGAAACTTACTTATTTACAAAACTTAATAACAGAAACAAAGAAAAACTTTTTGTTGGTCTTTTTTCATTGGTTTAGCAAAAAATAAAAACCCCAGTGGTGATTAAATACCACCAAAAGAAAGCTCTATCTGTCTCAAAAAAATGGTAAACATTTCATGTGGGTACAGTGTTGCATGACCGCACAATTGTCATTCAAGGTGTGACAGCGCTGAAAGCTGAAAATTGGGCTGAGCAGGAAGGGGGTGAAAGTGCCCGGTATTAAAGTGGTTAAAAAAAAACAAAAAAAAAACAGATGTTCGTGTATCAAATAATGTAAATTTGTTTTGTTCCCCTGGAGCAAAATGGAACGTTATCAGCTAAATTCCCTGCAATTTGAATCTGTGAATTCAGTAAATACTGGGCTATGGCCATTAGATGGCGCTGAGGAGCATACTTATTCCATTTGATACTCAACACCCTCTAGTGGCCATGTTGCAGTAGAAGGAGCTGACTATCCAAGGAATGCAATGCTGATGTCATCATGTCAGCACCACTCTCTGCACTTAAAAAAATAAAAATAAAAGACTATTCCGCAGTGATGTGAATCTCGGCAGGAGGAACCAATGAGATGCAGAGGTCAGAACCGTGGCGAGCGACACTCCTGGAAGTGTCAGTTTCCCAGCATGCTTTGGGGGACCAGTTCTGCAACAGAGCAGTGTTGAGCCACAGCGGCGGCATTAGAGGTAAGTATTCAGCCACATATTTATAGGCACAAGCTTCATTGAAATGGTTTCATTATGTGATGGGGCCTCTTTGAATTCTTGCAATGCAGAATCATCTAAGTCATTTAGATGAGGATTCAGCACAATGTAGCTATCAGTGCCCTCTCTCCCCAGAAATCGCACAAAGCACATACACAGGGTGACAGCAAGACAGCTTTGCTGTAATTATCACCTCCGGGAATCTGAGCCCAGGAATGTGCAGAAAGGGTTACAAACCTTTGGAAGCCGGCAAAGCTAGAAGAAGTCAGCCGAGTTGCTTGGTGCTGTTTACACCATGGCAGGTCTACTGTTTGAAGCTGAAGTTTAATCTGCTTATATTTCATCTTTGCTGGTTAAGTAAAAAAAATAAAACATTTCCATTTTCATTCCATCCATTTTTTAGACCCAGTGATGTCATCAATAGGTCTCCGTGTTTCTCTATGCAATGCAGGCAGATCATGGCTGGTGGGAGGGGCCAGCAGTGTGCTGGTACATAGCTTTGTGAAAACAAGAATCTGTTTTAACGCCCATCTGTTTTTACGTCCAGGGACAGTAAGGCTGGGGAGGAAAGTGCTAAATGATGCTGGATGTCAGGCTCTATGTGGTTTAACCCTTTGGGTTGCCACCTGTCTGGGTTTTACCCAGTCTGGGTTTTGAATGATGTGTCCGGGTTTCTGTTTGCCGGAGAGCCGGACATATTTTTCAGAACGGACTGTGCTGGGAGTGACAAGTCCGCTCTGCATCTTAGTGTCCCGCTCGGCCATCCCATGTATGTCTCCCCTCCCTGTCGGCAGCCTGGCTCACGCACAGCAGAGTGGACCAAGGCTGCCTCCTCCTCAGCTCTGTTTACACACACAGGAGGGGGAGGGGGGAGGAGGGACACGTGCTGATCTGAGGTCTGTAGAAAGTTTATACTCTGTAGATGGACAGAGGAGGGGGACAGAGTGACTGGGAAGGGGAACAAGTTGGTGGATTGGGAGTGATTTGGGGGTTAAGAGGATATGTGCTGGGGGGGGGGCGCATTGGGCAGGCAAAAGAGGACTAGAGATGGGCTGAACACCCCTCTGGTTCGCACCAGAACCCCCGAACATAGAAAAGTTCGGACCCGAACTCCGAACCCCATTGAAGTCTGTGGGACTCGAACTTGAAAAATAAAAAGTCCCCATTTTGAAAACGTATATGCAAGTTATTGGCCAAAAAAAGGGTATAGGGGCATGGGTACTGCCAGGTACTGTATCAATGCAAAAAAAACTTTTAAAAAAGGAGCAGTGTTTTTAATGATGCCTAAAGTGAAACAAAAACGAAAAATTAATTTAAATATAGTGCCGGGGGGTCCCCTTAGTTTGCCTGTAAAGTGGTGCATCTGTACAGTGTATAGAACCTGCTGCAGCAAAACTGACATTTTCTAAAGAAAAAAAAAAGACATTTAAATTGCCGGCAATACAATACCATTACCGGCAATAGAAAAAATTTTTTTTTTTAAAAAAGGCGTGAAGACCCCCCAAAATCCATATTTTGCAAAAAAATTAAAAACCCATTGGTGATTAAAAACAACCAAAAGAAAGCTCTATTTGTATTGAAACTGTTTTGAAGTTTTTATTCAATTTGTAGAAAAAGACACAACATTACATAACATAACATTCAGAGATCACTCTATACATGACATTCCTAAAGTATGTACAGTATATTACAGAATAATTCCTAGATTCTCTCGGCTTTCCTCCACGTTTTTTAAAGAGAGACCACACCCTCCATTAAGACCCCCCTTAACCACTTCCTTACTGGGCACTTAAACCCCCCTCCTGTCCAGACCAATTTTCAGCTTTTAGCGCTGTCGCACTTTGACAATTGCGCGGTCATACAACACTGTACTCAAATGAGATTTTTAGCGTTTTTTTCCCACAAATAGAGCTTTCTTTTGGTGGTATTTGATCACCTCTGCGGTTTTTAGTTTTTATTTAAAAAATTGAAAAAGACCGAATTATAAAAATATATATTTTTTTATATTTTGTTATAAAATTTTGCAAACAGGTAATTTTTCTCCTTCATTGATGTACGCTGATGAGGTGGCACTGATGGTCACCGATAGGTGGCAGTGATGGGCACTGATCGGTTACACTGATGGCAGCACTGCTAGGTGGTACTGATTGGCACCACTGATGGGCATTGATAGCTGGCACTTGTGGGCATTGATATCTGGCACTTGTGGGCATTGATAGGTGGCACTGCTGGCACTGGCAGGTGGCAATTGCAGGTGGCACTTGCAGGCACAGATGAGGCATATGTGCCTCCTTCCTCTTCGGACCGATGTCCCTTTAACATAAGCCGGTGATCGTTTTTTTTTTTGCTCCTCACACTGTCAGCGTGAAGAGAAAAAAAAAAGGATCACCGAGCTTTTGTTTACATCATATAAACCCTCTCATCCAAACCTCGTCAACTCTTTTCTACCCTTAATTCCTTACTTCACCCCCCACTGCCCCCTCCCACCAACTTGCTTACCGCTCAACATATTGCCAACCACTTCAATAGCAAAATCAACACAATTCGCAAGGAGATATCCAGCATTAAAATTCCTCCCCTACCCAACATATCAGGTCCAACACCACACTCAATACTCTCCTCCTTTTGCCCAGTTACCACAGAAGAAGTTGATAAACTCCTCTCCATGGCACACCTCACTACATGTCCCCTGGACCCTGTCCCCTCTCAATTGCTGCGACCACCTTCCCACTCTATCCTCAACTCCCTAACCCACATCTTCAACCTCTCCCTCTCCTCCGGCACCTTTCCTTCCCCGTTAAACATGCACTGGTTACCCCCATACTCAAAAAACCCTCACTAGACCCCACCTGTTTGAATAACTTAAGACCTATCTCCCTTCTCCCGTTTGCCTCCAAGCTCATCGAACGCCTTGTTCATGACCAAATGAGTCGCTACCTCACGGACAACAACCTTCTCGACCCCCTACAGTCTGGCTTCCGCCTACAACATTCGACTGAAACTGCCCTACTAAAAATCACCAATGACTTAATAACTGCCAAAACCAATGGCCACTACTCCATACTCATACTTTTAGACCTCTCTGCTGCCTTTGACACAGTTGACCACCTGCTGCTCCTCAGCAAATTACACTCCCTTGGCCTCCGTGATTCTGCATTATCCTGGTTCTCCTCCTACCTATCTCAGCGCACTTTCAGCGTCACTTACAACTCCACCTCCTCCGCTCCCCTTCCTCTTTCTGTTGGGGTACCCCAAGGCTCTGTCCTTGGGCCTCTCCTTTTCTCACTCTATACCTCTTCCCTGGGCCAGTTGATCACCTCCCATGGCTTCCAATACCATCTCTATGCCGATGACACACAGATCTATCTCTCCACTCCCCAACTCACCCCCACTATCTCCTCACGGATCTCAAACTTGCTGAATGACATATCGGTATGGATGTCACACCACTTCCTCAAACTTAATCTTTCTAAAACTGAGCTTGTTATATTTCCTCCTTCATGGTCCCCCTCCTGTGACTTCACCATTAATATCAACAACACAACCATTGGTCCCTCCACACATGCCAGAGTCCTGGGTGTAATCCTTGACTCTGACCTCTCTTTCAGCCCCCATATCCAATCACTGGCTAAATCCTGCCGCCTTAACCTCCGCAACATCTCCAAAATTCGACCCTTTCTGACTAATGACACTACAAAACAACTTATTCACTCTTTGATTATTTCCCGCCTCGACTATTGCAACTCTCTCCTTAATGGCCTACCCTTAAGCAGGCTATCCCCCCTTCAGTCTATTATGAATGCTGCTGCTAGACTAATACACCTCACTAATCGATCCGTGACTGCTGCTCCTCTCTGCCAATCCCTTCACTGGCTTCCCCTACCCCACCGTGTAAAATTCAAAATGCTAACCATAACATACAAGGCCATTCACAACATCGCCCCCATCTACATCACCAACCTCATCTGCAGATATCGCCCAAATCGCCCCCTCCGCTCCTCCCAGGACCTCCTGCTCTCTAGCTCCCTTGTTACCTCCTCCCATGCTCGCCTTCAGGACTTCTCCAGAGCCTCTCCCATCCTCTGGAATTCCCTGCCCCAGTATGTCCGATCAGCCCCTACCCTGTCCACCTTTAGGAGATCCTCGAAAACTCATTTATTCAGGGAAGCCTATCCCACACCCACATAACTGTCCCTGAGCCACCCCCATCAAATCATTCTTTGCAGCTATTACCTTTTGTACCACCACCCCCTCCCTTTTAGAATGTAAGCTCTACGAGCAGGGCCCTCCTGTACCTTTTGTATTGTACTGTAATTGTGTTGTCCCCCTTATACATTGTAAAGCGCTGAGTAAACTGTTGGCGCTATATAAATCTCGTATAATAATAATAATAATAATCATGTGATCAGCTGTCATTGGCTGACAGCTGATCACATGGTAAGGGGCCGGGATCGGCCCCTTACTCGGATCTGTGATCATCCGAGTCTCCGTGACTTGGTGATCACAACGTGCGCACCGCGTGCCAGCAGGATGAGGCGGCACTGATGGGTTGGCATTGATATGTAGAATTGATGGGCACCAATAGGCGGCACTGATAAGCAGCACTGATGGGCACTGATAGGCGGCACTGATGGGCACTAATAGGGGGCACTGATGGGCACTGACAGGTTGCTGTGATGGGCACTGACTGGCAGCTGTGATGGGCACTGACAGATGGCACTGATTGGCACTGATGAGGTGGTTTTAATGGGTTGGCACTGATAAGGTGGCACTGATGGGCACTGATGAGGATGCACTGATATGTAGAATTGATGGGCCCTGATAGGCAGCACTGATGGGCACTGATAGGCGGCAATGAAGGGCACTGATAGGGGGCACTGATGGGCACTGACAGGTGGCTCTGATGGGCACTGTCTGCCAGCTGTGATGGGCACTGACTGCCAGCTGTGATGGGCACTGACAGGCGGCACTGATTGGCACTGATAGGTGGTACTGATTGGCACTGACAGGTGGCACTGATGGGCAGCACTGATGATGAGGTACTGACAGGTTTTACTGCTGGACACTGATTGAAACTGTGATGGGCACTGACTGGCACTGTGGTGGGCACTAATTGGCACCAATATGGGCACTGATTGGTACAGATCTGGGCACTGTCATCTTTTTTTTATGGGGCACTGACTGGCAACTTGTGGGCACTGACTGGCAGCTGTGGTAGCACATCTGATGGGGCTGTGCTGATAGTCAATGTGCTGATTGTCAGCACAGACCCCCCCCCCGACAGGGAGAGCTGCCGATATGCTCTCCCTGTCAGTGCAAACCGAGGAATGCCGTTTACCGATTGGTCACAGCTGATCAGCTGTCAGAGGCTTCTTACCACGATCGGAGATGCGGCATGTCAGACTGATGTGGGCGCGCCCGGGCATGTTATCCTGCTGGATGTCATATGACGCCCAGTCAGGATAACTGAACCACTTCCCAGCCGTCATTCTGCTATAGGCCAGTCGGGAAGTGGTTAAAAAAGGGTTTTTTTGCAACAACATTTAAAAAAATAGGGAAGGTCCACATTAAGTTTCATGAAAAGGCATACCCCAGCGGAATGGTATTTTTCAATTTTTTAATTAAATTTTTTATTTTTTTTTGCATTGTTACATGCCCCCCTATGGCCGTGCTTAGCTCCCCTTGACCCTTTTTTCTACAATAACTTGTCTATCAGCCTGAGAATGGCCAGAAAAAAAAACCCCTAAAAATTCTATAGGTAGTGGGGTTCACTGCTAAGTTTTGGGGGTTTGCAGAGATCCTGTGAACCTCACTCACATTGAACCCTGGAGAGATCCGCTCCTCTCCGCTTATTTCCAGCAGTGGACGTTCGTCCTCCCCCCTTCCTTTTGTCTCCAGTCTGGCGTTCGCTTTAACTAAAATCGCGGAGGAACGGCTCCCTGATACTCTCTTGTCATTTTAATCCTTTAAACCAGAAGAGGCGTCGTACTGCATTTTGTGCCGGTGGAAATCCTTTAAAAAAGTACACGGCGCCGAGGCGATCGATAGGTTTTGACAGTTATTCCCTGGGCAGCGCTCCGCCGATGAGACCTATTGGGCCTCTTCAGAAAAGCTGCTTAAGACAGCTATATTTCAAGGCTGACACTTTATGGGTGTTTTTTTTTTTTTTTTATGTTTCGGAGGTGAGTATCGATCGGAAATTAGTTATTCTAACTTTTCTTTATGTAAACAATCTTTAAACTAAGGAATAAAACTTTCCCAGGACAGATTGGAGATCTCAAAAGGTTTTTAATTTATTTTTCCTCCTCTTTGTTGGTTTACTGCTCCAGATGTTGGGCCTATTATCAGAGACATACCAATGATTTTTATTGACAGTAAAGGGGTGCGTGCAACTTTATAGTGTGCGTTTCTACTGCCAGATCTGGAGTTAAGGCTGAACTCCACTTATTTCAATATACACCTCAACATCCCAATTCTGTGCACCAGATGCCTTTGCAAACTCAGATATTTTCTTGTAAAAGTAGAAGTGACGTCATCAAAATTTTGCTGTACATAGCCTGTGCAGAGAGCAGAGCTGCGGGAGGGGTCCAGTAGGCCCCACCCACTACAGGCTACCTGCAGAGAACTACAGGAGGGGGTGGAGACAAGACCAGTCACTCTGCACAAGAAGAGAGAGAGCAGAGCTGTGGGAGGGGTCCAGTAGGGCCCACCCACTACAGGCTGCCTGCAGAGAACTACAGGAGAGGCAGAGACCAGACCAGTCACTCTGCACAAGAAGAGAGAGAGAGCAGAGCTGAGGGAGGGGTCCAGTAGGCTCCACCCACTAAAGGGTGCCTGCAGAGAACTACAGGAGGGGGCGGAGACCAGTCATCCTGCCAATGCTGTATCTTGGCCTAGGCCAACAAGGCCCAGGCCTAGGGCGGCACTTTGCAGGGGGGCGGGAAAATAGACCCTGCACAAAAAAAACATGCTCCACCTACCTTCCTCTGCGGCATTCTTGGGAGGAAGTTACGATATGTACCTTCCTCCCGGGCCCTGTGTCAATAGCGTGGAGAAGAGAGGAGGGAATCTCCCAGGTAGGCATGCATCATTTCAACATATATCATTCATTTCAATTCTTTAAACATCAGTCAAGTCTGAGCCTTGAGCGAGCAATTTAAATTGCATCATATACAATTAAGACTTTTAAATTCATATGATGCAAAAATATTTTGGACCTGCTCACCTATATTATATGTGCTATCACAATATGTCACTGGACTAGTAAGATTACTCCAATTTTTTAAATATTTGAACTTGTGTTTGCTGCCACTGATTATTTCACTTATTTGTATAATGACTATGGTACTTCCAAGTCATTATAAACATAAGTGAAATAATCCTATGATTACAATCTCATTACAAACGGAAGAGGCGGCACTAATAGCCACTGATGAGGTGGTACTGATGGCCACTGATAAACTGCACTGATTAGGGCACTAATGGGCTACATTGATGGCCATTGATGAGGCAGCAGTGGCACTGATGGCCACTAATGTTGACTAATAAGGCCGCCCAGATAAGGCAGCACTGATATGCTGCACTAATGGGCACTGATGAGTCTTCACTAATAGGCACTGATGAGGCTGCACTGATGGCCATGAAGCGGCACTGATATGCTGCACTGATGGGGCTGCACCGATGGGCACTGATATGCTGCACTGATGGGCACTGATAGGCTGAACTGATGGGCACTAATAGGCTGCACTGATGGGCACTGATGAGGCTGCACTAATGGCCACAAGGCGGCACTGATAAGCTGCACTGATGGGACTGCCCTGATGGGCACTAATAGGCTGCACTGATGGCCACTGATGAAGCAACACTGATAAGCTGCACTGGTAGGGTTGCACTGATAAGGCAGCACTGATATGCTGCACTGATGGGCACTTTTATGCTGCACTGATGGGCACTGATAGGCTGCACTGATGGGCATTGATGAGGCCGCATTGATGGCCACTGATAAGGCCGCACTGATGGCCACTGATATACTGCACTAACGGGCACTGATGAGGCTGCACTGATAAGGCAGCACTGATATTTTGCACTGATGGGCACTGATGAGTCTGCGCTGATGGGCACTGATGAGGCTGCAAAGATGGGTACTGATATGCTTTATGTTAATATTGTGAAAGTTGTTGTTAATATTTATTTTTGTAAGCGAGATCTCAGCATATACAGCTTGCCTTAGTGATAAGTAAGTAGTCCTATCACTTTCAGACAGACTGAGATCAGTGAAGGAAAAGGTGGAGCCTAAAGAGGAATGGGTGTGGTGTACAGATGACAGGGCGGGTCTTATACAGGAAGGGGTGTGGTCTTGGCAGGAAGGGGTGTGTAATATTTAAATTAGGGGGTACACAAGTTTAGTCAGGCCTTGGGCAGCACAAAACCTAAATACACCACTGCACCCTGCACAAGGAAAGAGAGCAGAGCTGTTGGAGGAGTCCAGTAGACTTCACCCACTACAGGTTGCCTGCAGAAAACTGCAGGAGGGGGAGGAGACCAGACCAGTCACCCTGCACAAGGAGAGAGAGAGCAGAGCTGTGGGAGGGGCCCAGCAAACTCCACCCACTACAGGCTTCCTGCAGAAAACTACAGAAGGGGGCCGAGACCAAACCAGTCACCCTGCACACAGAGAGAGCAAGCAGAGCTGTGGGAGGGGTCCAGTAGGCCCCATCAGGATAAAGAGCCAATCACAGCTAATCACATTGTAAACAGGATTTCCCAATTGTCGGCAGTCCTCTCCTCATGCTGACAGCGGTAAGCGGCAATCCACACAGGGCAGTGCCGCCCCAACAGCGCCCATCAGTGCTGCCAATTAGTGCTCATCAGTGCTGCCTATCATTGTCGCCTATTAGTGCCCATTGCTTTTCCTTGTCAATCAGTGATGTCAGTGTCACCTATCAGTGCCCGTCAGTACAGCCTCATCAGCACACATCAGTGAAAGAGAAAAATTACTTGTTTACAAGACTTTATAACAGAAACTAGGAACTTTTTTTTTTTTAATCGTCGTCTTTTTTTCGTTTGTTTAGCAAAAAATAAAAAAACCCAGTGGTGATTAACTACTTCCCACCTGCCGGCCGTCAAATGGTGGCGCGGCGGCGCGGCTTTCGTTCTGGGTGGTCGTCATATGACGGCTCTCCAGAACGACCACTCTCGGCGGCCACACCGTGGCAGTACGGCGGCCACACCGTGTTGCTAGGACACGGCGCAACCTCTGTGTAAAGAGCCGTGACCGCGGCTCTGTAACTATGTGATCGGCTGTGTCCAATCACAGCCGGTCACATGTAAACACGGAGATGCCGGTAATTGACTCTCCTCGCCTCACACTGACAGAGTGTGAGGAGAGGAGAGCTGATCAGCGGCATCTCCTCACAGAGGACATCTAGGAATGTAATCAGGGCACTGATACTGATCATTAGTGCCCTGATTACAATTAAATGCCCACCAGTGCCAAAAATGCGTGCCCACCACTGCCAGCAACCAGTGCCCACAACTGCCACCAATCTGTGCCCACAAGTGCCAGCAATCAGTGCCCACAAGTGCCAGTAATCAGTGGCCATCAGTGATGCCAGTCAGTGCTGGCTATCAGTGCTGCCCATCAATGCCCATCGCTGGTGCCCATCAATGCTCATCACTGCTGCCCATCAATGCCACCCATCAATGTCCATCAGTGCCACCCATCAGTGCCGCCTATCCGTGCCGCCTATCTGTGCCCACCAGTGCTGCCTATCTGTGCCCAGTGCCCACCAGTGCCACTCATCAGTGCCGCCTATCAGTGCTCATCCTTGCCACATATCAGTGCCACCAATCAGTGCCCATAAGTGCGACATATTCGTGCCTCCTCATCAGTGCCACCTAATCAGTGCCCATAAGTGCCGCCTTATCAGTGCAGCTTATCAGTGCCCATCAGTGCTGCCTCATCAACGCCCATCAGTGAAGGAAAAAAATTACTTATTTACAAAATTTACTGACAGAAACTAAGAAAAACTTTTTTTTTCTTTTCTTTTTTTTTTTTGGTCTTTTTTTCTTTTTTAGGAAAAAATAAAAAACCCAGGGGTGATTAAATACCACCAAAAGAACGCTCTATTTGTGTGAATAAAATGATAAAAATTTCACCTGTTGACAGTGTAGCATGACCGCGTAATTGTCATTCAAAGTGTGACAGCGCTGAAAGCTGCAAATTGGCCTGGGCAGGAAGGGGGTGAAAATGCCCGGTAGGCAAGTGGTTAAAGGGGTTAAAGTAGGCAGTGAGGAGGTGATGCAATGCCTCCTCACTGCCTGTTAAAGGGGGATTCCGGCCTGAAAAAAAAAAATGTAAAAGTCAGCAGCTACAAACACTGTAACTGCTGACTTTAAATTAGTACACTTACCTGTCCTGGGTGCCCATGATGTCTGCCACCCGAGGCCGACCCATCCCTCAGCTCTCGGGTCCCGGCACCGCCATCCTAACTAAGGGAAGCAGGCAGTGGAGCCTTGCGGCTTCACTGCCAGTTTCCTACTGCGCACGCGCGAGCGGCGCGGCGCTGCGCTCTGTGAATGGCCCCCGTGGTTTTCTGGGAACACACACAGTTCCCAGAAGACAACGGGGCCGCTCACCGAGGAGAAGAACACACTGCGGAATAGGAAGAGGCAGATTAGGAAGACTGCCTAGCAACAAGGGTTTAGGTAAGTTTAAATTTTTTTTTTTTTCCAAATGTTTTTTTTTTTATTTTTTTAGGATTTTTGGTGATTTTTTTTTTTTCAGGGTGGCCCTCCACTTTAAATGCTCTCTTCAGAGTCCAAAGCAAGTGTGAATGAGACCCTTAGTATATGGTAGAAGGGAGAGGGTGAGGGGGCCGTGGCGCAGAATCTGAAGAATTGCCAACCCTGAAAAAAACCCATTGCCAGCCCAGTTTATTCCATGCGGCACCATAGCAGGACAGGGGTGGGCACAGGACAAGAGAAAATTCATTATTTTACAAGTCTTTTGCCTCATAAAAACCATCCCTACGTACGCATTTCGACTGTGCAGTTATTTATTTGGCTGCCGTTGTCCTTTAAGCGGATCGCGTGTATCTAAAAAAAAAAAAAAGTAAACAAATAACATTCAAAAGAACTATAGATCTTCTTTATAATAGTGGAAATCCATTTTTCTCCTTTTTCTTTTCATATTTAAATCCCCTCCCGTGTTGTTGTCAAGCAGAACACTTTTCTTTGAACTCCGCGGCGCTCCCCGGCTCATCGAGAAAAATGGAGTCCCTTAAGCATGAAAAGAAGTGGAATGAAAAATAAAACGGAGATGTTTGTTAGCGCCATACAAGTCACTATAATGGGAATAAAGTTCCTACTTAAGAGTCAAGTCAAGTGAGCCTATTTATTATTTGTGTAGTAGCTCAGAGCAACAAATTACTCTTCTTAGGGGGAAAAAAAAAAAAAAAACTATTTAGAGTTAATGGAATTTCACTTCCTATATAAGTATTATGTTGGCTATTGGCTCTTTCCCCCTCTGGGACACAATCATCGATCCCGTTTTTGTAAATAAATCTTCATTATCACAATGTGGACGGAATGGCTTTTTATGAGTCCATCACTGGCATTTGCTGTTGTCCTTGGTGGGGAACAAGGCAAAGTCCTCACATGACTGTCAGCTATTCACGGCTACAATTTAACAACCTTGGTTCACCAAATGGAATGTACTGTTGTGTTGTATACATTTTTCCTTTTATTATGGTTTGGACTTATAAGGATATTTTCTTTTTTTTCTTTCAGATAAATATAAAACATTGCATACCAACATTTCGTGTTCTCGTTTTCATCCAGTAGGTGGAGCTCTGGGCTCCTTTTCACATTTTCTTTGGCTAATCTTTTACAGGTGCATCTCAAAAAATTAGAATATCATCAAAAAGTTAATTTATTCCAGTAGTTCAAGCAGCAAAAACAATTTTTTTTTTTCGTTTGCACCCGAGCATTATTACTAATGAGATTGCAAAAAGACTATATGATGATCACGATCGCTTGTTAAAAAATAAAGTTCTTACTGTTAAATTTTTTTCCTCCGTTTGTGGCCGTTGCCATCCTGAATGTGGGCACGTGAAGCCCAATTGAGATTGCTTCCTGGGAGATTAGCTTGGGAGAGGTGCATGCTGGGTAACCAGCATGCACCTCTCGATCTCGCGCATGCGCAATTCAACGGCGGCCGTAGCGCCGAGCACAGTACTGCCCACAGACTCCTGGGAAATAAAGTGTCATCATTTCCCAGGAGCACAGGCGAGGGAGGAAGTCACCAGGAGCTCCGCCGACCAGTGGCAGATTACGAGGACTACATAGCAACAGGGCCTTTCTGGTAAGTATGAAAAAAAATTTCCTCCAAATGATTTTTTGTACGTTAAAAGGAGTCTTTTAATGAAAAAAAAGTTTTTTAGGGTGGAACTCCGCTTTCAATTCAAAAACTGAAATGCATATATTATATAGATCCATTACACACAGAGTGATACAGTGCATCTGGAAAGTATTTATAGCGCTTCATTTTTTCCACGTTTTGTTATACAGTGGAACCTCGGATTGCAAGTAATGCGGTTTACGAGTGTTTCACAATACGCACTATTTTTAAAAAAAAATTCTGACTCGCTTTGCCAGCGTTGTCTCAAAAAGATGAGCAAGATTCAAGCCTCTGGGATGTGCAGTACCGCATGTGGCCAGAGGTGCGGGGGGCGCCGGTGATGCTCGGAGACACTCGGAGACGCTCTGAGACACAGGGAGACACTTCGTTCCCGAGTGTCTCCAAACGTCTCCGAGTGTCTCCGGCGCCCCCGCACCTCTGGCCACATGCAGTACTGCATAGACCAGCAGTGGCTGTGGAACAGATTATCTGAGTTTCCATTATTTCCTATGGGGAAACTTGCTTTGATATACAGGTGTTTTGGATTACAAGCATGCTTCTGGACCGAATTATGTTCATAATCCAAGGTATTACTGTAGTTACATAGTTACATAGTTAGTCAGGTTGTAAAAGACACAATTCCATCTAGTTCAACCAATAATAAGAAATTTTTTTTAAAAATCATACAATCCTATATACACAATCCTATACCCACAGTTGATCCAGAGGAAGGCGAAAAACCCCAGCAGAGCATGATCCAATTTGCTACAGCAGGGGAAAAAAATCCTTCCTGATCCCCCGAGAGGCAATTAGATATTCCCTGGATCAACTTTACCTATAAATGTCAGTACCCAGTTATATTATGTACATTAAGGAAAGAATCCAGGACTTTTTTTATGCAATGTACTGGGTTGGCCAGAACCACCTCTGGAGGGAGTCTATTCCACATTTTCACAGCTCTTACTGTGAAGAAACCTTTCCGTATTTGGAGATGAAATCTTTTTTCCTCTAGATGTAAAGAGTGCCCCCCCCACCCAATGGAGCCCACTTTGCTTGATCAGCATCTCTTTACCCTTATCACTCTGCTATATTTTTAGGTAGACTTAATTACTCCTTTTGTTATGATTGTTTCCACAGTGGTTAGACTTGTTTTCCGCTGTGAAGCCAGGCGTCCCTTGTGAATGCATCTCGCTCTCCAGCCCATGGACACACGGATAACCTCTATGCCGTGTTTATGGACGCACGCAGCCAGCTTGTATTCTCCTTTCTGTTTTTATCCTTTTTCTGCTCAATGAGTCAATGATATATATGTAAGTATTTTTTACATCATCTTTGTAATATGATATAATTAGGCTCTAAACCATATTGTTGATGCCTACACTACAAATATTACGTTTGTATTATACATATACACATTTGTGTTACAGATAACAACAATAATTTACCCATTTAGAAATTTTTCCCCTGAAGAAGGAAAAATACACTTCAATGCGATTTTCCGTAACGTGTCAGGATATATGCTGTGAAATTCAAATTGAGTTCAACTCATCATGAGTAACACTTTGGATTACCAGCTATGGGTGATATATATTGTGTAACAAACTTTGATGTTTTATCATTGGTGCATTTTTGTATTCTATATGATTTAGAATTTCTCTTATAAATCACTTTTGTATTTTTGTACATTGATAAAGTTGGTATTTTCTGTGCCTTTTATACTCACCTACTTCCTATTTATTCTTTCCTGCCCTTTAAAGTCCAAGGGGGCGTCCACTCAATGCACTTCCCTGCATTTTATCCTTACCATTCAGGCCAAAGAGTTCAATCTTTGTTTCGGCAGACCAGAGAATTTTGTTTCTCATGGTCTAATGCCGCGTACACGCGAGCGGACTTTACGGCAGACTTTGCCCAGCGGACTGGATTTCGTCAGACAATTCGACCGTGTGTGGGCTCCAGCGGACTTTGTTTTCTCAAAAGTTGGACGGACTTAGATTTGAAACAATCCGTCAAAATCGAGTCCGGTCGAAAAGTCGGTTCGTCTGTATGCTAGTTCGACGGACAAAAAGCCACGTTAGGGCAGCTGTTGGCTACTGGCTATGAACTTCCTTGTTTTAGTTCGGTCGTACGTCATCACATACGAATTCAACGGACTTCGGTTGATTGTGTGTAGGCAAGTCCGTTCATTCAGAAAGTCCGTCGTAAAGTCCGTCGAAAAGTCCGCCGGGCAAAGTCTGCCGTAAAGTCCGCTCGTGTGTACGCGGCATAAGAGTTCTTCTGGTGCCTTCTGGCAAACTACAGGCAGGCTGTCATGTGCCTTTTACTGAGGAGGGGCTTCCATCTGGCCACTCTAATATACAGGCCTGATTGGTGGAGTGCTGCAGAGATGGTTGTTCTTATGGAAGGTTCTCCTCTCTCCACAGAGAAACGCTGGAGCTCTGTCAGAATGAACATCGGATTCTTGGTCATCTCCCTGACTAAGGCCCTTCTCCCCCCGATCGCACAGTTTGGCAGGGTGGCCCGCTCTAGGAGGAGTCCTGGTGGTTCCAAACTTCTTCCATTTACGGAAGATGGAGGCCACTGTGCTCATTGGGACCTTCAATGCTGCAAAACTTTTTTCTGTACCCTTCCCCAGATCTGTGCCTCGATACAATCCTGTCTCGGAGGTCTACAGACAATTCCTTGGACTTCATGGCTTGGTTTGTGCTCTGACATGCACTGTTAACTGTGGGACCTTCTATAGACAGGTGTGTGCCTTTCCAAATCCAATCAACTGAATTTACCACAGGTGGACTCCAATCAAGTTGTAGAAACATCTCAAGGATGATCCATGGAAACAGGAGGCATCTGAGCTCAATTTTGAGTGTCATGGCAAAGGCTGTGAATACTTATGTACATGAGATTTTTTTGTTTTCTTTTTTTAATAAATTTGCAAAGATTTCAAACAAAGTTCTTTCACGTTGTCATTATGGGATATTGTTTTTAGAATATTGAGGAACATAATGAAGTTAATCCATTTTGGAATAAGGCTGTAACATGTGGAAAAGTGAAGCACTGTGAATACTTTCCGGGTTCACTATATATTTCAAGCATTTCTTTCTTTTAATTTTGATGATTATGATTCACAGCTAGTGAAAACCCAAAATTCAATATCTCAGAAAATTTGAATATTACATCAGACCAATAAAAAAAGGACTTGTAATACAGAAATATTGGCTTACTGAAAAGTATGTCCATATACAGTATAGTATGCACTTAATACTTGGTCGGGGCTCCTTTTACATGAATTACTGTATCAATGTGGCGTGGAATGGAGGTGATCAGCCTGTGGCACTGCTGAGGTGTTATGGAAGCCCAGGTTGCTTTGATAGCAGCCTTAAGCTCATCTGCATTGTTGGGTCTGGTGTCTCTCATCTTCCTCTTGACAATAACCCACAGATTCTCTATGGGGTTTAGGTCAGGCGAGTTTGCTGGCCAATCAAGCACAGTGATATCATGATTATTAACCACTTCAGCCCCGGAAGATTTTACCCCCTTCCTGACCAGAGCACTTTTTACAGTTCGGCACTGCGTCGCTTTAACTGATGATCATGCAACGCTGTACCCAAAATAAATTTGCGTCCTTTTTTTCCCACAAATAGAGCTTTCTTTTGGTGGTATTTGATCACCTCTGCGGTTCTTATTTTTTGCGCTATAAACAAAAAAAAAGCGACAATTTTGAAAATAAAACTATCATTTTTACTTTTTGCTATAATAAATATCCCCCCAATTTAAAAAAAAAAAAAACGAATTTCTTCATCAGTTTAGGCCGATATATATTTTTCTACATGTTTTTGGTAAAACTAAAACCCAATAAGCGTATATTGATTGTTCTGCGCAAAAATGTTAGCGTCTACAAACCATGGGAAAGACTTACAGCATTTTTATGGAATTTGTATTGTTTTTATTTTTTTTTTACTAGTAGTGGCGGTGATCTGCGATTTTTAGTGGTATTGCGACATTGCGACGGACAGATCGGACACTTTTGACACATTTTTGGGACCATTGGCATTTATACAGAGATCAGTGCTAGCAAAATGCACTGATTACTGTGTAAATGTCACTGGCAGGGAAGGGGTTAACACTAGGGGGCGATCAAGGGGTTAAATGTGTGTCCCCTCAGTGTGTTCTAACTGTATGGGGAAGTGACTTACTAGGGGAGGAGACATATCATTATTCCTACTTAGTAGGAACAAACGACATGTCTCCTCTGCCTTGACAGCACAGGGGTTTGTGTGTTTACACACACAAATCACTGTGCTGGCGCTTGTGCACGCGATCACGCATGGCCGGCAGAACTTGTGCCCGCCGACCACGCGCATCGGGTGCCCCGCTGTGCAGTGGGTGTGTGTGCCTCCTGAGGCGTGCACGCGAGCCCTCTGGCGGCTCTTAAACGCAAGCCCGTATATATATATATGGGATTTCGCCCAGGAGAGCAATTGTGTCGCAGTAAATCTGCGTGAGCCGGTCGGGAACCAGTCAAACCAGGTATTGGTACTTTTGGCAGTGTGGGCAGGTGCCAAGTCATGCTGGAAAATGAAATCAGCATCTCCATAAAGCTGGTCTGTAAATAAAAGCATGAAGTGCTCTAGAATCTCCTGGTAGAGGGCTGCGCTGACTTTGGACTTGACCAACACCAGCAGATGACATGGCTCCCCAAATCATCACTGACTGTGGAAACTTCACACTGGACCCAATGCAACTTGGATTGTGTGCCTCTCCACTCTAATCTCCAGACTCTGGGACCTTGATTTCCAAATAAAATGCAAAATTTACTTTCATCCGAAAAGAGGACTTTGGACCACTGAGCAACAGTCCAGTCGTTTTTCTTCTTATCCCAGATAAGAAGCTTCTGATGTGGTCTCTGGTTCAGGAGTGGCCTGACAGAAGGAATGCGACAGTTGTAGCCCATGTCCTGGATATGTCTGCGTGTGGTGGCTCTTGAAGCACTGACACCAGCCGTAGTCCACTCCTTGTGAATCTTCCCCAAATTCTTGAATGGCCTTTGCTGCACAATCCTCTCAATGCTATGGTTATCCCTGCTACTTGTGCACCTTTTTCTACCACACTTTTTCCTTCCACTCAACATTCCATTAATATGCCTGGATACAGCACTCTGTGAACAGCCAGCTTCTTTAGCAACGACCTTTTGTGACTTAACCTCCTTGTGGAGGGTGTCAATGACTGTCTTCTGGACAACTGTCAAGTCAGCAGTCTTCCCAATGATTGGGTAACCTACTGAACCAGACTGATAGACCATTTAAAGGCTCAGGAAACCTTTACAGGTGTTTTGAGTTAATTAGCTGATTAGAGTGCGACACCGAGAGTCTACAATATTCCACTTTCACAATATTCTAATTTTCAGAGAAACTGAATCTTGGGTTTTCCCTAGCTATAAGCCATAATCATCAAAATCAAAAGAAAAAGAGGTTAACATATATCACTCTTTGTGTAATGAATGTAGATAATATATGAGTTTCACTTCTTAATTAAATTACTGAAATCAATTTTCTTTGTTGAAAAAACGTCTTTGTTTTCAGATTTAAATATTAACCAACCTTCACTCTGTGCTTTCATTTGGTTCTTTAAATTCAATATACAGTTGTATTGTATACAGTGCCTTGAAAAAGTATTCATACCCCTTAAAATATTCCACATTTTGTCATGTTACAACCAAAAAATGTAAATGTATTTTATTGGGATTTTATGTGATAGACCAACACAAAGTGGCACATAATTGTGAAGTGGAAGGAAAATGATAAATGGTTTTCAAAAATTTTTACAAATAAATATGTGAAAAGTGTGGGGGGTACATTTGTATTCAGCCCCCCCCCCCCCCCCCGAGTCAATACTTTGTAGAACCTCCTTTCACTGCAGTTACAGCTGCAAGTCTTTTTGGGGATGTCTCTACCAGCTTTGCACATCTAGAGAGGGACATTTTTCCCCATTCTTCTTTGCAAAATATCTCAAGCTCTGTCAGATTGGATGGAGAGCGTCTGTGAACAGCAATTTTCAAGTCTTGCCACAGATTCTCAATTGGATTTAGGTCTGGACTTTGAATGGGTCATTTCAATGTCGCGTACACACGATCTGACTTTATGGCATACTTGGTCCGGCGTACTGGGTTTCGTCGGACAATTCGATCGTGTGTGGGCTCCAGCGGGCTTTGTTTTATCAAAAGTTTGACGGACTTACACACGAGCAGACTTTACGGCATACTTTGCCTGGCGGACTTTTCAACGGACTTTTACGATGGACTTTCCGAATTAACGAACTTTCCTACACACGATCAACCAAAGTCCAACGGATTCGTACGTGATGACGTACGACCGGACTAAAACAAGGAAGTTCATAGCCAGTAGCCAATAGCTGCCCTAGCGTCGGTTTTTGTCCGTCGGACTAGCATACAGACGAGTGGACTTTTCGACCGCACTCGAGCCCGTCGGAAAGATTTGAAACATGTCTCAAATCTAAGTCTGTCAAACTTTTGATAAAACAAAGTCCGCTGGAGCCCACACACGATCGAATTGTCCGACGAAATCCGGTACGCCGGACCAAGTATGCCGTAAAGTCCGATCGTGTGTATGCGGCATTAAATTTGAAACATGTTTCAAATCTATCCGACGGACTTGAGTCCGGTCGAAAAGTCAGTTCGTCTATATGCTAGTCCGACGGACAAAAAACGATGCTAAGGGCAGCTATTGGCTACTGGCTATGAACTTCCTTGTTTTAGTCCGGTCGTACGTCATCACATACGAATCCGTTGAACTTTGGTTGATCGTGTGTAGGAAAGTCCGTTCATTCGGTAAGTCCGTCGTAAAGTCCGTTGAAAAGTCCGCCGGGCAAAGTATGCCGTAAAGTCCGGTCGTGTGTACGCGGCATAACACATGAATATGCTTTGATCTAAACCATTCCATTGGTTCTCTGGCTGTATGTTTAGGGTCGTTGTCCTGCTGGAAGGTGAACCACCACCCCAGTCTCAAGTCTTTTGCAGACTCTAATGCCGTGTACACACAAGCGGACTTTTCGACCGGACTGGTCTGACGGACTGAATCCGGCGGACAATCCGACCGTGTGTGGGCTTCATCGGACCTTCAGCGTACTTTTTCTGTCGAAAGTCTGACGGACTTTAGATTTGGAACATGCTTCAAATCTTTGAAACTCCGCCGGACCCAGAAATCCGCTTGTCTGTATGCTAGTCCGACGGACAAAAACCGACGCTAGGGCAGCTATTGGCTACTGGCTATCAACTTCCTTATTTTAGTCATCACGTACGAATCGGACTTTGGTGTGATCGTGTGTAGGCAAGTCTGTTCGTTAAAAAGTCTGTCGGAAGTTTGTCAAAAGTCTGTTGAAAGTCTGCCGGAAAGTCTGTCGGACCAGTCCGGTCGAAAAGTCCGCTCGTGTGTACGCTGTATAACAGGTTTTCTTCTAAGATTGCCCTGTATTTGGCTCCATCCATCTTCCCATCAACTCTGACCAGCTTCCATGTCCTTGCTGAAGAAAATCATCCCCACAACAGGCTGCTGTTACCACCATGTTTCACGGTGGGGATGGTGTGTTCAGGGTGATGTGCAGTGTTAGTTTTCCCCCACACATAGCGTTTTGCTTTTAGGCCATAAAGTTCAATTTTGGCCTCATCTGACCAGAGCACCTTCTTCCACATGTTTGCTGTGTCCTCCACATGGCTTCTCAAAAACTGCAAACAGGACTTCTTATGACTTTCTTTCAACAATGTCTTTCTTCTTGTCACTCTTCCATAAAGGACAGATTTGTGGAGAACACGACTAATAGTTGTCTTGTGGACAGATTCTCCTACCTGAGCTGTGGATCTCTGCAGCTCCTCCAGAGTTACCATGGGCCTCTTGGCTGCTTCTCTGATGAATGTTCTCCTTGCCCAGCCAGTCAGTTTAGGTGGACGGCCATGTCTTGGTGGGTTTGCAGTTGTGCCATACTCTTTCCATTTTCGGTTGATGGATTGAACAGAGCTCTGTGAGATGCTCAAAGCTTTGGATATTTTTTATAACCTAATCCTGTTTTAAACTTCTCCAGAACTTTATCCCTGACCTGTCTGGTGTGTTCCTTGGCCTTCATAATGCTGTTTATTCACTAAGGTTTTCTAACAAACCTCGGAGGGCTTCACAGAACAGCTGAAAAACCCCTCTTAAAACCCACTAGTTCTGGGTTTTTTTTCCAGCCAGAAGACACCCCTGCCGAAAAACGCTGATAACAGCCTATGTGTGCATGGACACATTGGATAACATGCTGGGGAGTAGAAAACAATGCCTGAAGCCAAAGGCAGCTGTAAAACTGTTCGGTATGCCTAATGCCCCGTACACACGGTCGGACATTGATCGGACATTCCGCCAACAAAATCCTAGGATTTTTTCCGACGGATGTTGGCTCAAACTTGTCTTGCATACACACGGTCACACAAAGTTGTCGGAAAATCCGATCATTCTGAACGCGGTGACGTAAAACACGTACGTCGGGACTATAAACGGGGCAGTAGCCAATAGCTTTCATCTCTTTATTTATTCTGAGCATGCCTGGCACTTTGTGCGTCGGATTTGTGTACACACGATCGGAAATTCCGACAACGGATTTTGTTGTCGGAAAATTTTATAGCCTGCTCTCAAACTTTGTGTGTCGGAAAATGTGTGATGGAGCCTACACACGGTCGGAATTTCCGACAACAAGGTCCTATCACACATTTTCCGTCGGAAAATCCGACCGTGTGTACGGGGCATTAGGCCTAAAGAGTAAAGATCCAGGTTTATTCTTAGAAGGGCCATTGTGGGAGTAAGGAGAAGTAAATTACCAATGAAGTTAGCAATAAATGTCTAAATTGGCTTCCAGAAACGAAAAGATTTTTGCAGCTCCATAAAATACGATAAAGGGTACCAGTTTATTCATTGCATCTCCAGCAAGTTAGAGAGTTTATTAGGTGTAAGGTACCATCTGTTTAATATATTTTGGGCATTATCCCAATGTTCAATGCAGGATGATGCCTTAGTATAAGGTGACCAGATTTTTAAAATGAAATCCGGGGAATTCCCAGTAATGCAGCCTCATGTGTGCCCAGCAATGCAGCCTCACCTGTGTCCAGGAATGCAGCCTCACCAGTGCTTAGGAATTCAGCCTCGCTTGTGCCCAGAAATGCAGCCTCACCAGTGCCCAGCAATGCAGCCTCACCAGTGCCCAGCATTGCAGCCTCACCTGTACCAAGGAATGCAGCATCACCTGTGCCCAGCAATGCACCCTCACCAGTGCCCAGCAATGCATCCTTACCAGTGCCCAGCAATGCAGCCTCACCAGTGCCCGGCAATGCAGCCTCACCTGTACCAAGGAATGCAGCGTCACCTGTGCCCAGGAATGCAGCCTCACCTGTGCCCAGGAATGCAGCATCACCTGTGCCATGGAATGCAGCCTCACCTGTGCCCGGGAATGCAGCCTCATGTGTGCCCAGCAATGCAACCCTACCTGTTCAAATTCAGCATTGTTACCCCCCCCGTACCTGGACTGGGCAGCTTCTTCTACCTGGGGCCTGGGTGCAGTGCTTCTCCAGGTGTTTCCACCTGGAGCTGGGAGCCTGGGACCAGCTGAGCACCGCTAGTACATCTGGTCCTCTTCCTTCCTCCTGGGCACCACCAAGCTGGGCAACTAGGGATGGAGGAAACTGGGGGGGGGGGGGGCGAGGTAGAGTGGGCGGGGACTCCCAAATCCTGTCCACCAATAAGTTAATCCCCTGCGTTGCAGCTATTTAGAAAACAAACGTCTCCAGGCCCCCTGTGCTCAGTGGGGGAGTCAGAGAGCGGACTATTTCTTAATTTTGGGATTAGGAGGATTACTCTGCTGCAGCGATCCCGGCTGGCCGTAGTGTATTCAGATTGAAGAGGCCAGGCTTCAACTGTGCAGCAGGCACAGGGGGCCCGGAGACGTTTGTTTTCTAAATAGCTGCACAGCGGCGGATGAGTTTATTGGTGGACAGGATTTGGGAGTCCCCGCCTGTTCTACCTCCGGGTCCCCTTCCTGAGATGACAGATCCGGGGACAGACGGGCTCCGGGGACAGCGTCCTCAATCCGGGGACTGTTCCCAAAAACCAGGGATGTCTGGTCACCGGACCTTAGTACTCAGGATTATGGCTTTATTCCAATGTTCCCAAGTAGGGATGAGCCGAACACCCCCCGGTTCGGTTCGCACCAGAACCCGCGAACGGACCGCAAGTTCGCACGAACGTTAGAACCCCATTGACGTCTATGGGACTCGAACGTTCGAAATCAAAAGTGCTCATTTTAAAGGCTAATTTGCATGGTATTGTCCTAAAAAGGGTGTGGGGACCCGGGTCCTACCCCAGGGGACATTTATCAATGCAAAAAAAACTTTTAAAAACGGCCGTTTTTTCGGGAGCAGTGATTTTAATGATGCTTAAAGTAAAAAAAAAAAAGTGAAATATTCCTTTAAATATCGTACCTGGGGGGTGTCTATAGTATGCCTGTAAAGTGACGCGTGTTTCCCATGTTTAGAACAGTCCCTGCACCAAATGTCATTTTTAAAGGAAAAAATCTCATTTAAAACTGCTTGCGGGTTTAATGTCATGTCGGGTCATGGCAATATGGATGAAAATCAGTGAGACAAACGGCATGGGTACCCCCCAGTCCATTACCAGGCCCTTTGGGTCTTGTATGGATATTAAGGGGAACCCCGCACCCAAATTAAAATAAGGAAAGGTCCCTATATACTCTGAACAGCAGTATACAGGCGGTGCAAACAAGACAGGGACTGTAGGTTTGTTGTTAAGTAGAATCTGTTTGTAATTTTGAACATTTTTAACGTGTTTAGCTCCAGCCAAAAAATCTTTTCTAAGCTTTTTGGAAAACATAGGGAAGGGTTATCACCCCTGTGACATTTGTTTTGCGTCTTTCCTCCTCTTCAGAAGATTTCACCTCACTTTTTTGTCCCAATGAAAAATGTTTTTTGAAAATTTGGGTTTTTTTGTGGAACAAGGATTGGAAAGCATCAGTGGAAAGGAGAAATTGTTTTCCCATATTAACTCTTACAGGAGAGAATTTCCCTTCCTAGGGGTAGATTTCATCTCACTTCCTGTTGTCTCCTTCCGTTTGCAAGTAGGAGTCGTTTGTAAGTTAGATGTTTGAAAGTAGGGTCCTGCCCTATATACTCAGCAGAAATTTGGGCCTTAGGTGTTGCTGTGGCCAAAACACTGTAAGCCCTCACAGGGCCCTGCTGTGAAATATTAGATCAAGAATTGTAATTACATGCCCCTGTTGAACAGGAGCTGAAAAATTAGGCCTTAGGCACTGGTGCTGGTGCCACAACACTGCAACCCCTCACAGACACTCTAGTTGGAACGCAGGAACGAGCCCTGCTGCAAAGTATTGCATCAAAAATTGTAATTACACGCCCCTGTTAGACAGGGGCAGAAAAATTGGGCCTTAGGCACTGGTGCTGGTGCCACAACACTGCAACCCCTCACAGACACTCTAGTTGGAACGCAGGAACGAGCCCTGCTGCAAAGTATTGCATCAAAAATTGTAATTACATGCCCCTGTTAGACAGGGGCAGAAAAATTGGGTCTTAGGCACTGGTGCTGGTGCCACAACACTGCAACCCCTCACAGACACTCTAGTTGGAACGCAGGAACGAGCCCTGCTGCAAAGTATTGCATCAAAAATTGTAATTACACGCCCCTGTTAGACAGGGGCAGAAAAATTGAGCCTTAGGCACTGGTGCTGGTGCCACAACACTGCAACCCCTCACAGTCACTCTAGTTGGAATGCAGGAACGAGCCCTGCTGCAAAGTATTACATCAAAAATTGTAATTACACGCCCCTGTTAAACAGGGGCTGAAAAATTGTGCCTTAGGCACTGGTGGTGGCGCCTAGAACCAAAAATGTTCTTACAAGCTATCAGCGTGATGATTGAGGAGGAAGAGGATAATTACTCAGGGATAGTCACTCAGCATCAGCATAGGCAGTCTTTGAAGGGATCTGAAAAAAATTATTCAGTTACATCAGCATCAGGTGCTTGGTAGCTGGTGGTGATCCAAGACTGATTCATTTTTATGAAGGTCAGCCGATCGACCGAGTCAGTGGACAGACGCACCCTGTGATCGGTTACCACGCCTCCAGCAGCACTGAATGTGCGTTCCGAAAGAACGCTGGATGCAGGACAGGCCAGTAGCTCAATTGCATACTGTGCAAGCTCTGGCCAGTGATCCATCCTCAAGACCCAGTAACCCAGAGGATTTTCGGTGGGAAAGGTGTCCAAGTCTGATCTTGCCCCTAGGTATTCCTGCACCATGTAAAACAGACGCTGGCGATGGTTGCTGGAACCGATCATACCTTGGGGCTGCGGACCAAAAAATTGTCTGAACGCATCGGTCAGACGGCCACCTTCTCCACCGCTCCTTCTTTGACTGACCGAAGCCTCAGCAACACGTTGTCCAGAAACAGGAGTTTGTAACCTCCCAGTCTCTGGGAACGCGTTGCACAGACCTTTCTGCAAGGCCTCCCGAAGATGTTTCATCCTCTGCTCCCTCTGCGATGGCAAGATAAGGTCCGCAACCTTACCCTTGTAACGTGGATCAAGGAGGGTTGCCAGCCAGTATTGGTCCTTCTCCTTGATACCACGAATACGAGGATCCTTACGCAGGCTTTGCAGGATCAGGGAGGCCATGCAGCGTAGGTTTGCTGAGGCATTCGGTCCGGAGTCCTCTGGGTCACTAAGGACAACAACGTCCGCAGCCACCTCCTCCCAGCCACGTACAAGTCCATGTGTTCCTTGGGACTGATCCCTTAAAGACTGCTGATGAGAGCAGCCGCTGCAGCATGGCCAATGTCGAGTTCCACCTGGTGGGCATGTCACAGATTAGGCGGTTCTTGGGCAGGTTAAACTCCTTTTGGAGGTCCGTCAGCCGAGCACTGGCATTATATGACCGGCGGAAATGCACACAGACTTTCCTGGCCTGCCTCAGGACATCTTGTAAGCCCGGGTACCTGCCCAAGAACCGCTGCACCACCAAGTTAAGGACGTGAGCCAAACAGGGCACATGGGTCAGTTGTCCCTGTCGGAGGGCAGAGAGGAGGTTGGTGCCATTGTCGCAAACCACCATTCCTGCCTTAAGTTGGCGTGGCGTCAACCACCTCTGAACCTGCCCCTGCAGAGCTGACAGAACCTCTGCCCCAGTGTGGCTCCTGTCCCCCAAGCACACCAGCTCAAGCACCGCATGGCATCTTTTAGCCTGCGTACTTGCGTAGCCCCTTGAACGCCTACGGAGCACCGCTGGTTCCGAGGAAGAGGCCATGGAGGAAGAAGAAGAGGAGGGGGTGGAGGAGAGAGGTGTGTCACAATCAGCATTTTGGAGGCGTGGTGGCGGAACAACCTCCAACACTACTGCACCTTGTCCTGCATCCTTCCCAGCTGCCAGCAGAGTCACCCAATGCGCAGTGAAACTTAAGTAACGTCCCTGTCCATGCCTGCTGGACCATGAGTCAGCGGTAATATGCACCTTACCGCTGACCGCCCTGTCCAGCGAGGCATGGACATTGCCTTCCACATGCCGGTAGAGAGCCGGAATCGCCTTCCGTGAGAAAAAGTGGCGTTTGGGTACCTGCCACTGAGGAACCGCACATTCCACAAACTCACGGAAGGGGGCAGAGTCTACCAACTGAAAAGGCAGCAGTTGAAGTGCTAGCAATTTTGCCAAGCTAGCATTCAACCGCTGGGCATGTGGATGGCTGGGAGCAAACTTCTTTCGGCGGTGCAGCAGCTGGGGCAGGGAAATTTGCCTGGTACAATCTGACGTCGGTGTACCAAAAGCAGATTGCCCACAAGTACTTGGCTGTGACACACCTAATTCTACACCTTCATTCCTCTCACTGCAGGTCTCAGAGAGGACTGAAGGTCTAGTGGGGTTGGAAATCTCAGCTGATGAGGAGCAAGGAGAGATCCTCTTTGTTCTTTGGTGTGGGTCTTTTAGATATGCTTGCCAACGAACTGCATGGCAGGTCAACATATGTCTGGTCAAGCATGTGGTACCCAAGCGGGAGATGTTTTGGCCACGCGAGATACGCTTGAGACATATGTTGCAAATAGCAGCGGTGCGATCTGATGCACTCGTCTCAAAAAAGGCCCACACCAAAGAACTTTTTGAATAACGCGCAGAGACTGCAGCGCCCTGCACATGTGGAGCTTTGGGGTGTGATGCAGTCAATGTGCTGCCCTTAGGCTGGCCCCTGGAGGGCATCCTGCCTCGTTGGTGATGTGCCGCCTCCTCCTCCTCCTCCTCTCTCCTATCAGGCACCCACGTTGAGTCAGTGACCTCATCATCCCCTCCCTCCTCATCACTGGAGCAAACCTGGCAGTATGCTGCAGCAGGGGGAGCATGACTGCCAGATTGCTGTCCTTCTTGGGCACCCCCTCTGTCCGTGCTCATGTTACTGCCTTCATCGAGCTCAGTATCATCATCAGAGCCTTCCAAACGCTGGGCATCCTCCTGGAGCATGTACCCAACACTGTGGTCAAACAGTTCGAGGGAATCCTCAGGAGGACATGGTGGAGCTAGGGAAGGAGTCACTGATGACATTGGGCTGAGGGAAGAGGCCGCTGCTTTGCCAGACAAAGCACCCTGGGCATGGGTGAGAGAGGATGAGGAGGATGAGGACGGCTTGGTCATCCACTCGACCAAGTTTTCTGCATGTTGCGGCTCAACACGGCCAGCTGCCGAAAAAAAGGCCAAGCGTGTCCCATGGCCACGGGCTGATGAGGATGCACCGTCTCCACGACCAGCACTAGACACAGAGCCTGCTTGCCCTCTCTTATTGGCTTGTGACTGTCTGCCTCTCCTTCTTGGCATTCCAGACATACTAATGGCCTGTAGCTGCACTAAGCTGGGATAGAACACCTGTAATTTTCTTCAGGTAGCTTTATATACTGTAACCAGACAAGCCTGCCTGTCAGTAGGAAGATAACAGGAACGGATCTAGCTGAACACTGTGAGCAGGACGCACTGACTGCACTAAATGTAAATAGCAGGAACAGATCTAGCTGAACACTGTGAGCAGGATGCACTGACTGCACTAAATGTAAATAGCAGGAACGGATCTAGCTGAACACTGTGAGCAGGACGCACTGACTGCACTAAATGTAAATAGCAGGAACGGATCTAGCTGAACACTGTGAGCAGGACGCACTGCACTAAATGTAAATAGCAGGAACAGATCTAGCTGAACACTGTGAGCAGGACGCACTGCACTAAATGTAAATAGCAGGAACGGATCTAGCTGAACACTGTGAGCAGGACGCACTGCACTAAATGTAAATAGCAGGAACAGATCTAGCTGAACACTGTGAGCAGGACGCACTGCACTAAATGTAAATAGCAGGAACGGATCTAGCTGAACACTGTGAGCAGGACGCACTGCACTAAATGTAAATAGCAGGAACGGATCTAGCTGAACACTGTGAGCAGGACGAACTGCACTAAATGTAAATAGCAGGAACAGATCTAGCTGAACACTGTGAGCAGGACGCACTGCACTAAATGTAAATAGCAGGAACGGATCTAGCTGAACACTGTGAGCAGGACGCACTGCACTAAATGTAAATAGCAGGAACAGATCTAGCTGAACACTGTGAGCAGGACGCACTGACTGTACTAAATGTAAATAGCAGGAACAGATCTAGCTGAACACTGTGAGCAGGACGCACTGCACTAAATGTAAATAGCAGGAACAGATCTAGCTGAACACTGTGAGCAGGACGCACTGCACTAAATGTAAATAGCAGGAACGGATCTAGCTGAACACTGTGAGCAGGACGCACTGCACTAAATGTAAATAGCAGGAACGGATCTAGCTGAACACTGTGAGCAGGACGAACTGCACTAAATGTAAATAGCAGGAACAGATCTAGCTGAACACTGTGAGCAGGACGCACTGCACTAAATGTAAATAGCAGGAACGGATCTAGCTGAACACTGTGAGCAGGACGCACTGCACTAAATGTAAATAGCAGGAACAGATCTAGCTGAACACTGTGAGCAGGACGCACTGCACTAAATGTAAATAGCAGGAACGGATCTAGCTGAACACTGTGAGCAGGACGCACTGCACTAAATGTAAATAGCAGGAACAGATCTAGCTGAACACTGTGAGCAGGACGCACTGCACTAAATGTAAATAGCAGGAACGGATCTAGCTGAACACTGTGAGCAGGACGCACTGCACTAAATGTAAATAGCAGGAACAGATCTAGCTGAACACTGTGAGCAGGACGCACTGCACTAAATGTAAATAGCAGGAACGGATCTAGCTGAACACTGTGAGCAGGACGCACTGACTGCACTAAATGTAAATAGCAGGAACAGATCTAGCTGAACACTGTGAGCAGGACGCACTGACTGCACTAAATGTAAATAGCAGGAACGGATCTAGCTGAACACTGTGAGCAGGACGCACTGACTGCACTAAATGTAAATAGCAGGAACGGATCTAGCTGAACACTGTGAGCAGGACGCACTGACTGCACTAAATGTAAATAGCAGGAACGGATCTAGCTGAACACTGTGAGCAGGACGCACTGACTGCGCTAAATGTAAATAGCAGGAACGGATTTAGCTGAACACTGTGAGCAGGACGCACTGCACTAAATGTAAATAGCAGGAACAGGAGGGCGTGGCCTGGACGGCAATGTGAGCAGACGCACCTAGGCAGAGCTCCGCCAGTGATCCATCCTGAATGCGATATCCTGCACACCCATAACCGGCTAAACCGACTCATACTGCGAGGAACTACCCCAGTCACCTTTGGGCAAGCATGTCCCCACCGAAGAGAAACAATGCGGCATCCTCCTCCCTAGACAGATACCGCCGAGTAGACCGGGGCCTGGAGGGACAAGATGGCGCCTCGCCGGCATCTCCTGACGCGCAGCAAGCTGACCACGAGGCGGCCGACACCACAAGAGTCCTTGAGGCGATCTCGGTATGCCAAGCCACATTAACCTCCAAAATTGAGGAAGTGAAGGTGGACATCTCACTGATCCGTCAGGACATGACAAAGATCCGGGAACGGGTCACGGAGACCGAGACCAGGATAAGCCGAGCGGAGGATATAATTCACCCCCTACAACACGGTCAGGAAGATATGCAACGCCAACTCCAGCAACTCGCCCAGAAACATGACGACCTCGAGAATCGGGCCCGTAGATCTAATATAAGATTTATTGGTCTACCGGAGGGTTCGGAGGGCCCCGATCCAGCTACCTTTTTGGAAAAACTTCTTATCAATACATATGGCAGGGAGGCCTTCTCCAATGCATTTGTTGTGGAGCGCGCCCACCGCATGCCCGCCCGCCGTCCACCTGAGGGCGCACCGCCTCGCACATTCATTGCAAAGCTAATGAACTTCAGGGACCGTGATGCCATCCTTCGCCTGTCAAGAACCAAGGGGAACATACCATTTCAATCGGGACATGTGATGGCCTTTCCGGATTTCTCAGCAGAGATTCAAAAACAGCGGGCCCGCTTCGGAGAGATAAAACGGCGCCTAAGGGTGCACAACCTGAAATACGCAATGCTGTTTCCAGCCCGTCTTCGGGTGGCAGGTGAGGACCGTGCACATTTCTTTGATGACCCGACTCAGGCAGTGGCCTGGCTAGACCAGCGCGACGCGGAAAGGAACTGTCCCGCCAGCTAGACCTACAGTTCTTCGGCCCTGATGTCTGTGAGTTGCCTTATTTACATTTCTCCCCCTGTGAACAATGACTTCCTCACTACATTCCCAAAAGGTCCTACACCGCATACCTGTAGTACTCAGCGGTCACACAATCAAGTAATTTTACCCTAACCCGCTCTACTTTTGCGAGTATGTGACACGCAGGGACAGAACTGTTTTTTCCTATGCACATGGACCCGCTTGGCAGAATACATCTCATCTACCTGCCCACATCTGGTCCAGAAAGGCTCCCTTTGGCTTCTCGAGAGACGGGGGAGGAGGATGTACACCACTTCATGATGCTAACTTTCAAACCCCCCCCCCTCTTTTTTTCTTTTCTTTTTCTTTCTGTTTCCTTTTAATTTCTAGTTTTTTTTTGGTGTGCCATATATGATTGCTACTAATCACGGCGGAGTGGTCGGTTGGGAATACTTAATTACTGACCACTGCTGAGTAATGCCGTTTGTTATTTACATTGCCGAATTTAAACCAGCGTTTGTTCGCCTCCACTGGTGGCACGTGTTCTGCTGATTGAATAGGCAGTGGTGCCCCCAGTGGACAAAGGTTGTGTTGGTGCGAGACACTTTGGTCTACATGAGTGTACAGTTACTCTTTTACACTCGCACAGGTTTTGGGATTGAAGCCCCTACCAAGTTTGGGAGGTGGAGGGCAGGGAGGGGGGGAGGGAAATGTTTTTGTTTGATTGCATGGTTACTGTTGCATGGCACAATACTAAGCACTGATGGATGTCTAATAGGTTATAAAATGCACTGCTGGGGGACCCCCGGGTGGAGGACAGCTACGTCCTGGGCATTCCTCCGTGACATGCGTCCCTATAAATTTACACTACTTAAAAATGTCTAATACAAAGTTCCTAACATGGAATGTTAGGGGGATTAGAGACAAAATCAAACGATCTGCAATTTTCGGTTGCCTTAAATCCTACCGGGCTGATATTATTGTCCTGACTGAGACGCATGTCACTGGACAACTTCAAAATGCTCTAAAACGTCCATGGATAGGATGGTCATACCACACCACACATACCCCATACTCACGAGGGGTTTCTGTCTTAATTGCTAAGACCACCCCGTTCAGCTGCATATCAGTAAGGACTGACCCCCAAGGCAGATATATATTCCTACACTGCACCATATCAGGTACGCAATACCTTATATTGGCCTTCTATATACCCCCTCCATACACATCCGCCCTAATTAATGAGGGTTTCTTATACATGACAAAACACCCCCTACTTCCAACCATTTGGCTCGGGGACTTTAACATGGTGCTGGACCCATCTCTGGACAGGTTACAAGTACAACGAGACGCCCAAACCACCAGTATTACCAGACTTGGACGCACACTTACGGAATTCTCTCTGACAGACACGTGGAGACACCAACACCCGGCTGAGAAAACATTTTCTTGCTTCTCTGCATCGCACTCTTCCATGTCACGCATAGATATGATAATCACATCAAACACTCTACTCCCTTTATTAACAAATACAGGCTATCATACAAGGTCCCTCTCAGATCATGCCCCATGTTGGGCCTCCTTGACACTATCCCCGCCGATCGGGCCTAGGATATGGCGCCTTCACTCCTTTTGGTTGTCGGCTCTTGAGGATCAGGAGGACATACCCAGTGAATGGCAACATTTCTTTCACACCAACAATAATACCACTTCTGCGGGGATGGTCTGGGAGGCATTCAAACTGCATGCTAGGACCTTACTGACATCACGCATAAATAGGTTGAAAGCCAACTCAAGTGAGTTACTTAGAGAGACGGCCGCCAAAATAGATGAGATAACGCACGACTTCAATACAAACCCCACACCAGACAAGGCCTCAGTACTCAAACTCCATACTCGAATATTAGATCAATTGCACTTTGAAAAGGCTAAACAAAAACTCTTTTTTACAAAACAAAGGATATTTGAACATGGTGAAAGGGCGGGAAAACTGTTGGCATATCTGGCCAAACAGGACACTAGGCCTCCAGTGGTTGTCTCCCTGAGGACCACGGGTGACATATTGCTTACCGACCCCAAATCGGTGGCAGACACATTTAGAGCGTACTATGCAGACCTGTATTCATCCAAAGTGCAGGTTACCGTGGGTGAAACCAGGGCATTTTTACAGGATATTCCATTCCCCAAGGTCTCGGATTCACAACGGGGGACCCTCGAGGCCCCGCTTACCGTTGATGAGATTACGGCGGCCGTGGCATCCCTGGCGCCTGCCAAGGCCCCCGGGATGGATGGACTACCATTAGATTTCTATGCAGCTTACTCGGAGGTACTGGTACCCGAATTATTGAAAATATACAACCACATATTTGACTCTGAGTCACTTCCCAGCTCACTTAGACAGGCGGTGATCATAGTGCTTCCCAAACCGGGCAAAGACCCACTTCAACCCGAATCCTATCGCCCAATTTCATTACTCCAGGCCGACATAAAGATCTTGGCAAAGGTCCTGGCTATGCGCCTAAACCAAATCATTCTATCCCTAATACACCCAGATCAGACGGGATTCATGCCTGGAAAAAACACGGCAATGAATCTACGTCGTCTTTACATGAACATCTCGGCGGTTCATGATGAGATTGGAGATAGGACTGTGGTGTCACTTGACGCCGCCAAGGCGTTCGACTCCGTGGAGTGGGAGTACCTGTGGGAGTGCCTAAGGGGGTATGGATTCGGACCTAATTTCATAAAGTGGGTTAAGTTACTTTATTACTTACCTGAGGCCAGAGTATCGGTGAATGGGAGCACATCAGACCCGTTCCCCCTTGAACGAGGGACCAGGCAGGGCTGCCCACTCTCCCCGCTACTTTACGCTCTCGCGGCGGAGCCACTCGCCATATCCCTTAGAAATAACCCGGGGGTTCGAGGTCTCAGAAAGGGTACTGTGTCGGAAAAGGTGAGCTTATATGCAGACGACATGCTCCTATATTTGGAGGACTCGGGTCCATCGTTACAGACTGCCCTCACCATAATTGAAAACTTTGGAAAGCATTCGGGATTACGCATAAATTGGTCGAAGTCACAAATTCTCCCTTTAGATGTATCACCACCCACTAGACTTTCAGCAAATCTACCCTTACAAAGAGTTACCTGTATTCAATACCTGGGTATAAAAATAACTAGGGACCCCACGGAATTCTTAGATAATAATATAGAACCACTGTTTTCATACCTCAAAACACATATACAGGTATGGGCACGACTCCCACTGGGTATCATGGGTAGGATCAACCTTATCAAAATGATCATAATGCCAAAATTTCTGTATGCCTTTTGGAACTCACCAGTACTTATCCCCCTAAAAATTTTCAAAACAATAGACAAAATCATTAATTCATTTGTATGGGGCTCAGGAAGACATAAATTGGCTTGGAACACTCTTAAAAACCCTACCACATCAGGAGGAACAGCCCTACCAGACTTCCACTCATACTATATAGCTGCACAACTATCTCATTTCTACCACATTCATAATACAGACAATGACAAATACCAGGCCCTGGTCTGCAACAAACCAACCAAGGTTACCCATACCCCCTTGCAGGTCTTATTCAGGGGTAGATCGGGTGCGGGGAGGGTGTCTGGCCAAGGACCTCTATTGAAACAACACCAACGCGTATGGGAAATAGCACTTAAAATGACCGGTGCGGATTTTTTCCACTCTCACACCCCATTGTGGCACAACCCGCAACTAAGAGAGCTGCTGTCACTCCCTGGGACAGTGGAGTGGGCTACGAGGGGAATAATCTTTTTACACCAAGTAGTCACCCCTTCGGGGGTAAGAAGCTTTAGCTCCTTGTGTACTGAGTTTCAATTACCTCCACGTATGCTATTCCACTACAGACAACTCACGCATGCTCTACAAACACAATTTGCAAATAGGTATCCAACTACACAAATGTTGCCACTGGTGGATGTTATAACAGGTGCGGAACCATCAAAACTAATATCTACTCTGTACCTAGCTATCCGAGCACGCTCGGTAGCGGGCATAATTGACACAGCAAAAATTAGGTGGGAAGATGATATAGGCCCGTTGGAAGATGAGGATTGGGATGAAGTCTTAGAAAATGTTAAAAAGACCTCCCCCAGGCTTCCGGAACGTATGTCACAGCTTTACATAATCCACAAATCTTACCTCACTCCAGCTAGAATAGCCAAATTTACCCAAAACCAAGACACTCACTGCCCAAGATGCATGAGCCCAATAAGCTCTTTTTTTCATCTTATGTGGTCTTGTCCGGTTATTCAAACCTACTGGAATCAAATTATCACATTCCTGCATGATGATATGGGCTCTCCAGTCCAAGTGGAACCTAGGTTATGCATTCTGGGGCTACTCCCAGACGTTACCATAGACAAATTCACTGCTACTTTTATATACGAATCACTATTCTGTGCCAGAAAATTGGTGGCAAGACATTGGATGAGGGCCTCCCCTCCTACTTTTCAGGATTGGATTAAAATGGTGAACCTATCTTTACCCTATAAAAAGGTTATATATAAACACAGGGGATGCCCGGCAAAGTATAATAGAATATGGGATAAATGGCTTGACAATACTAATACATGTGAGACATAGATTGCTGTATAGACAGGAGGACTACTGCCAGGAATTGCTTAGTGACCAGTGTGAAAAAATGTTAAAAAGACGTGAGATGGAGTGTTGGGGAAAGATTATGTCCGACCAGCATAGATTGACAACCATCACAACAGTGCCAGAGTTTTAATGTTTAGTTTATTTTATTTTATTTGATTTTCAATATGACAATTTGTACGTGCATGTAAATTCCATTTGACTATCCTTGTGATATACACAGAGTGCAATATGTTTGTATGATATCTACCTGTACAATTTTTTAAATAAACTTGTGTTTATTAATAAAAAAAAAAATAGCAGGAACAGATCTAGCTGAACACTGTGAGCAGGACGCACTGCACTAAATGTAAATAGCAGGAACAGATCTAGCTGAACACTGTGAGCAGGACGCACTGCACTAAATGTAAATAGCAGGAACAGATCTAGCTGAACACTGTGAGCAGGACGCACTGCACTAAATGTAAATAGCAGGAACAGATCTAGCTGAACACTGTGAGCAGGACGCACTGACTGCACTAAATGTAAATAGCAGGAACAGATCTAGCTGAACACTGTGAGCAGGACGCACTGCACTCAATGTAAATAGCAGGAACGGATCTAGCTGAACACTGTGAGCAGGACGAACTGCACTAAATGTAAATAGCAGGAACAGATCTAGCTGAACACTGTGAGCAGGACGCACTGCACTAAATGTAAATAGCAGGAACGGATCTAGCTGAACACTGTGAGCAGGACGCACTGACTGCACTAAATGTAAATAGCAGGAACGGATCTAGCTGAACACTGTGAGCAGGACGCACTGCATTAAATGTAAATAGCAGGAACAGATCTAGCCTAATCTAGCTAACTCAAATCAAATGACACTGTCTGTCTCTCTCTCTATCAGCACACCGGAACACACTACACAGGGCCGCCGTGCAGGCGGCCTTATATAGTGTGGGGCGTGTACTAAATCCCCTGAGCCATAATTGGCCAAAGCCACCCTGGCTTTGGCCAATTACAGCTCTCTCTACTGACGGCGCTGTGATTGGCCAAGCATGCGGGTCATAGTGCATGCTTGGCCAATCATCAGCCAGCAATGCACTGCGATGCCGCAGTGAATTATGGGCCGTGACGCGCCACACGAATTTGGCGCGAACGGCCCATAACGTTCGCAATTCGACGGACGGTCGAACAGCCGATGTTCGAGTCGAACATGGGTTCGACTCGAATACGAAGCTCATCCCTATTCCCAAGAAATAGATAGGGAAAGATCCTTTTCCCATTTCAATATATTATTAGTTTTAACAGATTTAGGGAACTCTGAAAGAAGTTTATAAAACAAGGCTATTCATTTCTTATCACAAGTATATTTGTTCAATTGATATCTCCAAATTATTGATGGGATATTCATTCTCGGTTCCGGGTCAAATTCCTTCAATCGTTCAAAACGTCTATGTTTATTTTATTTAGCACCAACTCTTTATAGGCTGGGGGAAGTATGACATAGTAGGTAAACCCCTGTGAAATACAATTATTCATTGAGATACGGGCTTTACAGTAGTCCAGCATTCTTAAAGGCCCAGGAAAATGTGTTAGTTCACCTAGTTCCTTTGGTTTAGATAACATGTGTTTCCAAGCTATCAATGTGGATTTGATGATGATGGATTTTGGTATTACGACTTAAGGAAATAAAGCATACGCTATAGCTAATGCACACGTCATTGCCCTTGGTGACTTCTTTTTCAATAACTACCCAAAGTTCATCGTCTGTATCAGAAAACCAAAATTTAATTTGATCTATAAGTGATGCATAGTAATGGTGTTGGATGTCCGGAGACCCATTCCCCCAATATTCTTAGTAGCGGTAAGTATTGAGAAGGCAACTCTATGTTTTTCACCATTCCAAATACATTTTTTAAGCATTTTTTGATTTTTTTAACCACTTCAGCCCCCTGAAGGATATACCCCCTTCCTAACCAGAGCGTTTTTTGCGATTCGGCACTGTGTCGCTTTAACTGACAATTGCGCGGTCGTGCGATGTGGCTCCGAAACAAAATTGACGTCCTTTTTTCCTCACAAATGGAGCTTTTATTTGGTGGTATTTGATCATCTCTGCGATTTTTTTTTGCGCCATAAACAAAATAAGAGCGACAATTTTGAAAAAAAACGCATTATTTTTTACATTTTGCTATAATATTTATCCCCAAAAAATATATAAAAAAAACATTTTTTCCCCTCAGTTTAGGCCGATACATATTCTTCTACATATTTTTGGTAAAAAAAAAATCGCAATAAGCGTTTATTGATTTGTTTGCGCAAAAGTTATAGCGTTTACAAAATAGGGATAGTTTTATGGCATTTTTATTAATAATTTTTTTTTTACTAGTAATGGCGGCGATCAGCGATTTTTATTGTGACTGCGACATTATGGCGGACATGTCGGACATTTTTTACACATTTTTGGGACCATTGTCATTTATACAGCGATCAGTGCTATAAAAATGCATTGATTCCTGTATAAATTACACTGGCAGTGAAGGGGTTAACCACTAGGGGGCGGGGAGGGGTTAAGTCAGTACTAGGGGAGTGATGTCTAACTGTCAGGGGGATGGGCAGTGTGTGTGATGTCACTGATCTCTGCTCCAATGACAGGGAGCAGAGATCGAGTGACACTTGCCACTAGGCAGAACGGGGAGATGCTGTTTACAACGGCATCTCCCCGTTCGTCCTCTCCGTGAGGCGATAGCGGTATGCCCACGGCGATCGAGTCCGCGGGACCCGCGACCCGACTCACAGAGAACGCGGCAGGCGTACGCACACGGCGGCAAATTTAAAGTAACATACAGGTACGTTACTTTGCGCAGCCGTGCCAATCTGCCAACGTAAAAGTACAGGAGCCGGTCGGGAACCGGTTAAAATGGCGCCGATGACATCCGGGTAAACCAGAAATAATGTCACATCATCGCTTCCGGGTTACCATAGTGGAGAACCGATCAAAGCCGATCCTGGCTTTGTTTGGGTGTCTGACTAGTCGCTAGGACGGGACTGGAGAGCCCAAGCAAGCCGCGGAAGGCGGCAGGAGGGAGGGGGGGCGTCCCCTCCTGCTGCTTGTAATAGCAATCAAGCAGCTAGTTAGCCGATCCGATTGTTATTACAAGAGAGCCGACCACCTGTTTTAAAAAACGGTACTGGGATGGCATCAGGCATCATCTTGGTACAACCACTTGAAGACCAATGACATACCAGGTACGTGACTGGTCAGCAAGTGGCAGTTCCATGACTTAGAGATGAAGCGTAACACTGTGTGCAGCCAAAAAGTACAGAGTTCCTCTGAAAAGTATTGCCCCGTGTCACTACACACCTTAGCTTGATGAATGTTTCAACTAGGAGCCCCACACCCTCTCCATCAGTCCAGCCTACCTCTGTTACCTCATTAACAGTAACAGAATGGGGTCCCACAATGCATATAGCGTGGACTTCATGCGTGCACTTGTTATCTCCCTCACTCTTGTACCCTATGACCAGGTCATGGATCTCCGTATCGCAGGTTCGGGTCTGGTTGCTACTGGAAACTGACCACAGATCACCAAGCCCCTTGCCATTAGAGGACCCGCCACCTATAACAGGTACCACACTTCAAGAAAGCAATTGCAGTACTCCTTCTGGCTGTCTTGTCTAGTAGACCTTTTGTAGTGGCTTAGCTTCATACCCCACATGTGCTTTACTGACCCAGGTTCCTTCAAAATGCCAGAACCAACATGCACCCCTTTGAATAAGGTCAGACCAGGCTTAGAGCAGTTGATGCAACTTTAGTTAAAACATCATGGTATTACCGTTCAACATGAACAACGTCCATATCTTGACCCTAACTACGACTGAATGGCTGCCCAGGCATCCTACTGCAAGGGAGTAGTCCATACTGGCATCCTCCAAGTGCTGGTTGATCTCCAGACCCCCGGTGCCTCCAATGGAATGCAGTCCTGCTCCTTAGTAGTTACAACATGTCTTTAATGATGTGGCCCTACCGGTAGGTAGACTAGATCCAGAAAGCCTGGGACCTGCAGCACACACATTTATGCCCCGTACACACGGTCGGACTTTGTTCGGACATTCCGACAACAAAATCCTAGGATTTTTTCCGACAGATGTTGGTAAAACTTGTCTTGCATACACACGGTCACACAAAGTTGTCGGAAAATCCGATCGTTCTGAACGCGGTGACGTAAAACACGTACGTCGGGACTATAAACGGGGCAGTGGCCAATAGCTTTCATCTCTTTATTTATTCTGAGCATGCGTGGCACTTTGTCCGTCGGATTTGTGTACACACCATCGGAATTTCCGACAACGGATTTTGTTGTCGGAAAATTTTATATCCTGCTCTCAAACTTTGTGTGTCGGAAAATCCGATGGAAAATGTGTGATGGAGCCTACACACGGTCGGAATTTCCGACAACAAGGTCCTATCACACATTTTCCGTCGGAAAATCCGACCGTGTGTACGGGGCATAGCTCTTTTTCCCCAGCATGGGCCAGTCATGAACTAAAACCATACTTCTCTAGGCAACCTGCCTACAGGCAGCAGTGCCTTAAATGATCTCACGCTGCAGATATACACTCACCGGCCACTTTATTAGGTACACCTTGCTAGTTGGACTCCCTTTTGCCTTCAGAACTGCCTTCATTTTTCATGGCATAGATTCACAAAGGTGTTGGAAACATTCCTCAGGGATTTTAGGTCCATATTGAAAAAATAGCATCACGCAGTTGCTGCAGATTTGTTGGCTGCACATCCATGATGGGAATTTCTCCACCACATCCCAAAGGTGCTCTATTGGATGAGATACGGTGACTGTGGAGGCAATTGGAGTACAGTGACCTCAATGTCATGTTCAAGAAACAAGTGGTAAGATCATTTGAGCTTTGTGACATGGTGGATTATCCTGCTGGAAGGAGCCATCAGAAGATGGGGACACTGTAGTCATAAAGGGATGGACATGGTCAGCAACAATACTCAGGTAGGCCGTGGCATTTAAATGATGCCCCATTGGTACTAAGGGGTCCAAAGTGTGCCAAGAAAATATCCCCCACACAATTACACCACCACCAGCCTGAACCGGTGATACAAGGCAGGATGGATCCATACTTTCATGTTGTTTACGCCAAATCCTGACCCCACCATCTGAATGTCGCAGCTGAAATCGAGACTCATCAGACCCGGCAACGTTTTTCCAATTTTCTATTGTCCAATTTAGGTGATCCTGTGCGAATTGTAGCCTCAGTTTTTTGTTCTTAGCTGACAGGAGTGGCAACCGGTGTGGTCTTCTAGTGCTGCTTCTATCATCTCAAACCGGTCTGCCCATTCTCCTCTGACCTCTGACATCAACAAGGCATTTTCCTCCACACAACTCCCGGTCTCTGGATATTTTCTCTTTTTCCCACCATTCTCTGAAAACCCGCGAGATGGTTGTGCGTGAAAATCCCAGTAGATCAGCAGTTTCTGAAATACTCAGACCAGCCCGTCTGGCACCAACAGCCATGCCACATTCAAAGTCACTTAAATCCCCTTTCTTCCCCCTTCTGATGCTCGGTTTGAATTTCAGCAAGTCGTCTTCACCACGTCTAGATGCCTAAATGCATTGAGTTGCTGCCGTTTGATTGGCTAATATTTGATTGGCTAATTAGCAATTTGTGTTACCAATTGAACAGGTGTACCTAATAAGGTGGCTGGTGAATGTACAGCTATGAGCCTATAGGCATTGCCTAGCCACAGGACGTACACTGCTAAATTTTAGGAGGAATTTAATACAAAATGTAAATCTTCCACGATACTGCTTAGGCACATTTTTACTTTTCTAGACGTTTCATATAAGGTATCAAATTTTCATTTTTTTTTTTAATTTTAGGTCCACTCAAGAATAGTGAAACTTTATTGAATATAACTGTTTAAGACATATAATATAAAAGTTTCCTTTGCATTGTGAACTTTGAAAGCCCAAGTCGTTTCTCAGAAGACGATAACAAACTAACCATCTCTTCCTGAGCAGGGAAAAAAAACATCTCTCTTCTTTTACTTTCTCCCCTGTGAAAAGTCTCAGTTCAGCGTGATGTGAGGATTTGGTATTAAAGCACCCTTCACTGCTCCCTAATAACTAGCGCCCTTTGAATTATAAGTCAGCACCAACGCTTCCTAACACTAAACGACAGTGCTGCTCGCTGTGATAAATACAAACGCGTTAACCCTTTTCCGATCTAGAAAGCAATTAAACGCATAATGAGGATAAATTAGAGGGACCAGGCTTCCCTTAATGAGCAATATGTCTGACATGATGATAGCGGTTCAGGTTAACTGCCATCACGGCGGGCTGTCGCGGTGGCCTCTCTACTCTTCAAATTAACGTGTCCATGAGATGGAACAAAAGAAAGTCAGCACAAACAAAAATGAAAAATACCCAACTTGATAATAAGCCCAAAGGGATCACTTACTGGAGAAATTCTGATGGTATTCTCTCCGGCTTTTCTATTTCTCATCTGAAGTTTTCTTCTACATTTTTTAGGACCTCTGAGCAAATCTATCTATCCATCTATCTATAATCTATCTTACTTGCTCCAAGTCTCTATCTTATTATCTTCTTTAACAAGGGCAGGCTAACTCCAGAGCAGGACAGACAACATGCCTTCAATCACAAAGTGTCAATGAGGGTGTGGCATGCTATGGAGGCCGTTTAGAAGGGCCGCTTGTAAGGGGGTTTTAGCCTGGTTTGTGTTGTGGACACTAGGTGATGGCCTCCTCTAGGCTATAAATAGTGGGATTGGAAGTTCAGGCAAAGAGACTGAGAACACTGGAGGTAGACTCTGAAATTTACCCCCTATGGCACTAGGTGGGGTCCTTCCTGGAGAGATGTACTACCAAGTGGTATTACCTGGCTGGGGGAACCTGGAAAGGTCCTGGTTCCCTGGATAGGACTAGCAAAGGGGACAGGACAAAGGATTCCGACATGGGGGAAGTGCTGAGAACCGCTACTGGAATTGGTGTGAAGATGTATGCCCTGATGTTATACAAGTAAAGTATTGGAAACTGAGCAGACTCATCTCCGTTTTTGTTGGGTGGCCTTTTTCTAGAACTTGTACCTGGCTCAGCCGGGGTGGAATTGGTGAAATGACGTGTCAAGGTTCTGTGTATATGATGGTGAACTGTGTCCATGAATTGCCTCCCTTGGGAGCAGGGCCCACACTAATGACTATTGTGCTGATCTTTTGCTGTTTTGGGTTTTGCTGGTTTGTGGGCGCACTCACTGTGTTGGGCTTTATCAATTCCATTCATGGTTCATCCTCCATCAATCTGTTACAGGCATGGACATTGTTACAGGTAGGGCTGTGCCTTAGCCCAGCTTAACTTGGTGTCCTTCTATATGTAGCCCACCCCATAGGGACTGCTGGTAACTTGGATCCCCCACATCTACACAGCCAGGCACACCGAAACTTCAGAAGCACCACGAGACGGAGAACAGTCCGTAGAATTGTTTTTATGTTTTATCAGGGGTTTCAAATTGGATAGGGATTAGAGATTATGGGATACCCACTGGACTTCACAAAACAAACTTCAGGGACATTGTTCCTATATACATACTATATACAGTCTCGATATACAGCTCTCCAGCTTCTTCCTCCAGCACACTCTTGCTTGTTCTCAGCTATGTCACTCTGTGATGATCTGACAGGTTTCAGTCAGATATAGCAAAGGCCCTTTACAGGCAAAGACTCGCAGCCCCTATACTTGTAGCAGAGTAGAGTGACACAGCTTGCACTTTCCCAGCACTTTCTCTCACTGGTCCCAGCACCACCTTTTCAGACCCAGGCCCTGCCAGCCCACCTAGCTGCAGCTGCCTCTTTCATTAGCCCTCCAGGCTAACTCTTCACACCAGTCCTCCAGATTGACTCTTCAGCAGCCCACCCGGCCTACTCTCACCAGCCCTCCCGGCTGACTTCTCAGGAGATCTCTAGGGAAAGGTAGAAGACTTAAGCACACCACTGTCTTCATGGGATACTGGCTACATGTGGCAGTCTCCCCCCTTTGTAGTCCCCACAGAGCTACCCACTCTGTCCTCTGTTGCTCCCTTGCATCCAGGAAGAGCTTCCTCTGCGTGTTGTGGCAGGATCCTTCCAGCACCTGAGCCCTGGCTCAAGATCACCCCCCCCCCCCAGACTAGGCGGCACGCCTGAGGGCCACCAACAGCCTCCTCAGCACTGCATCTCCATCTTCCACCTGACTGCCCCTGCTGGCATGGCTCATGTCTATTTATGAGGTGGACTCAGTCCCCTGCCAGCCCCCTACTGGGGACTGGCTGGGGCCTCATAAATATGCATGGCAGCCTCTCCTTGCTCCCTCCCTCTAGTTCTGGAAGTTTCTACCAACTTCCAGACCAGGCGGGAAGTGCCAGAGTGAGCTGCCAGATGAGTCATCCAGCCCTGAAATCTGCCTACACTAACATCTACACCAGGGTTTCTCAACCAGGGTTTCATGGAAGCCTAGGGTTCCTCCAGATGTTGCTAGGGGTTCCTTGAACAATGAGCCTCTCGTGCCTCTCAGATAAGTTCTCAGTGACACCATTGATCTTTTTAGCTATCTGTAAGGGGGTAATTCTTCCCAATCACCATAGGTGTACGAAGCATTCTTGCCACTAACCATCACACTGATGTATTATGAGATATACATATAGAAATTAGTAGTAGGAGTTCCCTGAGACCGGAAAGTTATTTCAAGGCTTTGCGTGGAAAAGGTTGAGAAAGACTGATCTACACTAACAAACCTATATACATCTAGCACACACTGGAGGGTGCTACATATATATCCTTTGGAACAATTACATCTGCAGTCAGTAATAATTCTTTTTTGTAGGTTCTATATATGGATTGATGTTTCCTATTGACACACTAAACTCTTATATCGTGGTTATGGCAGGCACATAATATTATTATTTATCATACAGGATTTATATAGCGCCAACAGTTTGCACAGCGCTTTACAACATGAGGGCAGACAGTACAGTTACAATACAATTCAATACAGGAGGAATTAGAGGGCCCTGCTCGTTAGAGCTTACAATCTCATCTCACATTTATCAAATCATTTTGGGACCTTGATCGTTTGCATCCATTTGTTGCCTACGATATTATAAAGAGTGAACAAGGAAGTGGATCCTGAGAAAGCTCTTTTCAAGCGAAACACGTCGATCCACCTATCCTGTTTTATGGGTGTTTAGATGCATGTTCTCTATACCAGATTGTACCTAACGATACATGTTTTTATGTTTTACAGATTTTAATGTGGAAATAAAAATTTTATTTTATGGATGATCTCTCTTTGATTTGTGTTTTGGCACATAAAAATTCCCTTTCCCACTATCCCTTTTGGGGACATATGGGAAGTTTCTATTTTTCTATTTGATATTATAGGAGATATGTTATTATTATGACAAGACCCCCCCACCTATTTTGTATAAAGTGGAACTAAACTCTCTACAGTAAATCAACATGAACTATTTTTAATCCTTATGCTGCTAGCCTTAGTAAATAGATAGGAAGGTATATTATATTTACTTGATTTCAACTTTTTTTTATATATTTCTTCAGTTGCTTCCTGGTTTCTGGCCTAGACCAAAATCATGTCATACATGCCGGGAGTCTACAGGAGGGGGGCAGTGGCGTCACTAGGGTTGGTGTCACCGGGTGCGATAAAACATGATGTCAGCCCCCCTGTCTCAAGTTTAGTCCTAGTATCTGATGGTTAAATACTCTAGCATAGTCCTAATCACTGATCAGTAAGTACTCTAGTACAGTCCTATCTGTTAAGCACTCCTGAATAAATACTCTAGTATAGTCCCGGTGATTTATTGGTAAGTACTCTGGTATACTCTCGGTAAGTCCTCCGGTATCATGCTTCGTCTATAAGTCCCAGACAGTTTTATCAGGGTAGTATGGGGGAGTAGTACCAGGTGGGGGAAGGGATCAGTACTCACAGGACAGGGCAAGGTCCTGGAAGGCGGCATGCTGTGTCCGGTCCCAGTGGTGATGTTCCACTTCCATCGGATCCTGGAATCTCCCCCCCGGGCCACTGCATCCCTCCGACACACAACACGGGGGGAGGGGTCGCACGTCATTAGCTGGGCCAGGATGGTGGAACAGAGAGTGTAAGCACGGAGGCTGGGGGAAACCTGGCCAGTGACAGGAGAGGGCAGAGGGGAGCGTTGACATCAAACCGGCCACTGTAAATGATGCGGTTGGTGGCGGCACGCAATCTGTGCGCTGTCACGGATGGGGGTGACACTATCGCAGTCAGATATCACTTACTACTTGATGGTGTCACTCCTCTGGCGGTGATACCAAGGTAGTACTGCCACTGGGGGAGGGTTTTTATCAGCTAAGCACGCCCCTCCTGCCTGTATGCCTGAGCTAAGGGCAGACAGATCCCAGGAAGTAAATGCTACATGAATCATCTGCCCTTATTCAAGATGGCCGCAGCTAGAAATGCTAAGGGATGTTTTTCAAAGTGATTTCTCAGCAACATAAAGCATGGAGACATGGAAGGATGAGGGAGTTTGCGCGAATATTCAAAGTTAATTAAATAGCATTTTTGGTTTGTGGTGCTCAGATACAGTTTAGTTCGGCTTTAATCACCCATCACCATGGAATGTGTCAAGGCAGATGCTGATTGCCCAAAAATAAGTATGGGAGGTATGAAAGATGTGGAACCACCCTGTTCTAGCTACATAATACCATCCTTGGTGGCATGAAGTCCACACACATATCAATCCTTTGATTCACTTGGCTGTAGATGTGAATTGTTGTGAAGTTGCCAGTGTAGAGATGTTAAAATGGCATATGTGGAAGACAGATGTATTGAAGGCCCCCACCCCTGTTCAAGGACAGTTGTTCCAGTTTGGCCTACTGTACTGTGGATGGCCTCTTTCATGCCTCTTGCAAATACGTTGACCTCTCGGTCTAAGGATGGGAATATGTACCTTGAATAGGGTGGTTCCCCAAAGTTCGCACCTTCCATCCTGTTCTTGGTTAATTAACATCTGCCTTGACACATTCCATGGTGATTGGACTGAGGTGTCTGTACTACCTGTTGAGGGTATATATATATTGGGTTATGTTTTCTGACGCTTATTTGAACTGAAAAAGTGGTTTTAATAAGCTATGAAACATCTTCAAAGTTTCAGAAGTCAATTTGAATGGGACCAACTACCAGGGCCGGGACAAGGAGTGGGCAGGAAGGGCGTCTGCCCTAAACACTGTGGCATCTTGTGAGAAGGGGGCACTGTGAGGAGATTGGGGGGGGGGAGGGGATTTGTGTTGGGAGGGGGAATTGAGGGGGGGGGGCAGAAGGGGGAGGGATTGTTCTAGGAAGGGAAATTTGGGTGGAAGTGCTGGGGAATTTGTGTTGGGATGAGGGAACGGGGGAAGACAATTTGTGGTAGAAGGGAGAAGCGGGGGGATTTGGTTTGGGGTTTGTATTAGAATAGGTAATATGGGGAGGGGGAGGGATTTTTTTTTGGGGGGGGGGATTTTGGTGGAAGTGCGGGGAGCGGTGATTTAGGGGAATTTGTGTTGGGATGAGGGAACGGGAGAAGACGATTTGTGGTATAAGGGAGAAGAGGGGGATTTGGTTTGGGGTTTGTGCTAGAACAGGTAATATGGGGAGGGGGAGTGATTTTTTTGGGGGGGGGGGTTTGCGTGGAAGTGCTGGGAGTGGTGATTTAGGGGAATTTGTGTTGGGATGAGGGAACGGGAGAAGACGATTTGTGGTAGAAGGGAGAAGAAGGGGGGATTTGGTGGGGGGTTTGTGCTAGAACAGGTAATATGGGGAGGGGGAGGGATTTTTTTTTGGGGGGGGGGGGATTCGGTCTACCAAGTATGATTGGGGAGTATTTGTGCTAGGAAGGGAAATTTCCTTCCGAGACACCTAGGCAAGGGTGACATCATCCACCTTCCAGTCAGATCCTGAAGAATGTTGTGTAGCTTTAGGGCCAGGACAAGGGGTGGGCAGGGGGGTGGCGGGAGCTGCCCTGGGCACTGTGGTATCATGTGAGGTGGGGGGTGGAGGTGCCACAAGGAGATTGAAAGAGAGAGGGGATTTGTGTTGGAAGGGGGAATTTGGGCAGTGGCAGGGGGGTAAGTATTGCTCTAGGAGGGGAAATTTGGAAGGGGGTGCTAAGATAAGGTAATTTATGGGGGTTTGTGTTGGGAGTTGGGGGGGTTGGGTAGGAATTTGTGCGATGGAGTGGGGGGGATGTGTACCCAGAGGTGAGATTGGGGAGGTAGAAGATTTTTGCTAAGGAGGGTGATTTATTTGGGGGGGGGGCATATGTGTTGGGGGGGGCAAAGATTTGTGTTGGCAGGGGGGATTTCCGCAGGGGGGCGGATTTGTCCTGGGAGGAGGAGAATTTATGCTTAGGGGGTAAGCATGCAGATTCGTGTTAATTTTTTTATTTTTTTGGGGGGGGGGGGGATTTTGCTGACACAAAATGCTCATACATCTTGGAAGGGGGCACAGTTTGGCATGTTCGCCCTGGGCTCTAGATGACCTTGTCCCGTCACTGCCAACTACTACTAGCTGTACCACGACCCGGATAAATGAGAAGCTAAGAAATAAAAAAAAAGTATAAACTGAGAAATGGATTATAAATAAATTGACAGGTTATCAATGTAAAAGATTTTTATTGTTATTAGTGCTGATTTTTTTATATTTTATTTTTTAATCAAAGCTTCAACATACAGTATTCCATAAACACGCAATATTGGGGTGTTCCGGATTTTAAAATATGATAATCCTTTGTAGAGAAAAATCGCGACTTTTAACCTCCGCCAAGTACAACACAGATCAGTTCCTCAGCTGTAGTGGAAGAACGTTTGTTCAAAAAAAAAAAAAAAAAAAAAGAGATTTCTCTGCATATTTTGAATGCAAATGCAAAAATCCTTAAAGCAATATTTAATGTTGATCAGCAATTTTATAGCGTGATTATGCTGAAAGGCTGCCAATAAGTGATGGAAAATTAGCACTTCTTCAGATTTTAGCTGCTGAAATTTTAATCAAGCAGGACATTTATGTCTCGGAGTCTCCGACAATAAAATACCTTCTGAGCTGACAGATCGAGATGGCAACCGAGGGAAAAAAAAAAAAAAAAAAAGGAGAATTTAACCGTTTCTCGCCATCTAGTCTCGACTCTGACAGTTCTCGACCTACTTCTCCATTCTTGTGTGATCTTTCGGTAAAAGAGGAAATGCCAGCATTATAATGAGCGTCATTATCATATGCAGCAAGCAGTCCTTAGACATTCCAGAAATGTAAGGCCGAGCACCAAGCTAATATAAGAACACACCCATCTAGGGCAATGACATATGTCAGAAAATGGATCTTTAATACTTCCAGTATAATTACTTAACAATCTATTTTTATAACATCCCACAATCCTCAGAATAGTGCAACTGGGGCTGCGGATAGGAGTGCTGCCACCGTAAGGCAATCAGATTGTATTAGGACTCATGTACATGTTTTATAGGTCTGAGCATTTTTTTCTCTGTAGGAATCAGAGGGAATACAAAAACAACTCAAAAGCAGCTCAGTGCAACTCATAAGAAGCTTAATGCAACTCAGGATCAGCTCAGTGCAATTCAAAAGCAGCTCAGTGCAACTCATAAGCAGCTCAGTGCAACTCATAAGCAGCTCAGTGCAACTCATAACCAGCTCAGTGCAACTCATAAGCAGCTCAGTGCAACTCATAAGTAGCTCAGTACAACTCATAAGCAGCTCAGTACAACTCATAAGCAGCTCAGTACAACTCATAAGCAGCTCAGTACAACTCATAAGCAGCTCAGTACAACTTAGAAGCAGCTTAATGCAACTCAGGATCAGCTCAGTGCAACTCAGAAGCATCTCAGTCCAACTCAGGATCAGCTCAGTGCAACTCAGAAGCAGCTCAGTACAACTCAGAAGCAGCTCAGTACAACTCAGAAGCAGCTCAGTACAACTCAGAAGGAGCTCAGTACAACTCAGAAGGAGCTCAGTACAACTCAGAAGCAGCTCGGTACAGCTCAGAAGCAGCTCGGTACAACTCAGAAGCAGCTCGGTACAACTCAGAAGCAGCTCGGTGCAACTCAGAAGCAGCTCGGTACAACTCAGAAGCAGCTCGGTGCAACTCAGAAGCAGCTCAGTGCAACTCATAAGCAGCTCAGTACAACTCATAAGCAGCTCAGTGCAACTCAGAAGCAGCTCAGTGCAACTCAGAAGCAGCTCAGTACAACTCAGAAGCAGCTCAGTACAACTCAGAAGCAGCTCAGTGCAACTCAGAAGCAGCTCAGTATAGCCCAGAAGCAGCTTAATGTGACTTAAAAACAGCTTAATGCAACTCAAGACCAGCTCAGTGTAGCTCAGAAGCAGCTCAGTACAATGTAGAACCAGCTGCATGCCACTAAGAAACAGCTTGATGCAACTGTGGACCAGCTCAGTGTAGTTCAGGAGCAGATCAATGCAACCCAGGAGCAGCTTAATGGGACACTTAAGCAGCTTAAGGCAACTCAGAACCAGCGTAGTGAAACTCATAAACAATTCAGTGGAATTTAGAACCAGCTCAATGTAACTGAGAAGCAGCTGGATGGAACTCAAAAATCTGTTCAGTATAGCACAGAAGCAGATCAATGCAACTAAGAAGCAGCTTGATGCAGCTGAGAACCAGCTCAGTTGAGCTCAGAAGCAGCTTAATGCAACTTGCAGCCAGTTGGATGCCACTTAGAAGCAGCTCAGTGGACCTCATAAGCAGCTTGATGCAACCCAGGACCAATTCAGTGTAGCTCAGAAGCAGACCAATGGAACTCAGAAGCAGCTGGATGAATATCGGAAGCAGCTTAATGGGACTCAAAACCAGCTTAATGCAACTCAGAACCAGCTCAGTGCAGCCTATAAACACTTCAGTGCAAGTCAGAAGCAGCTGGATGGAAACTAAAACCTGTTCAGTACAGTGCAGAAGCAGATCAAGGCAACTCAAAAGCAGCTTGATGCAACTTAGAACTACAGTTGTATGCAAAAGTTTAGGAACCCCTGACAATTTCCATGATTGTCATTTATAAATGTTTGGATCAGCAATTTCATTTTGATCTATCAAATAACTGAAGGACACAGTAATATTTCAGTAGTGAAACGAGGTTTATTGGATTAATGCGCAAAATGCATCAAAACGAAAATAGACAGGTGCATAAATTTGGGCACCCCCAACAGAAAAATCACATCAATATTTAGTAGAGCCTCCTTTAGCAGAAATAACAGCCTCTAGATGCTTCCTATAGCCTGTATTGAGTGTCTGGATTCTGGATGAATGTATTTTGGACCATTCCTCCTTACAAAACATCTCCAGTTCCTGAGCGTGGACAGCCCGCTTCAAATCACCCCACAGATGTTCAATGATATTCAGGTCTGGGGACTGGGATGGCCATTCCAGAACATTGTACTTGTTCCTCTGCATAAATGCCCAAGTAGATTTTGAGCAGTGTTTTGGGTCGTTGTTTCGTTGAAATATCCAGCCCTGACGCAACTTCAACGTTGTGACTGATTCCTCAACATTATTCTCAAGAATCTGCTGATATTGAGTGGAATCCATGCGATCCTCAACTTTACACGATTCCCAGTACCGGCACTGGTCACACAGCCCCACAGCATGATGGAACCTCCACCAAATTTTACTGTGGGTAGCAAGTGTTTTTCTTGGAATGCTGTGTTCTTTTGCCGCCATGCATAACGCCCCTTGTTATGACCAAATAACTCAATCTTTGTTTCGTCAGTCCACAGCACCTTATTGCAAAACGAAGCTGGCTTGTCCAAATGTGCGTTTGAATACCTCAAGCGACTCTGTTTGTGGCGCGTGTGCAGAAAAGGCTTCTTCCGCATCGCTCTCCCATAAAGCTTCTCCCTGTGCAAAGTGCACTGAATTGTTAAAGGATGCACAAAGACACCATCTGCAGCAAGTTAATGTTGTAGGTCTTTTGAGGTGGTCCGTGGGCTGTTTTTGACCATTCTCACCATCCTTCGCCTTTGCCTCTCCAATATTTTATGTGGCCTGCCACTTCTGGCCTTAACAAGAACTGTGCCTGTGGTCTTCCATTTCCTCACTATGTTCCTCACAGTGGACACCGACAGCTTATATCTCTGCGATAACTTTTTGTAGCCTTCCCCTAAACCATAATGTAGAACAATCTTTGTTTTCAGGTCATTCGAGAGTTGTTTTGAGGCCCCCATGTTGCCACTCTTCAGAGGAGAGTCAAAGAGAACAACTTGCAATAGGCCACCTTAAATACCTTTTCTCATGATTGGATGCTCCTGTCTATGAAGTTCAAAGCTTAATGATCTCACCAAACCAATTGTGTGTTCCAATGAATCAGTGCTAAGTAGTTACAGGTATTCAAAATGACAAGGGTGCCCAAATTTATGCACCTGTCTAATTTCGTTTTGATGCATATTGCGCATTTTCTGTTAATCCAATAAATTTCGCTACTGAAATATTACTGTGTCCTTCAGTTATTTGATAGATCAAAATGAAATTGCTGATCCAAACACCAGGGGCGGACTGACAACTCATGGGGCCCCCAGGCAATCAGAGATTATGGGGCCACACAGTATACACACACACAGTATACAATTACACAGTATACACATACATGTACACACAGTATACACAGTGTCCCTGGTCCATACTGTCTATTGGCTGTCCCTGGTCCATACTGTCCCTGGTTTTACAGAGGCTGGCAACCCTGACGGGGCCCCCTAGTGGCCCAGGGCCCTCGGGCAGTGCCTGAGTGGCTCAATGGTCAGTCCGCCCCTGCCAAACACCCAAATATTCATAAATGACAATCATGGAAATTGTCAGGGGTTCCTAAACTTTTGCATACAACTGTATCTCCGTTGAGCCTAGAAGCAGATTAATGCAACTCAAAAGCTGCCTAATGCGACTCATGGGCAGCAATGTGTAGCTCAGAAGCAGAACAAGGCAACTTAGGACCAGCTGGATGCCACTCACAAGCAGCTCAGTGCAACTCAGGATCAGCTCAGTATTGCTCAGAAGCAGATTAGTGCAATTCATAAGTAGCTTGATGCAATTCAGAAGCTGCTTAATGCGACTCAAAAGCAGCTTAATGTAACTAATGGCCAAGCTCAGTGTAGCTCAGAAGCAGAACAATGCAACTTAGGAGGACCAACTGGATGCCACTCACAAGCAGCTCAGTGCCACTCACAATCAGCTCAGTGCCACTCACAATCAGCTCAGTGCCACTCGAAGCAGCTGGATAGAACTCAAAAACCTGTTCAGTACAGCACAAAAGCAGATCAATGCAACTCAAAAGCAGCTTGATGTGACTCAGAAATAGCTCAGTATATCTCAGAAGAAGCTTAATGCAACTTTGAACCAGCTGGATGGCACTTAGAAGCAGCTTGATGCAACTCAGGACCTGCTCAGAGTAGCTCTAAAGCAGACCAACGCGACTCAGAAGCAGCTTCATAAAATTCAGAATCAGCTTATTGCACCTCAAAAGCAGCCTAATGCAACTCAGAACCAGCTCAATGCAGCTTATACACAGTTCAGTGCAACTCAGAACCAACTCAGTGAATGCAGTGAATGAAAGGGGCTTGGCAGGGACAGTCAGGCTGGGGAGGGAAGAACTAGGTGATGCTGGACGCCTGTCAGCCTAGAGAATGAGGCGAGGCTCTACCTGACTTGCTGCAGCTTCTCATGCACATTGTGAGAAGCTCACAGTTTGCGGTGAAATCAGAGGAACCCATTTCAGTAAGAGGAGGCGGTACAACTGTGCAAAACTGGGAGGTCAGATTTAAGCATGAGAGGAGAAAGTAAAATAGGAAAAAAAGAAAAATAGAAAAGTAAAAACATACACACCTCCTTGCCTTCAATGGCAGAGGGCATGGGTGCCGTGATATGAACAGGTTTTGAGTTCCATCCCGCTGCTTCTGACTTGCACTGAAGTGTTTATAGGCTGCACTGAGCTGGTTCTGAGTTGCACTAAGCTGGTTTTGAGTCCCATTAAGCTGCCGTGATATAGAGAAAAATTGAGACCAATCGGGGTTTGAACCTTTCGAATGAAATATTTGCAGGAGCAGAAAATGGGGGTTTCAGAATGAAGTAACCTGAATGGCTGCAGGCTGTAGGACCAGGGGCGGACTGACAACTCATGGGGCCCCCGGGCAATAGGAGATTATGGGGCCCCCAGGCAATCAGAGATTATGGGGCCACACAGTATACACACACACAGTATACAATCACACAGTATACACATACATGTACACACAGTATACACATACATGTACACACAGTATATGCAGACATGTTTCTTTTGGCTGAGAAGGTACTGGAGAGGTGGGGCAGCTATAATCATGGGATTTTTAGACCAAAAGGATGTCGGTAAGGGACATTTCAGAGACAGATGTAAAAAAAAAACCACAGATTTTTACATACTGTCCCTGGTTTTACTGAGGCTGGCAACACTGCTGGGGCCCCCTAGTGGCCCGCGGCCCTCAGGCAGTGCCCGAGTGGCCGAATGGTCAGTCCGCCCCTGTAGGATCTCTATAAATGGTTCATCCCCATTACAGGTGATACTCGAAAAATTAGAATATCGTGCAAAAGTTCATTTATTTCACTAATGCAACTTAAAATTGGAGACTAACCTTGTTTTATTGATTGCATGTAATATTCTAATTTTCGGAGATTGTGTATTTGGGGTTTTCATGAGCTGTAAGCCATAATCATCACAATTATGACAAATCACGGCTTGAACTATCTGGCTTTGCATGTGATGAGTCTATTTCATATATTAGTTTCACGTTTTAAGTCGCATTAGTGAAATAAATGAACTTTTTGCACGGTATTCTCATTTTTCGAGTATCACCTGTAAATGGCTCTTGGACAGGTAAAGACAGGTGAAGACAGAATCATTATCTGTTCCGTCCAGTAGGGGGTGCAAGTTATCCATCGTAATATATACAGCTAATAGAGAAAAAGAATAACTATGTATTTTCTTGTATTGTTGCAACTTCTAAAAAAAAAAAAAAAAATTAAAATAAATAAACCTTTGTAATCTCATCATACCTAAAATAAGCAGTTCCAGACACTTATCATGTTTCAGAGCGGTAAAGAGAAAATAAACAGCTTGAAAAATATACTTTTTTTTATTATTAATAATAATTTCAAAGGTAAAATAGCTATTGTGGGAATTATTTTTTTTTTTAACGTGAAATTGTCAGTGGCTATTGCTATATTGCGGTAATTATATGTGCGCCATCACCCGGTAATCACACTAATCTAGAACGCTTTCACTCAATCAATATATATTTACTGGGCATTTGAAAGCTCCGAGGTGTATTAATCCATCCAACAGCTGTCATTTAAAATTTCGCCTCCCACCAGGTTCAGTCGACGCACAGCCATTCTTGAACCTGCCTGTTACCTTGGCAACCATTGTTGACTTTGTGACACGTGGGAATTAAGGGACAAAAGTAGGAAAAGGCATAAACTCGCCCAGGCTGTGATAGACATCAAGAGGCCCCCGTCAAGCGTTTAATGGGGAAGTCATATCTCCAGGATGCAAACGGCGGCTTCTTCCGGCCCGTTATTGTGAAAATCACGGTTTTCCATACGATACAGAGATTGAAGTGTTGGTGGAGCGATGGACATCAGTGTAAAGAATAATTTGCAGGCATGTCATGAGGGGAGCTCTCTGTAAAACAGGTCAACCCAACAAAAGAAGTCACCGTGGTTGTGATGCGAAATAGACGGTAAAGAATGACTACGTTTGTATAGGTCCTAAAGTAAAAAAAAAAAGGCAAAAAAAAGCAAAACATGCTTCGAGATTCAATGTCTCAATTGTTTCATCCTGCCACTCCCAGTCCGGGCCAATTCTGGCATTCCTACCCTACATGTAGATGTACCACCCTCCTAGGTAGGTGCTACGGTAGAAGAGAGTATGGATTTTAGTCCATCTGCTTACCAGGAAGAAGGTCAAGAAAAAACTTAAGAGTGCTCTCTGCCTACCAGGGAGAAAGATCTATTGGTTAGGTCTGCTCATTGTATTCAGCTTGTTTGACTGTCCCTCACTGGTCCACAAGGGAAGCATATTGGACAGTGGGAGGAAACCTGACAGGTGGGTGCACAGGCTTTGTTACAGTCCTGGCAATTGGCAGAGGGAAAGTGCTGCATTGCATGTATAAAAGCCCAGGGTACATGTGCTCAGAGTTAGTTGAGCCGGGGAACAGAGTCCAGGAGGGAGGGGGCAGCTGCCTTCTCCTCCGCGGAGGTGGTCGACCCGCCTTGAGTGGTCGACCCAAGGGCCTAGAGAGACAGAAGCTGAACCCAAAGGTCCTGCAGAGCTGACTGGAAGGGAGACACCAGGAGGGATCTGATTATGCCTACTGTGAGTACAGATCTGTGTCTTTGGGGCCTGTCGAGCGAGGGCCGCCCCCTTCAGCTAGAAGTCAGTGGACGGGTGTCAGTAAAGGGGATGATAGAGAGTATCCTGAAGATAATGTAAGTGCATCAAGTCTTCTGCTAGTGAGAGAAAGAAGACTTAATTCCTCCATACATGCATACCTCCCAACCTCCTCCATACATGCATACCTCCCAACTTTTTGAGATGGGAATGAGGGACACCTATTAGCATAAGTATGCAGGCATAGGACACACCCCTTGTCACACCCCCTTAAAGGAGAATTGTACAAAAAAAAACAAGATTGGTTAAACCAACAAGTGCTTTTTTTAGCCACTACTATTCCTTTATATTGGCTAATGGAATTTTAATTTGGTGGTGCCTCACTAAATATATAAACCATGAATAGGGGTGGGTACCATCATCCTAGTAAAGTTTGGGGTTCCATTGGTGAGTTACACTGTTGTCCATCATTCTCCATTAATCTAGTTCTACTTGATAGCCATAATGAAGCTATTTAATCTGTTTACTATTTTACTCTTCTATGTAACTATGAGACTGTATTTGTTTATTCTAGATGTCCTGGGTATTACCTCCTGAAGAAGCGACAATCGTCGCGAAACTTGTTGAGGAATCATTCCTACCCGCATCACATTGTTCCCACCCACCAGTTGGGTTTTAGAACACATATTTGTTAAATCCTTTTGTATTATTTTTTTGTCATATTCTTTGTTGTGACTGTATTTTTATAAATTTTTTCTAATAAATGTATATCTTTTAATATAAGCACTTACGTTTCCAATTACTGGGTACCGAGATAATCCTCCCATCATACTGGTGTTACTAGGCAACAATATTTGGAGTAGCCCTAGTCAAACCTGTCCTTTCCTTCGGGCTAATGGAATTTACAAATGCAGCAATTTAGGAATCAGATGAAAGGTTTAGCGCTGGAAAACACTTTTTGATGAATAAAAAGTGCATTTTATATACATCTATATGGATCAGACCAAAATGAGGGGCAAATGAGGAGGAATGAGGGACAGAGGGACGTTGATCCAAATCAGGGACAGTTGGGAGCTATGAGTTGTCCTTATCCACTGGAAATAGTTCAAGTTGGAGTATCCCACTGATCCCTTCTCCCATCCAAGTTCCAAATAAAATACAAAAACACAAATACCCTGGATTGGTCATTGAGTAACGAGCAATCGGTAGTAAGGGTGGAACAAGTGGAAACCCCTAACAACCAAATGGAAACCCTTAGCAACCAGCTAGAGGTAACCAGGGAGAGGCCTATGAAGTCAACACTCAGCAAGCCCTACGGGGAGAGTGCTACATAACAAAAAAATATAATTTTTTTGCTAGAAAACAACTTAGAACCCCCCAAACACTATATAACCAAAAGTATTGAGACGCCTGCCTTTACACGTATGAACTTTAATGGAATCCCAGTCTTGAGTTGGCCCACCCTTTGCAGCAATAACAGCTTCAACTCTTCTGGGAAGGTTGTCCACAAGGTTTAGGAGTGCGTCTATGGGAATGTTTAACCATTCTTCCAGAAGCGCATTTGTGAGGTCGTAGATGTGAACCAAAGCTTAGGCTAGCTTCATATCTCTGCATATTGGGAATGTGTATAAAATTCTGCACTTAACCAACACACAGAGAAACCTGCTTCCATTTAGCAGGCGTGCGGCAGTAATTGTTAACGGCGCCCCCTTGCATCTGCAAGCACACACCAAACTGCAGCAACATGCGGTTCAATGTTGTGCATTTTCAGAAAAGCGTCTAGGACTTCTTTTCCACATTTCTTGAGCGTAGGGCAGCCCATTGAAATGAATAGGCTGTCCTGCACACGATGCATGGAAATGTGACTGCGTTTGGTTGCACCTGTAGGTGTGCACCAAGCCTTAGCCTCATAAAATACCTTAGAATCATCCCAAAGATCTCCATCTGTATCCATTTCCTTTATGGCTGTGTCTACTACAATTCATTCTGCTCTCCATATCTTGCTTTGTAGCCATCCATTAAGATGTACCAAGAGCAGAGAGTGTAAGTCAGGGGTCTATAAATTTCTGACCCGTGGGCCGAATTTGTCCCTCTGCAAGATTTTTCAGGGCCCTCAGCTAAGTTCATTGGCCTCACACAGGTTTTCCAGTCAACGTATGGTCTCTATTTCTCCCCAACAACCACAACTTCCTTCCCCTGGTCCTCAGAGCAGGTTTCCCCGGCTGTGCTGTCATTGTGTTGAGTGCTAGGACCACTCGTGTCATAAGAACCAATCATATGCTTCTCTCAGCATTCAAAGGAGCTACACTTCTAAGCTCTCCAGGTTCCCAGGCATGAAAGTGTGTGAGGTAAGAGTGGACTCTGATGAAGACTCGGATGTAAGGGGTGACTATGATGAAGAGACTGAATTAAGAGGGGGACTATGATTGGGACTCAAATGGGGATTCTGATGTAAGGGGGAATTCTGATGGGGACTCTAGGGATCGTCATGTCAGGGGGATTCTAAAAAGTAATTTAATGCAAGCAATATGTTTCTATACAGCCTCCAATGCTAGTACAGTTTTAAAATGTCTGACAGTTGTACCAAACTAGAGAGGGGATCAGAAGATGAGGTCATATAAGGTAAATGCAAAAAAGGACCGGAGGGTTGGGGAGGGCGTTGTGAGATAGTTCACCTTTTAATTTTGAAAAGTTGAACTGTTCTGGATCAATTATCATGTATCCATTACTGCTGCATTGGATTTCATTTTGTATGCATTATTAACATCTTGGTGCTGACATCTAGTGTCAATCTAGTGTAACTACAACTTGTATACAACTGTATTTCTAAATGGTATACTCCAGTTCCCCTATATGTTGGGTCTGGTTAGTTTTGAACTTAGATAGACCACCCCCCTCCCTTCTTCTTTACGTTCCCTCAGTAAGTTACTAGCCTTCCTAGCAGGTATAAGGCTGAGAAGATTATTGTCTCTTCACACTTGAAATGATCGGTGAACATCCCATGTACTGCATTTTAACAAGCAAAGCTATATTGGATTAAACTGCCATGTCTTATTAGAGTTAAGCTGTCTATAGGGGGTGCTTATTCAGCAGATGACCATACTGCCCAGAAGGACTGAGGTTAACAAACCCTTTACGTTCTGCTATTTATAGGCTTCCTACACTAAAGACACTTAAGAAAATACTCTAAAACATGTGGAAAGGAGCCTATAGCTCCACCTGCTTGAAACTTATAATACATAATGTTAATATGCATATATGTGTGTGGCAAACAACGCAGGCACCAATGGAGCCGGCCCCCCACACTGCAACACAAACCCCACCAACTGCCGGCAACCCAAAAAAACCCCACTGCCAGACTCCCCCCACCTATTGCCCTTCCCCCTCACCCCAACTACTGCCCCCTCTTACCTCTGACAGATCCCCTCCCCCAACCACGCCCTCTGCTCACAGACCTTCACCACCCAACTATTGACCCCTTACCCCCCCACTGACAGACCCCCAATCACCACCCCCTCCCTCCACTCACAGACCCCCAATCACCACCCCCTCCCTCCACTGAGACCCCCAATCACCACCCCCTCCCTCCACTCACAGACCCCCAATCACCACCCCCTCCCTCCACTGAGACCCCAAATCACCACCCCCTCCCTCCACTCACAGACCCCCAATCACCACCCCCTCCCTCCACTGAGACCCCCAATCACCACCCCCTCCCTCCACTGACAGATCCCCCCCACCCAATCTTCATGCTACAGCCGCTGTGAAATAATGTATCCCCACTGTTAATAATAATGACTCTCAACTGTGTCCCTGCTCTACTATCAAGGTGCCCGAGCTTGTGTCATGCCTGTGATCTCCACCGATCATAGACATGTGCAATTCATTTTTTAACAAATTTTTAACAAATTAGTTAATTCGGAAAAATCCGAATGAATGAAAACTCATTTAGCAAATTTTTCCGAATATTCGTAAATTCGAATACTCGAAAATTCGTAAATTCGGGAATCCGAAAACACAAAAATCTGAAAAAAATAACTAATAATAATTTAACTATTACTAACTATTAAATTATAGGCATTGGAATTTCCTTTCAAATTTGGCTGTTAGTGAACGTAACAAATATGAATTTATCCAAAGTTACAAATTATACGAAATAAGGAATGCCGTATCTAAATGAATGGACCGTAACGAATTAATAATAATAAACAACAATAATAATAAAAACTTTTTTTATTATTATTTAACTTACTAACTGACATATCAGCATGGATGTCGCACCACTTCCTTAAACTAAATCTCTCTAAAACTGAGCTATAAATATTCGCCCCCCCCCCTCCCCCCCGCCCGTTCCCCCCTCCATGACTTTTCCTTCAAAATCAACAATGCAACCATCAGTCCCTCCCCTCACGCCAGGGTACTTGGTGTAATCCTAGACTCTGACTTGTCATTTCAGCCTCAAATCCAATCATCGTCAAAAGTTTGTAGAATTCACCTCGGTAACATCTCTAAAATTCGCCCCTTTTTAACAAATGAAACCACCAAGCTCCTCATTCACTCCCTTGTTATCTCTCGCCTTGACTATTCCAACTCCCTTCTCATTGGCCTGCCTCTCCATAGGCTCCTCCCCTCTTCAGTCTATCATGAATGCTGCTGCCAGACTTATCCACCTTACCAACCGCTCAGTTGTCTGCCAACCCTCTCCTCCAATCCCTACAATGACCACCAACCCTCTCCTCCAATCCCTACACTGACCACCAACCCTCTCCTCCAATCCCTACACTGACCACCAACCCTCTCCTCCAATCCCTACACTGACTACCAACCCTCTCCTCCAATCCCTACACTGACCACCACCCCCTCTCCTCCAATCCCTACACTGACCACCAACCCTCTCCTCCAATCCCTACACTGGCTCCCAATCACCCAGCGAATTAAATTCAAAATACTAACCACAACATACAAAGCCATTCAAAACTCTGCCCCGAGCTACATCACCAACCTTGTCTCCAATTATCACCCAAATTGTCCTCTCCGCTCTTCTCAAGACCTCCTACTCTCAAGCTCCCTCGTCTCCTCCTCCCATGGTCGTCTCCAGGATTTCTCCAGAGCCTCTCCCATCCTCTGGAACTCCCTACCTCCACCTGTCCGGCTATCCCCTACCCTTGCTACCTTCAGGTGATCCCTGAAAACTCATCTCTTCAGGAAAGCCTATAACATCTCTATCTAACCTTTTACCACTTCCATCAGCTCATTACCCATAGTTACAACCTTTTGTACCTCCTGCCCCACCCTTTTAGATTGTAAGCTCTTCTGAGCAGGGCCCTCTTAATCCTCTTGTATCTTATTGTATTATAACTGTATTGTCTCCCTTTTATATTGTAAAGCGCTGCGTAAACTGTTGGCGATATATAAATCCTGTATAATAATAATAATAATTATATATTATTATTATTTAAATCTGAAAAAAATAACTAATAATAACTTAACTATCACTAACCATTAAATTTATAGGCATTGGAATCTCCTTTCAAATTTGGCTGTTAGTGAACGTAACAAAAATGAATTTATCCAATGTTACGAATTATCCGAAATAACGAATGCTGTATCTAAACAATTGTAACAAGTTAATAATAATAAATAACAACAATAATAAAAACGTTTTATTATTATTATTATTTGTTGTTAATTTGTTCTGTTCCATTTGTTTAGATGCGGCATTCATTATTTCAGATAATTCGTGACTTTGGATAAATTTGCATGTGTTACGTTCACTAACAGAAAAATTTGAAAGGAAATTCCAATGCCTATAATTTAATGGTTAGTTATTATTAGTTAGTTAGTTATTCTTTTAAATTTTTGGATTTTCTTTCTTATTTTCGGATTTTCGAATTTACGAATTGCGACCAAAACGAATGACCCGAAAAAAAAAAAAAGAATGAAACGAAAACTAACACATTTTTCGGCAGTGCACATGTCTTCCTACCATAGACGCACAGCAAGAGGTGAGCGGGGACCACGGCCCGCATTAGCTTCGTTCTGATCGTGGCCGCCGCCCACTGCCCACGTGCACAGCCCGGTCCCCAACAGGCCGCTCCTGCCAGGACATGCAGACAGGGCAAATGCCCGCTGTGCCCTATGGCCAGTCTGGACCAGGGACCAGACTGGCCTGGAGGGTTGAGGGTGCCAATGTCACCCTCGCTTCAAATTAGGGCGACTCTAAATACTCAGTAGAGTGTTTTGCGGAACTTGTCTGATCCACATAAATTCCAGACGTAAATAATAAACACATTACAAAGACATCTATAGTCTCGTTGGACACAAAAAAAATGTTGTGCATAAAATTTAATTCCAGGCAATGTAAAGTTCACAGCGTCGTAATTTGGGCAACGTCGAACGTTTCTGAAAAATGACCCGATTTGTCACCAACTCGTTTCTTTGTGCTCGAACGACGAGGTGAAAATAACTCAGACCGCACAATCTTTGATCATTCCGGTTGATGAATCGCCTGGCTGAGCTATAAAATTGTCATCGGCTGAATTAACATTTCCTTTTTCTCTTTTAGGGAATTCAGACGGTTTCAATTTCAGGTAGTCACATCGACCCTTTTATCAGACGGCGAGGGCTGCGTTACATCACTCCTTTCGCTCGCTTCCTAATTGCGGCGTGATCGATGGAGGCTGCTTAGCATACAATCTGTGAAATGGAACATGCAGAAGAAATAAAATTCCCCGTTTTCATTAAATAATGCGTTGTGATTTTATTCCTCTGAACGTCGCGCTGCGGCTGGCATTGTACCTGATTTTTTGATTAAGCACTTAGCAAAAATTTTCATCAAGTGCATTTGCATTGATTTCAAATGCTTGGCAAAAAAAACACACCGGCATTAAGTGAAAACAATCAGAGAGCTACTAATTCTATACTAATTCCATCCAGTAAACAAAGCAGATGTGCGAAAGTCACAAAGGTCACTCATTTACACCAGCTTGCACAAATAGGGGTATATTTATAAAAAAGAAAAAAAAAAAAATTTGCATAGGTGCTCATCTCGATACGGCATATACATTTGTTTCGTGTGAATAGGGCAAAAATGAAATGTTCTCAGGCTATATTCTCTGCAGATTAACCCCTTCAGATCCGCGCCATAGCTGAATGACGGCTACAGCGCAGATCTGCTTTGCCGGGAGGCCGCCAATAGACGCCCTCCCCTTTGCACGCTCGACACGTCCCCCCTGAAGGGCGTGCGCTGTGATCACCCGAGTCAATGAGAGTCGTGTGATCAAAGATTGGAGTAAGGGGTCGATCCCGGCCCCTTACCACGTGATCAGCTGTCAGCCAATGACAGCTGATCATGTGATGTTAACAGAAGATCGGTGCGAGGAGAAAAAAAAGCCGATCACCGGCTTCTGTCGAAGGGACATCGGTCCCGAAGAGGAAGAGGCGAAGCTGCCTTTATATGTGCCCACAGTGCCACAAATCAGTGCCTCCCAGTACATAAGTGCCAGCAATCAGTGCCACCTATCAATGCCCATGAGTGCCACTTATCAATGCCTACTAGTGGTGCCAATCAGTGCCTCATCAGTGCCACCTAGCAGTGCTGCCTATCAGTGTCACCTACCAGTGCCGATCAGTGCCCATCACTGCCACCCATCATCACTTATCAATGCCCACGAGTGCCACCTATCAATGCCCACTAGTGGTGCCAATCAGTGCTTCATCAGTGCCACCTAGCAGTGCTGCCTATCAGTGTCACCTACCAGTGCCGATCAGTGCCCATCACTGCCACCCATCATCATCTATCAACGCCCAGGGGTGCCACCTATCAATGCCCACCAGTGGTGCCAATCAGTGCCTCATCAGTGCCACCTAGCAGTGCTGCCTATCAGTGTCACCTACCAGTGCCGATAAGTGCCCATCACTGCCACCCATCAGTGCCCATCACTGCCACCCATCAGTGTCCATTAGTGCCAGCTATCAGTGCCAAGTATCAGTGCCACCTATTAGTGCCCTTCAGTGCCACCTATCAATGCCCTTCAGTGCCACCTCTCAGAGCCCACCAGTGCCACCTCATCAGTGCCCACCAGTGCCGCCTATTAGTGCCCATCAGTGTCGCCTTATCAGTGCCCATCATCGCAGCTTTTTCAGTGCCCATCAGTGTCACTTTATCAGTGCCCATCAATGCAGCCTATCAGTGCCCATTAGAGCAGCCTATCAGTGCCCACCAGTGCCGCCTATCAGTGTCCATCAGTGCAGCCTCATCAGTGTACATCAATGAAGGAGAAAAATCCCCTGTTTGCAAAATTTATTAACAAAATATAAAACGGTTTTGTATTTTTTTTTGAATTTTTTTTTTTTTAAATGTTTTTAACAAAAAATAAAAAACCCAGAGGTGATCAAATACCACCAATAGAAAGCTCTATTTGTGGGAACAAAATGATACAAATTTCATTTGGGTACAGTGTTGTATGACCGCGCAATTGTCGTTCGAAAGAGTGACAGCGCTAAAAGCTGAAAATTGGTCTGGGCAGGAGGGGGGTTTAGGTGCCCAGTAAACAAGTGGTTAAATATGTGAATGCAGACAATGCCGCATTATGACCACTAGATGGAGCTGATGCTAGATGGAGCATACTTGGATACTAAACACACACTGTTGAATTGACATTGTCCCTTCTCCTTCTGTATGTGGATGATGGCACTGTAATGATAACAACTTATCGACTTGGAACCTGAGACCTGGTATTCCAGGCTTCAGGTAGCTTATAAGGGCATATTAAATGTCTCTTTAGTAGAGGCGAGTGTTAAAGTTTTGACATGGTGGTATCTGGTTGCCACTCGCTTAGCTAAGATGTACCCATCATCATCGGCAGACTGCTTTTGGTGTTCTCTTGGAGGTACTATGCTCCATATATGGTGGGAACGCCCCAGGATTAGGGCTTACTGGAACAGGGTCTTCTCAATGATACGTAGAATAATAGCTCATGAACTCAATCAAGCTCCCTCAATTTCCCTTCCTAAATTTTCTGCCAGGTAATATGCAACGGCATACGAGACGTTGTGGCTAAGATCTCCATTGCTGGAGCTTGGAAGTCTCCCTCTGTGTCGGTTGGCCGTATAAGGTAATCCTGGATAACGTTACATGAGAAAGTGGCTAGTATCATCAATGAGAAACAAAAAGGTCCAAGGCGTGGAAGTCCCAAAATCTAATTCTTGCTAAAGCTAAACACAGAATGAACAGAGCACTTTTATACGCCAAGATGACAGCTATTGAAGAAAATAAAATAAATACATTTCGCAAAATTTGGCAACCATGGGTTAAAAACTACCTCCCTACAGATTTTGACCAATCTCTGTTGTTACCACACTAAGATATATATCATATTATTACTGAAATATATATTATATTTGTATACCTAATGAGAGCTGGATCATCATCCCGGGAAACTCTCTTTTTCTTTTTTTTTTTTCTCTTCTTTCCTTCTTTCCATCTTTATCTCTCCTCCCTCTCCTTTTCTTTTATTATTTCCTAAAATATTCCTATGGATACTTAGTCTAATAACTTGATTTATTTCTCTAATCTTACATCTAGAATCCCAACTAGTGTATAGTAAATATGGTTGTAAGATATCTCTATAATTAATTTATTTTATTAACTTATTTATTTATCTTTTTTATCATACTGCAAAGATCTTCTGATGATTGATATGTATCCATGTATTGTATCATTTTATTTCTTCTTCTGTGAAAACTCAATAAATATATTTAACAAGAGAAACAAAAAGGATTTGAGCAAACCTGGGAGCCTTGGGCGACTTATGTAAAGATACCCTTGTCTCCTGTACTTGGCTAATCGTAGGTAGCCATGGTCCACCATGGGGTCTAGGTCTCTTTCTTGCTTTTTCTTATTACTTTTTTCTCTCTTCTGCCTCTTTCTAGATTTCGTTGCTTTTCTCTTTTCCGTTCTATGGAACGTTGGTTTATGCTCTCCCTATTTGGAACATTGATGTGTAGCACGCCAGCTCAATGTGTACACAGTGGATCTTTATCGCTAATATCAGATGTATATTATAATCGCAATGGATGTCTTGGAGTCTTGATCCTCTAGGACAGTGATGGAGAACCTTGGCACCCCAGATGTTATGGAACTACATTTCCCATGATGCTCAACTAAACTACAGAGTACACGAGCATCATGGGAAATGTAGTTCCAAAACATCTGGGGTGCCGAGGTTCGCCATCACTGCTCTAGGACTTATCAAGTATAGCACCATCTGGGCGCCACAGTGTGAATATGCAGCTCGGTGCCCGGGGTTGCTTGTTGTGGAAACTATTTTTGCTGCTCCTTAACCACTTGCCGACCAGCTGCTGCAGTTTTACTACGGCAGACTGGCACAGCTGGGTGAAACAACGTTACGACGTTACAATGTTATGTCGCTTCTCGCTGTGGCCACTAGGGGTGCGCAGGCGCCCACTGCTCGCCCCCAGAGCCGATTCGAGTGCCCGGCGGTCGAGATCACCGCCGGGGCTCCCGCGATCGCTCGTGACACACCGAGAACCTGGATCTGTTTATGTAAACACACAGTTTCCGGTCCTCTGAGGGGAGAAGAGACAGATCGTCTGTTCATACAGAGTATGAACAACGATCTGTCATCTCCCCTACACAGTCCCATCCCCCCTCAATTTAGAACACACACTAGGGAACACAATTAAAACCTTGATTGCCCCCTAGTGTTAACCCCTTCCCAGCCAGTGACATTTTAAAGTAATCAGTGCATTTTTATACCCTGTTTCCCCGAAAATAAGACCTAGCGTGATTGTCGGTGATGGCTGCAATATAAGCCCTACCCCCCAAATAAGCCCTACCCTGTTTCCCCGAAAATAAGCCCTACCCTGAAAATAAGACCTACAAGGACTTTAACTAGGGCTTATTTGGGGGGTAGGGCTTATATTGCAGCCATCACCGACAATCACACTAGGTCTTATTTTCGGGGAAACAGGGTAGCACTGATCGCTGTGCTGTGGTCCCAAAAATGTGTCAAAAGTGTCCGATCTGTCCGCCATAATGTCGTAGTCCCGATAAAAATCGCAGATCGCCGCCATTACTAGTAAAAAAAAATTAATAATAAAAATGCCATAAAACTATCCCCTATTTTGTAGACGCTATAACTTTTGTGCAAGCCAATCAATATACGCTTATTGCGACTTTTTTTACCAAAAATATGTAGAAGAATACATATCGGCCTAAACTGAGGAAAACAATCGTTTTTTTATATATTGGGGGATATTTATTATAGCAAAAAGTAAAAAATATTGCGTTTTTTTCAAAAATGTCGCTCTTTTTTTGTTTATAGCGCAAAAAATAAAAACTGCAGAGGTGATCAAATACCACTAAAAGAAAGGACGTCAATTTTGTTTGTGTGCAGCGCCGCATGACTGCGCAATTGTCAGTTAAAGTGATGCAGTGCCATATCGCAAAAAAAGTGCTCTGGTCAGGAAGGGGGTAAAATCTTCCGGGGCTGAAGCGGTTAAAACGCTACAATTTTTTTTTTACCCTTTTTTTTGTTGTTTCTATTCTTGACTGACAGTATATTACATGATGACCGTGGTGCCTACCGCCCTATGACACAGCTTGATCCCATAGGGGGTGTCTGGAGACGGTGGGTGACATGCTGGCCGCACGTTAAAATTGATACTACTTTTGATGATTAAGGTCAATTGTGACTTTTGCTGTACCACTTTGTTCAGATTTGACTGTTTGTTCCATGCTATAATGTACAATAGAGTGTACTAATGGTTTCTATTACTCTATGAAAAAAAAAACTCAATAAAAATTGAAAGAAAAAAAAAAAATCGAAGTGCATTTTTCCCAATCAATATACAGCTGTCACATGACCCAGCTCTCTCCCAGCCTGTCTGCAGGGAAACATAAGCAGGAAGAGCTTCTAGTCCTCTGCTGCTGGTCACATGTTAAAAAAAAAAAAAACAGCCTTTGGAATACAAAGTAAAAATAAATAATTAATATCAATAAAATGTTTTAAATTGTCATACAAATATATATTTGAATTTAAACCTTTATTATTTTTTGGCTATAACATGGTGTGGGCGGATTTCTGACAGCCACAGGCTGTGTCATACCCCTCCAGCCTGTGTCTTAGAATATGAGGGAGATGAGGCCTCCATCAATCTACAGTACATGTAATATCCTGCTCCCATTGTGTTTAGATGGTTAGTGGGCATGGAGGAGGAGGGAGGGAGAGAGAGAGAGAGAGGGAGAGAGAAAGAGAGAGAGGGAGAGAGGAGAGAAAGAGACATGAGGAGGGAAAGAGAGAGGGGCAGGGAAAGAGATAGAGTGATAGGTGAGGGGGGAGAGATAGACAGGGAGGGGGGATAGGGGGAGAGAGAGATAGAGAAAGAGAGAGGGGGAGATATGGGGGAGAGAGAGAGTGGGGGCGAGGCAGGAAGAAAGAGGAGGAGGGGGAGAGAGATGGAGAGAGGAAGAAGGGGAGATAGACGGGGAGAGAGAAGAGGAGAGAGAGAGGGAAAGAGAGAGGGGGGTAGAGTGACTGAGGGAGAGGAAGAGGGAGATAGACAGAAGGAGAGGGGGAGAGAGAGAGAGGGAGAGAGAAAGAGGGATATCAGAAGAGAGAGAGGGAAGGAGAGAGAGAGGGGGGAATGAGTGGGATGGAAAGAGAGGGGGAGAGAGGGAAAGAGAATGAGGGAGAGAGAGCGAAGAAGAGAGAGAGAGAGGGGGAGATAGACAGGGAGAGGGGGAGGGAGAGAGGAAGAGAGCGATAGGGAGAAATAGAGAGAGGGAGATAGACAGGGAGAAGGAGAGAGAGAGAAGGGGAGAGAGTGAGAAAGAGAGAGGGAGGGAGAGAGAGAGAGGGAGAAGGCGAGAGAGAGCGCGGCTTCTCTATACTGCCCCCCTAATCCATGTGCCCGGTCCCTAATCTATATGCAGGGCGGCGGACACATGGATTCCAATGTTTTTTTTTATTAAAGTACATGATTAGAGCCTGAGGCTCCAATTGGCTTAAAAAAAAAGGGTGGCAAGTTGTGTGACAATAGCGAATTAATATTTGCTATAGTCTTCCTGCTTCTCTTGTCAGTCAATCAGGAAGCCGGAGGAGCGCGATTGGCCCGAGAGGAGAAACAATCGTATCGGCCGGTACCGGGGGGGGGGGGGGCGGGGAGGATGTACAGGGAGATCCGTATGATGGCCGCCGTCATCTCTCTGCTCTGCATCGCCGCCCGACCATGTGGGGGGGGGTTAAGTGTTATGTTTTCCACCCCCGGGGGGGGGGGTCGGGTGGTCTGTTTGCCGCCCACCCCTGGCTGGAGCACCAGCCACCACTGATATATATATATATATATATATGGAACGTATTGTGGTCATTTGGGAGTTAAAAATTAGATTGGGGGAGTGTTTGGAAAAAAAATGCTTGTAAATTCTAATGCTCAAAAATGCACATAAACATGATAAAAATACAGCAAAACGCGTGCGCACGAGGCCCTAGATGATCCCCGAAAACCCTTTTCTTTAGAGAAGCCTATAATGCCTTCACCTAACAACTGTACTCTTATCTTCTCCAGCTCATCCCCCTTCAGTTATTACTTTTTCTATCACTTGACTCCTCCCACCCCTTTTTAGACTGTAAGCTCGAACGCCCTGGGCCCTCTGATTCCCCCTGTATTGAATTGTATTGTGACTGTACTGTCTGCCCTCATGTTGTAAAGCGTTGCGCAAAATGCTGGCACTCTATAAATCCAGTATAATAATAATATTAATAAAAAGTTAGAAGACATTGACTGGAATATTCTAAGTATATATCTAACCGGAGACACCAACGGGCAAAACTCAGTGTAAAGTGGAATTCTAAAAACTTTGCTATATGCATTGATTAAATGCCAAGCAAACTGTTATATTCCAAGGTACTTGAGCTCTAGTGACACAGGACAAGAAGGATCCGATGTCACCCTATTACGAATTGGATAAACTTTCAAAAAATAAAATAATATAAAGAAAGATGAATAAGTCTGGAACTTACTTTTTTTCTTCCTTCTCTAAGGTGTATCTTTTTCCGGTTATTTGCTTTCTGTCTATCATTCCTCATTTGACACATGAGCTTATCGGGAAGGAGAGCCAATTAGTTTTCGTCATATTATTTTGTCACTCTGGATTGTGACATGTTTTCTCAAGGAACAATTACAGAGCCGCGGATCTTCTCATTATCCAAAAACCCACATCCCGTATTATTTTGCGTTCCCTTCTATTCTCTCTGACACCGGGTCCGGGGCCATGTGACGCGTGCCACCGCCACATTAGAAGAGGGATCACGTTTTTTATTTATTTATTTTTTTCATGGATCCGATAAGTTAAAGCAAGGGTTTGTCTATTATGAAAGCTTGTCTTGTAATGTTGTCAGAAATGCGTATGTAAAGAATGTTCATGCCACGAGACGGCTTAGGATGTGTGGCGTGGTTGGTAACCTTGTCAAGAGATTTCAAGCTGCTGCTCTCTGCAGTCAGTCACTCTTCACTCTTGGCAGTGGCCTTCAAATGGCGTTAGGATGTCCATGTCAAAAACCAAGCACCGGTGGGGAGGTGGAGGTTTTTTAGTCTGTTGGTATGTTTCCACCACATGTCATAGTTAAAGCAATTAGCTAATTGGCTGGCAGGTAAGATTACACGTAGTATTGCCCCGCGTCAAAGTGTCATTGCTGCTCTTGCCAAGATAGCCAGATGTAACTGACGTGGGCTGGAAGACATCTGAATGTTTTGGATTGCAACATATTTACTGAGCGCCAGGGGGCGTTGCTAGGTCTACAAAAGATCTGGAGCTAGAGCCCATAGCAGCGTAGTAAAGAAAGTCATATGCTTGGGCGGGCATACACATGTATATACAGCAATATACCTATGTGTGTGTATATATCCCCAGAGAGCCCCCCACTTACATCAGGGTCCCCAGAGAACCTCTCCTTACATCATGGTCCCCAGAGAACCCCCCCTACATCAGGGTCACTTGAGAGCCTCCCCCTTGCATCAGGGTCCCCAGAGAGCCCCCCACTTACATCAGGGTTTCCAGAGAGCCCCCCTTACATTAGGGTCCCAAGAGAGCCTCCCCCTTAAATCAGGGTCCCCAGAGAGCCTCCACCTTAAATCAGGGTTCCCAGAGAGCTTTCCCCTTAATATCAGGGTCCCCAGAGAGCCTCCCCCTTGCATCAGGGTCCCCAGAGAGCCTTCCCATTACATCAGGGTCCCCAGAGAGCCCCCCACTTAAATCAGGGTCCCCAGAGAGCCCCCCACTTACATCAGGGTCCCCAGAGAACCCCTCTTTACATCACGGTCCCCAGAGAACCCCCGTTACATCAGGGTCCCTTGAGAGCCCCCCCTTGCATCAGGGTCCCCAGAGAGCCCCCCACTTACATCAGGGTTTCCAGAGAGCCCCCCTTACATTAGGGTCCCAAGAGAGCCTCCCCCTTAAATCAGGGTCCCCAGAGAGCCTCCACCTTAAATCAGGGTTCCCAGAGAGCTTTCCCCTTAAAATCAGGGCCCCCAGAGAGCCTCCCCCTTGCATCAGGGTCCCCAGAGAGCCTTCCCATTACATCAGGGTCCCCAGAGAGCCCCCGACTTAAATCAGGGTCCCCAGAGAGCCCCCCACTTAAATCAGGGTCCCCAGAGAGCCTCCCCTCCCCTTGAGGGACCCCTGCAGAGACTCGGGGCTATGGGCTCCAGATTCGGGGCTATAGTCCCAAAAGCCACCCCCTAGCGACGCCACTGCTGAGCGCTCTTTATATATGAGTTGTTAGTCATGGCTGCCAATAAGGGGGTTACAGCCAGCCCTCTAGTACCGGGCCCTGGTTTCCCTGCTCTTCCAATGGGGCCAGGGCCTTGTACACATCATATAAGAAGAGAGCTACGTTAACCACTTAAGGACCGAGCCTCTTTCTGAGATTTGTTGTTTACAAGTTAACAGTTAACAGTTAAAGTTAATTTTTTTTTGCTAGAAAATGACTTAAAACCCCCAAACATTATATATATTTTTTCTCTAACACCCTAGAGAATAAAATGGCGGTCCTTGCAATACTTTCTGTCACACCGTATTTGCGCAGCGGTCTCACAAGCGCACTTTTTTTTTAAAAATACACTTTTTTGAATTAAAAAAAAAGACAACAGTAAAGTCAGCCCAATTTTTTTCATATTGTGAAAAATAATGTAAAATTGATACCAAACTTGTCACGCTTCAAAATTGCGCCCGCTCGCGGAATAGCGACAAACATTTACCCTCAAAAATCTCCATAGGCGACATTTACAAAAATTCTACAGGTTGCATGTTTTGAGTTACAGAGGAGGTCTAGGATGAGAATTATTGCTCCCGCTCTAACGATCGTGGCGATACCTCACATGTGTGCTTTGAACAGAGTTTTCCTATGCAGGCGCTACTCAGGTATGCGTTCGCTTCTGCACGCGAGCTCGGCGGGACGGGGCGCGTTTAAAATTTTTTAATTTTTTTCTCTTATTTATTTTCCCTTTTTTTTTTTTTTTTTTTACACTGTTCTTTTAAACAAAAAAAGTGTCACTTTTATTCCTATTACAAGGAATGTAAACATCCCTTGTAATAGAAAAAAGCATGACAGGACCTCTTAAATATGAGATCTGGGGTCAAAAAGTCCTCACATCTCATATTTACACTTAAATGCAATTAAAAAAAAAATGATATGGAGACGGGTGGGGGCCATCGTCCCCTCACTCGGTCTCCATGTCAGGCTAGATAGAGAGAGGATCCAATCGCCTCCGCCGATACCGACGGCTCCGGAGCACGGTGGGAGGGGGGCCCTCTCCCGCCGCTGATAAAAAAGATTTTGCGGCGAATCCGCCGCAGAGACCACTTTCATCTTGAAGCGGACCGCCCACTGAAGAAGAGGATACCGGGGTTATGGCAGTTAGCTGTCGGAAGTGGTAATATCACATGTTAGTCAGGGCGCTGATAGGGGGATACAACAAGGCCTCCTGTATCAAGCCTAGGCTCAACTAGATCTGCAGGGGGGGGGGGCTGGGCCCGGAACAGGAGGGCCGGTTGTATCTGTAACACATCATATTTACTGAGCTCTATTCTTATATGAAGTGTTAGTCGGTAGTTAGTTAGTTGCTGATCCATTGGGGCCCAGGTCTAGTACAGGTCAGCAGTGGAGTCACTACGGGGGGGAGGGTGCATGGGATGTGGACCACACCCGGGTGACATTCACCAGAAGGATGACACTAGGGGCAGTCGTGGACTCACCATTCGGTGAGAGGGGAGCGAATCGGAAGCAGGAGGTGGCGGTGGCTGCAGCCTCCGATCCTGAAAATAGCTCACTTGGCAGAGCAGGTCGGAGTCCTGGGCTGTGACCGTGCCTCGGCAGCCCCCCTACACACAGCTGGTAGAAAGAGCCGATGGGCTGTGGGAAGGTGAAGGTTTGCTGTTGTTTTTTTTAGGGGGGGGGCTGGGAGAATCTCCTGGTGCAGGATGGGGGATAGGGGAGCCCCCTCTCTCTCACGCCCCTCCCTCTCCCACCCTCCTTCTCTCTCTCCCACCCTCCCAGCCCCTCTCTCCCCCCACCTTTTCCCCCTCACCCCCTCCCCTCTCTCTCACCCCCCCATTTTTTTTCCCCTCCCTGTCTGTCCCCCCACCTCTTACCCCCCTCCCTCTCTCCCCTTCTTCCATTTCACTCCTTTTCCATCTCCCCATCTCTCTCACCTTCCTATTTGTAACACTTCACCAAAGGGATGGGGGGCACTGTGGCAGGCTAAAGGGGGGGGGGGGCGGTTTGTGACACTATGTTTTACCGCACCAGGGGAAACCAGTGACGAGGTGGGTCGATTGATCAGATTTTGAGGTTACCTGATGAAAACAGATATGATGGAGGACAATTAGGATTGTATCTTTTAGCTATTAATCAAATTCCCCTTCCCTGTATGTGGCATATTGATTGGATGTGTTGTCACCTATTGATTGATTATCCATATCGGGAGAGATCAATTAGAAAACAAATTGATCTTCTAAGGCAGGGGTCTCCAAACTTTCTAAACAAAGGGCCGGTTTACTGCCCTTCAGACTTCAGGAGGGCCGGATCGTGGCCAGCGGGAGTGGGAATTTTTCTGCCATCAGTAGGAGCAAACATCACCACATTTGGTATTAGGTTAGAGGAATAGTGCCCCATCATTGGTGTCAGTGGGAGGAATAGTGCCCCATCATTGGTGTCAGTGGGAGGAATAGTGTCCCATCATTGGTGTCAGTGGGAGGAATAGTGCCCCATCATTGGTGTCACTGGGAGGAATAGTGCCCTAGTATTATTGTCAGTGAGAGAAATGATGCCCCATTGTTGGTGTTGGATGGCAGAATAGTGTCTCGTATCAGTGGGAGGATTAGTGTCCCAAGGGCCGGATAAAGGCAAGCAAAGGGCCACATCCGGCCCCCGGCCCGCAGTTGGAGACCACTGTTCTAGGATGTAGGGGAAATGATGTTAGCCATCAGACTGAGGACCCTTAGTGGCAGAAAAAAAGTACTGCAGGGGAATTTTTTTTTTCTTGGTATTTTGGGCTAGAATTCTGCTTTAAAGGGTCAGCCAGTAGATAAAATAGATAAACCAGCTGGCCTGTTTTTATATTAGCCTCCTGTACAGTGATGCTCAACTCAGCAGTTATCAGATTGGGAGAGAGATAGTCACCCCCCCCCCCCCCCAGGCCATTCAGGGCTCTATTGCTTTGCAGAGAACAGTCATTATATATGGCAGTGGTGTCCAAACTGCGGCCCAGGGGCCCTTTGCTTGTTTTTATCTGGCCCTTGGGGCATTATTCCTCCCATTGTCAGCAACAGAGGAGCATAGATCCTGTCACTGACACTGACAAAGGGGCACTGTTCCTCTCACTTATACCATTTATGGGGCACTATTCCCCCCACTGACACCAATGATGGAGCACAATTCCCCCCACTGACACCAATGATGGAGCACTATTCCTCCCACTGATACCAATGATGGGGCACTATTCCTCCACCCGACACCAATGATGGGGCACTATTCCTTCCACTGATACCAATGATGGGGCACTATTCTCCCACTGATACCAATGATGGGGCACTATTCCTCCCACTGACACCAATGATGGGGCACTATTCCTTCCACTGATACCAATGATGGGGGCACTATTACTATGCCTAATACCAATGATGGGGCATTTTTTTTACTCCCACTGACACCAATGACGGGGCACTATTCCTCCCACCGACACCAATGATGGGGCACTATTCCTCCCACTGATACCAATGATGGGGCACTATTCCTCCCACTGATATCAATGATGGGTCACTATTCCTTCCACTGATACCAATGATGGGTCACTATTCCTTCCACTGGTACCAATGATGGGGGCACTATTACTATGCCTAATGCCAATGATGAGGCATTTTTTCTACTCCCACTGACACCAGGGCACTTTCTTTTCCCACTGGTCACAGTCCCCCCCCCCAAAGTTTGAAGGACCGTGGCCCTTTGTTTAGAAAGTCTGGAGACCCCTGTAATATGGGCATTTCAGTGTTTGGTGGATACCGGTGGATTACACTACAGTCTATTGACTTCAGAAAGTCTAAGATAGATCTGGAATATGTAGCAGTTAAATTGAAAACCTTATCTCCGGGCAATGTATTATTTGAATATTTTAGTGTTGAACCAACTCAAAGCTGAAGTTTAATCTGCTTATATTTTGCCTCTCTAAAAAAAAACAAATGCAGCCACCACATCTAAGGACTGATAAACTGCAATTTATTACATCTTATGTAAAAACAGTTTGATGCATCTGACCAATAAAAATATATTATACACAAAATGTACATAGGTGTGACAAATGCAAAAAAAAATTAAAAAAAAAGAAGGAAAGAAAAAACGGGCAGATGCAGAAAAACTTTTATTGGAGCCTCTGGGTTTGCATTATACAGATGGATGATTTTGTCAGTAACCTCCTAGATAAATCGGGGACTGATTTCCTTCGTAACTTTCCTTTGATTGGCCAGTCAGTGCTGTATCAGCTAAATATTTGTGCTGCTTAAATGTTCCTGCTCAAAGTGACCCGATGACCGCCCCGTCTGCTGGTCAGAGGGAGTCTGGAGATGAACGGAGAGCGCCTTTCCTGACATCATTACTGCAGCTACATAATGAGTAGTAATCTGAGGACTGGAAATGGGATTAATTGGAAGATGAGGCTGAAAATAGGTACATGGTTTGGAACATTTCCTGAGATTTCCGTTGACTCTCAGTGACAAGGTGCTACTTGTGCTACGATTCAAGTTACCCGCCTCTCTAAAACGATTGAAAAAAGTGCCAAAAAATCATGTGGGGGGGGGGGGAGTTGGATGACATACTTATCTTTCCCCAGCTTTCTCCTGAGACATCTAGGCAAGGGGGACATCATCCACCTTCCAGCCAGATCCTGAAGAATGTTGTGTAGCACCAGCGCTGGTACAAGGGGTGGGCAGGAGGGGCGGCTGCCCTGGGCACTGTGGTATCATGTGAGATGGGGGGGGGCACCACAAGGAGATTGGGGGAGAGGCGATTTGTGCTGGAAGGGGGGTAAATATTGTTCTAGAAGGAGAAATTTGGCGGGGGGGGTGCTATGAGTGGTAAGTTAGGGTCATTTGTGTTGGGAGGGGTATAAGGGAAGAGGATTTGTGCTACAAGGGGGATTAGTGCTGGGGGGGGGTTTGAAGATGAGGGGAGGAGATGTGTACTAGGAATTTAGAGGGTGGCAGGGGGTAGGTATCGTCCTAGGAGGAGAAATTTGGGGGGGGATTGCTATGAGTGGTAAGTTAGGGTCATTTGTGTTGGGAGGGGTATAGGGGAAGAGGATTTGTGCTATGAGGGGGGGGGGATTAGTGCTGGGAGGGGGGATTTGAAGTTGAGGGGAGGAGATGTGTACTAGGAATTTAGAGGGTGGCAGGGGGTAGGTATCATTCTAGGAGGGGAAATTTGGGGGGGGAGGACTAAGAGTGGTAATTTAAGGGGATTTGTGTTGAGAGGGGGTGGGGGAGGAGGATTTGTGCTAGAAGGGGGGATTTGGGGGGAATTTGTGCTGGGAGAGGGGATTTGAAGTTGAGGGGAGATGTGTACTAGGAATTTGGAGGGTGGCAGGGGGTAAGTATTGTTCTAAAAGGGGTCATTTGGATGGGGGGGTGCTAAAAGTGGTAATTTAGGGGTATTTGTGTTGGGAGGGGAGAAGGGGATTGAGGGAAGAGGATTTGTGCTATGAGGGGGGATCCGGGGGGGGGGGGGGAATTTGTCCTGGGAGGGGGTACTGGAAGTTGGGGGGAGAAGATGTGTACTAGGAATTTGGGGGTTGGCAGGGGGTAAGTATTGTTCTAGGAGGGAAAATTTGGGAGGGGGGTGCTAAGAGTAGTAATTAAGGGGGATTTGTGTTGAGAGGGGGGTGGGGGGAGAGGATCTATGTTTGGAGGGGGGATTTCAGGGGAATTTGTTCTGGGAGGGGGGATTTGAATTTGAGGAGAGAAGATGTGTACCAGGAAGTTGGAGGGTGGCAGAGGATAAGTTTTGTTATAAGAGGGGAAATTTGGATGGGGGTTCTAAGAGTGGTAATTTAGGGGGATCTGTGTTGGGAGGTGGAAGGGGAATGTGGGAAGAGGATTTGTGCTATGAAGGGGGTTCCGGGGGGACTTTGTGCTGGGAGGGGGATCTGAAGTTGGGGGGAGAAGACCTGTACTATGAAAACTATGAAGCTCCACCATGTGACCACAGATTATGTTGTGTGCTTTGGATCATAAGCTGTTTCAAGCCTTCTCCACGCTTTTTTCTTCCTGTCATTCTGGTACAGATTAATCTTAGTTTCATCCACCCAAAGAATGCTTTTCCAGAGCTGGTCTGGCTTTTTGAGATGTTTTTTGGCAAAGTCTAATCTGGCTTTTCTATTCTTCAGGCTTATGAATGGTTTGCACTTTGTGGTGAACCCTCTGTATTTGCTCTCGTGAAGTGTTTTCTTAATTGTAGACTTTAACAATGATACGCCTGTTCTGTCCACCAGATGTTTTATACTGGTTATTTGTACCTGTGTTGTTAAATTTACATGCAAAATGTGTAATTTACTTAAGACAATCATATGTGGTGTGCAGGCTCCATCCAGCGTTCCTTTTTTTTGGTATTGCTGCAGTTCTGTTTATTTCTTTTAATGTATATGTAAATAGGAAGTTGTCAGCAAGCAGGGAATTCTGGGTAGAATCTTGGCAGGAAGTGAACCAGTCACCATTCTTTTCAACACATTGCAGGGAGCAACACATGTATTTCGCAATCTATCGTCATTACCCCTTAGAGAACTTAAAAAGTATGTTTTTATTATCTCATCTTGTACTGTATATCGTTGTTTATGCAATTTATGCTGTATTGTGTGCAATATGATACTTATTGAGGTCTATTTCTGTTATTTTGTAGTTTCCCCTGGCTTGTTCTAATAAAACTGAGATCAAAGAAATATGGTATCTACAGTTATTGGGATAAGAAGGTTTAGCTATCTGCTCCTTGAGACAGAACAGTGAAATTTTTAAGCTGACCTCTGAAGGGAAGATAAGCCGACTTTAGAAGTCTGTACAGCCCAGGGCTACGCAGTATCCATACAGTAAGAAGCCTTAAAGAAACAGGCCTGCGGCAGGCGAAGCAAGCAGCCACGCTACACAGAGATGCGCTCTGTCAAGCAGCATCGACACTAGAACAGTCTCTATACAGCAAGACAGCTCCTTCCCCGCAGCCATGTCTCACAGTGGGACATCTTCTTACAAAACACGTTCACGAGCAAGCTCATCTAAGTCATCTGTCTCAAATGCAGCAGCTATCGCCCGTTCAAAAGCCGAAGCAGCAAAAGCCAAGGCTGCATTCACAGACCAAGAGTTGTAGATGAAAAAAGAAAAGGCCCTCCTTGATGCAGAAAAGGTGAAACGGGAGCAAGAGAGAGAGAGAAGGAAAGAGTACGCTTGGAGCAAGAGAAAGAGATGGAAAGAATACGCCTGGAAGAAGAGCTAGCCCAGCAGGAAGCACCTTTGAAATTGCAGCAAGCTATCTTAGAAGCTAACATGGAGAAGCTGGCAGTAGAAAGAGACGCTGCCGCCGCCATTGCAGGAGCAGAAGCTTTAGAAGCAGCCGTCTACGATGAGCCAAGACTAGGCAGCAGCATACCGGGTCTAGAAGAGGACCAACAAGATTCTTCACAACGCACGTCAGATTATGTCTACCAGCACTGGGACCTAAGCAGCATCCCACAACAAGAAATTAAACATGACGTCAGTGAGTCACATCAAATAAAGCAGCAACAAGATGACCTGGGACCCCAGTGCTACAAGCAAGAAAAATCTGACAGAGTTCCAGACTTTCCAGTCCCAACCAAACCTTCTAGTCCACAAGGTACCCAGCCTTCATACAAGCATCAAACACCTGTCTTCACTCCAGAGGTGTATGCAACGAGCAGGTACGAACTGCCAACCTTAAGTAAGTTTGAACCCAGCGCGCCTAAAGAAGAGACTTTTACCAGGTATGCCTTTACACCGCACCACAATACACCAGCAGCCTACCCCTATGCCAATCAGGCTACTGTAGACTTTGCCAAGTTCCTGGCTAAAAGAGAGTTAGTTACCCAAGGACTTGTCAAATTTAGTGATCGCCCCCAACACTACAGGGCGTGGCGATCCGCTTTCCAGAGTGTCATTCAAGGTCTAGATCTATTCTACAGGGAACAGATAGAACTCCTTGTAGAGTGGCTTGGCAATGATTCTGTTAATGATTCTGTTGAACATGCCAAAAGGATCAGAGACATTAACATAAACCACCCTGAGATAGGCCTTGCAAACATCTGGAACAGACTGGATAGATGTTATGACTCACCAGAGGCTATAGAGAGTACACTGTTTAAAAGAATAGAAGACTTACCAAAAATACCTAGCAGAGGTTACCAAAGACTCAGAGAATTCAGTGACCTGTGTATGGAGTTACAAGTTGCTAAAGCAGAAGGAGACTTACCTGGCCTTTCTTATCTTGACTCTGCTAGAGGTTTTAACTCCTTAGCACAAAAACTTCCTTATGAGTTACACGAAAGATGGATTACTCATGGCTGTAACTACAAACGAAAACACAATGTGCCTTTTCCACCCTTTAGTGAGTTTGTGGACTTTGTAGACAGACAAGCAGGAATGAAAGATGACCCCAGCATTATTTTTCCAGTGTCTTATACCACTTCTTCTGGCCTTAAACAACTCAGAGCTCCAGTAGCAGTGCACAAAACTAACATTTCTTCCCACAGATTTGCAGAGTCTCAGCCAGAGGATCAAGCCAGCGACCCTACTAAGTTCTGCCCTCTACATAAGATGCCACATCCTCTTCTGGAATGCAGAGCCTTCAGGACAAAGACCATCCAGGATCGCAAAGCTTTCCTCAAAGAGAACAACATCTGTTACAAGTGCTGCTCTTCATCCACACATTTCGCCAAGGACTGTAAGGTCAGTGTCAAATGTACAGAATGTGACAGCACAGAGCACAACACAGCTCTACACCCAAGGCCTACTCCAAGAACTTTCCTATCTGTTCATAGGGACAAGGAGCAAGGCGGGGAGACCAAAGACTCTAGTACAGACGCCATAGCAATCACTTTACAGTGCACTGAAGTCTGCAAAGGAAGTGCAGGTGGCAGGTCCTGCTCTAAAATCTGTCTAGTGAGAGTTTACCCAAAAGGACGCAGGGACAAAGCAGTCAAGCTCTACGTCATCTTGGATGATCAGAGTAATAAGTCACTAGCTAGATCTATGTTTTTTGACATTCTAAACCTTAAAGGCCCCAGCAGCCCTTACTCCCTTAGGACTTGTGCAGGTACAGGGAAAACGGCGGGGAGAAAAGCTGACAGCCTACAAATTGAATCTATGGATGGTAAGACATGCCTACCCTTACCGACCATAATAGAGTGCAACCAGATGCCAGACAACAGATCAGACATTCCCACACCAGACGCAGCAGCTCACCAGACTCACTTGAATCACATAGCACATCTCATACCAGAACTAGATGATCAGGCTCAGATAATCTTACTCCTAGGGAGAGATATCTTGCAAGTTCACAAAGTAAGAAAACTGATCAACAGTCCTAAAAATGCCCCATATGCCCAAAAACTGGATCTCGGGTGGGTCATTATAGGTGATGTTTGCCTGGGAGGTGCACACAAACCTGCATCTGTTAATAACCTGCTCACTAGTACCCTCGAGAATGGTCGTCCTTCTCTTTTCCAACCCTGTCAAAATCACATCCTCATAAAGCAGCTACCACACAACAACCCTGTACCTCTTCCCTTCCTAAGTTCCCTTTGTGACAGCAATACCTATGACAATGACTAAAGCGACTTAGGAAGCACAGTGTTCCAGAGAACAAAGGAAGATAACCAGGTAGCAATGTCTATTGAGGATAGGCTCTTCCTAGAAGTTATGGAAAGGAGTATGGAGAAAGATGGGACTAATAGCTGGGTTGCATCTCTTCCCTTTAGACCACAAAGACGACGTTTGCCTAACAACAGGGAACTAGCATACAAACGTCTCACTTCCCTAAGACACAATCTTCAAAGGAAACCAGAGGTGAAAGACCATTTATTTTCCTTCATGGAGAAAATATTCCAGAATGGTCATGCTGAGATAACCAAATCTCAAACCCCAAACCTCAAAGACTCAAAGGAATGTTGGTATTTACCCATATTTGGGGTCTATCACCCTAAGAAGCCAGGGCAGATTAGAGTGGTGTTCGATTCCAGCGCCAAACATGAGGGTGTCTCCCTAAATGATGTCCTCCTCTCTGGCCCTGACCTTAACAACCGACTATTAGGAGTACTTCTTCGCTTTCGCAAGGATTCAGTCGCATTCATGGCAGACATACAGCAAATGTTCTATTGCTTTCTTGTTAAAGAAGAACACCGTGGGGGCGTGGCTACGGCATGCAGGAGTGAAGACGTGCTCTCCTTGAGCTCCGTGCAGCCCGCTCTACACAAAGCCTGATCAGCAGCATTTAAGGGGGCTTTATCACCCACAACGATGCCCCCGAAACGCAAACCATCTCCTCAACCACAGCGGACCCCTCGAGGCCGGTCAGAATCGCTGGACAACTACTTTCATGGGACTCGCAGAGGAACGGCAAGTACAGCCAAGATGGCGCCCGGAGGCCACGCTTCCAGAGCTACCTCCCCTATCAGCTCCCCACGCTTACCGCTACCTTCCCTGCCTCCCCCCTCCTCTCCCTCCGGATCGGACAGGTCAGAAAGGCTCCCTGAAAGAGGAGATGCCTGGGGGGATAGAGACATTCGCTCTCATATACTCTCCCTTCCCACCAAGGATGACTTGGAGAAGTTTGTGCACAGAGTAGAGAAGGCCATGAGGCAGGACATAGAGGACTTACAAGCAGACACAGCACATCTAGGGGGGAGAGTGGAAACGCTGGAGACACAGTGGGAAGAGACTGCTCCCACATTACAAGCCCTTACAGACCGCTGTAAATCGCAGGATCGCAGGATTGAAGCCCTGCTTGACCAAATGGATGATGCTGAGAACAGAAGCAGAAGGGTTAACATACGCATCAGAGGCCTACCTGAGGCCACAGGCCAGAGAGATATTGTTCCTACCCTGCAAGGGGTCTTTAAACAAATATTAGGCCGCCAGGCGCCAGAACATATTGAGATAGACCGGGCACATAGAGCCCTGAGACCTCCATCTGAAGACCCTGACAAGCCCAGAGACATTATCTGCAAACTGCATAAGTATTCTCTTAAGGAACAGATCATGACTCAAGTCCGCGGACTCAGACATGTGGATTTTGATGGAGCCAAACTATCTTTTTTTCCAGACCTCTCCAGACGCACGCTGATGCAGCGTCGTGCCCTCAAACCACTGCTGGCGGCCTTACAGGATGCCCAACTGCCCTATAGGTGGGGATTCCCCCTCAGCCTATCTGCAACTAAAGACGGTAAACAATCTACACTGCGGAGCAAGGCTGATTTACCCCATTTTCTGGAGTCTCTTGGACTGCCGCAGGTGGACATTCCGGACTGGAGGACCTCGCCGGAGATACCTCTCCCAAATCGCCCTGAACAGTGGCAAGCGAATCGCCGCAGACGCCGCCGAGGATCCAGGAGGGGCCCCCCTGCTCGGGCATCCCACCCTCCATCTCCTCAAGGAGAAACCTAAGAAACAGAACTTCCCAACATGGGTATCCTAAATGTCCCCTGGACGTTATTTTTTCTTTGGGGGTTTTTTTTTTTTATTTCTTCTTTGTCATTTTTTTGACATCCCCCCCAGCTGCTGATTCATCATATGCACTTGGTATTGAGGTGCAATTTTTGTGCCCAACACAATGAGCGGGTTTCACCACGGTCTCACCCCCCGTGCTGTATCACTTACCTCCAATAGGTCAACTCCTAGGAGTTTTGTTCCCGTATTGGGAATTGGCGCTGCTCGCTGACCCCCACTGCTCCTTCTTACTGGAGGAGGGGCGGGGGTCACCGACCAGTGGCAAGGTTGCACTTTTCCCTACTTTTAGGGTTTTTGGTTTTTCTATGTTTTTTGTTGTGACTGTTTTTTCTTATATGTTTATGTTCTTAACACCTGCAATAACCATGGTTTATTTCTTAGGTACATATTGGAGCTTAATGTGTCCCTCAGGCTACATTTTGACGATAAGATTACGCCTTGGATCAATCCCCCTCTTGCTGACAGAATGGCGACCCTTCCCCACTCTTTTCTACTATGGCTGATCTAAAAATCGGGTCCTACAATGTGCGGGGCCTGGGATCACCCTCCAAAAGGGGTAAGTTGTGGCTTGAGATGAAACGTTCAGGGGCGCATGTGTTTTTTTTGCAGGAAACTCACTTCAGTGCTGACTCGGTCCCCCGGCTCCCCACACACTTATACCGGTCCTGGTTTCTTAGCAACTCCCCAAGACCCAAATCTGGAGGTGTTGCCATTGCGATACACAAAAATTGCCCCTTTGTCCTAACGGATCAACTCATAGACCCCCATGGCAGATATGTGTTCGTCAAGGGCTCCATTTACTCCCGTAGGTTCACGTTTGCAGCTGTGTATGCCCCAAATAACAAACAACTTACCTTTATAGACTCTATCTTAGATACCCTGACCTCCTTTAAGGAAGGCCAACTTATAATGGGAGGGGATTTCAATGTCAGCCCCGACCCACAGATAGACACTTCTTCCAGTCGCTCGGCCCACTCCTTTGCCTTTCTGAAACACTTCAGGAAATCACTACAGGCACACCATTTAGTGGACTGCTGGAGGCTATTACACCCAGTAGATAGAGATTATAGCTATTTCTCAGCTACACACAATGTCTACACTCGTATAGACTTACTACTAATGGACCAATACTCCCTAGACTCCCTGTCTGGCGCTTCAATTGGCTCCATCACACTGTCGGACCACGCTCCGGTCTTCATCTCCTTGCGGCCCTTGTCTGCGGAGGCTCGTACATGGAGCTGGCGCCTAAACGAATGCATTTTGGATGATGCGGTAGCACACAAACAGGTGCTAGATGCCATCTCTCTATACTTTGATGAGAACACAACTGGTGAGGTGGGCATGGGCTCGGTGTGGGAAGGACATAAAGCGGTTATCCGAGGGGAGCTAATATCTCAGGGATCAAGATTAAAGAGGGCTAGAGAAGGGGAATTGCAGGACCTATTGGGGAAGATTCAAAAAACAGAATTGATACACAAACGACACATAACCCCTACAGTCACCTCAGAATTACAGGCCCTCAGACAGGATTTATCCAGACTGCTGGATGCTAGGATCAGGGCACGAATGAGGCATGTAGCACACAAATTCTACGAATTTGGTAATAAGTGTGGACGACTATTGGCGAGAGCCCTTAGGCCCCCAACGGGCTTCAGGCCATGTACACAAACTGACTTCGACAACAGGTACACCGGTGGTGCACTCCTCAAAAATAGCCCACGCCTTCAAAGAATACTATGCTCAGCTATACCACCTCCCGAGCACAGTGTCTGGCCTAACGGATACCCAACGGACTGACCGTATTGCACAATACCTTACAGAAGCCCAATGCCCACAACTGGCGGCTTCCATTAGTAAACAGCTGGATATACCTATCTCCCTTTTGGAAATTAAGACTGTGATTAAAGATCTCCCTAATGGGAAAAGCCCGGGTCCAGACGGCTATACTAACGCATACTATAAGAAGTACTCAGAAGTACTCACGGAACCCATGTGTGCTTATTTCACAGCCTTGGCTTCCGGTACGGTGATGCCTAAGGAAGCTCTGATGGCACATATCACAGTCCTTCCAAAAGAAGGGAAAGATCATTCCATGCCAGGGAGCTATAGGCCGATATCCCTTCTAAACACCGATGTCAAAATCCTAGCAAAAATTCTGGCCAATAGACTCAAACCGATCCTTCCGTCACTTATACACCCGGACCAGACGGGATTCATAATGGGTAGGGAGGCCAGGGACAACTCTAATAGAGCACTCCAACTGATACACTGGGCAGAATCTTGGACCACAGCACATCCTCGCCTCTTGCTCTCTACCGATGCCGAAAAGGCATTCGATAGGGTTGATTGGACTTACATGAGGGCAGTGCTGACCAGGCTTGGCCTGGGCCCCAGCATGCTCTCATGGATATCCTCCCTATACAGTTCTCCAACAGCTAGAGTAAAGGTGAACGGTTTACTATCAGACGCCTTTCCAATACATAATGGGACACGCCAGGGGTGTCCTTTATCCCCTTTGATCTTCGCTCTGACATTGGAGCCCTTGCTAAACAAAATACGCCTTAATAGGGATATCAGGGGCTTCACTGTGGGACCAACTGAACATAAGCTTTCCGCCTACGCGGATGACGTCTTATTCTACGTCTCGGAGCCCCTCATGTCACTACCCAACATCATGGCAGAACTGAAGGAATTTCACTTACTATCTAACTTTAAAATCAACTACAACAAATCTGAGATCTTGTCCCTAAATATACCCATGGCTTTGCGTACACAGCTGCAGACTGCCTTCTCGTTTACGTGGTGCCAGACCTCCCTGAAATATTTGGGGATTAACCTACCCACACAATGTTCCCAGCTCTATACATGTAACTATTCACTACTGCTCACTAACATCAGAACAGACCTAAAATCTTGGAATAGAGCTGCATTCTCATGGATGGGCCGAGTCAGCATTTTGAAGATGAATGTGCTACCCCGCATTTTATTTTTCCTGCAGATGGTGCCCATCGCCCTGCCTAGGACTTTCTTCTCGACCCTCAACAGCCTGTTTATACAGTATATATGGAGTGGGAAGGACCCCAGACTAGCCCTTCGCACGATACAACGCCCTAAAGCAAGAGGGGGAATGGGGGTCCCAATGATACGCAAGTACTATGAAGCTATAGCCTTACAGCGTATTTTGGATTGGTATCACAATGTCTCCCTTAAACTGTGGGTCCCGCTCGATAAATTTCTAGCTGGCCGAAATCTATCACATGCACCATGGGTCCCCAGGGAGAACAGAGGTCTGTCAATGCTGGTCTCTCCTATGGCTTCACACACCTTAAACGTGTGGGATGCCTTGAATAGGAAAGGGAAGCTCGCTCCGGCGATTTCCCCTCTGGCACCCCTAGGTGGCTTCCCATGGTTCACTCCGGGGGAACACCCATCTTTTTTCCGTACGTGGACAGCTGATGGGGAGATCAGATGCGGCAGATTTGTTCAGGATCAAGGCCTAATACCATTGGCTAAGCTGAGGGAACTGTTCGGCCCATTCCCAATGGACGAATGGCGCTATAGACAACTTAAACATTTTATTGATAGCTTACCACAGGGGGTTCGATCCCCCACGGTGGCATCGCCTTTTGAACGATTATGTATGTCATCCTCTATCACCCCCCATGCGATCTCAGTGTTATATGAGTTACTACAATCTTCACAGGAAGAAGGAAAACTGGGATTTATTAGGGAGTGGGAGAAAGATCTTAACCACACCTTTACAGAACCCCAATTAGAACATCTTTTCCGCCTTACCCATACGAGCACTGTTGACACCAAAATGCAAGAGAACAGCTATAAGGTTTTGACCAGGTGGTACAGGGTCCCCACTAAGCTCACTAAGATCTATCCGTCTCTTTCCGCCGCATGCTGGAGGGAATGCGGGCTTCGGGGTTCATTCCTCCACATTTGGTGGGAATGCCCCAAATTACGACCATTCTGGCTGGACATACATACTCAAATTAAACTCATATTGGATGTGGAACTCCCAGACTCACCACTGGAATCCTTACTGCACTTCCCTACCATTCCTCTCGGCCAGTATCGCAAGTCAATTTTACCACACTTACTTAACGCAGCACGAAGGTTGATCCCTATACATTGGAAAAAGCCTCAAATACCCACATGTGCCGAATGGATAGGGTTGGTTGATAATATTATGGCCGCAGAGGAATGGATGGCGAAGTGTAAAGACAAATACGAAAAGTTCTACTCAATATGGGCCACATGGATGCACTACACAGGTCAGGGGAAGGTGCCAGCCAGTGGATCTTCTCAGATACAGAACCCCAATTGATCCTCGCGTCTGAGGTTGTTTTTTGACAGATATTGAAGTAACTACCAACAGGTGACTGATACACAGACGTGCTCTAATAGGCCCAGAGCAGTTCAATATGGTAGACCATGATAAGAGGTGTAACATTTCCTTTTTCTTTTTCGTTCTCCCTTTGTTCCCCCCCCTCCCTTTTTCCCCCTTTTTTCTTTTTTCTGTTTTTTCTGATACTTTCATTATTATAAAAAGAATAATTACAGTATGTTATGGCTTACATCAAGGTTTATGACCTGGCGTTCGACCTGGTCTCAGGTACTATGGGTTCCAGTTAAACCCATACAGTTGACTGATGGTTATAGTCTTGTTCTGGGATCCTCCATCGGGGAGCAATAGGGGCGATCAATGGTTGTGTGAATTTATAAGTGTCGATTAGATGACTATAAATATCCCCCCACCATATTGCCCCTGATGTGTACAAGATCCTGGGTAATACACATATTCATTTGATACATAACACCCCCTTATGTAATTCGTACATACTTCGTATGTATTAACTGTTATGCTATGTCTCTCTGTATGTTTTTCATGGAAATATCTTTAAAATAAAGATTATATAAAAAAAAAAAGAAGAACACCGTAACTTTTTGAGGTTTCTCTGGTTCAGGGACAACAACCCCTCTGGAGACATCACAGAATACCGCATGAGGGTACACATATTTGGCTACAGTCCTTCCCCTGCAGTTGCTGTATATGGCCTCAGACATTCTGCTAGAGTGGGAGAGTCAGAGTATGGGTCAGATGTCAGGCAGTTTGTGGACAAGGATTTCTATGTAGACGATTGCTTGAAATCACTACCCACAGATGAAGCCACAATCAGTCTCCTCAAAAGAACTCATTCAATGCTTGCTTGTTCCAACTTAAGACTCCACAAGATTGCTTCCAACAGTAGAGAAGTTTTAGAAGCCTTTCCTGTCCAGGATCATTCTAACAAGTTAAAGGACTTAGATCTAGGCACAGACTCACTTCCCATGCAACGGAGCCTTGGTTTACTTTGGGACTTAAGATCTGACACGTTAACTTTCCAAGTAAACACAGAAGAAAAACCCTTTACCCGTAGAGGTGTCCTGTCTACCATAAACAGCCTATATGATCCCTTAGGTTTTGCAGCACATGTCACCATCCAGGGTAAAGCACTACTGAGAGACTTAACCTGTGAGTCTCTAGATTGGGACCACCCTCTGCCCACCGACAGGAAGAACCTATGACTAGAGTGGAAGGACTCCCTAACAGCTCTATCCAACATTAAAATTCCACGACCATATGCTCCTCTGTCATCTGCTGACGTTCAGATGCAAAGATTTTGTGTGTTTTCAGATGCTTCTGTTAAAGCAATTGCTGCTGTAGCTTACCTGAAAACCATAGACAATGCCACATAGGGTTTGTAATGGGGAAAGCAAAACTTGCACCACGTCCTGAACACACCATACCCAGGCTGGAACTTTGTGTTGCAGTATTAGCCACAGAACTAGCTGAATTCATTGCAATCAGAGGCCCATTAAAACTCATTCGCTCTGACAGAGGGTATAACTTTGTAGGAGCAGTAAAAGAAATTCAAATTCCTTCCAACTTGAGCGTTCTCAGTGTAGAAAGATACTTGAGTAAGCAAAACTGCACGTGGATCTTCAACCCACCTCACTCTTCTCACATGGGAGGTGCTTGGAAGAGGATGATAGGCATAGCCCGCAGAATTCTTGATTCTATCTTCCTACAAGTAGGAACCGCAAGGCTTACTCACGAATGTTTAGTGACATTTATGGCAGAGGTTACAGCTATCATTAACGCCAGACCTTTGACATCCACTTCAAGTGACTCTGAGGATCCAGTGGTCCTCACACCTGCCATGTTACTCACGCAAAAGACTAGTCTTGCCGGTGCTCCAGCTGGAGAGTTTTGTGAAAAGGACCTTTACAAACGTCAATGGAGACAAGGACAAACCCTTGCCAATACCTTCTGGAACCGGTGGAGGGAACAATATATATCTACTTTACAAGTAAGGAGAAAGTGGCACACTGAAAAGCCTAATCTTAAACCTGGTGATGTTGTGCTTATGAAAGATTGCCAGGCACTAAGGAATATGTGGCTTTTAGGTTTGAACACCAAAGTACTGCAAAGCAGAGACCAGTGACCTAACTTATTCTGTTGCTTTCTACGGAGGACTCTGTTAGTGACATCACTTGAAGTCAGGCGGGGAGTGTTCTGTCCACCAGATGTTTTATACTGGTTATTTGTACCTGTGTTGTTAAATTTACATGCAAAATGTGTAATTTACTTAAGACAATCATATGTGGTGTGCAGGCTCCATCTAGCGTTCCTTTTTGGTATTGCTGCAGTTCTGTTTATTTCTTTTAATGTATGTGTAAATAGGAAGTTGTCAGCAAGCAGGGAATTCTGGGTAGAATCTTGGCAGGAAGTGAACCAGTCACCATTCTTTTCAACACATTGCAGGGAGCAACACATGTATTTCGCAATCTATCGTCATCACCCCTTAGAGAACATAAAAAGTAAGTTTTTATTATCTCATCTTGTACTGTATATCATTGTTTATGCAATGTATGCTGTATTGTATGCAATATGATACTTATTGAGGTCTATTTCTGTAATTTTGTAGTTTCATCTGGCTTGTTCTAATAAAACTGAGATCAAAGAAATATGGTATCTACAGTTATTGGGATAAGCAGGTTTAGCTATCTGCTCCTTGAGACAGAACAACGCCCACCTCCTGGAACGTGTCCTTCACTTGTCTGGATGTTGTGAATGTTTTTTTCTTTACCATAGAGAGGATCCTGCGATCATACCAAATGGTTGATTTGGCCACTCCTTTTGTTGCTGCTATCTCTCTGATGGGTTTGTTTGGTTTTTGAAGCCTTACAATGGCCAGTTTCACGTGCATGAACAGCTCTGTTGAACGCTTGATGTAGGTTTACAGCAAGAGATTCCAAATGCGACACTTAGAATCAACTCCAGACCTTTTACCTGTTTAAATGATGAAGAAAAAATGAAGGAAAAGTGCAAACCTGCCCATGAAACTGCTTTTGATTCAATTGTCCAATTACCTTTGGACCCTTGAAAAAGGGGGAGGGGGGTGGCTATTCTTAAGAGCTGTAATTCCTAAACCCTTCCTCTGATTTGGATGTACATACCCTTAAATTAAACCTAAGAGTGTGCACTTTCAGCCCATATCCATTATATAACTATAGCTTGAATATGTTTTGGTAAATACCTGAAAAAAACTAAAATTGTGCCTGTGTCCAAATATATATGGACCTAACTGTATATAATGTTTGGGGGTACTAAGTAATTTTTCTAGCAAAAAATACTGTTTGTTACATCCAGAAAAGGCCCGGACTGGAAGCAGTTAAATAGCGTTTTCAGTTTGAGGTGATCAGATACAGTTGCGTTCCGCTTTAATAACTCAAGCTCAAATGAACATACAAAAATAAAATGAATTCCACGGCTGTGTGTGTAATCTAAAATGTAACTTTAGCTTTGCAAACACATTTTGAGAAACCAATAAAACTTGGCCACGGAGTTCCAGCTTCTGCCGGTAAAAGTACACACAGAAATATATTCAATTTTTTCATATTTACCTTGCTAAAATAAATGAAATATTATAAATCTTTTTTGTAGTCCCAAGCGTATACATTTGGTATTATGTAGGTGTCTGCATTCAATTTGTAGCTGATGTTTCATATACAGTGGAACCTTGGTTTACGAGTTTAACGTGGTTAACAAGCGTTTTGAAAGACGAGCAACTTTTTAAAATCCTGACTCGTTTTGCGAGTGTTGTCTCGCAAAACGAGCAGGATTCAAGCCAATGGGATGTGCAGTACCGCATTTGGCCAGAGGTGCGGGGGGTGCCGGTGACACTCGGAACGGTTCGGAGCCGTTCGAAAATACTCGGAACCACTCGGTAATACTCAGAAACACTCGAAAATACTCCGTTCCAGAGTGTTTCTGAGGGTTTCCGAGTTCAGCCGAGCTGTCCCCAAGTATTTCCGAGGTTCTCCGGCACCCCCCCCCACCTCTGGCCACATGCGGTATTGCATGCAATAGAAGTCAATGCGGAACAAATGATCTTTGCTTCCATTGACTTCTATGGGGAAACTCGCTTTGATATGCGAGTGCTTTGGATTACAATCATTCTCCTGGAACGGATTATGCTCGTAATCCAAGGTTCCACTGTATCTGTGTTTCAATAAATAGAAAATTGTTTTGATTACATTGGTTGCTGGTGGCTAACATCTGTTTGCGAGTTTCAAAAGTAATGTAGTGTGATCTTCTCAAAGCCTAATTTCAGCTACATATATGTTTTTATTGTATTAGATAGAGAAGGGAAGAGGTAACATTTCAGTCTATTTAATTTTTTCTGCTGGCAATCTTTTTGGGAGAAAAAAATAAGATCACTTTCTGACCCTGTGAAATTCTGAAAACAAATTATGAGAGTTGTTGTCACCGGGGCAAGGAGATACATAGCTCCCAACAGTCCCTGATTTCGAGGGACAGTCCCTGATTTCGAGGGACAGTCCCTGATTTGGAGCAATGTCCCTCTGTCCCTCTTTCCACCTCATTTGTCCCTCATTTTGGTCTGATCTGTATAGTTGTATATAAAATGCAATTTTTATCTTTCAAAAAATGTTTCCCAGTGCTAAACATTCATCCAATTTCTAAATTGCTGCATTTGTACATATCTAAAGCCAGTATAAAGGAATAGTAGTGGTAAAAAAAAAGCACTTGTGGGTTTAACTAATATTTTTTTGTATAATTCTCCTTTAAGTGGGCGTGGCATGGGGTGTGTCCTATCCTACATAATGTTGCTAATAGGTGTCCCTCGTTCCCATCTCAAAAAGTTGGGAGGTATGGAGATGTACATCAGTAATAGTCAGACATCTTTTCCCTTCCATTCTAAAAATATGTTTCTTGTGTTTCTTTTTTTTTTTTTCCTGTGTCTCCGTAGGAGATTTCCCATCTCTTCTTTTGTCCTGATGATAAGGTTCTAACCCTTTTCTTCTTCATCCAAAATTAAATGTAGCCCCCTTTTCCTAAACAGGGGCTACTTTGTTGATTTTGTTCATAAGTATAGTTTTTCACCTGGTTTTTCCCTAAGCTTAAAGTCAATGGCAGTTGGTTCTTCATTTTTTTTGGGGGGCAGCAAAGAAACCCCCCACCTCCATGCCTGCTCGCCGCCCATCCACAAGCCCTGCACTTTCCCCATCCAGGTCGCGGGCGGCTTCCCCCAGCTTCTCCTCCAGGCCAATCCGGTCGCTTCTTCTCCAGGCCAATCTGGTCTTAGGACCTGCTTCCTGTCCTGAATGGGCCGGGAGGAGAAGCAGGAAGACAATAGCGAATCAACAACACGGAAAGGTTTCTTCACAGTAAGAGCTGTGAAAATGTGGAATAGACTCCTTTCAGAGGTGGTTCTGGCCAGCTCAGTAGATCGCTTTAAAAAAGCCCTGGATTCTTTCCTAAATGTAAACAATATTACTGGGTACTGACATTTATAGGTAAAACTGATCCAGGGAATGTCGGATTGCCTCTCTGGGATCGGGAAGGCATTTTTTCCCCTTCTGTAGCAAATTGGATCATGCTTTGCTGGGGTTTTTCGCCTTCTTCTGGATCAACTGTGGGTATAGGATTGTGTATGTGGAATTGTACTTTTTTTTTCCTTTTTTGGTTGAACTAGTTGGACTTGTGTCTTTTTTCAACCTGACCAACTATGTATAATTCGCTAATTTCACAAGTGGGTGGGCCCAACCTTTTTGAAGCCAATTAGAGCCTGATGCCGAGTACACACGATAGGGATTTTGGTCGGAAAAAGCTATGACGGCTTTTCCGACGGGATTCCGCTCAAGTTTGCCTTGCATACACACGGTCACACAAAAGTTCGTTAAACTTTCGACCGTCAAGAACGCGGTGACGTACAACACTAAGACGAGCCGAGAAAATGAAGTTCAATGCTTCCGAGCATGCGTCAAATTGTTTCCAAGCATGCGTAGGAATTTTGCGCGTCGGAAATGCTACAGACAATTGCATTTTTGGATAGGAACTTTTTCCGGCCGAAAAATTGAGAACCTGCTCTCAGTCTTTTGCTGGCTGGAATTTGGCCAGCAAAAGTCCGATGGAGCATACACACGGTCGCATTTTCCGACCAAAAGTTCTTATCGGTCTTTTGCTGGCTGAATTTCCGATCGCGTGTACGTGGCATTAGGCTCTAATTAGGTGCTTCAAAAAAAAAGAAAACAACCTCATAGGAATCCATGTGTCCGGCGCCCCGCATGGAGATTAGGGGGGGCAGCGCCCCTTATAGACCGGCCACCGCTGCTTAAAGTGGTGTTCCGGCCGAAATGATACTTTTTAAATAAAAATACCCCTATAATACACAAGCTTAATGTATTCTAGTAAAGTTAGTCTGTAAACTAAGGTCTGTTTTGTTAGTTTATAGCATTAGTTTGTTATTTTATAAACTTACAGCAGGCCATCTTAAGTGTGGGCATCTGAAGCCAGACTGTATTTCTTCCTGGATCTCATCCTTGCAGATCTCGCACATGCTCAGTGCAGCACAAGCAGTGTAATAGGTTTCAGGTCAGGTTTCCATAGCAACGGCATTGTCAGAGGACGTTGCCGCCCCTTCCCAGAAGGCATTGCAAACAGGAAATGATGCGATGGGCCACGGCCAGGGAGGAGAAAGTGAAAAATGAATACAGCATATATACAGGAGGTGCTGAGAAAAAAAATTAAATATCCCATTCGTTTACAGTGCACAGTTTAGTGAGGGATGCTGAAGAGTCGTAAAAGTGGGTGGAACTCCACTTTAAAGTGTTACTAAACCCACAACAGTAAAATCAGTCTGTATATGCAGTAAAGCATGCTTGTTATACTCACTGCGGAACCTAAGGGGTTAATTCTCTGCATTGTTGCAGCAATTATGAAAAAGGTTCCTGCAAAACATTCTACGGATTTCATTGAGACTTGCTTAACCTAGACTTCTTTTAAATGAAGTTGCAAGCCAAATTGAAATCGGCAGTGCAAATCGCACTGATCTGTGGCTCTGAAATCGCGTCAAAGTAGTCTCCACACATAACCCTTTATTATTTCCTCTCTCCACAACCAAATTAGGGTCCTGATTGGGGTATAGAGAATGGTTTCCAAGAACACGGTCCGGAGAATGGTGTCCTCTGGGTCCAAGAGCATCCGCCAACAGCTGTGTGTTGGTGAGTCCTGATAGAGGAGGAGGTGGTTTCAGCCATTCTCCAACCGGTGTCCTTGACCCCCACTCTGGACCTATTCCTTCCATAGCGAATCATACACTCCAGTCATTGGAGGTGGAAATAGAAGGAGAGAAAATGGACAGGATGGGTGAGGGGGTGTTGGCCCAAGGTGGGGTGTGGAGAAGGGAAAGGAGGAAGGAACATGTGTGGAGACTGTATAGCGTGGCTGAGATGCAAGGACGTGCAGTCAGGGGAGGCAGTTGAGGCAGGTGAGGCAGAGCCTCATGAACATAAAAAATAAGGATCAAGCTTCGAGGGTCTTAGCTCGGTGACCTGGGGTCACAGCCAAAGCTCTACCCCACCACTGGTCAAAATTCGGGGCTCCTTGGACCCATGGTTCCTGAGATAGGGGCTCCTTGCGCAGCCCGTCAGAAGCTACATACATAGCGCCCAGTTTAACCACTTGCAGCCCGCCCACCGTCAAATGATGGAGGGGGGTGGGGCTCTTGTTCTGGGTGGACGTCATATGGCCGTGCACCCGAACGGCCACTCCCGTGTGCCAGTGGGGGCACGCAGAGCGGTGATCGCAGCCACGCTGTGTTGCTAGGACAGGGCGTGACCACGATCCCTTTAACCATGTGATCGGCTGTGTCTAATCACAGTCGGTCACATGTGAACATGGAAATGCCGGTAATCGGCTCTCAGTCTCATCACCTCACACTGACAGAGTGTGTGGCGAGGAGAGCCGATCAGCGGCATCTTCTCACAGGGGACATCTAGACATGTAATCAGGAAACTGATCATCTGTGCCCTGATTACAATACATCGCCACCAGTGCCAGCAATCAGTGCCCATCAGTGCCAGCAATCAGTGCCCACAAGTGCCAGCAATCAGTGCCCATTAGAGAAGCCAGTCATTGCTGGCTATCATTGCCGCCTATCAGTGCTGCCCATCAATGCCCATCATTGCTGCCCATCAATGCCCATCATTGTTGCCCATCAATGCCCACCATTGTTGCCCATCAATGCCCATCAGTGCCACCCATCAATGCCCAATAGTGCCCACCAGTGCCGCCTATCAGTGCCCATCAGTGCCACCTATAAGTAGCAAAAAATACTATTTGTTACATTCAGAAAAGGCCCGGACTGGACGTAGTTAAAAAGCATTTTCAGTTTGAGGTGATCAGATACAGTTGAGTTCCACTTTAATAACATAAGCTCAAATAAAACATACAAGAATAAATGAATGGATTCCACATCTGTGTGTGTAATCTCAGTTGTAAGTGTTGCTTTGCAAAGCACTGATGGGTGCACACCAGTGCCACCTACCAGTGCTCATCAGTGCCACATATCAGTGCCACCTATCAGTGCCCATAAGTGCGGCATATTAGTGCCTCCTCATCAGTGCCACCAAATCAGTGCAGCCTCATCAGTGCCCATCAGTGCAGCCTATCAGTGCCCATCATTTCCGCCTCATCAGCGCACATTAGTGAAGGAGAAAAATAAAATTTACTGACAGAAACTAAGAAAAACGTATTTATTTTCAAAATTAAAAATTAAAATAAAAAACCCAGCAGTGATTAAATACCATCAAAAGAAATCTCTATTTGTGTGAAGAAAATGATAAAAATTTCACATAGTTACAGTGTAGCATGACCGCACAATTGTCATTCAAAGTGCGACAGCGCTGAAAACTGAAAATTGGCCTGGGCAGGAAGGAGGTGAAAGTGCCCAGTAGGCAAATGGTTAAATACAAGCTGGCACACGCTGTTTGCAGCAGACTGAGAGGATGACTTCTTGTCAGAGACACTGAGCTCAATGGACAGCGTGGAGCTTTGGACCAATGGTAAAGCACCATTGGTCCAAGCTGTCCAATAAAAATGCTGCAGTGGAGGCTCTCCTCTCACTGCAGTGTCATAGAAGGGGGCGTGTGTCTAAAAGACAAATACTCCCTTCTAGTCCAGCCCTCTTAAAGCAGAACTTCAGTCATTTTTTCATCTTTCCATCTATTTAATCTTCTACCCTTGTTGTTTTAACTTTGGATAGTAAAACATTTTTTTTCTGTCAGTAAATACCTTATACAGCCCACTTCCTGTTACTTGTCTGGAAAAAAGCCTAGGCTTATGAAATCGTGCACAGCTCTCTCTAGTATGAGTTTACCAGGAAGTGAGTGGGGGATGAGTCATAAGAGGGCCAATGAGAGCTGCAGGTGTTCCTCTGTGTGTCTGTGTAAATCCAGGAAGTAAACAGGCAGCAGCTTCCGCTGCCCATAGTTAAAATGGCTGCAGCCAGACTCAGTGGAGGGAGATTTTTACAGAGTTACATAGTAGGTGAGGTTGAAAAAAGACACAAGTCCATCAAGTCCAACCTATGTGTGATTATGTGTCAGTATTACATTGTATATCCCTGTATGTTGTGGTCGTTCAGGTGCTTATCTAATAGTTTCTTGAAACTATCGATGCTCCCCGCTGAGACCACCGCCTGTGGAAGGGAATTCCACATCCTTGCCGCTCTTACAGTAAAAAACCCTCTACGTAGTATAAGGTTAAATCTCTGTTCCTCTAATTTTAATGAGTGGCCACGAGTCTTGTTAAACTCCCTTCTGCGAAAAAGTTTTATTTCTATTGTAGGGTCACCAGTAGGGATGAGCTTCTTGTTCGAGTCGAACCCATGTTCGACTCGAACATCGGCTGTTCGCCCGTTCGCCGAATTGCGAACGATATGGGACGTTCGCGCCAAATTCGTGTGGCGCGTCACGGCCCATAATTCACTGCGGCATCGCAGTGCATTGCTTGCTGATGATTGGCCAAGCATGCACTATGACCCGCATGCTTGGCCAATCACAGCGCCGCCTGAACAGAGAGCCATAATTGGCCAAAGCCAAGGAGGCTTTGGCCAATTATGGCTCAGGGGATTTAGTACACGCCCCACACTATATAAGGCCGCCTGCACGGCGGCCCTGTGTAGTGTGTGTTCCGGCGTTCATTGAGAGAGAGAGAGAGACAGACAGTGTCATTTGATTTGAGTTAGATAGATTAGGCAGAACAGTCAGTCAGTTAGCTGCACTTACAGTGTATTGTGTATATATATGCATCCCAGGTGTTGCATATATATATATACACTGTATTCAGTTTAGCTAGATCCGTTCCTGTTATCTTCTAGACTATTTACATTTAGTGCAGTGCGTCCTGCTCACAGTGTTTAGCTAGATCCGTTCCTGTTATCTTCCTACTGACAGGCAGGCTTGTCTGGTTACAGTATATAAAGCTACCTGAAGAAAATTACTGGTGTTCTATTTGATCCTATTAGTACAACGGTCAGGCAGCTAGACTATTTACATTTAGTACAGTGCGTCCTGCTCACAGTGTTCAGCTAGATCCGTTCCTGTTATCTTCCTACTGACAGGCAGGCTTGTCTGGTTACAGTATATAAAGCTACCAGAAGAAAATTACTGGTGTTCTATTTGATCCCATTAGTACCACGGTCAGGCAGCTAGACTATTTACATTTAGTACAGTGCGTCCTGCTCACAGTGTTCAGCTAGATCAGTTCCTGTTATCTTCCTACTGACAGGCAGGCTTGTCTGGTTACAGTATATAAAGCTACCTGAAGAAAATTACTGGTGTTCTATCCCAGCTTAGTGCAGCTACAGGCCATTAGTATGTCTGGAAGGCCAAGAAGGAGAGGCAGACAGTCACAAGCCAATAAGAGAGGGCAAGCAGGCTCTGTGTCTAGTGCTGGTCGTGGAGACGGTGCATCCTCATCAGCACGTGGCCATGGGACACGCTTGGCCTTTTTTTCGGCAGCTGGCCGTGTTGAGCCGCAACATGCGGAAGACTTGGTCGAGTGGATGACCAAGCCGTCCTCATCCTCCTCATCCTCTCTCACCCATGCCCAGGGTGCTTTGTCTGGCAAAGCAGCGGCCTCTTCCCTCAGCTCAATGTCATCAGTGACTCCTTCCCTAGCTCCACCATGTCCTCATGAGGATTCCCTCGAACTGTTTGACCACAGTGTTGGGTACATGCTGCAGGAGGATGCCCAGCGTTTGGAAGGCTCTGATGATGATACTGAGCTCGATGAAGGCAGTAACATGAGCACGGACAGAGGGAGTGCCCAAGAAGGACAGCAATCTGGCAGTCATGCTCCCCCTGCTGCAGCATACTGCCAGGTTTGCTCCAGTGATGAGGAGGGAGGGGATGATGAGGTCACTGACTCAACGTGGGTGCCTGATAGGAGAGAGGAGGAGGAGGAGGAGGAGGCGGCACATCACCAACGAGGCAGGATGCCCTCCAGGGGCCAGCCTAAGGGCAGCACATTGACTGCATCACACCCCAAAGCTCCACATGTGCAGGACGCTGCAGTCTCTGCGCGTTATTCAAAAAGTTCTTTGGTGTGGGCCTTTTTTGAGACGAGTGCATCAGATCGCACCACTGCTATTTGCAACATATGTCTCAAGCGTATCTCACGTGGCCAAAACATCTCCCGCTTGGGTACCACATGCTTGACCAGACATATGTTGACCTGCCATGCAGTTCATTGGCAAGCGTATCTAAAGGACCCACACCAAAGAACAAAGAGGATCTCTCCTTGCTCCTCATCAGCTGAGATTTCCAACCCCACTAGACCTCCAGTCCTCTCTGAGACCTGCAGTGAGAGGAATGAAGGTGTAGAATTAGGTGTGCCACAGCCAAGTACTTGTGGGCAATCTGCTTTTGGTACACCGACGTCAGATTGTACCAGGCAAATTTCCCTGCCCCAGCTGCTGCACCGCCGAAAGAAGTTTGCTCCCAGCCATCCACGTGCCCAGCGGTTGAATGCTAGCTTGGCAAAATTGCTAGCACTTCAACTGCTGCCTTTTCAGTTGGTAGACTCTGCCCCCTTCCGTGAGTTTGTGGAATGTGCGGTTCCTCAGTGGCATGTACCCAAACGCCACTTTTTCTCACGGAAGGCGATTCCGGCTCTCTACCGGCATGTGGAAGGCAATGTCCATGCCTCGCTGGACAGGGCGGTCAGCGGTAAGGTGCATATTACCGCTGACTCATGATCCAGCAGGCATGGACAGGGACGTTACCTAAGTTTCACGGCACATTGGGTGACTCTGCTGGCAGCTGGGAAGGATGCAGGACCAGGGGAGCTTGGTTTTTTTTCCCCACGCCAGTGGGGGCCATGATCAGGGATGCATGCACTGTCCTGTCACCATTCGAGGAGGCCACGAGGATGGTGAGCAGTGACAGTGCATGCATCAGTGACACTGTCCCCCTTGTCCACCTGTTGGAGCACACGCTGCGTGGAATAATGGACAGGGCACTTGAGGCAGAACAGAGGCAGGAAGAGGAGGACTTCCTTAGCTCTCAAGGCCCCCTTTATCCAGACAGTGTTCCTGCGTGCCCGCCGATCACACAGGAAGAGGAGGAGGAGGAGGAGGAGGAAGATTGTGTCAGTATGGAGGTGGAGCCTGGCACTCAGCATCAGCAGCAGTCTTTAAGGGATCAGTCCCAAGAAACACATGGACTTGTACGTGGCTGGGAGGAGGTGGCTGCGGACGTTGTCCTTAGTGACCCAGAAGACTCCGGACCGAATGCCTCAGCAAACTTACGCTGCATGGCCTCCCTGATCCTGCAAAGCCTGCGTAAGGATCCTCGTATTCGTGGTATCAAGGAGAAGGACCAATACTGGCTGGCAACCCTCCTTGATCCACGTTACAAGGGTAAGGTTGCGGACCTTATCTTGCCATCGCAGAGGGAGCAGAGGATGAAACATCTTCGGGAGGCCTTGCAGAAAGGTCTGTGCAATGCGTTCCCAGAGACTGGGAGGTTACAAACTCCTGTTTCTGTACAACGTGTTGCTGAGGCTTCGGTCAGTCAAAGAAGGAGCGGTGGAGAAGGTGGCCGTCTGACCGATGCGTTCAGACAATTTTTTGGTCCGCAGCCCCAAGGTATGATCGGTTCCAGCAACCATCACCAGCGTCTGTTTTACATGGTGCAGGAATACCTAGGGGCAAGATCAGACTTGGACACCTTTCCCACCGAAAATCCTCTGGGTTACTGGGTCTTGAGGATGGATCACTGGCCAGAGCTTGCACAGTATGCAATTGAGCTACTGGCCTGTCCTGCATCCAGCGTTCTTTCGGAACGCACATTCAGTGCTGCTGGAGGCGTGGTAACCGATCACAGGGTGCGTCTGTCCACCAACTCGGTCGATCGGCTGACCTTCATAAAAATGAATCAGTCTTGGATCACCACCAGCTACCAAGCACCTGATGCTGATGTAACCGAATAATTTTTTTTGAAATCTCAGATCCCTTCAAAGACTGCCTATGCTGATGCTGAGTGACTATCCCTGAGTAATTATCCTCTTCCTCCTCAATCATCACGCTGATAGCTTATAAGAACATTTTTGGTTCTGGGCGCCACCACCAGTGCCTAAGGCACAATTTTTCAGCCCCTGTTTAACAGGGGCGTGTAATTACAATTTTTGATGCAATACTTTGCAGCAGGGCTCGTTCCTGCGTTCCAACTAGAGTGTCTGTGAGGGGTTGCAGTGTTGTGGCACCAGCACCAGTGCCTAAGGCCCAATTTTTCTGCCCCTGTCTAACAGGGGCGTGTAATTACAATTTTTGATGCAATACTTTGCAGCAGGGCTCGTTCCTGCGTTCCAACTAGAGTGTCTGTGAGGGGTTGCAGTGTTGTGGCACCAGCACCAGTGCCTAAGGCCTAATTTTTCAGCTCCTGTTCAACAGGGGCATGTAATTACAATTCTTGATCTAATATTTCACAGCAGGGCCCTGTGAGGGCTTACAGTGTTGTGGCCACAACAACACCTAAGGCCCAAATTTCTGCTGAGTATATAGGGCAGGACCCTACTTTCAAACATCTAACTTACAAACGACTCCTACTTGCAAACGGAAGGAGACAACAGGAAGTGAGATGAAATCTACCCCTAGGAAGGGAAATTCTCTCCTGTAAGAGTTAATATGGGAAAACAATTTCTCCTTTCCACTGATGCTTTCCAATCCTTGTTCCACAAAAAACCCAAATTTTCAAAAAACATTTTTCATTGGGACAAAAAGTGAGGTGAAATCTTCTGAAGAGGAGGAAAGACAGCAAAACAAATGTCACAGGGGTGATAACCCTTAGCTATGTTTTCCAAAAAGCTTAAAAAAGATTTTTTGGCTGGAGCTAAACGCGTTAAAAATGTACCCGTTCAAAATTACAAAGAGATTCTACTTAACAACAAACCTACAGTCCCTGTCTTGTTTGCACCGCCTGTATACTGCTGTTCAGAGTATATAGGGCCTTTCCTTATTTTAATTTGGGTGCGGGGTTCCCCTTAATATCCATACAAGACCCAAAGGGCCTGATAATGGACTGGGGGGTACCCATGCCGTTTGTCTCACTGATTTTCATCCATATTGCCATGACCCGACATTACATTAAACCCGCAGTTTTAAATGAGATTTTTTCCTTTAAAAATGACATTTGGTGGAGGGACTGTTCTAAACACGGGAAACACGCGTCACTTTACAGGCATCCTATAGACACCCCCCAGGTACGATATTTAAAGGAATATTTCACTTTTTTTTTTTACTTTAAGCATCATTAAAATCACTGCTCCCAAAAAAACGGCCGTTTTTAAAAGTTTTTTTTGCATTGATACATGTCCCCTGGGGTAGGACCCGGGTCCCCAAACCCTTTTTAGGACAATACCATGCAAATTAGCCTTTAAAATTAGCACTTTTGATTTCGAACGTTCGAGTCCCATAGACGTCAATGGGGTTCTAACGTTCGTGCGAACTTTCGGTCCGTTCGCAGGTTCTGGTGCGAACCGAACCGGGGGGTGTTCGGCTCATCCCTAGTCACCAGTACAGTATTTGTAAATTGAAATCATATCCCCTCTCAAGCGTCTCTTCTCCAGAGAGAATAAGTTCAGCGCTCGCAACCTTTCCTCATAACTAAGATCCTCCAGACCCTTTATTAGCTTTCTTGCCGTTCTTTGTACTCGCTCCATTTCCAGTACATCCTTCCTGAGGACTGGTGCCCAGAACTGGACAGCATACTCCAGGTGTGGCCGGACCAGAGTCTTGTAGAGCGGGAGAATTATCGTTTTATCTCTGGAGTTGATCCCCATTTTTAATGCCAATATTCTGTTTGCTTTATTAGGAGCAGCTTGGCATTGCATGCCATTGCTGAGCCTATCATCTACTAGGACCCCCAGGTCCTTTTCCATCCTAGATTCCCCCCAGAGGTTCTCCCCCCAGTGTATAGATTGCATTCAGATTTTTGCCACCCAAATGCATTATTTTACATTTTTCTACATTTAACCTCATTTGCCATGTAGTCGCCCACCCCATTAATTTGTTCAGATCTTTCTGCAGCATATTTGGAAAATACAGAATCGCAGTATATATAAAATATGCAAAGTGGTTGGAGGGAAGCTTCAGAATGACAAAGATGTTTTTATTACAAATTATGTGAGCAGACTGCAGTTCCTCTTTAACTACAAGGAAAAAACATGTGTTCATGTGTATAAGGTTTACCCATAATCCCATGTTTTTTCTCACACAGTTAAGAGGGAGAATCTGCTGCTGCTGAAAAGTTACTTTTTTAATCAAGCTAAATCCTATATTATTATGCTATATCTTATAACATAATTATGTATCATTTATCTATTTACTGTGAAATTACTAGTTGGAAGTTATAACTTCAAACTTCAGTAATTTGTCCGTTAAGCCACCTGCTTGAGTAGAGATTTAGAAAATATAGTAAATTACCTTAAAAACAATATATAATAATTATTTGTATATTATTAACCCCTTGCCACCCAGGCCAATTCTGACACTTCTCTCCTACATGTAAACATCATCTTTTTTTGCTGGAAAATTACTCAGAACCCCCAAACATTTATATATATATAGAGATAGATAGATAGATAGATAGATAGATAGATAGATAGATAGATAGATAGATAGATAGATAGATAGATAGATAGATAGATAGATAGATAGATATACTTTTTAGCAGACAACCTAGGGAATAAAATGGTGGTCGTTGCAACCTTTTATGGCACATGGTATTTGCGCAGCAATTTTTCAACAACTTTTTTTTTTTTCTAAAGAAACTGTTTCATAGTTTAAAAAAAAAAAAACCCACTAACGTTAGCCCATTTTTTTAAATGTATTGTGAAAAATTATGTTATGCCGAGTAAATAGATACCTAACATTTCACGCTTTAAAATTGCGCACACTTGTGGAATGGCGCCAAGCTATCTAGATAGATAGATAGATAGATAGATAGATAGATAGATAGATAGATAGATAGATAGATAGATAGATAGATAGATAGATAGATAGATAGATAGATAGATAGATAGATAGATAGATATACTTTTTAGCAGACAACCTAGGGAATAAAATGGTGGTCGTTGCAACCTTTTATGGCACATGGTATTTGCGCAGCAATTTTTCAACAACTTTTTTTTTTTTCTAAAGAAACTGTTTCATAGTTTAAAAAAAAAAAAACCCACTAACGTTAGCCCATTTTTTTAAATGTATTGTGAAAAATTATGTTATGCCGAGTAAATAGATACCTAACATTTCACGCTTTAAAATTGCGCACACTTGTGGAATGGCGCCAAGCTATCTAGATAGATATCTAGATAGATAGATAGATAGATAGATAGATAGATAGATAGATAGATAGATAGATAGATAGATAGATAGATAGATAGACTTTTTAGCAGACACCCTAGGGAATAAAATGGTGGTCGTTGCAACCTTTTATGGCACACGGTATTTGCGCAGCAATTTTTCAACAACTTTTTTTTTTCTAAAGAAACTATTTCATAGTTTAAAAAAAAAACCCCCACTAACGTTAGCCCATTTTTTTTACAGTAATGTATTGTGAAAAATTATGTTACGCCGAGTAAATAGATACCTAACATGTCACGCTTTAGAATTGCGCACACTTGTGGAATGGCGCCAAGCTTCAGTACTTATAAATCTCCATAGATGAGGCTTTACATTTCTTTACAGGTTACATGCTTAGAGTTACAGAGGAGGTCTAGTGCTAGAATTATTGCTCTCGCTCTAACGATCGCGGCGATACCTCACATGTGTGGTTTGAACGCCGTTTACATATGCTAAAACAAGTCCTTATGTTGGATAAATTAGTAAACTATGAGAACTAATGAAGGTGCTATATATAATCTATATAATGAGAGAATGGTTCAGGTTCTATTCTTTTATTGTATAGATTATATATGGCACTTTCATTAGTTCTCATAGTTTACCAATCAAACCAACGTAAGGACTTGTTTTAATAAAATCAGGACTGTTGGTAGCTATATAGAGCACAGTGTAATTTCTATTTTTTATTTCTGCATTCTATAACAGCCCTGTACTTGACCAGTGAAATCTCAGCATTTACAGGGCTGTTACAGAAGGCAGAAATAAAAAATAAAAATCTGCTGTCCAATAGATTCCTTTCACCAGACACTTATTTGTCTGGGGGAATCTGATTGGCTGCACTGAAGCGCTGTTTTTTTTTTTTTTTCAATAGATTTTATTGAAAGAAATTGCAGTACAAGATATAATAATGACGAAAAGACATTTTCATATTTCCCTAGGCATATACAATGTTGACTAGGCGTTGTGGATTGTAAAACAGGAGTGATAATAAACAACATTATTTAAGAAGAACTTCCGAGCAGAGATAACTGGATGGATCATCTGTGGAGGATCCCTAAACTACAAGGTGGAAAAAAGAAAAGGAAAAGGAGAAAGGGGGGAGGCATACAGCAACTACACTTTAGAATGCCACTAGGACTGTGACTGAAGTCATGAGCTGGGTGCTCTCGATTGGGATGCCGGTGATTGGGATACCGCTAAGGAAGGAGGATGATCAAGCTGGATGACGTTGAGGACCTCGAGTCCCACTAGGAGAGAGTCAGTTGTTGGGGTTGTCCTCTTTCCCGGGTGGTGTGGGGAGAGACCCATAGTACGAGAAAGACTTTTCAAAGTTATCGAGTTCCTCTTGAGTGTCGATTTCATGAAGGCCTGCCACCTGGGAGGCTTTTTCTAAGGACCATCATTACTTTTCGGAAATTTAACATGGCTGTTCTTCCTTTCACGAAACCTGACTGAGTGGGGTGTATCATAAAAGGAATGATGGTGGCAAGTCTGGTGGCAATAAATTTTCGTCTAGGTTTAAAAGTGATATGGGCCTATAGGAGCCCGATTAAAGGGGGTCTTTTTTTTTCTTATAAAATAATTTGATGATGGCTAGGTAAGTATGGGCCACCTGACCATATGCCCCTGTAGACATTGAGGAGGGTGGGCTCTGTTATTTTTTGTAGGGTTTTATAGAATTCCCCTCTAAACCCATCAGGGGCCCGGTGCTTTAGAGGGAGCTAGATTTTTGAATGGTTGCAGTCATTTTGGATAAGGAAAAGGGTGCATTTAAGGCCTCAAGTTGGGAGGGGGTGACCGCTGGTAGAGATATTTTATCGAGGAAAGACTGTGCAACTTTTTTGGTCTATGGGGTCAGTGGCATACAGGGATGAATAGTATTGATCTCCTGTTGCGAGGTTTTAATGGTCCCTGAGGTGTATCGTAGAGAGGTGATATGGGTAGGTCGGTAAGGGCCTTTGCAAAGCCTTACCTGCAATATGCCTGCTTTGTTGCCAGATTTATGGAGAGTGGCATCCATATGGGCCTTTATGTCAGTTCGAGCGTGTCTGCCTGCCATTACGTTCTGTTTTCAGGGGAGTCTAGGGCATGTAGAGAACGTTGTGTCAGTGAGAGTCTGAAACTAGCCGTCTTATAATTTGCTAGGGTGTGTTTTTTGTAAGAGGCGGCATATGAAATGATCCGGCCTCGAAGGAAAGCCTTGCCAGCTTCCCAAAAAAGGTTTGGGTTGTCAGTGTGAGATGAATTGGCTGAAGAAAAGTCTTTCCATGCTTCCTCCATGTATGATTGGAAATCAGATTTGTTGTGGAGATAAGATGGAAAACGCCAAATTCTGGGGTTAGGATGGAGGTCGGGGTTGTCAAAAGGTACTGAAATTGGGGCGTGGTCTGATTTGGCTATGTCATGGATATCTGCTCCAGAGATCATTGGGACAAGGCTGTCAGTACAAAAAGGTAGTCGATTCTGGTGAAGACGTTATGGGGAGTAGAGTAAAAAGTCAATACCCTGTCCGCTGGGTGTAAAAGTCGCCAAATGTTATGAAAATGGAGAGAGTAAATTGTAGATGCGAAGTGCGTTAAGTCATATGTTTTGGGTGGTTCGTGAGGGCCTTTGGGCGTGGATCTATCATCTGTCGGGTGTAGTGTAGAAGTCACCCCCAACTATATGAGGGATATGCAGGGTGTTTAGTAACCTAATGGAGATCTTGCCAAAGAATTGTTTTCCGGGGCTATTGGGGGCGTAAATATTGGGATATCACAAGATCTCTGTTCCCTAATCGGATATGTGCAGTGAGGAAACGGACCTGGCTGTCGGGTTCTACAGACACGACTTCACAAGAAAGGTTTTTTTTTTTTTTAATCAGGATGAGAACCCCGGCTTTGCGTCCAACTACAACGAATACCAGGACAGTGCACACCCACAGCTTTTTCATGCAATGAAAGTCGAGGGACGATAGGTGGGACTCCTGAAGTAGGGCAATGTTGGTTTTAAGTCTCTTAAGATAGCAAAGTATTTTAAGTCTCTTGATGGGGAACCTAAGCCCTTCTACGTTCCAAGAGCTGATTTTCATGGGGGGACAATTGAGGGGGATTTGGGCTGGTATTATGGTGGTGTTGGATTTTGACCTGAAGGGAGGAACTGTTACATTAAACATAATACAAAACATAATACAAAACATTGAAAGAACTTCACTTTTTACCGCATGGGTTCACTGTATAGACCAGCTCCCAGTACTAACCCGAATGATGCAGCGGAGGCTTTCTCATAATGTCAATGATATCTTTTGCAGCAAGCTTGGGTTGTGTTTAAGGGAGGGAGGTAGCTGTATGCAGTGAGGCCACAGAGGACATTTCAGAGAAAAGGAGAGTAGGATTAAAGATGGTACAAATAATACCAAGGCCTGCCAATGTGTTGGAGGCTATAACAGTGGAAAACGCTTGTGCTGGTGGAAGTCAACCTGAGATAACCAACAAGGGAGCTTACATGTACCCGTTTGTTGTCGGAGCGGATTTTTGCGTCTAACGATTCAACGAGGAGTAGAACGATGGTCAGATCCAGAGTATTTGAGACACTTTGGAGAGTCTTTCTGTGGGCTTCTTTGATCCAGAGGAGGCAACTCTGGATGAGGAGTTGGAGTGTGAATCTGCGTGTAGTGTACGCAAGAAGACTTCCACTGAAGGATCCTGGAAGGAGAGCTGGTCCCTGTTGGGAGCTATAAGGGAAAGCTAGAGTGAATTTTACTTGTCGCTGGTGGAGTTCCGTGCAGACGTGTTGAAAAGCTTTCCTTTTTTTGGAGACTTCAATGGAGTAGTCCGCAAAAATCAGAACCTTGATTCCATCTATCTAAAGAGATCTGGAGGATGGCGGCTAATAATAATTTAAGTATTTAGTGATGATCGGGCAAGGAGACTTGCGTTCGGTGGCGAATGCTCCCATGCGGTGGGCTCATTCTACTGTGCAGGGACAAGGGAGGCCTAATGCTTCTGGGTTGTGCCTGGCACAGAATTCCGTAAGGACTAACGCTTGGAGAGATTCTGGGATGCCTGCAAAGTGCAGATTACTCCTTCTGGATCTATTTTCCAAATCGTCCAGCTTCTGGAGTACATATTGATTGGTTTTGTCCTGTGCCTGTTCTGTGGCTTGAGCCTGGTATAGCTATTCTTCTATATTGGAGAGGTGATGTTCTGTATCATTTAGCCTGGTTGTGTGTTCCCCCAGTTGTTTTTTGATCTGCCTCATCCCTGCATTCACTGCCTTCTCCACTGAGGCAGCTGACATGGGGGTTACATGTGCGAGGCTCTGAGGAAGAAGGCACGTCCTTCGAAACGCGTCAGCCAGCAGCTGTCTGCACACCTTGTCCCTAGGTCTGGAGACTGCAATTGGTGCACTTATCACCATTACCATTTATGCGTGATTTTCATCTACCCTTGTGAGTAGTATTTTATATGTTCTTTTGTAATAAACTTTTTAAAGATAAGGCACAAGGCCGGTGCGCCCTTTCTTTTCTGTTTTTTGTCTGATTGTTAGGATATCCCTATCCTTGAGGGCAGCAAGGCTGAAAGCTTCCATCCATCTTAAACTTTGAACTGTCGGCTTGCACACTTATGTGCAGGAGTGTTTGTTTTTGTTGCATGTGCTGCCACTGCCTGAGCTATGCGCTCAGTACTGTTGTCTCCTTGGTGTGAGGAGGAGGAGGCTTGGTGTGAGAAGGCTGTGCTGCTGCTTACTTCCATATCCGGCGCGTCTGCCATTTGATCAGACAAGGCCGATGCCTGGGCCTCAATTTGCGACCTCGGGCCGGGTTTTTTTCACAAAATGGTTCATTGATGTGCGGGGGGTTACCCGAAGGGGCTGCGGGCAGCGGTGGAGGGTCGAGCAGGTTTTATAGGCCGTTTTGAGGGTCGTGCTGCGGGAGCTGATGAGGGAGACAGCCACTCCATGCGGCGCCGAAACTGGAAGTCTTTCGTGGGTTTTTAAGCGTAAGCCAATTGGCTGAAGATGAAATTTTTCATCTCACAGTGCTGAGCTAGGCTGTGGGGGTTTATTCATTAAATTGTGATGTGGGGGTTTATTCACTAAATAGTGTTGTGAGATTTATTCACTAAATGATTATCAGGGTGTGCACTAAGCACCCTCAGAAAGATCCCTCTGTGCATCTGACTCTGATACTAGCCAGTGCCACACCAGCCACTGACCTCACCGCACGTCCTTTCTGAGATGCTGGCTGGAGCACTGAGCCTTAATGAAGGTGGAAGTTTAAGTCCTTGAAACGTGTTGGTGCTTTTTTCTAAACTCTTTTAATGTGCAATAAAGATTTACTGGACATACATTATTTCTGTGGTGCTCCCATCTTAAATGTCATGATTACATAATAAATATAAATATACCACCAATATGTGCTGGCATGACGTCAGAAGGCACGCTCCGACCAACATGTTTGGTACGAAAGCAGATCTTCAGGGTTTGCAGAACCAGGTTAGGCATCTGATGGCCCTCTGATGGCCCATAGATAGTCTGGTTGCATTGCAGATTAAGAAACTGTTAGGAACTGAGAATCAAAGTAGGTAGGCTGACAATGAGTTCCTTGTGTCACACCAAAGAGCGCCGGTTGGTGGATCAGTAGTCAGCTCATTGAACCCCGAAATAGATATTGCGCCTGTAGTCACCCCCCAGAGGCCCCTGCAAAAGAACTTTGCTGCAAATTTAATTTGAAGGTACAGTACCTTGAAAAAGTATTCATACCCCTTGACATTTTCCACATTTTGTCATATTACAACCAAAAACGTAAATATATTTTATTGGGCTGCTTGTTCCAAGCAGCCCGATGGGCAAAATGAAGAGATTCCATTTCAATGGAAATTTTGCAACAATATTATACCAGAATGACTTCACTCACCCCTACCAAAGACTGATGCAAATAGTAATCCAACGTCTGAAGCCCTAGAGCTCCCATCACCTCTGTAGTTATGCCCAGGGCTTTTCCTCAAAGGGTAGACGCAGGAACCCCCACTTCTGATTCACTACTTGTCACCGCCTCCTACACACCTCAGAGCACCATCCCTTCGTTCCACCCCCTACCCACCTCCCAGTACCACTTCTTTTTAGAGAATACAAAACCAAGTATCATTTTGTGGTGCTAAGTAATTTTTATGGAATGTCCCCTGCTGCCAGCAATAAAAGATCCCCTCCAGCAACAATAGATCCCCAGCAACATCAGATCTTCCCCACAACAAGTGACCCCCCCATCAACAATGGACCCCCTGCAACCAGATATCACCCCAGCAACAATAGACCACCAACAGCAACAACAGATCTCCCAGCAGCCAGCATCAGTAGACCTCTCCCTCAATAGTAGATCCCTCCAAGCAGCAATTGACCCCCAGGTACATAAGACCCCCCCCCCCCTTAGCAACAATATATTCTCACCAGCAACAATAGACCCTCCCGGCAACAATAGACCCCCATGCAAAAAACCCCCTCCAGCAGCCAGCCTCAACAGATCCTCCAGCACACCCCAGCACCCTAGTGCTGGAGGTGCTGGAACTGCGTTTCCCACATTCCCATTGAAAAAAAGCCCTGGTTATGCCATAGATAATCTTTTTGTGCAGAGTTTGTCTTTAATCCAGATTTTTTTTTTTTTTTAATAGCTACAATGGAAGTCAGCTTGCAGACTTCCCATCCAGAAACACATCATTTAGCAGTAAAGTAGCATCTTGTGTATGCATGTGTCAAAGTGTTACAATAACAATCTCACATTCGAGGAAGTGGTGACAGGCTGAGATGACAGCTTGTTCTCTTTCTGTATCTTTGCAGTAAACACCCCCATTGCTCACTAATGGATGGATAAGATGCGCCTGTTTGTTGTGATACACTCAGGATGAGAATGTGCGTCGAGAGCCCGGTGCAGATCGATTTAGGGCAAAAAACATCTCCACTTTGCTAGTGTCAGGGTACAAAGGACTATTAAAGGGCAACCGGAGTGTCATTTGCAGCAAGTACACATTTGGATACGTTATTATATTGTACACATGAAAGAAATTTTTGAAGTGGCTTTCAGGCTTTTACTTCCATTCTGCTCTAAATTCTCCATCAACCCCATCTTTTCTGACTCACATCCTCCTCCATTTCTCCTCCTTCCTTGAGACCCCCCTCCACCCCATACATAAAAAAAAAATTCCTTATACATACCTTCCATCTAGCAGTATTCTGGCCCTTCACAGTGGCATACTTGGTCCGTCTTCTTTTCAGTGCTGGCATTCAACGGTTCTTATCGCTATGCAGAGCAACAATCGTGTAGTGATAAATAAGTATTAGCGAAGTGCTCCACTCTGTTCACAACCTATAAATATGTATAAAATGGCACAATGTCATGCAAATAATCGCAAAACAAGTTATTAATAAACTTTCATCTGCCTCATACAACGGACATGCAAATTATAAGAGGAAACTTCATAGTGTAAACTGCTTCATTTTTTTTTAAATAAAGGATAAAATAACACTCGCAGAGTAAAAAGTCACAACACGTGTGTGGTAAATGCACAGTTGGATCTCTCAGTCACAAGTCAGGCATCGGCAAGATGGCGCCTGGTCCCCAGCCACTGTGATGATGTCACTCCGTCTTTGGTGATATGGTACCTTGAGTTATTAGTTACCAGTCCCTGAGCTACTCATTTTGGATTTTAACGGTCACCTGTTATAGATAGGCAACTCCTATCCTCATATTGTTTAGTGGTTCCAAATTAATAATAACTACTGCAGTAAGGAACAGGCACAAAAAGATACACTCAGCATCTTTCTAAATAATTGTTCTGTTCAGCGCAATTGAGCTTTTTTATACACATACTTACGTAGCTATGACAATAATGTTACAATTGTACTTTTATGGCAAAACAAGAGGCGTAACATAAGCAGGATAAATGCAGTTGTTTTACTGCAGTATATTTAAGTGCGTTAGTGCACTTTTACTGCAGTATATTTAAGTGTGTTAGTGCACTTTTGCTGCAGTATATTGATGTGCACCCATACAGTTTTCCTGCAGTATTTTGTAGTGTGTCAGTGGAGTGTGTCTGTGTAGTGAGTACTCAGGTTGAAGTGCACCAAACACCACTTTCCACTGATTAAAGTGCACATTTTCCCTTCTCTATTACATTTCATAATAAGCCCCCCTCATTTTGTCTGGGAGGCCAACAAGGAGAGGCAGACATTTCTATGGCACTGTGAGGGGGCAAGCAGCATCTGTGTCCACAGACAAAGGTGGACATGGTCTGTCCTCAGGTAGGGCACCATTTACTCTGTTTAGTGATGTTGCCGTGCAATCCAGCCACAGCATGCAGAGGAGGTGTTGGACTGGCTTACTAAACCATCCTTATCCTACTCACCCAAGCAGAGACTAGCACACAGTCCCCTGCAGCTGCCAGAGAGACTTATTCTATCTCCTCATCCACAGCTACTGCCATAGCCCCACCATCAGGCATGGAGGAGTCAGCTGAGTTATTTAAACACAGAGTCAGCCACTTGCTCATTAACAATGCAATACTTGATTATGATGTTGGTTCTGAGGTTGAGGAAGATAGGAACATGAGCCTACAGAGAGGGGAGAACACTGGTACACAAATTGGCAATCATGTTCCCATTATTCTATCTCCTCGTCCACAGCTACTGCCATAGCCCCACCATCAGGCATGGAGGAGTCAGCTGAGTTATTTAAACACAGAGTCAGCCACTTGCTCCTTGACAATGCAATACTTGATTATGATGTTGGTTCTGAGATTGAGGAAGATAGGAACATGAGCCTACAGAGAGGGGAGAACACTGGTACACAAATTGGCAATCATGTTCCCCCAGCCACAGCGTATTGCCAAGTTGGCTCCAGTGATGATGAGGATGGAGGGGAGGATGATGATGAGGTCACTGATGTGTCTTGGGTGCCGGATAGAGCAGAGGAGGAAAGTGAGGGTGAGGCACAACCCCAATGAGGCAGCCATCATAGAGGAGTAGAGAGCAGCCACCCCATTCCATCACATTGTGGAGCTGTTACCTCCCTGCCCACTTCCCACAGCTCAGCTGTCTGGACCTTTTTTAGCACATGTGCAGCCAATAGCACCGTTGCAATCTGCAAACTTTGCTTCCAGCAAAACACTGGGGCAAAAACACCAGCCATTTGGGTACCACATGCTTGACAGGGCATTTAACATCCCACCACTCAGCCTGTTGGTAAGAGCACCTGAAAGCCATGCAAAAGGGACACAATTCTGCTCCTCCTCACTCCTCACCTTTCAGGTCTACCCCCACTGTATCTCATGACCTCTAAGCAGCCTCCACTGACAGGGATGATGGTATTGCGAAGGGTATTACAGGTCCTTGCAGCACACCTGCCAGCAGCACACCACCAGCTGAAGACTATAGTAGGCAAATTTCTTTGCCCCTGCTGCTGCAGCGAAAAAAAAAAATCCAGTCTCTGCCACTCGCCAGTTGTAGAAATTTCAGGAGGTCATACACAGCCGCTCAAGGTCCGCTTTATGCAGACACCATTCTTGTGATGCCACAGAACACACAAAAGGAGGAGGAGGATTCTGGCAGTTTTGGAGGCATTGAAGCAGAGGAAGACATATGCCAAACCTTAACAGATGGTTTTACGTCCCCAGAACCCTTGGGAGTAGTACGTATCTGGGAGGAGGCAGTTCCAGATACTGTAATCCTCAGTGACCCGAGAACTCTGCTTCTCATGCCAAACTTGCGGTGCATGGGCTCCCTCATTTCTAATAGCCTGCAAAAGGACCCGAGAATTTGTGGCATCAAGGCGAAGAATCAATATGGGTTGGCAACAGTGGCAGTGCGTCCATTAAGGGCGCACGGGCACCGCCCCCTCTCTCCAGCCACCCCCTCTATGACCAATAGATAGATTGATGCATTGCACCTGCCCACAATTGACGGGTTGTCAACTCCAGGATTAGGGTGTGCCCAGGCACACCTGGCACACCCCCTGCGCACGCCTATGCCCAAAGCCCAATTTTTCCACACCTGTTACTTCTATCCAAAGTCTGCGAAACAGACACTATAATTTAGCAAAAAAAAAAAATCACTAATTTTGTTCCGAGTGCACTAAATTGTGGCCTCATCCTGCAGACTGGCTCCCCAAGCCGTTATTTATAAAATATATGCTGAAGGCTCTAATTGGCTTCAAAAAGGGTGGGCTTGGGGTGCAGAGCACTGTGCCCCGAGCCCACCCACTGGTGTGACATTAGCAAATTAATATTCACTAATGTCTTTCTGCTTCTCTTAGGACTCCTGGCCAATCAGGTCTAAGGACCCACATCCTGTTCAGCCAGGAGGAGAAGCAACGGCCACGGCTCGGCCCTTCCCTCCACACACCTCCATGCATAAGGTAAGGTCATGCGTTGCCACCTTCCTGATCCCGGCAAACAAACCTGGGGGGCCAGGTTTGTTTGCGGCCCCCACCCCCAAAAAAATGTTTCGAGCACCAGCCACCACTGAGGTTTAGTAAAACTTTGAAGTGGAACTAAGGTTCTTCTGTAACGAATGGCGAGCAGGTAGGCTTTTATTGAAGCAATGACAGCATCCTATTCTTCAGTGGTACAGCAAGCCCCTTGTGTTTCAGCATTGTTGTAGATATGAAAATAGACTTTGAAGGCCTCTGAAGGCAAATTCTGCATTCAACTGTCATCATGCATCAACTAGAAGATTTGGATAGAGTGGCGAGAGTCTCAGATTTTTATTGCCACCTGTGTCCCCACTGGAGAGATCCACCTTTCCTATATAAACTGATAAGCCATGTCACTGTAGCTAAAAGTGACGGGAATCCAACATTTGGAGTTGTCCCATGAGTAGGAATAAATGATCTTCCAGCGGAGAAACTTGTTCTGTTGACATCTGTCTTAAAGCAGATTTTCTTCTCTTTAGAGAGATTTCCTTTGAAGTCAATACTTCTTAAACTCCATCCTACGCGTTTCACCTGAAAAGGACGTTATCAGGGGATTCATCAGAAAGGTAGAAGTTAGAAGCTGCCTGCTCTGTGCTAGTGTTGGCATTTTAAGCTTTAGATTAGTTTTTATATATTATTTGCGCTATTAGAGTTCCATTATCCTCTTTATATGGGACATTTATCTGGTAGTTGATAAAATTGCTTAAAGTGGAGGGCCACCCTGAAAAAAAAAAATTCACCAAAAATCCTAAAAAAAATAAAAAAAAAACATTTGCAAAAAAAAAAATTTTAAACGTACCTAAACCCTTGTTGCTAGGCAGTCTTCCTAATCTGCCTCTTTCTATTCCGTGGCGTGTTCTGCTCCTCGGTGAGCGGCCCCGTTGTCTTCTGGGAACTGTGTGTGTTCCCAGAACACCACGGGGCCATTCACAGAGAGCCGCGCCGTTCGCGCGTGCGCAGTAGGAAACTGGCAGTGAAGCCGCAAGGCTCCACTGCCTGTTTCCCTTACCTAGGATGGCGGTACCGGGACCCGAGAGCTGAGGGACGGGTCGGCCTTGGGCGGCCGACATCGCGGGCACCCAGGACAGGTAAGTACTTATTTAAAGTCAGCAGCTACAGAGTTTGTAGCTGCTGACATTTACATTTTTTTTTAATGTCCGGAATCCCGCTTTAAAGGGGTTCTAAAGTCAGAAAGTTTTTTTTACCTTAATGCATTCTGTGCATTAAGATAAAAAAAAAAACCTTCTGTGTGCTGCAGCCCCCCTCGGCCCCCCTAATACTTACCTGAGCCCATCTCGATCCAGTGATGTTGCACGAGAGACTTGGCTGTTCGGGACTCACCTCCTCATTGGCTGGAACAGCAGCGGGGGCGCCATTGGCTCCCGCTGCTGTCGATCAAAGTCAGTTAGCCAATGAGGAGAGAGAGTGGGCGGGGCCAGGCCATGGCTCTGTGTCTGAATGGACACACAGGGCAGTGGCTCGGCTCTGGTGCTCCCATAGCAAGCTGCTTGCTGTGGGGGCACCCGGCAGGGGCCAGAAGTGCCAAAGAGGGACCCAGTACCGGGACAAGGCCATTTAGAGCCCAGGGTGAACATGCCAAACTGTGCCCCCCCCTCCCCCAAGATGTATGAGCGTTCGGTGTCAGCAAAAAACTTCCAAAATATATTGAGGAAAGGAGAGCGCACCGACCGTGTGCATTACCAAAGATAAAATGTATTAAAAGTGTAACAGCAATAGTAATACTCACAAACAAAGGTGATAAAAAGGCTTGTCAGAACACCAGCAAATAGAACCGTGTCTCTAGCAAAAAACTTCTAACAAACAAACTGAGCACTAATCTGCATGCTTACTCCCTAAGCAAAAAATTCCCCCTCCTCCCAGTACAAATCCACCCCCCTGCTGAAATCACCCATCTCAGCACAAAATCTTTGTCCCCCCCCCATTCTCATAATCCCCCCTCTCAGCTCTAAATGCCCCCCAAAAAAATCACCCCTCCTAGCACAAATCCTCTACCCCTAAAATTTCCCCTCCTAGTACAAATTCCCTTCAAATCCCCCCACCCAGCACAAATCTTCTTCCTCCCCCATCCCTCTCCCAACAAAAATCCCCCCAAATCACCACTCTTAGCAAACCCCATATTTCCCCTAATAGAACAATACTTACCCCCTGCAGCCCCCCAAATTCTCCCTTCCAAACCCAATCCCCCCCCCAATCACCTTGTGGCGCCCCCCCCCCCCACATTACACCATACCACAGTGCCCAGGGCAGCTGTCCCTTCTGCCAGCCACTTGTTCCGTCCCTGGAGGGACCCGAGAAGAGAAGGATCTGGGCTGCAAAATCATTACACAGAGTAGATAAGTATGACATGTTTGTTATTTAAAAAAAACAAAAAAAAAAAAAAACAGAGACTTTAGCATCACTTAAACCACCTGACCTCCTGAAAATGTACCACCCCTCCCCCCCCCCCACCATTTTTTGCAATACGGCAACATGCAACACTGTACCCAAATAAAATTTATATCATTTTTTTTCCCCACAAATAGAGCTTTCTTTTGGTGGTATTTTATTTGCGTTTTTTTTTGAGCTATAAACAAAAAAAGACCAACAATTTTGAAAAAAACCCCCAATATTTTCTACTTTCTGCAATAAAACATCCATTCAAAAAGAAAATTGACATATTTTTACATCCCTTGTAATAGAAAGCATGACAGGACCTCTTAAATATGAGATTTGGGGTCAAAAAGGCCTCAGATCTCATATTTAGACTAAAATGCAATAAAAAAAAAAAATGACATTTGAAAAAAAAAAAAATTCTACTTTAACTACTTAACGACCGCGCTATAGCCGAATGATGGCTACAGTGTGGCTCGATAACTCTGGGAGGGCCTACATTGACATCCTCCCAAAATCTTGCTCCCGCGCGCCCCCTGGGGAGCGCACCCAGGAACACCCGTGACCGCCGGGTCCGCGCTGACAGCGGCCGTTTACCGTCAAATGACAGAGCGATCACAAACAAACCGGCGTCATGTCCGGTTCCTCTCTCCCCTCTCTGTACAGATCGATACGGAGAGGGGAGAGGGGAGAGATCAGATGCTGCAGCAGCGCTGTGGGCTGGATGTGTAGTGCCCACAGTGCTGATTTGTGCCCACTAGAGGCCATTCTCAGCCCGCCATCCATCCATCCATACTCAGTCCGCCATCCATCCATCCATACTCAGTCCGCCATCCATCCATCCATACTCAGTCCGCCATCCATCTGTCCATACTCAGCCCACCATCCATACTCAGTCCGCCATCCATCCATCCATACTCAGCCCACCATCCATCCATACTCAGTCCGCCATCCATCCATCCATACTCAGCCCGCCATCCATCCATCCATACTCAGTCCGCCATCCATCCGTCCATACTCAGTCCGCCATCCATCCATCCATACTCAGCCCGCCATCCATCCATCCATACTCAGTCCGCCATCCATCCGTCCATACTCAGTCCGCCATCCATCCATCCATACTCAGTCCGCCATCCATCCGTCCATACTCAGTCCGCCATCCATCCATCCATACTCAGCCCGCCATCCATCCATCCATACTCAGTCCGCCATCCATCCGTCCATACTCAGTCCGCCATCCATCCATCCATACTCAGCCCACCATCCATCCATACTCAGTCCGCCATCCATCCATCCATACTCAGCCCACCATCCATCCATCCATACTCAGTCCGCCATCCATCCATCCATACTCAGTCCGCCATCCATCCGTCCATACTCAGCCCGCCATCCATACTCAGCCCGCCATCCATCCATCCATACTCAGCCCGTCATCCATCCATCCATACTCAGCCCGCCATCCATCCATCCTCAGCCATCCATCCATCCATCCATCCATCCTCAGCCAGCCATCCATACTCAGCAATACTCAGCCATCCATCCATGCTCAGCCTTCCATCCATACTCAGAAATACTCATCCATGCTCATTCATCCATCCATACTCAGCAATATTCATCCATCAATCCATGCTCAGCCACCCCATCCACCCCCATCCATACTCAGCAATACCCAGCCATCCCATCTGTACCCAGCCATCCCATCCGTACCCAGCTGTACCCAGCCATCCCATCCGTACCCATTCATCCCATCCGTACCCAGTCATCCCATCCACACTCAGCCACCCCCTTCCACGGCTCATCCATCCCCATTCATGCTCATCCATGCCACATCAGTTCTTATCCATGCCACATCCATGCCACTAGAGTGCCTCACAAAAGTGTAATAGGTAGTCAAATTAGATTTGACATTTATGCCCCTAGAATGCCTGGAGGTGCTCCCTGCATGTTGGGCCTCTCTATGTGGCCAGGCTGTGTAAAAGTCTCACACATGTGGTATTGCCGTACTCAGGAGGAGTAGGATAATCTATTTTGGGGTGTAATTTTTGGTATTTACATGCTATGTATTAGAAATATTGTATAAATGGACAACTTTGTGTAAAAAAAAAAAAAAGAAAAAGAATGGGTTTTCATTTTCTTTACACATTTTCCAGAAACTTGTAGAAAAAAATTACACGTTCAAAAGACTCATTATGCCTCAAAGATTATACGTTGGGTTGTTTTCTTTCCAAAATGGGGTCATTTTTGGGGCGTTTCCATTGATAGAGCAACAATTCTTTTTTTTTCAGATCCAGATCAGAGAGTTCATTGCCATGAGGTGCCATGTTGAACTTCCAGTGACCAGTATGAGAGAGTGAGAGCGATAACATTGAATTTAACACGCCTGCTCCCCATTCACACCTGAGACCTTGTGATGCAGCGTACACACGACCGGACTTTCTGGGAAACTAGGTCCGATGGATGTCCGGCGGACTTCCGCCGGACTTTCTGAACGGATTGACTTGCCGTCAGACTAGGTCCGCCGGCCTTCCCGACTGACTTACGGCGGACTTTCCAAATGAGATTGACACCTTGCAAGCCCTGTCACGGGGCATACCAGGCCCTCAGGTCTGGTATGGATTGTAAGGGGAACCCCCTATGCCGAAAAAAACGTTGTGGGGTCCCCCCAAAATCAATACCAGACCCCTATCCGAGCACGCAGCACGGCCGGTCAGGAAAGGGGGTGGGGACGAGTGAGCGCCCCCCCTTCTGAGCCGTACCCTCAACATGGGGGGGTGGGTGCTTTGGGGGAGGGGGGCGCCCTGCGGCCCCCCCACCCCAAAGCACCTTGTCCCCATGTTGATGAGAACAAGGGCCTCTTCCCTACAACCCTGGCCGTTGGTTTTTGGGGTCTGCGGACGGGGGGCTTATCAGAAACCGGGAGCCCCCTTTAATAAGGGGGGCCCCCAGATCCTGGCCCCCCACCCTATGTGAATGAGTATGGGGTACATTGTACCCCTACCCATTCACCTGGGGGAAAATGTGTCAATAAAAAAACACACTACACAGGTTTTTAAAGTAATTTATTAGACAGCTCCGGGGGTCTTCTTCCAACTTCGGGGGTCTTCTTTCAACTTCGGGCGCCCCCCTCCCCCAAAGTACTCACCCGCCCATGTTGAGGGCATACGGCCTGGTACGGCTCAGGGGGGGGAGGGGGCGCTCGCTCGTCCCCACCCCCTTTCCTGACCGGCCAAGCTGCTTGCTCGGATAGGGGTCTGGTATGGATTTTGGGGGGACCCCACGCCGTTTTTTCGGGGTAGGGGGTTACACTTAAATCCATACCAGACCTAAGGGCCTGGTATTCCCCCCACTCACCACAATAGGAAAATTTGTTTTTCCTATTGCATCGAGCGCGAGATGCAGTACCCTGCCCTTGCGTCGTATCTGGTCCGTCGGACCAGCATACACACGAGCAGGCTTTCCGTGAGAAACTGAGTCCGGCGGAGTTACGAAGTAAAGATTTGAAGCAAGTTTCAAATCTAAAGTCCGTCGGATTTCTGACCGAAATGGTCCGTCGGAAGTCCGATGCAGCCCACACACAGTCAGACCAGTCCGGTCAGAAAGTCCGCCCATGTGTACGCGGCATAACACTAACGAGTCATATGACACCGGGGAGGGAAAATGGCTAATTGGACCCAATTTGGACATTTTCACTTAGGGGTGTACTCACTTTTGTTTCCAGCGGTTTAGAAATTAATGGCTGTGTGTTGAGTTATTTTGAGGGGACAGCAAATTTACACTGTTGTACAAGCTGTACACTTACTACTACTATATGTGTATGTATATGTATATGTGTATGTATATGTATATGTGTATATATATATATATATATATATATATATATATATATATATACATACACACACACACACACACACACATTTTTGTTTTATTGTTTATTTTTTCATTTATATTGCAAAAAATAAAGAACACAGTAGTGATCAAATACCACCAATAGAAAGCTCTATTTGTGTGAAAAAAAAAAAAAAAATGTCTTTTCAGTACAGTGTTGCATGATCGCACAATTGACAGTAAAAGTACTGCAGTGCTGAATCGCAAAAACTGCTCTGGTCATGAAAGGAGTAAACCCTGCTAAAGGTCAAGAGGTTAATTTTGGCTTTAGATTTACTTTATCAATCTCAATGATTATCTATTGGTATAAATTGAAAAACATTTACATTTTTTTTCTGGAAAATACTAATCTTATGATATAATAATAATAATAATATTAGAAAAATAATAGAAAACAAAGTATTCAAGGATATTGAAATTTGTAGCACACACTCACACGCGGGTTGAACTGGGTGGACCTACGTCTTTATTCAACTTTACAAACTATGTAACTAATGATAATAAAAGCAACAAAAATGAGTCCCATGTTTACTGACCAGGTTGATACAATACTGGTGGAAACTCTGCTAGTAGAAACGAATGCCCCGTACACCCGATCGGAAATTCGGCCAGCAAAAGAACGATGTGAGCTTTTGGTCAGAAAATGCGACCGTGCGGAATTCCGGCCAGCAAAAGATTGAGAGCAGGTTCTCAATTTTTCGGTCAGAAAAAGTTCCTATCCGAAAATGCGATCGTCTGTACAAATTCTGACACTCAAAATTCCTACGCTGTGCTCGGAAACAATTCAACGCATGCTCGGAAGCATTGAACTTCATTTTCTCGGCCTGTCGTAGTGTTGTACGTCACCGCGTTCTTGACGGTCGAAAGTTCGGAGAATTTTTGTGTCACCGTGTGTATGCAAGGCAAGTTTGAGCGGAATTCCGTTGGAAAAACCATCCAAGTTTTTTCAACGGAAAATCCACTTGTGTGTACGTGGCATTATAGTGGAACTACTAAGTCCCCTTTCACCCTTGTGCGTCATGAAAGTCACGTGATTTTACTGTGATTTTACAGCAATTTCATCACGATTTTGATGAGACTGACCATCATTATCATACTTTGGCACGTTCTGATCTTTTCCAGTCCAGTTCCCAGATCTTACCTCTTTCAGTGTGATCCAGTGTGGCTCCCCCTCATCAGATCGGGGTCATCCCAAAAAGCCTATCTGTGTCTGCAGGTATTAGGCAAATTCAATCAAATGTATCGACATTGATGTACTTTTTTGTCTGTGATGACTTAAGTCTTTTATTCAATATATGTTATTTGTAATAAATTTACTATTTTTGATACAATACATTGTTCTTGGTCACTTTTAAAGTCCCGCCCATCAATGGGGGTTCTACGTTCTTTCTATCCATTTGGGATGTGGTGACCTAGAACTTATGACTCCATGGATCTTGGAATTCTTCCCCCTCATCAGATCGAGCTAACAAAGGTCTAACATGTTCTATGGTGCCTTGACCCACCCATCTTTTTTTCCTACATTTTTTGTACACCTAATGCCTTTCATTGAGTACATACATACAGTGTAGTTAGAGGGTCCACATTGGCAAAGTTGCCATCCTGGCAACCATCCATGGGTGCTGTGCCCATCAAAAGAACCTGTCTCTTCCCTGTAGAAGCCTAGCAATAGATACAGAGGCTACACAACTTTTTGTCTCTATATAGAACAAACTTTATTGTTCAGTCACTTACATAGTCACTTACATTCCCTGTTGGACTCCACTCCTCCCCAACGCATTTCACCCTCCCCAATGGCTTCATCATAGAGGTCTAGGAGAGAAATACTATTGGTTATATTTTTTTCTTTAAAAATTAAAGAGGATGGAATTTCTATTCTGGAGAGTTTCCAGTATGTTTAACTACTTCCTGCCTGCGCTTTAGCCAAAAGACGGCAGTGCACTCTGTGATTGCAGAGTCCTTCGGACTCAGCTGATCACAGATCGAGGTAAGGGACCAATCACAGAAGCCCCTTATCATGTCATCAGCTGTCATCCAATGACAGCTGATCACAGGATGTAAACACAAGTCAGTTATCGGCCTTTCTTGCATGAGCAGAGAAGAAGAAAGCCCAGAACTGGCTTTTGTTAAAGGGACATCGGCACTGATTATCAGTGCAGTCCCACCAGTGCTGCCAAACAGTGCCCGCAATCATTGCTCATCAGTGCCACCTATCAGTGCCCATCAGTGCCTCCTCATCAGTATCACCTATCAGTGCTGCCTATCAGTGCCCATCAGTGCCTCAGTGTTACCTATCAGTGCTGCCTATCAGTGCCACCTATCAGTACCCATCAGTGCCTCCTCATCAGTGTCACCTATCAGTGCTGCTTATCAGTGCCCATCAGTGCTGCCTGTCAGTACCACCTCTCAGTGCCCATCAGTGCCTCCTCATCAGTGTCACCTATCAGTGCCACCTATCAGTCCTGCCTATCAGTGCTACCTCTCAGTGGCCTTTAATGCCACCTTTTATTGCCCATCAGTGCAGCCTCATCAGTGCCTTCTCATCACTACTTACCAGTGCCACCTCATCAGTGCCCATCAGTTCCACTTATCGGTGCCCATCAGTGCAATTATCAGTGCAGCCTCATCAGTGCCTTCTCATCACTACTTATCAGTGCCGCCTCATCAGTGCAGCCTATCAGTGCCCATCAGTAAAGGAGAAAAATTACCTGTTTGCAAAATGTTATACAGTAACTATGAAAAATGTTGTTTTCCCCCAAAATTTTCATTTTTTTTGTTTGTTTAGCAAAAAATAAAAAACTCAGTGGTGATTAACTACTACCAACAGAAAGCTCTAATGCCCCGTACACACGGTCGTATTTTCCGACGGAAAATGTGTGATAGGACCTTGTTGTCGGAAATTCCGACCGTGTGTGGGCTCCATCACACATTTTCCATCGGATTTTCCGGCCCACAAAGTTTGAGAGCAGGCTATAAAATTTTCCGACAACAAAATCCATTGTCGGAAATTCCGATCGTGTGTACACAATAGAATATATATAGAGATGAAAGCTATTGGCCACTGCCCCGTTTATAGTCCCGACGTACGTGTTTTACGTCACCGCGTTCAGAATGATCGGATTTTCCGACAACTTTGTGTGACCAAGTGTATGCAAGACAAGTTTGAGCCAACATCCGTCGGAAAAAATCCTAGGATTTTGTTGTCGGAATGTCCGAACAAAGTCCGACCGTGTGTACGGGGCATAATTGTGATAAAAATGTCATATGGGTACAGCGTTGCATGACCGCGCAATTGTCATTCAAAGTGTGACAGCGCTGAAAGCTGAAAATGGGCCTGGGCAGTAAGGGGTTAGAAGTGCCCAGTAGGCAAGTGGTTAAATGACATTGAATTATTGGGGGGAAAAAAAAAACACCAAAGGATTTGGCAGTCTTATACTCCAGCGGGAAAGGTTATGTGACTACAATTGCTTCTTGCAAAGTTTTGTCCTCGGTATTAATTATTTACTTATGACTTCTTGTTTTTCGCTATCTGACTTGTATTTCTGTGTTTTGTTGTTTACCATTTTGGTTCTATTTTTGAACCCTGTCAATGTTCGTCTTGCAGTAAAGTCCATCATTTTGTCTGTCGATTCGCACATCCATCCTCGGGAGAGCAGCTAATGATGCATTAATTTCCATTCACATAAATGAAAGCCTTTGCATCATTAGCGGTCGCTGCTGCGCCACTGCTCTGAATTATTGAGTAAACGGGGGTGGAGGGTGTTGTTTGATCAATTTGCTGCTCCAATTTATTTAGTGCTTTCCCGCTAATAAATTCACATCACAAAAAAAAAAAGAAGAGTCCAGAAAAAGGCAACTGGGGTGTAGCTTTAGTGATAGCAGTTAATGGACAAAGTAATAATGTTGTTAAAAGGGTTTTCTGTTTAGGTTTGAAATGAGAATATATTTGACTTTCCCTATAGTGCTGTGCAAAAGGGAGAAACTTACCTGCCGACGTTGGAGGTAAATTCGCAGTACCACCTTCTCTGGTTGCAGCAGGGCAGCAAAAGCATATGCTATGTAGTGCTGGGCAAGCAGTCCTTTTTTTGGGTCCGGCGGTGCAGCGGGCGTCGTGATTGACGATGGATTTACATTGGGGGACATGTTTTTTTTATTTTTAATAAAGGAATTGTCAAAAACTGTGTTTTTTTTTTGGGGTGAATGCAAAGGGGTACAATGTACCCCTACTCATTCACATGGGGGTGGGATCTGTTAAAGGTGGCTTCCAGGTTCCAATAAGCCCCCTGCCCGCAGACCCCCACAACCACCGCCCGGGGTGGTGGAGGAAGAGGCTCTTGTCCCCATCAATATGGGGACAAGGTGCTTTGGGGTGGGGGAGCAAGCTCGCCCTCCCTTTCCTGGCTGGCCAGGGTCTGGTATGTATTTTGGGGGACCCTACGCCATTTTTTAAAAACACTTTGAAGTGGGGGTTCCCCTCAAAATTAGGTCTGGTATGGATTTTTTTTTGGGGGGGGGCCACGCCGTTATTTTTTTACATTTTGACGTAGGTTTCCCCTTAAAGTCCATACTGGACCCAAAGGATGAATTTCGGGGGGGGGGGGGGGGGGGTGCACACTGTTTTCTTTTCACATTCTTGTATTGCCAGCAATGGTTTTTTTTTGTTTTTTAAGAAACCTTGCAGCCGGGAAAATCAATTTTAAATGTAATTTTCTTTTTTTTTTTTTTTTTTTTTTATACATGTCAGGTTTGCTGCAGCAGGTTCTATACATGGTACAGATGCGCCACCTTACAGGCAGACTAAGGGGCCCCCCAAGCATGATATTTAAAGGAGTTTTTATTTCTCTTGTCTCACTTTAATGTGATTGTAAAGTCTTGTTTTTTTTGGGGGGGAAAATAACAAGCACGTCATACTTACCTGCACTTTGGATTTGCACAGAGCAGCCCAGATCCTCCTCTTCTCGGGTCCCCCTTCGCTGATCCTGGCCCCTCCCTCCTGTTGAGTGCGCCCACAGCAAGCAGCTTGCTATGGGGGCACCCTAGCCGAGTCACAACTCCCTGTGTCAATTCAGACATGAAGTCGCAGCCCGGCCCTGCCCCCTTTCTCTTCTCATTGGCTGACTAACTTTAATTGACAGCAGTGGGAGCCAATTGTGCTGTTCTCCTGTCTCAGCCAATGATGAGGGAAGTCCTGGGCAGTCGAGACATACCTACAACATCGCTGGATCTAGAAGGGGCTCAGGTAAGTATTAGGGGGGCTGCACACTGAAGGTTTTTTATCTTAATGTATAGAATGCATTAAGACAAAAAAACCTTTATTTTAAGTATCATAAAGAAGCTGAGGGTAAAGGTGATGGACTGGCCAAGCATGTCTCCAGACTTAAACGCTATTGAGCATCTGTGGGGACATCCTCAAACGGAAGATGGAGGAGCGCAAGGTCTCTAACATCCACCAGCTCCTGATGTCGTCATGGAGGAGTGGAAGAGGACTCCAGTGGCAACCTGTGAAGATCTGGTGACCTCCATGCCCAAGAGGGTTAAGGCAGTGCTGGAAAATAATGGTGGCCACACAAAATATTGACACTTCGGGCCCAATTTGGACATTTTCACTTAGGGGTGTACTCACTTTTGTTGCCAGAGGTTTAGACATTAATGGCTGTGTGTTGAGTTCTTTTGAGAGGACATCAAATGTACACTGTTATACAAGCTGTACACTCACTACTTTACATTGTAGCAAAGTGTCATTTCTTCAGTGTTGTCACATAAAAAGATAGAAGAAAATATTTACAAAAATGTGAGGGGTGTACTCACTTTTGCGAGATACTGTATATATATATGTGTGTGTGTGTGTGTGTTTTATATAGTGAATAAACTATACACAGTGCATTAACCTCTTCCCCCTATACTAAAATCATAAAAACGTATAATGTAATCTTAAAGTGAGACTAAAGACCAAACTTTTTTCATTTTGGATAGAGTAATAGAGGGTTAAAACCCCTGTCAGTTTTTTTGTTTGTTTTGTTTTATTTTTGCTATCTGTGTCTAATTGGGGAGATTTCCCTTCTTCACTTCCTGTCCCATAGCCAAACAGGAAGTGAGAGGAAATCACTGCAAATTAAGATAATCCATTAGGGTCACCCTGGTCACCAGAACTAGTGTCCTCATTGGAAGATTTCCCTTCTATAATTGTTCTGGTGACAACTAAAAATTTGGGATTTTCTTTTGCTTTCACTTTTGATTGTAATGGTAAACAGGACAAATAGAGAGGGTGGATCTCCCGAATGGGGGCACAGACAGCATTAAAAACTTGACAGGGGTTCTAATCCCTCTCCACGCCCCTTGTTTTGATCATACATTTTATAACAGGTGAATTCCTATGTTTACCAGCTCCATCTAGTGGCCAAAGTTTATTTTTTTTCCTCCTCATTGAGTAATTTAAAAAAAAACGATACCATATTTTGGCCACTAGATGGAAATGATGATTATAGGAATGTATTTATTACAGAAATTGCAGCCAAAATTGCACCCTGCAACGTGTGTGGCATTCGTCCAACAAATGTTGAAATATTGACCCCTTATTGTAGAATGTTTTGCGGGTGGGTACTGATCTCCGAGCCTCAGTGCAGCTCCCTATGCTCCTAACGGAACTGCCTGTAGCCCAACTTGTTTGGGTCCTGCAGACAAGTCTGAACATTTCTTCATTCCCTTGTTACTCGCTGAATTTTTTTTTAATTTAATCCAGCAATATGAGAAACCCTGGAAGGAAGGGTCCAGCTTTTCAGCAATTATCAGGCCTTTGTCAGCAGGCTGTCTGTAATGGAGCAATTGATTTCTTTAATGCATTTATTGAAGGAAATATTCATTAATATTCCAAAAACGTTCCACGGGGGAATTCTGATGCTTCTTAAAAGGCGATATTAAATATTTTAAAAGCAGAGGTGTTACATTACATTAGTGACCTCGACAAGCTCCCTTGGCTCTGACAATTTGACACATTTAGGCAGATTATTCGGATGGCCTTTAACTTACAGCGTTTCCCATTTATGTATGTATATACAGTATCTTACAAAAGTAAGTACACCCCTCACATTTTGGAAATGTTTTATTCTATCATTTCATGTGACAACACTGAAGAAATGACACTTTGCTATAATGTAAAGTAGTGAGTGTACAGCTTGTATAACAGTGTAAATTTGCTGTTCCCTCAAAATATCTCAACACACAGCCATTAATGTCTAAACCGCTGGTAACAAAAGTGAGTACACCCCTAAGTGAAAATGTCCAAATTGGGCCCAATTTATTCTTCTCCTCAGTCTTCACGAGTAATTCAGGGGGCTTCAGTAACCAAAACTGCAGTGTTTATCCTCATGACACAACACAGGAAGCACCTCCATGGTTAACAGAGGACGGAATTAAAATTAGACTTGAGAAACTTAACATTAATAAATCACCGGGACCAGATGGCTTGCATCCGAGGGTACTTAGGGAACTCAGTCAAGTGATTGCCAGACCGTTGTTCCTAATTTTTGCAGACAGTCTACTGACTGGAATGGTACCAGCTGATTGGAGAAAAGCCAATGTAGCACCAATATTTAAATAGGGCCCAAAATACATTGCTGGGAATTACAGACCAGTTAGCCTAACATCAATAGTATGTAAACTCTTGGAGGGGATGATGAGGGACTATATACAAGATTTTAGTAATGAGAACGGTATGATTAGCAGTAATCAGCATGGATTCATGAAGAATCGTTCTTGCTAAACCAATCTACTAACCTTCTATGAGGAGGTAAGTTGCCATCTAGATAAAGGAAGACCCGTAGACGTGGTGTATCTGGATTTTGCAAAAGCATTTGACACAGTTCCCCATAAACGTTTACTGTAAAAAATAAGGTCCCTTGGCATTGACCATAGGGTGAGTACATGGATTGAAAACTGGCTACAAGGGCGAGTTCAGAGGGTGGTGATAAATGGGGAGTACTCAGAATGGTCAGGGGTGGATAGTGGGGTTCCCCAGGGTTCTGTGCTGGGACCAATCCTATTTAATTTGTTCATAAACGACCTGGAGGATGGGATAAACAGTTCAATCTCTGTATTTGCAGACGATACTTATCTAAGCATGGCAATAACTTCTCCACAGGATGTGGAAACCTTGCAAAAAGATCTGAACAAATTAATGGGGTGGGCGACTACATGGCAAATGAGGTTCAATGTAGAAAAATGTAAAATACTGTATATACTCGAGTATAAGTCGAATTTTTCAGCCCTTTTTTTGGGGCTGAAAGTTTCCCTTCGACTTATACTCGAGTCCGCGCCGTCTGTCTGCATGATCAGCGTGTCATGCAGGCAGACGGCGGCCGGCGTGTGCTGATAATGCATGGAGGCTATTCCAGCTTTCAAAAGCCGCGCCTCCTGCTCTTCTGTGATAGGCTGAACAGCTGTCAGTGTACAGCCTATCACGGACATTCTCTCATCCTCGTCCGTGGTATGAGAATGAGAGAATGTCCGTGATAGGCAGTCAGCGGTCAGCCTATCACAGACGAGAAGGAGGCGCGGCTTTTGAACTGTGGAATGGCCGCCGAACAGTATCATCACACGGCCGCTGTCTGAGGATGGAGATCGCCACAGGAAGGCTACACAGGACACAGGTAGGCTGCACATGCACACAGGACACACATGCACCCATGCACACAGGACACACATGACACACATACACACAGGACACACATGACACACATACACACAGGACACACATGACACACATACACACAGGACACACATGCACACAGGACACACATGTACAGGACACACATGACACACATACACACAGGACACACATGCACACAGGACACACATGTACAGGACACACATGTACAGGACACACATGTACAGGACACACACACATGTACAGGACACAGGGAGGCAGGCAGCTGCAGATGGACATTATTGACCCTCTGCATTTCTCACCCTCGACTTATACTCGGGTCAATAAGTTTTTCCCAGTTTTTTGTGGTAAATTGGGGGTCTCGACTTATACTCGGGACGACTTATACTCGAGTATATACGGTAATGCATTTGGGTGGCAAAAATCTGAATGCAATCTATAGACTGGGGGGAGAACCTCTGGGGGAATCTAGGATGGAAAAGGACCTGGGGGTCCTAGTAGATGATAGGCTCAGCAATGGCATGCAATGCCAAGCTGCTGCTAACAAAGCAAACAGAATATTGGCATTAAAAGGGGGATCAACTCCAGAGATAAAACAATAATTCTCCCACTCTACAAGACTCTGGTCCAGCCGCACCTGGAGTATGCTGTCCAGTTCTGGGCACCAGTCCTCAGGAAGGATGTACTGGAAATGGAGCGAGTACAAAGAAGGGCAACAAAGCTAATAAATTGTCTGGAGGATCTTAGTTATGGGGAAAGGTTGCGAGCACTGAACTTATTCTCTCTGGAGAAGAGACGCTTGAGAGGGGATATGATTTCAATATACAAATACCGTACTGGTGACCCCACAATAGGAATAAAACTTTCTTTCGCAGAAGAGAGTTTAACAAGACACGAGGCCACTCATTAAAATTAGAAGAAATGAAGTTTAACCTTAAACTATGTAGAGGGTTCTTTACTGTAAGAGCGGCAAGGATGTGGAATTTCCTTCCACAGGCGGTGGTCTCAGCGGGGAGCATTGAAAGCTTCAAGAAACTATTAGATAATCACCTGAATGACCGCAACATACAGGGATATATAATGTAATACTGACACATAATCACACACATAGGTTGGACTTGATGGACTTGTGTCTTTTTTCAACCTCACCTACTATGTAACTATGTTGGACGAGAAGACCTGTCTTGCAGTCTCCACTCTAATTCATCCCAAAGGTATTCTATGGGGTTGAGGTCAGGACTTTGTGCAGGCCAGTCAAGTTCCTCCACCCCAAACTTGCTCATCCATGTCTTTATGGACCTTGCTTTGTGCACTGGTGCTCTGTCATGTTGGAACAGGAAGGGGCCATCCCCAAACTGTTCCCACAACGTTGGGAGCATAAAATTGCCCAATATGTCTTGGTATGTTGACGCCTTAAGAGTTCCTTTCACTGGAACTAAGGAGCCAAGCCCAACCCCTGAAAAACAACCCCACACCATAATCCACCTCCACCAAATGATTTGGACCAGTGCACAAAGCAAGGTCCATAAAGACATGGATGAGCGAGTTTGGGGTGGAGGAACTTGACTGGCCTGTACAGAGTCCTGACCTCAACCTGACAGAACACCTTTGGGATGAATTAGAATGGAGACTGCGAGCCAGGCTTTCTTGTCCAACATCAGTGCACTCACAAAAGCGCTTCTGGAAGAATGGTCAAATATTCCCATAGACACACTCCTAAACCTTGTGGACGGCCTTCCCAGAAGAGTTGAAGCTGTTATAGCTGCAAAGGGTGAGCCAACTCAATATTGAACCCTACGGACTAAAGCCTCGTACACACGATCAGATTTTCCGAGGGGAATTGTGTGATGACGGGCTGTTGGCGGAAAATCCGACCGTTTGTACGCTCCATCGGACAATTGTCGGATTTTCCGCGGACAAATGTTGGATGGCAGGTTTTAAAATTTTCCGCAGACAAATGTCTGTTGTTGGATTTTCCAAGCGTGTGTACATAAGTCCGTCAGACAAAAGTCCAAAGTACAAACACGCATGCTCGGAAGCAGAAGCGGTCGGTCTTGTAAACTTGCGTTCGTAATGGAGAATTAAAATTCGTGACGCGGCAAATTATAAAATCTCCAAATGTAGCGCACAATTCTCTTCTTCTTTACTGGGATAATAATGAAGCTGCTTTGCTGGTGATACTGATGGAGTTATTGCAAACATATTTTCAAAGGCTTTTTTATCTAGTGATATCAATTATAGTATTATTATGCTTTTTTTTAAAAAAAATTTTTTATGTGGACAACACTATTATCCCGTAGTTTTTAAGATCAAAGATACAACTATGTTGGTGTCCCTTGTCAATTTTACATTGTATTTTTTTTAAATGTAACTACCGACTCCCAAACTGTCATTTGAAGTAAAACACATAGCCAAGTATTATTCTACACTATTTTTTTTTTATTGTGCATTAAAACAAGAAAACAAATAAAATTAGACATGATATCTGCCAATAGAACTTAACCAAAAAGTGCATTCTATACATCCAAAAATATAGAAAATATAACAAATCAAATCATTATTATTCAACCAAAAAAATAAAAAAAAAGCCTCATGCATGTGTCCTGCTTCTTAATATAGGGGGTCACCAATGCCAAGAGTTGGTAAAAGCAGGGGTCCGTCATCCGGAGATAATTCCGAAAATCATCTGGATTATTCTCCTGGAGCTCCCGCAGCAAAGGCATATGACATCATTGGTCACGATTAATAAAGCAACCAATTTTTGGTCCAAGAAATCCTCCTCCTCCTGTTCCTGGACTGGACTTGTGTCAAAGCAATAACTCCAAGGCCAATAATAAATAACCCGTTATCTCCTCCGATTCCGCAATATGTCTGGTTGACGAACGGCTGTTCAGAAATGAACAGAGAAGTGCAAAATGAAAAGCGTGAAATGAAAACCGCGAAATGAAAAGCACAAATCAACACTCACCAAACTTCTACTAACACGAAATAAGCAGAAGGAGCCCAAAGGGTGGCGCTAAAGAGCCAAAAAAAACCACATAGTACATCACTACGTTCATGTTTGTTGGCTGACAATTCCTTGCCGTTTGCATGCAAGACAAGTTTGGAGCCAACGCCCTTCGGTTTTGTTGGCCAACAGTCCGATCGTGTGTACGAGGCTTAAGACTGGGATGCCATTAAAGTTCATGTGTAGAGGCAGGCGTCCCAATACTTTTGGTAATATAGTTTACTTTTTAATGGGAGACCTCGGTCCTACTTTAAACAAAATGTAATACTTATAGTAACAATGATAACATTTACTTGTGTAACTTCCTTTTATTGATACTCCATAAAGAACACAGAGAGAAAACTTTTTTTTTTTTTGCAACTATGTAGCCTTGTATTGTTTTCTTTTCCTCTCTCTCCGGCTCATTCAATTGTCTACTAAAGAAAAAAAAAACAAAAAACATAAAACAGCCTATCTGCACTTCGTTTTCTTAACAGCCTACAGCTGCCCGCGCCGGAGATCATTATAATAAAGTATAATAAAAAAAAAATGCGGCATTTATAAATAAATACGCTTTCAGATGGCCACGTATCCCGTTCTGGAGTCTTTCTTGCTATTAAATACAATAAGCTGTAATTTTTATGAAATATTTACACCCATCCCCACTGGCTTCATCTACTTACAGGACATTAAAAGACGTTTTAGTGAAATAAATGTACTTTTAAAAGTAATTGTAAAATGCTTAATGCCTGTTTCTTGAGAGGAACGTGGACCTTGCAATGAAATATCGCTTTAATATGAGCTTTTTATTTATTTATTTTTATATATTTTTTTTTTGTACTATTTTTAAGTATGTCTATGATTAATAGATAAACAACACAACATGGTTTTTCTGCAATATATACAAAGGCAAAGTACATGAAAAAATAAAGATTAAAAAAAAAGCGTTTTTTTGGATAACAAACTGTTTGAAGCACATTATCGACACCATAGGAAAAAAAAAGTGTATTACCATAAAAAAAAGTAAATATTTTCCTAGTATAGTTTAGGTCTTCAACCTTTTTGAGAAACTATACACTATATTTCCAAAAGTATTGGGACACCCACCTTTACGCGCGCATGAACTTTAATGGCATCCCAGTCTTAGGCTCGATTCACATCTATGCATGTTGTTTTTGAGCGTTTCTGCAGTGCTTTTTGTGGTGCTTGCCGCTTTTTTGAACATGCGTTTTTGCCGCTTTTTTTTTACACAGTTTTTTTTTTTATACTGTATACAGTGTTAAAAAAAAAAAGAAAGAAAAGAAAAACGCAAAATGCGGTAAAAATGCGGTACTTGCATTTTTGGATGCGGGTCCATTGAATTCTATTACATGCAAAACGCTGCATTTTGCATGAAAAAAAGTCCCCGACCCTTTCCAAAAATGCAGAGGTACAAAAAGGCATTGATCTGAACATGTTCCAACCCATGTTAAAAAATTCACATGCATTTCTGCAAAATGCAAAATGCATCAAAAAATGCATTGAATAGAGCCTTAGTCCGTAGGGTTCAATATTGGGTTGGCCCACCGTTTGCAGCTCTAACAGCTTCAACTCTTCTGGAAAGGCCGTCCACAAAGTTTAGGAGTGTGTCTATGGGGATGTCTGACCATTCTTCCAGAAGAACATTTGTGAGGTCGGGCACTGATGTTGGATGAGAAGGCCTGGCTCGCAGTCTCCGTTCTACTTCATCCCAAAGGTGTTCTATCAGATTGAGGTCAGGACTCTGTGCAGGTCAGTCATTGTCCTCCACCCCAAACTCGCTCATCCATGTCTTTATGGACCTTGCTTTGTGCACTGGTGTGCAGTCATGTTGGAACATGAAGGGGCCATCCCCAAACTGTCCCCACAAAGTTGGGAGAATAAAACTGTCCAAAATGTCTTGGTATGCTGACGCCTTAAGAGTTCCTTCACTGGAACTAAGGGGCCAAACCCAACCCCTGAAAAACAACCCCACACCATAATCCCCCTCCACCAAATGATTTGGACCAGTGCACAAAGCAAGGTCCATAAAGACATGGATGAGCGAGTTTGTGGTGGAGGGTAATATAGTGTATATACAATGCCAACATGTGCCATATACACTCACCGGCCACTTTATTGGGTACACCTGTGTTCAATTGCTTGGTAACACAAATTGCCAATCACATGGCAGTAACTCAATGCATTTAGGCATCTAGACCTGGTGAAGACAGCTTGCTGGTGTTCACACCAAGCATCAGAATGGGGAAGAAAGAGGATTTAAGTGACTCTGAATGTGGCATGATTGTTGGTGCCAGACGGGCTGGTCTGAGTATTTAAAAACCTGCTGATCTACTGGGATTTTCACACACAACCATCTCTCGGGTTTACAGAGAATGGTCCGAAAAAAGGGAAAATATCCAGTGAGCGGCAGTTGTGTGGAGGAAAATGCCTTGTTGAGGTCAGAGGAGAATGGGCAGACTGGTTCCAGATGATAGAAAGGCAACAGTAACTCAAACAACCACTCGTTACATCCAAGGTATGCAGAATACCATCTCTGAACGCACCATCTCTGCGCCCCCAGACCCAGAAGTGTCAGATCATGTACTAGGTATGTGATCTGGCATCAAAGTATGAACAGCGATCTGTCATCTCCCCTACACAGTCCCCTCCCCCCTTCAGTTAGAATACAGAGAGGGAACACATTTAACCCCTTGATCGCCCCCTAGTGTTAACCCCTTCCCTGCCAGTGACATTTATACAGTAATCAGTGCATTTTTATAGCACTGATAGCTGTATAAATGAAAAAGGTCCCAAAAATGTGTCAAAAGTGTCCGATGTGTCCGCCGTAATGTCGCAGTCCCGACAAAAATCGCAGATTGCCGCCATTACTAGTGAAAAAAAAATAATAATAAAAATGCTATAAATCTATCCCCCATTTTGTAGACGCTATAACTTTTGCGCAATCAATATACGCTTATTGCGATTTTTATTACCAAAAATATGTAGAAGAATACATATCGGCCTAAACTGAGGAAAAAAATAACTTAAAAAAAAAAAAATTGGGGATATTTAGCAAAAAGTACAAAATATTGCGTTTTTTTTCAAAATTGACGCTCTTTTTTTGTTGTTTATAGCGCAAAAAATAAAAACCGCAGAGGTGATCAAATACCACCAAAAGAAAGCTCTATTTGTGGGGAAAAAAAGACGAATACATGTCGGGTTGGGGAGGGGATCAGGACAGACAGCACTTTTAAGGAAAAGAATTGGGTTGGATGGGGCTTTTTTTTTTTTTTTTGGGAGGGGATAGGGTCAGTATAAATGTTTATTTGTAAGAGAACTGTGTTACCAGTTTGTCTTTCGTCAATGTCTAATATGTTAATCTTGTGTAGTTATTGTAAAGTATGAAATGAAGGATGCATAGTTGTGAACTGTGAAATTTATAACAGAAAATAAAGAAAAAATTTTAATTATAAAAAAAAAAGTGTCCGATGTGTCCGCCATAATGTCGCAGTCCCGATAAAAATTGCAGATCGCCGCCATTACTAGTGAAAAAAAATAAAAAAAATAAAAATGCTATAAATCTATCCCCTATTTTGTAGACACTATAACTTTCGCGCAAACCAATCAATATACGCTCTTTGCGATTTTTATTACCAAAAATATGTAGAAGAATACATATCGGCCTAAACTGAGGAAAAAAATAGCTTTTTTAAAAAAAAAAATTGGGGATATTTAACAAAAAGTACAAAATAATGCGTTTTTTTCAAAATTGTCGCTCTTTTTTTTGTTGTTTATAGCGCAAAAAATAAAAACCGCAGAGGTAATCAAATACCACCAAAAGAAAGCTCTATTTGTGGGGAAAAAAGGACGTCAATTTTGTTTTAGTGCAACGTCGCACGACCACGCAATTGTCATTTAAAGCGATGCAGTGCCGAAACGCAAAAAATGGCCTGGCCATTCAGCAGCTAAATTTTCCCGGGGCTGAAGCGGTTAAAGTAACGCAGTGCCGCATCGCAAAGAAATGGCCTGGTCGTGAAGGGGGGGGGGTAAATCTTCCAAAGGTTTAAGTGGTTAAATAATAAAAACAGTTCCTACAAAGAACTTCCTGCAAGGGAATGATGACGTCGCTTCCCTAAGACACCAACAACCTCCATCACCTCCCAACAACCCCGGGAAGAGGTAATCAAACAGACTGAGCAGGATGACACTCGGGTGACATAAAATACGGATAACGTATAAGATAACACAGATTTCCAGTAATGAACTATTATTAACCTGCAATTTTAGTGTTTGCTTTAAAAAAAAAAAAAAAAAAAAAAAAAAGAAAAAAAGATACTTTAGTGCTTTAAAATGAAGCTGTTCCCAATAAAGAGCCACTTAGACGTGTAGCAGCTCACTAATAATTCTAAAACTGAATATATTACCATTGTCTGTTCTGACGTGCAAGTTCATTTTTTCTTCTTCTAAATGTTAATTCAGTACAGCTGCAGTTATTTAAAGATGAACTCTCAGCAGATATAAAAGACACAAACGAATACAGCTCTGTCATTAGAAATACACTTAATAACCAAAAGTATTGGGACGCCTGCCTTTACACGCACATGAACTTTAATGGCATCCCAGTCTAAAGCTGGCCATACATTATACGATTTTCTTAATCAATTCTCTTTAGATTTCAACTATGTAATGCGAGGGCCTGCCTGATTGCATACAAAATTGAAAGTGTTTAGGTTTGACCTCCATATTATAGGGTTTTGGTAAATCTAAAGGAAAATTGTAAAATGTATGGCCAGCCTTAAGCCTCGTATACACGATCGGATTGTTGGCCAACAATGCGTCAGACTTTTGTCCCAAGGGTGTGTGCCAGGGGACTTGTCTTACATACAAACGGCACACAATTGTCGGCTAACAAACACGAACGTAGTGAGGTACTACGTGGAATTTCAGCTCTTGAGCGCCGCCCTTTGGGCACCTTCTGCTAATGTCGTGTTTGGTGAGCATTGATTCCGAGCATGAGTGTTTGTACTTTGGAATTTTGTGTGACGGACTTGTGTACAGACGATAGGAAAATCCGACAACAGACATTTGTCCGTCGAAAATTTACTAGCCTGCCATCCAACATTTGTTGGCGGAAAGTTGGACAACAATTGTCTGATGGAGCGTACTAACGGTCGGATTTTAGGCCAACAGTCTGTCAGCACACAATTCCCTGACGAAAATCCGATCGTGTGCACGAGGCTTTAGTCCGTAGGGTTCAATATTGAGTTGGTCCTCCCTTTGCAGCTATAACAGCTTCAACTCTTCTGGGAAGGCCGTCCACAAGGTTTAGGAGGGTGTCTATGGGAATGTTTGACCATTCTTCCAGAAGAGCATTTGTGAGGTCAGGGACTGATGTTGAATGAGAAGGCCTGGCTCACAGTCTAAATCATCCCCAAGGTGTTCTATCAGGTTGAGGTCTGGACCAGTCAAGTTCCTCCACCCCAAACTCGCTCATCCATTTCTTTATAGACCTTGCTTTGTACACTGGTCCAAATCATTTGGTGGAGGGGGGGGGGGGTTATGGTGTGGAGTTGCATTTCAGGGGTTGGGCTTGGCCCCTTAGTTCCAGTGAAGGGAACTCTTAAAGCGTCAGCATACCAAGACATTTTGGACAATTTCATGCTCCCAACTTTTGTGGGAACAGTTTAGTGATGGCCCCTTCCTGTTCCAACATGACTGCGCACCAGTGAACAAAGCAAGGTCCATAAAAAGATGGATGAGCGAGTTTGGGGTAGAGGAACTTGACTTGCTTGCTCAGAGTCCTGATCTCAACCTAGAGTTGCCACCTCATCCCTTTAAAACTGAGCACATATTAATTACACAGGTTCTGTGACTAGTTAAGGTGGTAATTAAACTCACTTGGTGCCTTATCTGCATTAAATTAGCCTCAGAACCTGTGTAATTCATATGTGTTTGGGTTTAAAGGAATGAGGTGGCAACCCAACCTCAACCAGATAGAACATCTTTGGGATGAATTAGAGCGGAGACTGTGAACCAGGCCTTCTTGTCCAACATCAGTACCTGACCTCACAAATGCACTTCTGGAAGAATGGTCAAACATTCCCATAGACACACTCCTAAACCTTGTGGACGGCCTTCCCAGAAGAATTGAAGCTGTTAGACCCCTTTCACACTGAGGCGCTTTACAGGCGCTAAAAATAGCGCCTGCATAGCGGCTGTAAAGAGCCGCTCCTGTCTCGCCAATGTGATAGCCCGAGTACTTCCACACTGGAGTGGTGCGCTTGGAGGACATTAAAAAAACTCCTGCAAGCAGCATCCTGACCTATGATCTGAATGGGCACCGCTGCAGAACCACCAGCAAAGCGCCGCTGCAGCAGCGCTTTGCAGGTCGTCTTAACCCTTTTTCGGCCGCTAGCGGGGGCTAAAACCATCCTGCTAGCGGCCGAATAGCGCCGCTAAAACGACGGTAAAGCGGTGCTAAAAATAGCGCTATTTTATCACTGGCGCCCGCACGCACTGCCCCACTGGAGTCCTCTTCCACTCCTCCATGACGACATCACAGAGCTTTTATATATATATATATATATATATATATATATATATATATATCTATATATATATATATATATATATATATAGATATATATATATATATATAATATAGATATATATATCTATATATAGATATATATATAGATATATATCTATATATATTTATATAGATATATATATATATCTATATATATATATATATATCTATATATATATAGATATATATATATATATATATATATATATCTATATATAAATATATAGATATATATATATATATACAGAGATAGATAGATAGATATATATAGAATTTGGACTTTTAACTTTCAATAAAGGTGCTGCATCATTGTGCGGCCGTCCAGGACTTCTTTTTGCTTCCTTTGCATGAATATACCATGAGTACAGCAGGATGGTGCGGCTACCTCTCCTCGGGGGCGGGCCCCTAAAGCCCTTCACTCACCTAATATCCTCATTCAACCTAAAAGACTGAGGACATCTTGTGGTAGGGAATAGGTACTGCTGTGAGCTGCTCTTTTGTTTCTCACAAATGCAGAGGGGGAACCTTTTTTTTTTTTTTTTTTTATTAAAAGAAATTAGCCCGGAGTTGAGCTTTAAAAAAAGAAAAAAAAAAAAAAAAGAACGATCTCTCTTTATCTCTCTCTGATACAAAGTTGTAAAAAAAGTGAATGTTTATGGATAAAAAAACAGATGCAAAATGCCCGCTGCGACATTGCGCTATTTGTTTTGTGGATTTGTATCTGCAACCCAGATGTATCACATTCAGAAAGGTTTATTTTATTTTTTTTTTTTTCCCCTGTGCCTTTATGACCACCTGAGTCCTCCTGACAAGGAGAAGATCGACGGCGGACCGCTTCCAAGACGAAAGTGGGTTTATGTGAGTTTCGTAACTTTCTCTGCCACTCTAATTACCCGGTGAAGTGTGCCTGGCTCGCGCTCTCTTCTGTTTGTTATCAGTCGCCGAGTGTCACCGAGAAAACCAATTACGGAGCGAGTGACATTCTCTGCATGCCAAGGCAGCGCTGTCTGCTCGGGCGATGCCTCATCCCAGGACCAGTCAATAAAGCATTCTCTGCACTCGAGTCGCGCATCAAAGACCCCGGCATGGGCTCTCCCGCTGAATTATGGGAAATAAAAAAAACAAAATCTGCATACAACTTCATTAAGCGGATCAGGCGCAGATGTCGAACGTAACATTGTGATCAGCTGGAAATGGAACCCTAGCCAGACAGCTAAACAATTCACAGAGATATATATATATATATACAAGACAAGTCTTACCTGCCGGAGTCATTAGAATTCTGTTCAGTCACTCCTGTGATTCACGCGCGGCTGCCAAATTTCGAGACAGCGATGCCGCCGGCCGCCTTTACAGATGTGTGTATGACATGACAGCCAGGAAATTAACATTTTCAATTTGATCTTTTTTTCTGTAATTACTTTTTCTTTTTTAAAAATGGGGGCTAAAGCTGAGCTTTAGACGTTGCACGTGATGCAAAATGGCGCGCTTTCCCAACACGCACAGAAACGCGTCTCCCTTTAGCAGACGCATGATTTCCCAACGCGAGCAGAAACTTGCCGGCCCTTTAGCAGACACAAAGCGGTACCATTAATTCTTAACCACTTAAGGACGAGCCTCTTTTTTGAGATTTGTTGTTAAAAAAACAAAACAGTTTTTTTTGCTAGAAAATTACTTAGAACCCCGAAACATTAAACATTTTTTTTTCGAACACCCTAGAGAATAAAATGGCGGTCGTTGCAATACTTTATGTCACACCGTATTTGCGCAGTGGTCTTACAAGTGCACTTTTTTTGGAAAAAATACACTTTTTTAAAATTAAAAAATAAGACAACAGTAAAGTTAGCCCATTTTTTTTTATTGTGCAAGATAATGATACCCAGCATGTCACGCTTCAAAATTGCACCCGCTCGTGGAATGGCGACAAACTTTACCCTTAAAAAATCTCCATAGGCGACGTTTAAAAAATTATAAAGGTTGCATGTTTTGAGCTACAGAGGAGGTCTAGGGCTAGAATTATTGCTCTCGCTCTACCGATCACGGCGATGCCTCACATGTGTGGTTTGACCACCGTTTTCATATGCGGGCGCTACTCGCGTATGCGTTCGCTTCAGGGCGCGTTTCAATTTTTTAAAATTTATTTTACCTTTTATTTATTTTTTTTTTAATTTTTACACTGTTCTTTAAAAAAAAAAAAAAAGTGTCACTTTTAGTCCTATTACAAGGAAAGTAAACATCCCTTTTAATAGAAAAAAGAATGACAGGACCTCTTGAATATGAGATCTAGGGTCAAAAAGACCTCAGATCTCATATTTACACTAAAATGCAATAAAAAAAAAAAAAAAAAATTGTCATTAAAAAAAATAAAAAAAATAAAAGACACTTCAAGAGCTATGGGCGGAAGTGAAGTTTTGACGTCGCTTCCGCCCTGCAATGGTATGGAGATGGGTGGCCATCTTCCCCTCATTCATCTCCATTCCCATCAAGGAAGAGGATACGATCGCCTCCGCCACTGCCGACGGCTTCGGTAAGCGGCGGAGGGCACCGGAGCGCAGCGGGATGGGGGGGGGGGCCTCTCCCGCCGCTGATAAAAGTGATCTTGCGGCGAACCTGTCACAGAGACCACCGTTATTGGAAACCGGACCACCGGCTGAAGAGGAGGATACCGGGGTTATGGCAGCTAGCTGCTGCCATAACAAGTTATTCCTCTTCAAATAGGACGTATATTGTGTGCGGGGGTCCGGAAGTGGTTAAAGAGGAAGTAAACCCTGATGGGTTTTACTGCCTTTTCTTTCCCCTGCAAAGTAAAAGCATAATGCATACTAGCCCATTATGTGCCACTTACCTGCAAACGAAGCCCACGATGTCCCCGCTGTTGGCCACATCCATCTCTGGCTCTCTTCCTTCCAGGGCCGCGGACCCCGGCTCTGTGACTGGCCGGAGCCGCGTGGCGTCACTCCCGCACATGCGTGCGTGAGCCATCAGTCACGACCCTTGCTAGTGAAGAAACGGCACGGAGGGCCATTTCTTCACAGCGCATGCGCAATACAAGGTAAATATTTCCTAAACAGCGCACGTATAGGAGATTTTTACAGTACCTATAGGTAAGCCTTATTATAGGCTTACGTATAGCTACCACTTCCGCATTGGGGGTATACAACCACTTTAACCCCTTTGCGCCTAAGACCCCTTTCACACTGAGGCGGTTTTCAGGCGCTTTAGCGCTAGAAATCGCCGTTGCTGAAAATCGCCTCCCGCTAGTGGTCGAAACGCGTAGCTAAAGCAGCTCTAAAGCACCGCTAAAATGAGCGGCGCTTTAGCGCTAAAGACCGGCGCTGCCAGTGTGAAAGGGGTCTAAGGGTAAAATAAATCGAAATGCCTAAGCACAATTTTGAAACTTTCACGTGTTAGTAAAACCGTACATATCGTCACAACTACTTTGTGCATCCAGGTGGATTATATTGCGGGTTTTTTTTAGGGCAAATTGGGCTTTCTTTTGGTGGTAAATGGTAATAGATATCTCCTGATTTTTTTTTTTTTAATTATTAACCACTAACCGACCAGTGCACAACGATGTACGTCAACACAATGGCATGGCTGGGCAAATGGGCGTACAGGTACGCGTCCCCTATAAATCGCAGCACTGTGGGCCACCTCGTACTCCGTGACCGTGCCTGCGGGTCCCGCGGACTCTATGTCCGCTGGGTGCCCGCAATCGTGTCGCAGAGCGGAAGAACAGGGAGATGCCTATGTTAACAAGGCATTTCCCCGTTCTGCCTTGTGACATGACAGAGATCTACTGTTCCCTGTCATTGGGAGCAGTGATCTCTGTCATGTTGTAGTGAGCCCATCCCCCCCTACAGTTAGAATCACTCCCTAGGACACACTTAACCCCTTGATCGCCCCCTAGTGTTTAACCCCTTCCCTGCCAGTGACATTTACACAGTAATCAGTGCATTTTTATAGCACTGATCGCTGTATAAATGACAATGGTCCCAAAACGGTGTCAAATGTGTCCGCGATAATATCGCAGTCACGATAAAAATCGCAGATCACCGTCATTACTAATAAGAAAAAATAATAATAATAAAAATGCCATAAGTCTATCCCCTATTTTGTAGACGCTATAACTTTTGCGCAAACCCATCAATATACGCTTACTGCGATTTTTTTTTTTTTTTTTTTTTTTTACCAAAAATATGTAGAAGAATACGTATCAGCCTAAACTGAGAAAGAAATTTGGTTTTTTATATATTTTTGGGGGATATTAATTATAGCAAAAAGTAAAAAATATTGCTTTTTTTTTTCAAAATTGTCGCTCTTTTTTTTGTTTATAGCCCAAAAAAAAAAAAAAATCGCAGAGATGATCAAATACTACCAAAAGAAAGCTCGATTTGTGGGAATAAAAGGATGTTAATTTTGTTTGGGTGCAACGTCGCACGACCGCGCAATTGTCAATTAAAGCGACGCAGTGCCGTATCGCAAAAAGTGCTCTGGTCAGGAAGGGGGTAAATCCTTCTGGGGCTGAAGTGGTTAAAGGTAAACTGGCACAAAATAGTAAAAAAAAATAATTGTTTTAAATTTAGCTGTATATTTCTTGCTACTACCATAACATTCTACCAAAGACCAACCCAAATAAAATGTTCCTGCTTCTGAAAATTGCAACGATGCCACATATGTGTATGTTAATTGTTGTTTGTACCTATAGTAGGACCCAAAAACAATAGTGTGCATTTTGATTTTTTTTCCTACCTAAAATACATTGACACTGATATTGAAAAAAAACAAAGAATCCTAAATAAAATACTGACCCTGACCTTGACCTTTAACCCTGACCTTGAGTCAAACGTTAACCCTAGCACTGACCTAGATCAAACCTTGAAAAAGGTATTTTTGTATTTTATTTTATTTTTTATTTTTTTTTACACACTTTTTTTTTCTGCAAGGAGAGAGATGTAGCTCTCTCTCCTCCATTCACAGAGAAAGAAAAAACAGGGGTGGGACTGATCACTGTGCTAGCCAATCAGAAGCTATCACATCAATCAGCTGACCTGGAATCGGGAGTTCCTGGTCCCGTTCGTTAATACGAGGTCTGGGGCTCTCGGTGAGACCCGGTCTCGGTGCTGGGAGCATGCCATGCGGCTTGCTCCCAGCACAAAGGGAGATACGCAAATATGTGGCCCCACAGGAAAAATGCCCAATCTAGTGGAGCCACATGTTTGTGTACGGTCGACGTGAAGGGGTTAAAGCTGAATTCCAGGAATTTAGCGACTTTGCAAAAAGTGCAGGCACACTATGTATTAGGTCCAATTAGGTGCATGTCACCTCCGGAACTTATCCCTATTACTTATATGTGACAGTTTTTTTTGCGCTCCCGGAGAATACACTCAGGCCTGTTGGAGGAGAGAAGCACAGAGGGCAGCTATGCCCACCCCTCCCCTCTGCTGCCCATTCACAGAAGCCTTTGTATTTTGCAAATTAGTTCACATAATGCAAAGGCTTCTGTGAATGGGCAGAAGGAGGAGAGGGGAAGGCATATCAGTTCCAGGGACTCTGCTCTTAGAGGAATTGAGACCACAGTGAGCAGCATCAGAGTTGCAAAAGTTATCTTTCTGGAGCACAATAAACCTGTCAGATGTGAATAATAGAGATAAGTCTACAGGCGGCAGGCATCTCATTAGACTTAACTCATGGTATGCCTGCAGTTTTTAGGAAGTACAATAGCTGAATTCCTGGAATTCAACTTTAATGACACCCCCGTGCACCTGCTAAGGCGTGCAGTTGCCCTTAAAAAGTTGGGACCGAGACGCCAAAACAGTACTCAACATAAATATGTGAGGTAGTTGATCCCTGACCATTCAGAAGATGCTCACACCTCCTACTAGCTGCTCTTCCCCCTCTTCTTTCTGCAGTGCCCCGAAGAGCGAGGATTTCAAATGTCTGCTTTCAAAAATTATATAATACTTGGGGGTTTTATGCAAGTTTTCTGGCTAAAATTAGGGCTAAGCATGGACCTGGAACTCTCTGAAGGCACCATCAGATGGAAGGTCAACTAGCCAGAGCTCAAGGAACCTATAGAGCTGCCAAGTGGCAATGGACCTGGAACTATGAAGGCACCATCAGATGAAAGGTCAACTAGCCATAGCTCAAGGAATCTCTGAAACTGCTATGTGGCAATGGACCTGGAACTATTTGAAGGAACCATCAGATCGAAGGCCAACTAGCCACAGATTAGGCAACATCTGGAGCTGCTAAGTGACAATGGACCTGGAACTATGATAGTACCATCAGATGGTTGATCAACTAGCCACAGCTCAAGGAACCTCTAGAGCTGCCATGTGGCAATAGACCTGGAATTATAAAGGCATCATCAGATGGAAGGTCAACTAGCCACAGCTCAAGGAACCTCTGGAGCTGCCAAATGGCAATGGACTTCGGACTATGAAGGCACCATCAGATGAAAGGTCAACTAGCCATAGCTCAAGGAACCTCTGAAGCTGCTAATGGACCTGGAACTCTTTGAAGGAACCATCAGGTGGAAGGTCAACTAGCCACAGATTAAGGAACCTCTGGAGCTGCCAAGTGACAATGGACCTGGAACTATGATAGTACCATCAGATGGAAGGTCAACTAGCCACAGCTCAAGGAACCTCTAGAGCTGCCATGTGGCAATGGACCTGGAATTATGAAGGCATCATCAGATGGAAGGTCAACTAGCCACAGCTCAAGGAACCTCTGGAGCTGCCAAGTAGCAATGGACCTGGAACTATGAAGGCACTATCAGATGGAAGGTCAACTAGCCACAGATCAAGGAACATCTGGAGCTGCCATGTGGCACTGGACCTGGAATTATGAAGGCACCATCAGATGTAAGGTCAACTAGCCACAGCTCAAGGAATCTCTGGAGCTGCCAAGTGGCAATGGACCTGGAACTATCAAGGCACCATCAGATGGAAAGTCAACTGGCCATAGTTCTAGGAACCTCTGGAGCTGCCAAGTGGCAATGGACCTGGAACAATAAAAGGAATCATTAGATGGAAGGTCAACTAGACACAGCTCAAGGAACTTCTGGAGGAACCTTAGCGTAGAGATTGCCTGGGTAAGACAGTTCACACACATGTACCTCATCCTCATCTAAGCTCAGCTCAACTCAGTGCTTTACTTGCAGTTCAGCTTTAAAGCATAAACTGCACATAAACCCAGAGTACAAAAAAAGAAAAGCATAAAAAGGTTGAAAAACAACCTTTTGCTGCTTCCCACCTCGTACGTACCCGCTGAGTTGACACATTTGTGGGAATGGAAATCCAGGCAGCTCCAGCTCCTACATTTGTCAGAAGTTTTACTCTTTGTGTAAATTGCCGCAATAAACTCACATTGCACACAAGTCCTGATTGATATCGCCGCGGTCGGATGGTTTGGCAATTCTCTTCCTACAAGTGCCAATGTTTATAAATAAGAATGCCGCGTGTCACTGCAACTCGCAGATGTGGGAGTGCATGCCGGTCTCTCGTTACCAGCAACAATACGATACATTCTACATTTTATATATATTGTTCTTTGTGCTCCGACACTGAACTTTTCTACTTTAATTTAGATTCTGATTGGAAAGATCGGAGCATACTCTGCACAAGATTATTTATGTGCCTTGTGCATTAGAGTTCAAAAAGTTAAGATTAAAAAATGTATTGTGTTCCTCCTAAATGTATTTTTTTTACTGTTGGTGTACTGATCTGTATCAGGTGTAGAAAAATGTAAAATAATGCATTTGGGTGGCAAAAATATGAATGCAATCTATACACTGGGGGAGAACCTCTGGGGGAATCTAGGATAGAAAAGGACCTGGGAGTCCTAGTAGATGATAGGCTCAGCAATGGCATGTAATGACAAGCTGCTGCTAACAAAGCAAACAGAATATTGGCATGCATTAAAAAGGGGATCGACTCCAGAGATAAAACGATAATTCTCCCGCTCTACAAGACTCTGGTCCGGCCGCACCTGGAGTATGCTGTCCAGTTCTGGGCACCAGTCCTCAGGAAGGATGTACTGGAAATTGAGAGAGTCCAGAGAAGGGCAACAAAGCTAATAAAGGGTCTGGAGGATATTAGTTATGAGGAATAGTTGCAAGCACTGAACTTATTCTCTCTGGAGAAGAGACGCTTAAGAGGGGATATGATTTCAATATACAAATACCATACTGGTGACCCCACAATAGGTCTTTATGGACCTTGCTTTGTACACTGGTGTGCAGTCATGTTGGAACAGGACCGGGCCATCCCCAAACTGTTCCCACAAAGTTGGAAGCATGAAATTGTCCAAAATGTCTTGGTATGCTGACGCCTTAAGAATTTCCTTCACTGGAATTAAGGGGCCAAGCCCAACATCTGAAAAACAACCCCACACCATAATCGCCCTCTACCAAATGATTTGGACCAGTGTACAAAGCAAGGTCCATAAAGACATGGAAGAGCGAGTTTGGGGTGGAGGCACTTGACTGGCCTGCACAGAGTCCTGACCTCAACCCAATAGAACACCTTTGGAATGAATTACAGTGGAGACTGCGAGCCAGGCCTTCTTGTCCAACATCAGTGCCTGACCTCACAAATGTGCTTCTGGAAGAATGGTCAAACGTTCCCATAGACACACTCCTAAACCTTGTGGACATCCTTCTCAGAAGAGTTGAAAGCTGTTATAGCTGCAGAGGGTGGGCCAACTCAATAATGAACCCTACGGACTAAGACTGGGATCCCATTATAGTTCATGTGGGTGTAAAGGCAGGCGTCCCAATACTTTTAACAATATAGTGTATGTCTGCACTCCCCTCCTGCTTAGTACATATTAGTCCTAGCTAGACCCTCCCTGTTTCTTCCATGTTCCCTTATTCAGCATTATTCATGGCAGAGACAAGGTTAGGAAGTCATTGTTTTCTTACCATTCAAAGGACTGGAAAACTTCCTCTGTTCTGCACTTATCCTAAGTAATATTATGTTGGGTTCAACTTCTTTTCCATATTTGTAGCACTACCCCCCAGGGGTTGCAAATGGGTTCCCCACTGCACAGCCAGGCAACAAGCAGAGCTTGCAGCTTTCAGCTTCCCCTCAGCTCTAGCGCAACTGCACTTGCAGCGCACAGTATATTTGCCTTTAGTAAATCAACCTCAAAGTGTTGTAGGCTGCATTCCGGAGTATCTCCAACCCCACTGTAAACATTGATCCCAGCTCTACTGACTGCAGGAGCTACCAACCCACCTGGCTGCTTCTCCTCCAGCCCTTCAGCTGCTCTGAAGATCTCCCAGGGCAAGAGACAGGAATAGTTAAAGTGATTGTAAACTCTTTTTTATTTTTTTTTAAATAACAAACATGTCATACTTACCCCCACTGTGCAGCTTGTTTTGCACAGTGTGGCCCCGAACATGCTCTTCTGGGGTCCTCCAGCGGCTCTCGCGGCTCCTCCTCACATCAGATAACCCCCTAGGAGAAGCGCTCTCCTGGGGGGTTACCTTGAGGGCGCTCCCGAGTCCAGCGTTTGCGTCCATAGACATGAATGCCGGACTCGGCCCCGCCCCCCCCGGCACCCGCGTCATTGGATTTGATTTACAGCAGCGGGATAGCAGATAGCTGCTATCAATCTATCCAATTAAGAGCCGGGACCCCGTGGAGAGAGGGAGAGCGCGTCTCTGCCAACGGAAATACGGGGCTCAGGTAAGTAAAATGGGGGGCTGGGGTCCCGGTCACTGCCAGGTGTTTTTTCACCTTAACCATCTCAATACCGGGCACTTACACCCCCTTCTTGCCCAGACCAATTTTCAGCTTTCAGCGCTCTCTCACAGTTTGAATGACAATTACTCAGTCATGCAACACTGTACCCATATGAAACTTGCGTCCTTTTTTTCACACAAATAGAGCTTTCCTTTGGTGGTATTTAATCACTAGTGTTTTTTTAGCTTTTTGTGCTATAAATAAAAAAAACGTAAATTTTGTGAGAAAAATACCTTTTTCTTCGTTTCTGTCATAAAATTTTGCTAATTAGTAATTTTGCTTAATACATTTTGGCCAAGATTTATACTGCTACATATCTTTGGTAAAAATAACCCAAATTAGTGTATATTATTTGGTCTTTGTGAAAGTTATAGAGTCTACAAACAAAGGTGCCAATCTCTGAAAATTGATGACATCTGATCGGGCCTTCAGTACATCAGGTGAATCTCATTTCTTGAGACACTAACAAGTCAGGAAAGTACAAATACCCCCCAAATTACCCCTTTTTAGAAATCAGACATTCCAAGTTACTAAGTAAGTAGCATGATGAGTTTTTTTAAGTTGTCATTTTTTTTTTTTTTTACAAAATTGTCATATTATCAGTGTTTTTCTTACACACAGCATATGCATACAACAAATTACACCCCAAAATACATTCTGCTACTCTTCCTGAGTATGGCGATACCACATGTGTGAGACTTTTACACAGCCTGGCCACATACAGAGGCCCAACATTGAAGTAGTACCTTGAAGTAGAAACACTGATCCTCAATCCGGCCAATCAGAAGTGGGTGTGAGACCCATTTTCTGATTGGCCAAAAAGAGGAGGAGGGAGGAAACGGAAGCCGCCGCCGTCGCCTTGATGACCAGGAGAATGGGAGGCCGCCGCCGCCATGATGGAGAGAATGGGAAGCCGCTGCTGCCCCTGAGCAGGGGAAGACGCGGGTGAACGGGCAAGTGCAACCTACCGACCGACCCACTGGGGGGGGGGGGGAGTGGGATTTGGCATACTGTTTGCCGTCCCCCTATGAAATGTTTCCACCGGCTGCCACATGGTGGTTTAGAGCCATTACAACTCATTTGATTTGGTATCTCCACCTGTCATCAAATCCTGTTTAGTGCTAGTTAGTCCTAGCTAGACCCTCCCTGTTTCCTCCATGTTCCCTCATTCAGAATTAGCCATTGCAGAGACAGAGTGAGGAAGCCATTGTTTTCGTACCCCTTAAAAGAGGGTTAAGTGCCTACAACTTCAAAATGCATTTTTGATGTTTTTTGAGGCTTCTGTGATGGTTCTGTGAGGCTTCAGTGTGTATATGAGCAGTGTGAACAGCAAGTTTTGACAAAGGATTTGCAGAGCTTTCAGCAAGCTTTTAAAGTACCACTTAGCTCCAGTTTGTAAATGTTAAAAAGAGATCCTAATGGGAGTGCTGATTGTCACCTAAAAAAAAAAAAGCTGCTAGCATTGTTCAACACTAGCTGAAGCCTGTTGAAAGCCTGTTGAAGCCTGCTAGCAGCTTGCTTAAAGTGGCAATCACCACTCACATTGGGATCTCTTTCATCATTAACAAACTGGACCTGCATGGTACTTTTTCAAATCTGTAATGAAGCTTGGCAAATGCCCTGTATATGTGTATGTGTTGATGTTCTATTTGTTTTAAAGGGGCTCAGTAGAACCCTGGCTCAGGTGTAGGCCCAGCCCAGTTATACCCCCTCTCAGCAGATCCCCAGCACATTAGTACCCCCATTCAGCAGTTTCCCAGCTCAATAGCTTATTGGTAATGAATAAGTGCAGCATCACTGTATGAAACGCCTCTACCTGTAACTTTTTTTCCTGTCCTGTGGTGTTATTCATGTTACGGATTTTACAATAAAGAGATTCATAACTACCTTGGTGTGCAGCCATCCATTCCGTTTATCCATACTGCACGGCCTGCGAGCCAAGGCTAGCACCCTTTCGAGGAGTCCATTCCCCAGCCTACCTGGTTCCATCACTCACCAGGAGCGGCATTTTCTTTTCCTATCATTAGCACCCCGCTCAGCAGAGTGGGAGTACAAAAATGTCATGGCGTCCAGTGGGAGTAAACAATGCCCTATCTTTGATGTCAGTGGGAGGACTAGTGCCTTATCATTGATGCCAGTGGAAGGAATAGTTCCCCATTGTTGGTGTCAGTTGGAGGAATATTGCCTCATTGTTGGTGTCATTGGAAGGAATTATGCCCCAATGCTGGTGTCAGTGGAAGTAATCATGCCCTTGATGGTGTCATCACAGGAGGAATAATACCTAATTGTTGGTATCATTGTTGGTGTCATTGGATGGAATAGTGCCCCAAGGGCCAGATAAAGGCAAGCATTCAGCCCAGGTGTGCAAGGAAATGTGTTTGTGTCTGATGGTGTCATTGGGAGGAATTGTGCCCTTTCGTTGGTGTCAGTGGGAGGAATTGTAGCCATCGTTGGTATCAATGGAAGGAATTATGCCCCAACATTGGATTCAGTGGAAGGAATCATGCCCATTTGATGGTGTCGAGGAATAGTGTCCTATTGTTGGTATCAGTGACAGGAACCCATTGTTGTTGTCAGTGGATGGAATGGTGCCCCAAGGGCCAGATAAAGACAAGTAGAGGGCTGCAATTTGGAGACCGCTGCCCTAGACTGAGCCTAAATTTGCAGTGTGCATGGAACTGGCAGCCTCTGTGCTACTTGGGATAACCTGTCTATTCTTAGCAGCCTCTCTGGGGGTAAGTGCTACCATTTATTTTTTTTAAAAAAACATCCAAGGGGGACTTTAGGATGGGGAAAACGGCTGGAACTGGGATGGCTGGGAGGCGAAAGTTCCACTTTAAAGATATCTATTTCGGTGAGCACTTTGTTAACTGGAAAGCTGTACAATACCTCTCCTTCCATCATAAAGGAATATTGCTTTTCATGAAATAATAAGGCAATATGCTCTAATAACATGTAACACAGGGAAATAAGGTATCAGCAGCCCCAAACAACAAAGCGGTAATTCAGTTACACCCAAGGCATATGTATGCTAAAAGACATATAATCCCAGCATTACATAGACAAATGGTGATAGCTCGTAGCTGTGGGGGATCCTATCACAAGGTTCTTTATTTAAATTTGAAAGCACAATGCAGATATGACGAATCTGGAGGCTACTACTGGTGTGCGAGATTAGAAAAGGACGCATTGGCGGAAATTGTCTAGGGATCGCTAATAATGCATATCGCAATTTGAATGATGGTGAAGGAAATGGAAGATTCCAAGCAGGAATATTCAGAAATTGCTTTCACTCCTAATCCTGGGACAACGTTATGAAAAATAAAAATCAATTCACGATTCACGGTCCCCTATTCCTGCACAGCTAGGCAACATGTATTTTCCAACTTGCATCCAGACACAGAACCCAGACCATGGGCTTGTTTTTATTGTTTTATTGAGGGAAAACAACTTGGATGGAGATAAGGGGTTATGGGATGACCAACTTGACTTGGTGGAACAACCTGAGGACAAACTTCCTTCACTATGCACAGAAAAATGCAGATCCTGGACTGTACTCCCTCCGAAATGATATCAATCTCGGTGAATCAATAACAAAGTTCCTATTTTCAGGAGCTCTATGTCCCCTTGGTGAAATATAGCAAAGTCCCAACACTTACAGGAGCTTTAGCTCCCCTTGGAGAAACCAGCAATGTATAAACTGTATGCAGGAGCACTGTGTCCCCTCTCTTGAAAATATCAGCCCACCTGGCTGCTTGGTGAAATGTTCCAGGACAAGGAATTTTGTTTAGTATACTGGCACTGTCCCTGAAAAGCTTGCTGGATATTGCTTCTGGTCGCTTTAACCCTTTTTGACCCTGGGGTTACAGAGGTACTCACACTGTCCCTGGAAATCCTGCTGCTTTTGAGAAAACCACCAATCAAGTCACCTGCTGTCCAGGTCCTCCCATGCATCCAGGGTGTCTCCTAGCAGAGACTGTGGGGGTAGTGGACATCCCTCTATTTTTCTTCCTTCCTTTCTCAGCTCCCAGTCTGGAGGCAGAGCCGCCCTCAGCCCCAGGGTCTCCTCCCAGGCCACAACGTCCTCACTCCATCTTCCACCTGACTCCCTTGCTGACAAGGCTCCACAATATTATTAGGCTGACCCAGTCCCACTTGCTAGTCCTCCTGCCTGGGGATTGAGCAGGTTCCCATAACTATGCAGATCAGGGCCTCCTGTCCTCCACCCACTAGCTTCTAGAAACTTCTCCAAACTTCTAGAACCAGGGGGAGGTACTAGAGGCCTGACCAACAGTAACCCAGACCAATTATCCAGACTCACCCAGACTACAGTGAGTCAGAATACATTTTTTCCTGCTCTAGACTGCAAACTAGAGGGTGCTACATATGTAATCAAAAAAACCCAAATTTAAATTGGTATTAGCCTCCTCCAATGAATGTACAGCAGAACTCAAACTGGGGTGGGAGAAGCAGCATGAAGAATGTTCTGTTCCACTTAAAACAGAACGTCAGTCAACCTACTCAGTGGTTCTGCCCCTCTTGGGTGCCACCGTTATGGTGGATGCGCAGATGTACCCACGGGCTCTGCCCAGCCTTCAGGTCCTAGCAGAGCCCGTCTGCACATCTGCACACGCACAGATGATTTTTTTGTGCATGCACAAAGACAGGGAAGGCTTTGGACTTCCCTGGTAGCAGTCTTTGTGCACAAAGGTGAACCTCACTCATAAGCAGATGTCCAGGAAAACCAGTACATATGCTGCAGGTCTCTCTTGGGACCAGGGCCCTGCATCACACAGGCAGGGGGTGATGAGAAATTTCTCGCCCAGGCCCCCTGGCGGTCCATTGTAATGGGGACTACAAAACTGTACTGATTTAATGGGAATCAGGCGATCTGGTAACGTATGATAAAAAGTTTTGTGCTTGTGACCTTCAGATAATTTCACACAACCTATCGGTTCTCGAAAGCTGCGTACTAACAATCAGATTATCGCACGAACTTGATATTTTTCGTACGATTTTCTGATCGTGTGTACAGGCCTTAACGCGGTCGGCGTTCCTGTGCGATTCAGGTGTGGACTGCCCCTTATTTTGTGCTGTAACTTCCGTCGTGTACATATCCTTCACAAGGTATAAAAATATTTTACACAAAGAACACAAACATTTTACACTGCAAAAAAAAATAAAAAATAAGCAAAGGGCTAATAGCAATCCGCGTTTATAGATCTACGCAGGCTCAATGTCAGATTAATGATTGCGTTAGATTAATGGCTTTAATATATTAGCTTACTTTACAAGATCGGGGAATATTTTAAAAAGCATTAGCCTCCCAGGTAATTATTATCTGTGGAGGCCGCTATCAACATGATCAAAAGTTCACGACCTGCAAAAGGAGAGAAAAACAACAATTCAAAGGCATGAAAAAATACAAGGTCACCGCTTCCTTTAAAGCCACGCCGCATTTATTATATAGGAGAACAATGCTGCGCGATAGAGTGGATGAGCAAGTCCGTGTAAATGAATGCGCTCCATTAGCAAAACAAACCATTTGGTTGGGTGAATTTATCCCTTTATCAAAGTTACCGTCACACATATCAAAGCTTAGCTAAAGGGAGACAATAGTGTATTCTTTTGTGGGTTATTGTCAGAACACAGGGGTCAGCGACCTCTTCCACATTGAGAGGACAAGTTCAAAAGCATTTGACAACCGGCGAGCCAGTGAACAATAGAATAGCCCCGTGTAGTCTTAGTTTGTTTTCAATTGTTGCATTAAAAGTTGTAATGGCAGGTTAAACTCTTTAACTATTATATCATGATCAGTGAGTTTAACTCACCATTTTGCAATACAACTATAAAAAGATTGATTAACTGGTGTGTGTACAAAACATGTTCAGCCACAATGCAAGCACTTCAGACCTCAGATCAGAGCTGAGACGGCTCCCAATCACGTGACCGCTTTGAAAGGCAATCACAGTGATCACATGATCGGGAACCCGCCTTCACCTGTGGGCAGCATGAAACAGTTAGTTAGGCGCTGTCCCAGCTGGGAGGATAGGCGTTAATGCCATGTCCATTTTCCTGCTCATTTTGGTTCCTATCTGGGTCTGGCCCACTTTTCCCATGCTATATAAATTGCGTGAGTGGTCCGTCTTGAGGTCCGAGGAAGTTCAGAGAGTTCTAGCGCAACTGTGGGTTGTGAGACCCATAGGGGATTGAGATGGAGGATGAGACCCGGAGTGGCAGAAGGGTATCATGCATCACCAGTGGTGGCTGGTGCTCATAATTTTTTTTTTTTGGGGGGGGGGGGGGCGGGGGCGCAAACAAACTGTGCCCATCAAATGCAGCCACTGTGCCCATCAAGCTCAGCCACTGTGCCCATCAAACGCAGCCACTGTGCCATCAAACACAGCTGCTTTACCCATCAATTGTTGCCAGTGTGCCCATCAATTGCCACTACTGTGCCCCATCAAATGCTGCCAGTGTGCCCATCAATTGCTGCTAGTGTGCCCCATCACATGCTGCCAGTGTGCCCATCAATTGCCGCTACTGTGCCCCATCAAATGCTGCCAGTGTGCATAGCCCGACAATTACCTGTGTCGCAGAGGGTCAGCGGCAGTGTCCTGCATGCTCCTCGATGTCTTCTTCCATCCTCTCTATCAGGCTTTCAATCACAGCGCCTGACGTTTCAGCCAATAAGGGAACAGGTAACAGACCCGAGCACCTGATTGGCTGAGAGGCGGTTCAGTGTTAGCAAAGCAAATTCCTTCGCTTTGCTAACACACAGCTGAGTGAATAGTGAACGCACAGCATTGTGCCCACTGTTCAACTTTTTGGGCGCCTATTAGAGCCTACGTCTCTAATCAGGTGGTTCCAAAACCCCCCCCCCGCCGCTGTAATTCAGGTGCCTGGCACCCAATAAGGGGCTGGACACCTGAATAGGGGGTGTCAGCGGCGACCATAGATAGATTCATGCAATGCATGAATCTATCTATGGTGATAGAGCGGTGCCAGGAGAGAGGGGGCGGCGCTCCTGTGCCCTTTATGCCACTGTGCATCACTGTCCAAAAGTAGAGACTTTTAACTTGGGGTTCGTCCTGAAGACACCAGCTCTGGACTATGCCTTCAAAGGAATTACACTTGCATGAGAGAGCCTCTGAAATACTATGGTTACTGGACTACACTTTTGCAGGTAAGCCGGGGCAGCACTTAAGCCTGTAGTTAGGAGTAGGGACATAAGAAAAACCCTGTTTTGTATCCTGGACTGTGAGATGTCTAATTTGCACCTTTATTAAGTAAAGTGTTGAACATTATCCTTGCATGAAGGGGCATGAAGACATCAGTGTAGAATGGAGTAATTTGAAGACACAAGTAGTTGCCAAGAAACGGAAGTTTAGCAAGCAGCCTGTCGATATCATGTTATAGGTGGCCTGGCCTCCAGCAGCGAGGGAGATGTTGTCGGCACTCCTTCCGCCAGCTGTCTGTCTTCCATAGCAACAGGGGTTGATTGAACCGCAGAGGTTCCCATCCTGTACAGAGGTATGGAAGGTCAAGAGTTAAGTGCTGGTGTGGAGCCCGGCCTGCTACTTGGGAGTAGTAGTAGAAAACCCTGGACAGGTAGATGTGGATGTGGAAAATTGGCTCATCATCTCCCTCCAAAGTGCAAGTTACGGTGAAGGTGTACATTGACACAGGGAGCTGAGAGTTAACTGGAGAACAGTTACAGTGCAGTGTACATGGTGTACTCTCTAGGAGCAGAGGTTCACCTTGGGGTTGAGTATTCCCTCACGGCATCCCTTGTCCCCCATTGATGAAGATGAAATAAAACAGAGGTACCCCGTGTGTGTAAAGTGACCCTGTAACCAAGTGCCTAACATAGCCAAGGAGAACTCACCCGGGGGGGGGGGGGGGATAGGCCTTTCATGTGACCCTTGCTTGGCACCCAACGAGGAGGAAAACATGGAGGATGTGACAACAACCACCACCCTGCCCCACTTACATACCTTTAAGAAACCTTTTAAAGGACTATAACTGCATGCTTCCAACACAATTGGGAGCCAGTGGGAGGGGGGAGCCAGTGGGAGGGGGGAGCCAGTGGGAGGGGGCTCCCAATCATATGATCACTTTGACAGCCAATTACAGTGATCACATGATCTGGAAACTCACCTCAATCTTTAAGAAACCTCTTAAAGGGCCATGACTACAAGCTTCCAACACGATCTGGAGCCGGTGGAAGGGGGCTCCCAATCATATGATCACTTTGACTGCCAATCACAGTGATCACATGATCGGGAAACCCACCTCCACATTTAAGAAACCTCTTTCCAGCACAGTGACCAAGCTATCACTGAATACGATCGGCAGTCATTGGAACCAGCCATGCGACTGCTTTGATATCCAATTCAGGGATCACTTGATAGGGTAGAAACCCCTTACAGGGCCAGTGGGAGCTGGTGTCAAGGGATTAAGGATAAAGTATAGATTTTACGATGGGGCTGCGACTTTACACATTTTTATTTAGCATTGTCTTCACCACCAATCATCCACTGTGCAGGAGCTTTATACTTGCCCAGAATCTCGCCTGTGCCTCCTTGGAACTACTGAAAATCCCCATGGCGGGAATAATGGACTTTTTTTTTTACAATGGACGAAAACGCCCAGATATATTTATACAATTGCCGTTCTAATATTCAGCCTTGGGAACAAGATGAGGAGAAAGGTATATTAAACTTTTACTAATGAGATTTTGTCGACCCAACATCAATTTTCTTTGAAAGAGTCTTTAGCCGAGATTGCTAAATGAAGTGGCATTTCTATGAAAATTATTGCCTAATGAACCCTTGTGCTATAAACGCGTAGGATACAATTTCCATTCCCTTCTTCTGGGGGTTAGCTCATTAACACTACTTTGTGTGCGGCAGTCTACGAAGTGAAGTCATTTACTACAATAGCAGCTCCTATACAGGAGTGATGGCTTCCCCGAGGACTGCGGCTTAATGTATATTAATGACAAAAAGATTCAAAATGACCCAAGTCACACAACAGACGAGGCCGCCACAATCTGCATACATTGCTCCGGAAAGCGTTAATGCGTTCCTGAACTGAGAGAGAAAAAAAAAAAAAGAAAGCTATAAGAGTAATTCAAAGTCACATTAATTCCCAGTATATTTTAATAAAGTTCCACAGGAAAGTCGGTTTTATTAGACGGGGAAATTGAAGCGCATAAAGAACTTGAAAAAACTGCCTGTTGGAGGGGTGATAATAGGGATCGTTTACTAATTAAAAGGAAAGAAAAATATCCTTTTCTTTGCACTGGTACACCTATATACTCGTAATTTGCGTATTTATATAGCACTGTGATCTAGGCTTTTTAACAGCGGGAACGCAGTTCTGACACCTCCAGCACTGAATGTATGCAACGGCAAGGGGTGCTGGGGAGTGCTGGAGAGTCTATTGATGCTGACTGCTGGGGGATCTATTGTTCCTGGAGGGAATCTATTTTTGCATTTCGGAGGTCGATTATTGTTGCCGGGTGGAGGGGGCTTATTGTGCTGGTGGGGTCAGTTGTTGCTGAAAGGGATCTGCTGTTGAGGGAGGTGTCTATTGTTGCTGGCTGCTGGGGGATATATTGTTACTGGAGAGCACTTATTTTTGAGTGGTAGTCTATCGTTGCTGCAGAGTAGGGATGAGCCGAACACCCCCCTGTTCGGTTCGCACCAGAACATGCGAACAGGAAAAAAGTTTGTTCGAACACGCGAACACTTTAAGTCTATGGGAGACGAACATGAATAATCAAAAGTGCTAATTTTAAAGGCTTATATGCAAGTTATTGTCATAAAAAGTGTTTGGGGAGTGATTTTAATAATGCTTAATGTCAAACAATAAAAGTGTAATATCCCTTTAAATTTTGTAGCTGGGGGGTGTCTATAGTATGCCTGTAAAGGGGCGCATGTTTCCCATGTTTAGAACAGTCTGACAGCAAAATTACATTTCAAAGGAAAAAAGTCATTTAAAACTACTCGCGGCTATTGCATTGCCGGTCCGACAATACACATAAAAGTTCATTGATAAAAACGGCATGGGAATTCCCCACAGGGCAACCCTGAACCAAAATTAAAAAAAAAAAAAACTGACGTGGGGGTCCCCCTAAATTCCATACCAGGCCCTTCAGGTCTGGTATGGATATTAAGGGGAACCCTGGCCAAAATTTAAAAAAAAATGATGTGGGGGTCCCCCTAAATTCCATACCAGAGAGCTGCCCCCTCCTCCTGGACTGTACCAGGCCACATGCCCTCAACATTGGGAGGGTGCTTTGGGATAGCCCCCAAAACACCTTGTCCCCATGTTGATGAGGACAAGGGCCTCATCCCCACAACCCTGGCCGGTGGTTGTGGGGGTCTGCGGGCGGGGGGCTTATCGGAATCTGGAAGCCCCCTTTAACAAGGGGACCCCCAGATCCCGCTGCCCCCCTGTGTGAAATGGTAAGGGGATACTTACCCCTACCATTTCACTAAAAAACTGTCAAAAATGTTAAAAATGACAAGAGTTTTTGACAATTCCTTTATTTAAATGCTTCTTCTTCTTTCTTCTATCTTCCTTCATCTTCTTCTTCTTCTTCTTCTTCTTCTGGTTCTTCTGGCTCTTCTGGTTCTTCCTCCGGTGTTCTCGTCCAGCATCTCCTCCGCGGCGTCTTCTATGTTCTTCTCCTCGGGCCGCTCCGCACCCATGGCATGGGGGGAGGCTCCCGCTCTTCTATTCATCTTCTTCTCTTCTTAATCTTCTTTTCTTCTTCTCTTCTTCATCTTCTTCTCCGGGCCGCTCTGCACCCATGCTGGAATGGAGGGAGGCTCCCGCTGTGTGATGCGTCTCCTCTTCTGATGGTTCTTAAATAACGGGGGGCCACCCGGTGACCCCGCTCCCCTCTGATGCACGGTGACTTGACGGGACTTCCCTGTGACGTCACGGGGAATGCCACAGGGAAGTCCCATTATGTCCCGTGCGTCAGAGGGGGGTGGGGTCACCGGGTGGCCCCGCCCCCCGTTATTTAAGAACCGTCGGAAGAGGAGACGCGTCACACAACAGGAGCCTCCCTCCATGCCAGCATGGATGCGGAGCGGCCCGGAGAAGAAGATGAAGAAGACAAGAAGAAAGGAAGATGAAGAAGAGAAGAAGATGTAGGGAAGAGCGGGAGCCTCCCCCCATGCCATGGGTGCGGAGCGGCCCGAGGAGAAGAACATAGAAGACGCCGCGGAGGAGATGCTGGACGAGAACACCGGAGGAAGAACCAGAAGAGCCAGAAGAACCAGAAGAAGAAGAAGGAAGATAGAAGAAAGAAGAAGCATTTAAATAAAGGAATTGTCAAAAACTGTCTCGTCATTTTTAACATTTTTGACAGTTTTTTAGTGAAATGGTAGGGGTAAGTACCCCCTTACCATTTCACACAGGGGGGGGCGGGATCTGGGGGCCCCCTTGTTAAAGGGGGCTTCCAGATTCCGATAAGCCCCCCGCCCACAGACCCCCACAACCACCAGCCAGCGTTGTGCGGATAAGGCCCTTGTCCTCATCAACATGGGGACAAGGTGTTTTGGGGGGCTACCCCAAAGCACCCTCCCAATGTTGAGGGCATGTGGCCTGGTACGGTTCAGGAGGGGGGGCGCTCTCTCGCCCCCTCTTTTCCTGCGGCCTGCCAGATTGCGTGCTCGGATAAGGGTCTGGTATAGATTTTTGGGGGGACCCCACGCCATTTTTTTTTTAAATTTTGGCACGGGGTTCCCCTTAAAATCCATACCAGACCTGAAGGGTCTGGTATGGAATTTAGGGGGACCCCCACATCATTTTTTTTTTTTTAATTTTGGTTCAAGGTTCCCCTGTGGGGAATTCCCATGCCGTTTTTATCAATGAACTTTTATGTGTATTGTTGGACCGGCAATTCATTAATAGCCGCGAGTAGTTTTAAATGACTTTTTTCCTTTGAAATGTCATTTTGCTGTCAGACTGTTCTAAACACAGGAAACATGCACCCCTTTACAGGCATACTATAGACACCCCCCAGGTATGAAATTTAAAGGGATATTACACTTTTATTGTTTGACTTTAAGCATTATTAAAATCACTGCTCCTGAAAAAACGACCGTTTTTAAAACTTTTTTTTGCATTGATCCATGTCCCCTGGGGCAGGACCCGGGTCCCGAAACACTTTTTATGACAATAACTTGCATATAAGCCCTTAAATTTAGCACTTTTGATTTCTCCCATAGACTTTTAAAGGGTGTTCCGCGGCATTCGAATTTGCCGCAAACACCCCAAATTGTTCGCTGTTCGGCGAACTTGCGAATAGCCGATGTTCAAGTCGAACATGAGTTTGACTCGAACTCGAAGCTCATCCCTACTGCAGAGGTCTCTTGTTGCTGGTGGTGAAACTATTGTTGTAGGTTGGGCTTATGTTGCTGGAGGAGGTCAGTTGTTGCTGGAAGGGATCTACTGTTGAGGGAGTGGTCTCAGTGGCGGCCGGTCCATAAGGGGCACTGCCCCCCTAGTTTGCATGCGGGGCGCCGGACTAATGGTTTTCTATGAGGTCTGTCATCTTTTTTTACAAGCACCTGATTAGAGCCTGAGACTCTGATTGACTTGTAAAAGGTTGTCCTCGGGGCGCCCCAAGCCCCCCTCCTGTGATACTGGTGAATCTGGGTGGTATATGGAGAAGGGTGGATGGAGGGCACGTGATCAATTGCTCACATCAAAGTGTGTATAATTTATTCATATATAATGAAATAAAAACAAATAAATAAATAATACCAATACTACGTTTCATGCAAACAGGTAACAAAATATGCAAAAAAAGGAAAAAATAGGTTAAAAGTAACACAAGCCCATGTAAAGGTAAGTGGTTAAAATCGGCTGACGCGTTTCGAGGATAACCTCTTCATCAGAGCCTTGAGAACCAGGGCACAGTCTGTATAGGCCAGTAGGCCAACATGTGTACATAAAAAGGAATGGCTAGTTGGAAGGTGTAGCCTGTGATGAATAGTTAGTTATTCTGAGTTCCATACCAGTCCACGTTCAAACGTTCTATGTTAACGGTATGTGTGTTCTCCTTTGAATTGTTGATGTAAGACTGTGGAGTGGACCTGTCTCATGGGCTGGATGGAGGAGAGGCTGCAGCCTGTGTACGTCCTAGGGGGAGAAGGCAGTCCTGTGCTCTAGGATGAAACAAAATAAATGGATGAGTACAGTGCTGCGCTAGACCAAAGAAAACACTAGGATAGCAGCTAACACACCCATAGACTCAAGGTAAAAAGTAACAAAAAATATAAAAGTGTAGCGCTATATACTAACAGACGCATAAATAAAAAAAAAACTTAAGTGCATACATACAGTAAATAGAATCTTATCAAATCATGTATGACCATAAATATGGATTGCACAATGCAAATATGTTAATCAACAGAACAATTAGGTGAAACAATGAATAAAAAACCTAATTGGCAGATATAAACAATGACTGGTACTAAGAAAACCATGACAGTTCCAAAGACCTAAATTAGTTGTAAAAAAGAACTAGAAACATAACAGTCCATGACATAAACTTGTGGAAAAAATTATAAAAAAATGTGAGAAAAATTGTGGAAAAACCACCACCAAAAGTCTATGGAGGTTGCATGTAACAAATGATGGAAATATAAATCCCAGGTTCGCAAGTGAATTAATTTCACCAGATCTGACAGGTAGGTCAACAGTGAGGGTACCACGAGTGAACAGAAGATCTAGATCGGTGCCGGGGCCATCACCAGGAACATCAAGAGGCTTACCGGAACTTAATGACTTGAAATGACATACGTCATACAAGTCAAAAAAGGCCCCAGATGACGGCTTCTCAGCTGAAACATGTCGGGTGGACCCCTCACCTTTGCCTCTATATGATGTTGAGCTGTTTCTGATCTTCTAATATGTGAGTTTGTTTTTTAATTATTTTAATAAACCAGTGTTTTAAACGTTATCACGCTATGTGAGTTTTTTTTACTCCTCGCATGGCATATGAATTATTCGTTTGGCCTATGTCGGATTGCCTATGGATGTGGAAGCTGTGATGTTACCCTCCCTTCCCACTGTATGCTGACGACATCTGACAAGATACATTGCTCGGACCGGGTGGTCAACAAGCCTTTTTTGACTTGTATGACCTGTGCTCTAGGATGGAAGAGGGAAGATATCCCTTCATACAATGCTGGAGCCGTGTGTGTCAGAAGCTGTCTCTCCGCCTCAAACATAGGTGAAGAAGGAATCGGGGAGGGAAAGAAGGGGTGTAGGGTGAGGGTTGGAGGAGTTTTTGTGGGGGGTGGCGGGAGAACCACTACAATATTTTATGGAATTCTAATTAATAAAAATATGTATACAGGTATATAGATCAAACCTGGTATAATCAGGGGCTGTAATGAAATATTATTGGTGGCCTAGGAGTTTCCAAACTACACCCCTACTCCCCAACATGCTAAGAGGTCCAGATACAACTTTATTCCAATGAAAGTCAGGGAGGCCATGCAAAAAGTAGACAACTAATTTCTGGCATCCAAGAGAACACCACTGCTAAGAGATCCAGATACAACTTTATTCCAATAAACTGTTCCTCTCGGAAACCTTGGCCTTTTATGTGGATGTTACTTGACACATACCACTGACCTGGTTGATGACCAAGTATACCCCTTCATGGAAACAGTATTCCCTGATGGCAGTGGCCTCTTTCAGCAGGATAATGCACCCTGCCATACTGCAAACATGGTTCAAGAATGGTTTTGAGGAACACACCAATGAGATGTTGACTTGGACTCCATATTCTCCAGATCTCAATCCAATCAAGCATCTGTGTAATATGCTGGGGAAAAAAGTCAGATCCATGGAGGCCACACCTCACAACTTACAGAACTTAAAGGATCTGCTACTGACAGCTTGGTGCCAGATACCACAGCATACTTTCAGAGGTGTAGTGGAGTCCATGCTAAAATGGGTCAGGGCTGTTTTGGTGGCAAAAGGCAGACCAACTAAATTTTAGATGGGTGGTCATAAAGTTATGGCTAATCAGTGTATACAGTGCCTTGAAAAAATATTCATACCCCTTGAAATTGTCCACATTTTGTCATGTTACAACCTAAAACGTAAATGTGTTTTATTGGGATTTTATGTGATAGACCAACACAAAGTGGCACATAATTGTGAAGTGGAGGGAAAATTATAAATGGTTTTCCAATCTTTTTTACAAATATATATGTGAAAAGTGTGGGGGTACATTTGTATGGCGCCCCCCGGAGTCAATACTTTGTAGAACCCCCTTTCCCTGCAATTACAGCTGCAAGTGTTTTTGGGGATGTCTCTACCAGATTTGCACATCTAGAGAGGGACATTTTTGCCCATTCTTCTAAAATAGCTCAAGCTCTGTCAGATTGGATGGAGAGCGTCTGTAAAAAGCAGTTTTCTTTTTATATCAAATCCTTTTTATTATTTTATATGAAAACATTATTGACACAATACACACAAAACCACAAAAATAGAAATCACACCAAACCAAAACCCAAAAAAACAAACCAAAAAACAAACAAAAAAAATCCCCAGACCACACCCCTTCAACAAACCCCGCCATAGCAAAAACCCCCAACCCCCCCCCCCCCCCCCCCTATACTCGGAGTATATATGACACACAAAATAAGAATAAGAATATCCAGTATTACAAAGTACACAGTACCCATTGGTTGACACGATACCCAAGTCATAGATTGAAACCATCTAGACCAGATAACATCAAACTTATTCAAGGAGTTCCTTAGGGAATATGTATGCTTTTCAAAGAGAATGATCCTATTGAGATCTACAATCCAATCAGACACAGTCGGTGGATGTGGAGAGGTCCACTTAAGAGCAATCTGTCTACGGGCAACAAAAAGTGCACACCTTATAAGATTACCAGTAGGGGAGGTGTAGATAGAAGTGTCACAGTAACCCAATATACATATAAGCGGTTCAACCAAAATGTTAATATCCAATACCCTATTTAAGGTACCAATCAGCTTCAACCAGCATCTTTGGAGTTTCGGACATTGCCACAAAAGATGTATTAATGTACCTGTGTTACCGCATCTAGCACAGGCTGGCTCAGATTTCACTCCAATTGCACAGAGAAACTGACGAGTTCTGTAGACCCTATGGAGAATAAAAATCTGGGTCAGTCTGTGTGATGGAGAAAGAGACACCCTGGACGGGGACCGGAGGACATCGTCCCAAATCTCCCCAGAGATGAGACCAATATCTTTTTCCCAGCCAACCCGAGAATGGATGGGGAAGTTCAATAGGAACCCATCTGACAGTACCCTATAGTAACCGAGGTAAGACCCTTTGTTGACCCTGCCCGTACTATTTTATCTAAGATAGGGATAGAGAGGAAAAATATCTTAGCAGAAGAAAACTGGGCATGTAGAGCATGTCTTAATTGAAGGAATTGGTAAAACCAATTGGATTCTACGGAAGAACCCTCTCAGATCTTCAAAAGATTTAAGTAAACCATTCTGGTATAGCTGAGCTAAAGTAGTTATTCCTAATTTTCCCCATCTCTGAAAGCCTCTAAGAGCTGAAATTTGAGAAAGTCTATCATTTTCTCATATGGGAGTGTATCTAGTGGGATATAAGACATCCAGGATTTTTTTTACTGTATCCCATACTTTACAGATTAACATACAAGTAGGCATATCAGCAAGCGAGACACATCCTCTTGCACCATCGAAGGACAAAGAGTGGAGACCGACCCCTTAAATGCCAAAGAGAATAATCGTCGAGCAGGAAAGGATATCTGTTCAGACTCCCATCCAGCAAAATGCTGTAATTGGGAGGTGAGAAAATATAGCCTTGGATTACTAACTGCCAGCCCGCCGGCATTTGTGGGATGAGCAAATTTTCAAGTCATGCCACAGATTCCCAATTGGATTTAGGTCTGGACTTTGACTTTGCCATTCTAACACATGAATATTCTTTGATCTAATTCTAAACCATTCCATTGTAGCTCTGGCTGTATGTTTAGGGTCGTTGTCATGCTGGAAGGTGAACCTCAGCCCCAGACTCAAGTCTTTTGCAGACTTTAACAGGTTTTCTCCTGATTGCCCTGTAATTGGCTCCATCCATCTTCCCATCAACTCTGACCATATTCCCTGTCCCTGCTGAAGAAAAGCATCCCCACAACATGATGCTGCCACCACCATGTTCTATTTTGGTCTCATCTTACCAGATCACCTTCTTCCACATATTTGCTGTGTCCCCCACATGGCTTCTCACAAACTGCAAACAGGACTTCTTTGGGCTTTCTTTCAACAATGGCTTTCTTCTTGCCACTCTTCCATAAAGGCCAGATTTGTGGAGAGCACGACTAATAGTTGTCCTGTGGACAGATTCTCCCACCTGAGCTGTGGATCTCTGCAGCTCCTCCAGAGTTACCATGGACCTCTTGGCTCTTCTCTGATTAATGCTCTCCTTGCCCGGCCTGTCAGTTTAGGTGGGCAGCCATGTCTTGGTAGGTTTGCAGTTGTGCCATACGCTTTCCATTTTCAGATGATGGATTGAACAGAGCTCCATGAGATGTTCAAAGCTTGGGATATTTTTTTTATAGCCTAACCCTGCTTTACACTTCTCCATAACATTATCCCTGACCTGTCTGGTGTATTCCTTGGCCTTCATGATGCTGTTTATTCACTAAGGTTCTCCAACAAACCTCTGAGGGCTTCACTGAACAGCTGTATTTAGACTGAGATTACATTACACAAAGGTGGACTCTATTTACTAATTAGGTGACTTCTGAAGGCAATTGGTTCCACTAGATTTTAGTTAGGGGTTATCAGAGTAAAGGGGGCTGAATACAAATGCACGCCACAGGTTACCGATATTTATTTGTAAAAAATGTTGAAAACCATTTATCATTTTCCTTTCACTTCACAATTATGTGCCACTTTGTGTTGGTCTATCACATAAAATCCCAATAAAATACATTTACGTTTTTGGTTGTAACATGACAAAATGTGGAAAATGTCAAGGGGTATGAATACTTTTTTCAAGGCACTGTATATACAGATCTGCATTACCTGCGTCTTGTGTATCTGCCTGGAGTTCGGATTTCATGTATTTCTCCATCATGCTTATTATAACCTTCTTTTACATAAACCAGATTATGAAAATGATGTAATAAAGGCATAGAGGCTCTTTGGTAGACCATTAAGAGCATTAAAAGTCATGAACAGACAATTTTTTCTTTTTTTTTGTTTTTAATTATTTTTATTTTTTGATTTTTTGCATGGCGTTTCCATTTGCGTTTCATTTTCCAAAATGATGGCTCTTCACTTTTACCATGTAAGATAAAACAGGAATAAAACAGCGAGCTGCCCCATTGCTGAGCTGCCTCCAGCAGTATCCATAGTGAATTAGATTAAATTGAGGTAGAATAATTTCGCTCTCCCAGTCTCCCATTCCGGCTGTTTTTATCCAGCACATCTCCTTGACTTCAAATTACTTTTACTTGCCTGTAGCTTTTTCTTTCCCTAAATATTAGCTTCCAAATATAGGCCTCCTCGCTCTCGACTTCATCAGTCTTCTCCGGGCGCCGTGTTGCTCTTGGTGATGACAGGCAGTAAAAAGACATCCATTGGTGAGGACGAGGCTTATTAGTGCCGCGGTGTCTCCAGGTGATACACGGTAACAAGCTGCTGTCCCTGGGTGATACATTGTAACAGCCCGGTCACCTGGCGGATACAATTCAGGCAGCAGGTGCAGGAGGTGACTTGAAACTACATGGCCATTACTCAACGGGAACATACACTTATGTTTTTTAAAACGCTTGCGGTGATAGCGAGGAATGAATTTGGCAAATCACAGGGAGGTTCATTTTGCAATATAACAGAAAAAAAAATGTAATAGATTGGCTTAAGGTGCATATTTCAGTGTCTCTGGAACTTTCTAAGCTATCCTATGTGTAAAGGGAAAGTATAAGCGATTTTGGTTATTTTTTTAGGATTTATAAACTGATGTCATATATGTATAGATATAGATATATATCTATATATATAGATATATATATCTATAGATAGATAGATAGATAGATAGATAGATAGATAGATAGATAGATAGATAGATAGATATAGATATACATATATATATATATATATATATATATATATATATATATATATATATATATATATATATATATATATATATATATATCTATATATATATATAGATATATATATATATATATATATATATATATATATATATATATATATATATATAGATATATAGATATCTCTCTCTCTCTATATATATATATAGAGGGATATCTATCTATCTATCTATCTATCTATCTATCTATCTATCTATCTATCTATCTATCTATCTATCTATCTATCTATCTATCTATCTTCACAAAAGTGAGTACACCCCTCATTTTTCTAAATATTTTCTTCTATCTTTTCATGTGACAACACTGAAGAAATGACACTTTGCTACAATGTAAAGTAGTGAGTGTACAGCTTGTATAACAGTGTAAATTTGCTGTCCCCTCAAAATAACTCAACGCACAACCATTAATATCTAAACCGCTGGCAACAAAAGTGAGTACACCCCTAAGTGAAAATGTCCAAATTGGGCCCAAAGTGTCAATATTTTGTGTGGCCGCCATTATTTTCCAGCATTGCCTTAACCCTCTTGGGCATGGAGTTCACCAGAGCTTCACAGGTTGCCACTGGAGTCTTCTTCCACTCCTCCATGATGACATCACAGAGCTGGTGGATGTTAGAGACCTTGCTCTCCTCCACCTTCCATTTAAGGATGTCCCACAGGTGCTCAATAGGGTTTAGGTCTGGAGACATGCTTGGCCAGTCCATCACCTTTACCTTCAGCTTCTTTAGCAAGGCAGTGGTCGTCTTGGAGGTGTGTTTGGGGTCGTTATCATGTGGAATACTGCCCTGTGAACCAGTCTCTGAAGGGAGGGGATCATGCTCTGCTTCGGTATGTCACAGTACATGTTGGCATTCATGGTTCCCTCAATGAACTGTAGCTCCCCAGTGCCGGTAGCACTTATGCAGCCCCAGACCATGACACTCCACCACCATGCTTGACTGTAGGCAAGACACATTTGTCTTTGTACTCCTCACCTGGTTGCTGCCACACACGCCTGACACCATCTGAGCCAAATACGTTTATCTTTGTCTCATCAGACCACAGGACATGGTTCCAGTAATCATGTCCTTAGTCTGCTTGTCTTCAGCAAACTGTTTGCGGGCTTTCTTGTGCATCGTCTTTAGAAGAGGCTTCCTTCTGGGACGACAGCCATGCCGACCAATTTTATGCAGTGTGCGGCGTATGGTCTGAGCACTGACAGGCTGACCCCCCACCCCTTCAACCTCTGCAGCAATGCTGGCAGCACTCATACATCTATTTCCCAAAGACAACCTCTGGATATGACGCTGAGCACGTGACCTCAACTTCTTTGGCCGACCATGGCGAGGCCTGTTCTGCGTGGAACCTGTCCTGTTAAACCGCTGTATGGTCTTGGCCACCGCGCTGCAGCTCAGTTTCAGGGTCTTGGCAATCTTCTTATAGCCTAGGCCATCTTTATGTAGAGCAACAATCCTTTTTTTCAGATCCTCAGGTAGTTCTTTGCCATGAGGTGCCATGTTAAAATTCCAGTGACCAGTATGAGAGAGTGAGAGCGATAACACCAAATTTAACACACCTGCTCCCCATTCACACCTGAGACCTTGTAACACTAACGAGTCACATGACACTGGGGAGGGAAAATGGCTAATTGGGCCCAGTTTGGACATTTTCACTTAGGGGTGTACTCACTTTTGTTGCCAGCGGTTTAGACATTAATGGCTGTGTGTTGAGTTATTTTAAGGGTACAGCAAATTTACACTGTTCTACAAGCTGTACACTCACTACTTTACATTGTAGCAAAGTGTCATTTCTTCAGTGTTGTCACATGAAAAGATAGAAGAAAATATTTACAAAAATGTGAGGGATGTACTCACTTTTGTGAAATACTGTATATATCCATATATATCAATATATATAGATGTATATATCTATATATATAGATATATATCTATATATATATATAGATATATATATATACATATTAGAGCTGCACAATTAATCGTTAAAAATCGTGATCTCGATTCACCTCCCCTGACGATCTCTCCTGCTGAGTTTGAGGATTCTTTCCTATAAACAAGTGGAGAGATTATGTGCTCACTCAGCTGTCAAAAGAAAACATCCAGGCAGTCTGCCAAGTTTAGAACTTGAAACATTGTATCTAACTTCCTTCTTAGATCAAAGGGATAGAACTTCTCTAAACAAATAACCTGGGCAATCTGCCAAGCTTTAAACAATGTGTAAATGCAGGAAGTTTAACCACTTAAAGTCTAAATCTTTTTTCTGACACTTCTTTCTTAAGTTAAAATCAATATTTTTTTGTAAAAAAAATTACTTGGAACCCCCAAACGTTAGAGATTATATATATATATATATATATATATATATATATATATATATATTAGGTTTTTTTTTTTTAGCAGAGACCCTAGGGAATAAAATGGCAATTGCTGCAATATTTTATGTCACACTGTATTTGCCCAGCGGTCTTTCAAATGCATTTTTTTGGGAAAAAATACACTTCAATAAATAAAAAAAAAGAAACAGTAAAGTTAGCGCAATTTTTTTTGTTTTAATGTGAAAGATGATGTTACGCCGCTAGAATCGTGAGAGAATCGTGATCTATCCTCTAAGCAAAAAAAATCGTGATTCTCATTTTAGCCAGAATCGTGCAGCTCTAATATATGTATATAGATATATATCTATATATATATATATAGATCTATATATAGATCTATGGATATATATATCTATATATCTAGATCTATATATATATATATATACACAGATATTAGACCTCTACCTGCACCAATGGCATACTGCAGGCTGCCATAGGTAATATAGCTTGTCACCTGCAGATAGGAATAACAGCACAATTTTAGGACAGCTTCATTGGGGCAGGGGGTTCTGGCATACATTTAAGAATTTATTTGCTTGAAAGCTTTTTCCTTGTTAATCTCCTATTCCTGTGATGAACAATTCTGCACTTGTACAGATCCGCGCTGGCAGCTGGTGTCTGTGAGTCATCCATTTATAAATATGGCGTAGATTATAGTTAAAGCTGAACTCCAAGCAGATATAAAAGACACAAATTAATGCTGCTGTGTAATCATTAATGCATCATTAAATAAATGTATATATAGTACAATACAATCCCATATACACAATCCTTCACCCACAGTTCATCCAGAGGAAGGAGAAAAAACCCCAGCAAAGCATGACCCAATATAACATTGTAGTTTTGACTGACTTGAAAACTTATCGATCTGATTGTTTTGAATCGAAAAAAAAAATTGGTATATTCTAAGAAAATCGGAAAATTCTGAATACAAAGTCCCAAAACGAATTCTGAAGATAAATTGAATGAATCAACTGGGTTTAGCCAAACGAAATAACTAGATTAACGAATCGAAACAGAACAAATTTTTTTTCGTCATGCACATGTCTACCGACAACTTCTGCCTTTCATGAATCCATGTTGTCTGTTGCTAAAAATGTTGTTTTCCAGCAAGAAGTCGTCTATCTATGTGGTCTTTTTATTAAACTCATTAGTATCTTCCCGACTATTAAAGGTAAACTAACAGGTCTATAGTTACTTGGTAAATACTTTGATCCCTTTTTAAATAAGGGCACAACATTGGCCCTACGCCAATCCAGTGGTACCATTCCAATCATTAACGAGTCCCTAAATATTACAAACAATGGCCTTGAAATGACAGAGCTCAATTCTTATGCCCCGTACACATGGTCGGACATTGATCGGACATTCCGACAACAAAATCCATGGATTTTTTCCGACGAATGTTGGCTCAAACTTGCCTTGCATACACATGGTCACACAAAGTTGTCGGAAAATCCGATCGTTCTGAACGCGGTGACGTAAACACGTACGTCGGGACTATAAACGGGGCAGTGGCCAATAGCTTTCATCTCTTTATTTATTCTGAGCATGCGTGGCACTTTGTGCGTCGGATTTGTGTACACACAATCGGAATTTCCGACAACGGATTTTGTTGTCGGAAAATTTTATAGCCTGCTCTCAAACTTTGTGTGTCGGAAAATCCGATGGAAAATGTGTGATGGAGCCTACACACGGTCGGAATTTCCGACAACAAGGTCCTATCACACATTTTCCGTCGGAAAATCCGACCGTGTGTACGGGGCATTAGGATCCATGGGTGGATTCACCTTTATTCTGTCTAAATATTTTCTGCACCATATCACTTTTGAGCCATTGTGAGCCATATACAGTTGTGTGAAAAAGTATTTGCCCCCTTTCTGATTTTTTTTTTTTTTGCATATTAGTCACACTTACTGTAAATGACTCAGATCATCAAACAAATGTTATTATTACACAAAGATAACCCAAGTAAATACAAAATGCAGTTTTTAAATGATGGTTTCATTTACGAAGGCAAAAAAGCTGTCCAAGCCTGCCTGGATTTATGTGAAAAACTAATTGCCCCCTAAACCTAATAACTGGTTGTGCCACCCTTGGCGGCAACAACTGCAATCAAGCGTTTGCAATAACTGCCAATGAGTCTTTTCACATTGCTGTGGAGCAATTTTGTCCCACTCTTCTTTGCAGAATTGTTTTAATCCAGCCACATTGGAGAGTTTTCCAGGATGAACGGCCTGTGTAAGGTCATGATACAGCATCTCAATTAGATTTAAGTCTGGGCTTTGACTAGGCCACTCCAAAACCTAAATTTTGCTTTGTTTGAACCATTTGGAGGTGGACTTGCTGTTGTGTTTTGGATCATTGTCCTGCTGCATAACCCAAGTGAACTTGAGCTTGAGGTCACGAACTGGCCGATTATTCTCCTTTAGGATTTTCTGGTAGAGCTCAGAATTCATGGTTCCATCAATTATGGTAAGTCGTCCGGGTCCTGAAGCTGCAAAGCAGCCCCAGACCATCACGCTACCACCACCATGTCTGACTGTTGGTAGGATGTTCTTGGTATGAAATTCTGTATTTGTTTTATGCCAGATGTAACGGAACATTCCAAAAAGTTAAATTTTTGTCTCATCAGTCCAGAGAATATTTGCCTAAAAGTCTTGGGGATAATCAACATGTATTTTGGTAAATGTGAGATGAGCCTTTGTGTTCTTTTTGGTCAGCAGTGGCTTTGGCCTTGGAACTCTCCCATGGACGCCATTTTTGCGCAGTCTCTTTCTTATTGTTCAATCATGAACACTGATCTTACCTGAGACAAGTGAGGCCTGCAGTTCTCTAGATGTTGTTCTGGGTTCTTTTATGACCTCCTGGATGAGCCGTTGTTATGCTTTTGGAGTAACTTTTGTAGGCCGGCCACTCCTGCGAAGGTTCACCACTGTACCAAGTTTTCTCCATTTGTGGATAATGGCTCTCCCCGTGGTTCACTGGAGCCCCAAAGCCTTAGAAATGGCTTCCTAAACCGATGCATGTACTTTTCTTTGTTTCTAATCTGTTCTTGAACTTTTTTAGATTGTGGCATGATGTGTGGCCTTTTGTGATCTGTTAGTGTGCTTCACTTTGTCAAACAGCTTCTATTTATGTGATTTCTTGATTCAACAGGTCTAGCAGTAATCAGGCCTGGGTGTGGCAAGTGAAATTTAACTCAGCTTTCCAAAAAAAATGTGGTTATTCACAGTTCATTCATGATTCAGCATGGGAGGGGGCAAATTCTTTTTCACATAGCGCCAGGCAGGTTTGAACAGCTTTTTTCCCTTCATAAATGAAAAAAATAATTTAAAAACTGCATCTTGGATTTACTTTGGTTATGTTTGTGTCATTTTTAAAATATACGATATATTTTAAATTACAATGTTTTGTAATATTAAAATTTGTTTGATGATCTGAATCATTTAAGTGTGAGAAAAAAAAAATCAGGAAGGGGGCAAATACTTTTTCACACAACTCACAGTTTCTCACAAATGTGTGTGTATATATATATATATATATATATATATATATACTGTATACGTGTATGTGTGCATGTATGTATTTTTTTTAATGATAGCATTGTAAGTACCTGATTTCCTGCTTTTGACCTGCTATCAGCCTCTTGCAGTCCCTGTACAGCAGACAAAAAATTGCATTGTGATCCCCCTAAAATACATACAAGACTTTTTGAGTCTGGCATGATTTTAAGGGGGTACCACACGCATACCTCACTGCACATGAGTGTGCATCCCTTTTTCTTCCTAAACCATACCAGGCCATATATCCCCAACCTGGGGGGTGGGGGCGGGGGGTGGGGGTGGAGGGGGTTGCATTGCCAAGGAGGACCCTATGTGACAAAACACCTTGTCCCTATGTTGATGAGGACAAGGGCCTCTATCCCCCCAACTCTGGCCAGTGGATGTGGGTGTCTACGGGGATCTGGAAGCCCCTTTTAATATTAAGGGGCCCTCAGATACCACCCCTCCTCACATGAATGAGTACACCCTACTCATTCACAGAAAAAAAATTGTAACCCAGAAATAAAAACACCCTTTTAAAAAAAAAATAAAACTCTGCAGCTGTGCATGGGGGCCAATCAGCTTCTAACTTCAGCTTGTTCAATTAAGCTTTGACAAAAAAAAAACCAAAAAAACAGGAAGCTGATGTGGTTTCTATTCAGAGCTGCACCATTTTTTTTCACTCTCCAGTTTTATTATATCAACCCCATTGCCTTTTATTTATCTCTCCCTCTACTGATACTGATGGTATGCTGCACCATTCTCCTGTGGCTAGCAGGGGGGAGATCTAAAGCCAAACAAGCACATAGACTTCTTTGCAGAGCGCTGAGAATCCTGGGAGTTGTAGTTTGAGACATCAGCCATATAATGGGACAAATAGACACCTTACACTGTAATTCCCAAGAGACACTGGGGCAAAGAGGAGGAGTGGAGATGCTTTCCTAGGACTGCTTAGCTAGGTCCTTCCTCTTGGTGCTGAGGGAACCGGGTGATAGCACATCTGCTGCATACTGATCAGACTGTCGATAGGACCCATCCTAACCAGCGGCTTCTATGGGGGTAGAGCTACACTTGCATGGCAGGGATTCCCATTGACATCAGAGGTTCCTAGGGACATGGTGGGTGCACGCCACCACCAGTGACAGCAGGAAACTATCATATACAGAAGTGGTAGAAAAAATTCTTACATACATTGCCTTGGAAAAGTATTAATACCCCTTAAAATTTTCCACATTTTGTGATGTTACAACCAAAAACGTAAATTTATTTTATTGGGATTTTATGTGATAGACCAACACAAAGTGGCACATAATTGGGAAGTGGAAGGAAAATGATAAATGGTTTTCAACGTTTTTTATGAATAAATATATGAAAAGTGTGGTGTGCATTTGTATTCAGCCCCCTTTACTCTGATACCCCTAACTAAAATCTAGTGGAACCAATTGCCTTCTGAAGTCACCTAATTAGTAAATAGAGTCCACCTGTGTGTCATTTAATCTCAGTATAAATACAGCTGTTCTGTGAAGCCCTCAGAGTTTTGTTAGGGAATCTTAGTGAACAAACAGCATCATGAAGGCCAAGGAACACACCAGACAGGTCAGGGATAAAGTTGCTGAGAAGTTTAAAGCAGGGTTAGGTTATAAAAAAATATCCTAAGCTTTGAACATCTCACGGAGGACTGTTCAATCCATCATCCGAAATAGAAAGAGTATGGCACAACTGCAAACCTACCAAGACATGGCCGTCCGCCTAAACTGACAGGCCGGGCAAGGAGAGCATTCATCAGAGAAGAGCCAAGAGGTCCATGGTAACTCTGGAGGAACTGCAGAGATCCACAGCTCAGGTGGGAGAATGTGTTCACAGGACAACTATTAGTCGTGTTCTCCACAAATCTGACCTTTATGGAAGAGTGGCAAGAAGAAAGACATTGCTGAAAGAAAGTCATAAGAAGTCCAGTTTGCAGTTTGCGAGAAGTCATGTGGGGGACACAGCAAACATGTGGAAGAAGGTGCTCTGGACAGATGAAACCAAAATTGAACTTTTTACCCTAAAAGCAAAAGGCTATGTGTGGTGGAAAACTAACACTGCACATCACCCTGAACACACCATCCCCACCGTGAAACATGGCGGTGGCAGCATCATGTTGTGGTGATGCTTTTCTTCAGCAGGGACAGGGAAGCTGGTCAGAGTTGATGGGAAGATGGATGGAGCCAAAAACAGGGCAATCTTAGAAGAAAACTTGTTAGAGTCTGCAAAAGACTTGAGACTGGGGCGGAGGTTCACCTTCCAGCAGGACAACGACCCGAAACATACAGCCAGAGCTACAATGGAATGGTTTAGATAAAAGAATATTCATGTGTTAGAATGGCCCAGTCAAAGTCCAGATCTAAATCCAATTGAGAATTTGTGGCAAGACTTGAAAATTGCTGTTCACAGACGCTTTCCATCCAATCTGACAGAGCTTGAGATATTTTGCAAAGAAGAATGGGCAAAAATCTCACTCTCTAGATGTGCAAAGCTGGTAGAGACATCCCCAAAAAGACTTGCAGCTGTAACTGCAGTGAAAGGAGGTTCTACAAAGTATTGACTCAGGGGGGGGGCGCCATACAGATGTACCCCACACTTATCACATACTTATTTGCAAAAAATATTGAAAACCATTTATCATTTTCCTTCCAGTTCACAATTATGTGACACTTTGTGTTGGTTTATCACATAAAATCCCAATACAATACATTTAAGTTTTTGATTGTAATATGACAAAATGTGGAAATTTTCAAGGGGTGTGAATACTTTTTCAAGGCACTGTATATGATGTTCAGCTCTCACCAAAGAAGGGAGTTGCAGGAGCAAAAATATGGGTGTTTATCTTAACGCCCGAACAACCAAAGTTCGGTTCCGAACCTAGGCTTGGACTGAACTGTTGGCTCATCTCTAGATATAAGAAAAAAATCCCTGATACAGGGACAGAGACACTGATATAAAGCCAGCAATTGGGCAGATTTACTAAAACTGGAGAGTGCAAAATCTGGTGCAGCACTGCATAGAAGCCAATCATCTTCCAGGTTTTATTGTCAAAGCGTAATTAAACAATCTTAAGTCAGATGCTGATTGGCTACCGTGCACAGCTGCACCAGATTCCGAGTGCTCCAGTTTTAGTAAATCTCCCCCAACAACTCTAAAAACGTAAAAATAGCTGCCATTGGGTTTGAAGTGAACAGAGTAATTCCCCTCTTCTAATTTCTGCCATATACTTTCCCTCATATGTGTGCCGATATCCTAATTCAGATGCAAATTGATTGCAGAGGAGACAGCTGTTCCGATTATTTGCACTAATTTCGATAATAAACGGGTTAATAATGTAAAAGGCAAATTACCCCCTGGAGGGCCCTGTGCCCTTGCTACTCAGCATGTTCTGATATATGACTATTAACCAGTCTAATATAGTTAATAAAGGACTTTAAAGGTCATTGACTGCCATGAAAAATATGCAGATTTTTCAGCTCGAAATTTGAGTTCAGTAAAAGCTCCCATTTACTATTTCGTACTTTCTGCCTGTAACATAATTGGAGTTCAATTTTCTCTTTCTCGCTTATATTTAACTCCCGTTTTGTGGTTCTTCACTTTGCTAGAGTCGTTCCGGTGATCCATTTTTTTTCCTTGTAAAGTTGAAATCAAATGTGCCTATTTTTGGGCGTCCCTGGTCCCTTCCTTACGCCCTCTCCTCATCTCCTCATCTACAAGCTAATAAAAAATGTAACCACTTCAAGAACAGGCCTATTTCAGACATTTGTCGTTTACAAGTTAAAATCAGTATTTTTTGCTAGAAAATGACTTAGAACTCCCAAACGCATATATATATATATATATATATATATATATATATATATATATAGTGTATATATACAGTGGAACCTTGGATTACGAGCATACTCCATTCCAGGAGAATGCTTGTAATCCAAATCACTCGCATATCAAAGCGAGTTTCCCCATAGAAGTCAACATTCCGCATTGACTTCTATTACATGCAATACCGCATGTGGCCAGAGGTGGGGGGGTGCCGGAGAGCCACGGAAATACTCGGGGACAGGCTCGGTAACGGAATACTTCCAAGTGTTTCCGAGCACTTCCGAGTGATTCCGAGTATTTCGGAATGGCTCCGAACCGTTCCGAGTGTCCCCGGCGCCTCCCGCGCACCTCTGGCCAAATGCGGTATTGCACCGCCCATTAGCTTGAATTCTGCTTGTTTCATGAGACAACACTAGAAAACAGAGTCAGAATATTTTTTTAAAAAGTTGCTTGTCTTTCAAAACGCTCGTTAACCGCGTTACTCGTAAACCAAGGTTCCACTTTATATATATCTATATATTTATATTTATAAATATATATATATTTTTTTAGCAGAGAACCTACAGAAATAAAATAGCGGTTGTTGCAATATATTATGTCAAGTGTATTTGCGCAGCGGTCTTTCAAATGCAATTATTTTGAAAAAAAACACACTTCAATGAATTAAAAAAATAAAAATGAACAGTAAAGTTAGTCCAATGTTTTTGTATAATGTGAAAAATTATGTTTTACGCCGAGTAAATAGATACCTAAACATGTAAACCAAACCTGTAAACATCCCTTGTGGCAGTAATATGTGGTGACAGGTACTCTTTATGGAGGGATCTGGGGTCTAAAAGACCCCAAACCCCTCCACTGCACTCTAACCACTTCAATACCGGGCACTTTCCCCCTTCCTGCCCAGGACAATTTTCAGCTTTCAGCGCTGTCGCACTTTGAATGACAATTGCGCGGTCATACAACACTGTACACAAACAAAATTTTGATAATTTTCTTCTTTCTGGGCACTAATAGGTGGCACTGATAGGCTGCACAAATGGGCATTGATAGGTGGCACTGATGGGCACTAATAGGTGGCACTGATAGGCTGCACTGATGGGCACTGATAGGTGGCTGTGATGGGCACTGATAGATGGCACTGGATAGGCAGCACTGATGAGGAACTACTGACAGACATTACTGACTGGCATCTGAAGGACACTGACAGGTATTACTGAAGGGGCACTGATTGACACATTTATGGGCACTGATTGGCACTTTGATATCTTATATGCACTTATATCTTTGTATTATGACACTTCTTACCTGTCCAGTGGGCTGCCAATAGTGTAACTAAGGATGGGCTGTTCAAAGCAATACCCATTATTTAGGCATTCATCTCTCAATGAAGTGGAGAGGGTTACCTGTCCAAGAGCTCCCCCCCCTATAATGTTAGAAATGGCCCATGGGGGGGGGGAGGGGCAATCTGATAGGTGTACCTTATACTTTGGTCTTTAAAAACTCCCTCAAATAAATGTTATCTTGATGTTGGCTAAGAATGTTTGTGTCTAATCTGCTTTCCCTGTTTATGTGCAAAATGAATAATTTTTTTTTTTTGGTTTGACTCCACAGTTTCCTTTCACGCCACAGGAATGGCAGACTGTGGCCTCCCACTTTGCCCAGCGGTGGGACTTTCCTAACTGCGGAGGGGCAATTGATGGGAAACACGTCCACATTGTCCCACCACCCAACTCGGGATCGTACTATTATAATTATAAGGGGTTCAACAGTATTGTGATGTTGGCGGTGGTGTCGGCTACTTACGAGTTCCTGTATGCGGAGGTGGTTAAGAATGGCCGGATGTCCGATGGTGGAGTTCTACAGGCGTCTCCAGAATGGCAGCTTGGACTTGCCACCTCCAGAAGACAATGTGGAAGGACTCCCATTCATCTTCGTTGCGGATGAAGAATTTGCGCTCGGGGACCATCTTATGCGGCCATTCCCGATGAGGACCCTCACCCCGGACCAGAGGGTTTTTAATTACCGGCTGGCCAGAGCCAGAAGAGTGGTGGAGAACACGTTTGGAATCATGGCCAGCCGGTTCCGCCTATTTCTTACACCCATACACATGGCGGAGTACAAACTGAATCATATTATCCTGGCGTGCTGTGTTCTACACATCTTTTTACGGCAACATTCTGCCAACTATGCTGGCTCAGTTGGGCCTGAGGCTGGAATTCCAAATAAACCAACCCTGACGGCGCTTAAAAGTGGCCGTCCTGGCTTGCCCCCCCTGAGTGCCTGATGTCCGGCTAAGATACCTAAAATTCTTTGCGGGTAGGGGGGCTATCAATATGCCAGACAATGTCTAAAACCTTTTTCAAATTAAAAAAAAAAAAATTACTCAAATCTTTGGTGACATTTACTGCTTGTGTTTGTTTTAGCTGACCCTGACAGAAATGTGGTGTGTCCTGAAAATGGCCTGATTGTGTAACATTAAAAAGCACTGTTGGGTTTTATTTACTAAAGGCAAAGACACTTTGCACTACAAGTGCACTTGAAACTGCACTTGTAGTGCAAAGTGGATTTGCCCACAGGAAATAACACCCATTGTCACAGAAAACACCAATTAGAGCACCACAAAAGTGTTGGAGCGTTGAGACAATAATCCACACATTCTTGATTATCAATCTTTTTAATACCAGCACAATCACATGTGCATTTAGAAAAGGTTTTTAAAACAAACCAACATGTTTGTTGTATAACAATTTTTGGGGTCACATTAGAAAAAGTAGAAATGTCCATTTAAGATAAAACAGGCATGGTAGAACTTGAAGGCAATATCAGACATGAGTATTTACAAACTGTGTTTGATATTGCGTTTAGATGGGGTGAAGTCACCCCAGGAAAAGCCAAATTTTGAAGATGTACACAAATTTCCGAATGTCAACATGTGCTAGCTGCCATCATGGGGGATCAAGGGAAGTGTTTTTGGGGTGCAACCCCTTCCTCACAGCTACTTTATTATTGAGGAAGGGGTTGCACCCCCAAAACGTCTACATTGATCTCCCGTGATGGCAGATAGCACATGTTGACACACTGTGTGCATCTTCAAAATTTGGCTTTTCTCAAATTAGTCAAAAAAATGTCAATTCTTTTTAGCACACCAAAAACCTAAGGGATTTGGAGGTGTTTTAAACTCTCCCTAAAACATCAATGATGTTCTTCATTTTTTGCTGAACATCATTGATGTTTTTCTGGATATTTTCCAAGTCCCTATTACACCGCATGATCTCCCCAGGATCTGTGCACTTTCCGAGGTGAAAGGATCTGGATCCACAACATCATGATCACCTAAAAAGAGATAAACAAAAAAACAACATGTATTATAAAAATGCCGGCATCCATCTCTTACCTGAGCCTGTGGTTGCAGACACTCACCTGTTGTGGTGCCAATTTCCACCACGTCTTCCTCCTCCTGCTCTGCTTGGCTTGGGTGGATTTTCCCTTCCTCCAGAGGTGGGGGGTCTCTGGTCTCCTCGGATGAGGGGTGTCCTCCGAGTCTTTTATCCCCTATGTAACAAAAAATAGGTATACTTAGCACACAGATATTTGATGGCAGAACTATAAATATGAAACATTGTTTGGAAGTGGGGTACAATTTTTTTTGTGGGCAGAGTTCCAAGATGTTGCATTTTTCTTGTCCTTTGTCAAGCTTCAATACTTTACCTGTCTTGTACAAGTTTCACAGATGGAGACACCTCTATAGTATACACTGGAGCACCTGTGTGGGACCCCCTAATAAAAAGGGTGTTCTTGTGTCTCACACTAGTGCTCCAGTGTCCAGATGTGTAAACAGCTGCTGAGTGTCCTCTCCTTACACAGAATCTAGTTTGCATTTCATTCTAGTAACAAACCCATCTACACAACCAAATTATTTTCAGACAAGTAGGCCCTAAAAAATGTGGGCAAATGCATATGGCCAAAACAATGGTGTTTTATAGGCCGCACGAAAAATGTTTGATACGAACGAATAATGTGCCCATGAACATGAAAGTTGACATTTTAAAATGGATAACAGTTAAGAAAAGCACATGGAGCAGCACGAACGTAATAAACATAAAAAGAATCGGAACACAGCACAACTACTTACTTTTTTGCAGCACTCTCCGGATCCTTCTGTACTGCTCGTGCTCTCTTAATTTGAGGTCCGACCACCGTTTCCTGAGCTGATCTTTCGATCGTCGTACCCCAAAATTCCGGTGCAGACTTTTGACCACTTTCGCCATGATCTTGGCCTTTCTGACATTGGGGTTGGGGTAAGGTCCATACTTCCCGTCATAGTCGGCCCTCTTCATTATGTCGACCATCTCCAACATCTCCCCAAAGGACATATTTGATGCCCTATATCGTCTCCTTCTGGATCGGGATGTTTCTGCCTCCGGGCTTTCCTCCTCCTCGCTGGTGTAATTATCAGACACCTGCTGTGTCTCCATCATGTGCTCTTCCCCACTGCGATGAACGAGAAGGGGCGGGGAATAGACTAGAAAGAACATCAGGGGTGGGCAGAGTTTCACGCATGTGCAGTGTCTATAAAACGTAACACGCGTGCGTAGTACATACGATCTGTGAGCGGAGGAAGGTGTAACGGAAGGCGCCGATCGTGAGAGCGAAGGTAGGATTTAACATTGAGCCTATACTGCTTCTAGATTGAGGCCTGTATTTGCACAAGTTTAGGAGACTTTAGGTTGACATTAGGGTTTGTCTTGTGTTGTGTCTTGCAGTTAAAATAAATATCTTGAAGGATCATGACTTTATGCCAATCTTCATTGATATGTTCAGGGAGCTGCCTTGTCTGTGGCAGATAAACCACCCCGAATATAAGAACCAAACAAAGAGGAAGGTAGCGCTGGATAATTTGTTGGAATTTGTGAAGACGGTGATCCCCACGGTAGACATCACCTATTTGAAGGTTCTAATTGGTGGCCTGAGGAGCACTTATCTAAGGGAGCACAAGAAGGTCCAGGATTCCCAGAGATCAGGAGCTGCAGATGACATTTATGTCCCCAGTCTGTGGTACTATGACAGGCTGCATTTTCTGTCAGGTCAGACTGAACCCAGGCCAGCACTCTCCAGTCTTCCTTCCATGCTTCCTTCCCCCCCAGCTGAGGCTTCTGACGCCCAACCTGGGCCTTCCAGGCAGTAACATGTGGAGGAGCCCAGCTTGAGCCAGGTATAGCATTCCTCTAAATATTTCTGGTTGTCCAATCAATGATGTGAAATAGATGTTAGTTTGGAGTACTAATTTATGATTGTGATTGATGAAGCAAAAACTAAAACCAGGTCCCTTTTTCATACACAGGAAAGTCTCAGCCAGGAGGTGGCCTGGCCAAGCAGGCTGCCTGATACCCAGGTCCCTCCCCTCCACCTTCAAAGACAAAGTGGCAGGAAGAGGAGTAACCTGGGGGAGGCTGCCATAGGCCTCTTTTGGAAGGCTACAGAGGCCCTGAGAAGCCCCCACAGTGTGGAGGAGGACTTTGCTGGCATAACTGCCTGCAAAATGATGCAGATGGAGGAGGGCCAACGACTCCTGTCTGGGTTCTTAATTTTGGAAGCTCTCAATAAGGGGTTGAGGGGCTAAATAACATGTGCTACCCACATTTGTGACCTCACACATGGTCCTCCTCCTCCTCCAGGTCATACTCCTCCTCCTCCTCCAGGTCCTACTCCTCCCCCTGCCACATCTCCAACACCAGAGCCACAGCGTGGAAAGAAGCGTGGAAGGAAGACCAGAGAGTGATGACCTGGGTTCAGTCTGGTCTGGCAAAATATGCAGCCTCTCGTAGTACCACAGCCTGGGGACACAGATGTCATCTGCTGCTTTCCAGATCTCTGGGACTTCTGGACCAGACTGCACTCCCTTAGATAAGGACTCCTGAGGCCACCAATTTTGCTGTAAAAGAATTGATGTGTGCCCTGGGGGTCAAAGGCTTCACCAATTTCTGCTGTTTCTCCAGTGTTGCCTCCCTCTTTATTTGGTTCTGAGCCCTTAATAAAGGAATTTTTGTTTCAAGTATACTTGCCTATGTGTGTTTTCCTTTAAAAAGGACAGTTTGTTTGTGAGGATTCAGGTACATTTCAAAACTACAATGTGAAATTAACAAGAGACACCAACTCCAAGCAATCTCCTTGAGATTAAATAATAAAAGATATCAATGGTGTTGTGGTAACTTGACACACAAAACACACACAAAAATATTATGGAGTAAACCCAAAAAAACAAAAATAAAAAAAATAGCCTTGGAAAAAATACAACCCCCCCCCCCCCCAAAAAAAACAGCCTTCCAAAAAAAATATAAATAAATAACAAAACAACAAAAAAGAAATTTGGTCAGATGTGACAAATCAAAATATATTGAGGGAATCCCTATAAATAATAAAGAAGTTTGTGAGAAGTGTGTGTGAATATGAGCAGCAAAACTACTTCATTCTTCTTACATTATAAAGATGAAGAGAATGCGCTGTATTAAACTATTTAAAACATTGCAGCGTGACGAAAGTGTTGTATCCATTCTGAATGCTAATTTTACCAGACCAAGCTGTTCCGTCTCGGAATTTCTTCTGAGCATGCGTGGCACTTTGTGCGTCGGAACAGGCCACACACGGTCGGAATTGACGCGATCAGATTTTGTTGTCGGAAAATGTTATAGCCTGCTCTCAAACTTTGTGTGTCGGAAAATCCGATGGAAAATGTCCGATGGAGCCTACACACGGTCGGAATTTCCGACAACACGCTCCGATCGCACATTTTCCCTCGGAAAATCTGACCGTGTGTACGGGCCATTAGAGATAGTCGGCAACCAGGTGATTGATGCACATAATAAAACCCTTATATAACTACTCCCTGCCGGAAGACCATCATATGACATCCTGGACTTAAAGTGGTGATATCTGAATGATGCCTGTAGCTATAGGCATTATCCAGATATCTTTGTTTTCAGCCAGCGATTCCCTATCTTGTAAAAGCCATCCTAGCGGTTCATGAGCCACTGGATGGCTTTTACAGGCAGTGGGAGGCGTGCCTCTGCAGGCTCTCCCATGTGATTGGGGACCCGGAGAACAGATCCAGCGGATTACCACAGAGGACCGTATAGTCCCCGGCCATCTCTATGACCCTGGGGAGCCGGAAGCGACATCACAATGTCACTTCCGGCACAGGCAGATATAAACACTGCCAATTTTTCACCCTGGAAAGTAGAAATCTGTGTTTTTTTTGTCTCATGCTTTCCAGGGTAGAGGAGATATCTGGGGTCTTATTGACCCCAGATGTCTCCATCGAGAGGACCTTATTCCTATTACAAGGGATGTTTACATTATTTGTAATAAGAATAAAAGTGATAAAAAAAATAAATAAATAGATGGTGTAAAAAAAAAACAAATAAAAAAAATAAAAAAATAGTTATAAGTAAAAAAAGGAATTAAAGCGCCCCTGTCCCCTCGTGCTTGCACGCAGAATTAAACGCATATGTAGGTCGTGCCCGCATATGTAAACAACGTTTGGACCAAACATGTGAGGTATCACCACGAACGTTAGAGCAAGAGCATTAATTCTAGGACTTGCACTCCTCTGTAACGCTAAACTGGTAACCTGGTAATTTGTTTACTGCGTCACCTATAGAGATATTCAAGTACTGTCGTTTTGTGCCATTCCACCAATGTGCTCCATTCTAAAGTGTGACATGTTTGGTATCTATTTACCCATCGTAACATCTTTTATATTTGACCAAAACATTGGGTTATCTATGGTGTTTTTTTTGCATTAAAATTCATTAAAGTCTATTTTTTTTTTGTTTGTTTCAATTATTTTTATTGAGGTTTTACAGAATAAAGTGTTTTACAAACATTCAAACATATATATCGAGAATATTCCATTTGGTGATGGTAACAAAGGTACATGGATAAACTTAAGCCTCGCGGATTTTAGAGAACTAATAGAGCTGGGCAATGAAAAGGATAAAGTCCCGGGAATAAGGAACCTTGTGTTAGTTCTGCTGAGTGTGCCGGATACACCTCCAGTCCACCATTAAAGTCTATTATTTCCCCAAAAATTGCGTTTTAAAAAATTGCTGCGCAAATACCGCGTGACATAAAAAATTACAACGACCGCCATTTTATTTTCTATGGTCTTTGTTAAAATATATATATAATATTTGGGTGTTCTGAGTAATTTTTTTTAGCAAAAAAAAAAAAAAGATGATTTTTACATGTAGGAGAGTAATGCCTGAATTGGCCCGTTTGAAGGTTTTTGAGCCCACCTTCTGTTGAGCACAGATCATGCGTGTCTGTTCCCGGAGCAGCTTCGACTAGCTGTACAGATTGAGACATCTGTTAAAAATCTGACTAGCAGGCGTATTTCCCATTCATTACCAGCCACAAATAACCAGCGACCCGGGATGTATTTCTTCCTCATTATGCTGGGTGAATTTCTGCTGCTGCCTGAATTTTGTTGTGTTTTCTGATATATTTATTACAATGGTGGCCACTCATAACCTAAAGAGACAGGTGGGAAGAAAAAGTAAAAAAAAAACAAATGAAAGAAGAGGGGGAACAGAATATTTGGTGTATTGCTTTATTCTTGATATTGCAGCATCACGTACAAAGTAGTCCTGTACCAAAATGAAAATTTAGGATGCACTTGCCCGAAAACCGAAATGTACAGTTTTTTTTTTTAAATCTAATTAATGTAGCTGGCATTTTTGCAAGTCAAACGGACGCAATTTTGCATTGAAGTCAATAGGGGGCGTTTTCGCATTGAAGTCAATGGGACGCGTTTTTGCATTGAGGTCAATAGGATGCAATTTTGCATTGAAGTCAATAGGGGGGAGCGTTTTTGCATTGAAGTCAATGGGATGCAATTTTGCATTGAAGTCAATAGGGGGAGCTTTTTTGCATTGAAGTCAATGAGACGTGATTTTGCATTGAAGTCAATGGGACGCGATTTTGCATTGAAGTCAATAGGGAGCGTTTTTGGCATTGAAGTCGCATGGGACGCAGCATCAAATTGTAATGAAAGGTTCACCCAAAGAGCTGAACTGGTTAATAAATTGGCGCCAGATCTCACTGGCCCTTTCATGGGTTCTGAAAGATGGGAGGTTCAGATTTACCAAAACCATATAATATGAGGTCAAACCTTAAGAGTTTCAATTTGCATGCAATCAGGCAGGCCCTCGCACTACATGGTTTTCGTAAATCTGAAGACAAAAATCTGCAGAAAGTCTAATAGTGTGTATGGGGCCTTACAATGAGCTTCTCTTATTTGCTCTCTTTTGGCCTGCCATTGAAAGCGTTTTGTTATTAGACGTGTGCACTGCCGAAAAATTAGTTTGTTTTCGCTTCATACGTTTTTGTTTTTTTTCGGGTCATTCGTTATGATCGCGATTCGTAAATTCGTAAATTTGAACATTCGTAAATTCGTAAATACAAAAATAAGAAAGAAAATACGAAAGTTTGAAAAAATAACTAACTAACTAATAATAACTAACTATTAAATTACAGGTATTGGAATTTCCTTTCGAATTTGGCTGTTAGTGAACGGCACGAATACGAACTTATCCGGAGTTACGAATTTATCTGAAATAACAAATGCCGTATCTAAACAAAAGGAATGGAACAAATTAATAATAAATAATAATAATACAACGTTTTTTTTATTATTATTGTTATTTATTGTTAATTTGTTTCATTCGTTTAGATACGGCATTCGTTATTTCGGAAAATTCGTAACTTCTGGAAAATTCGTATTCATTACGTTCGCTAACAGTCAAATTTGAAAGTAAATTCCAATACCTGTAATTTAATAGTTATTAACCACTTCGGCCCTGGAAGGATTCGCCCTCTTCCCGACCAGGCCATTTTTTGCGATACGGCACTGCGTCACTTTAACTGACAATTGCGCGGCCATGCGACGCTGTCCTTTTTTGCTGCAGAGTAGAGCTTTCTTTTGGTGGTATTTGATCACCTCTGCGTTTTTTTTTTTTTGCGCTATAAACAATAAAACAGCGACAATTTTGAAAAAAAAACACAATATTTTGTACTTTTTGCTATAATAAATATCCAAAATTAAAAAAAAAAACAAAACACGTTTTTTCCTCAGTGCATAATTATTCTTTTTAGTAAAAATTATTTTCTTCTACATATTTTTGGTAAAAAAAAAAAATCGCAAAAAGCGTTTATTGATTGGCTTGCGCCATTATGGCGGACACATCAGACACTTTTGACACTATTTTGGGACCATTGACATATATTTTTTTTATATTTATACAGCGATCAGAGCTAAAAATAGCCACTGATTACTGTATGAATGTCACTGGCAGTGTAGGGGTTAACACTAGGGGGCGATCAAGGGGTTAACTGTGTTCCCTAGGTGTGTTCTAACTGTAGGATGGGACTGACTAGGGGAGGAAACTGATCGTTGTTCATACTTAGTATGAACACAGGATCGGTCTCCTCTCCCCTGAGAGATCCGGGATTTGTGTGTTTACACACACAGATCCTGGTTCTCGCTCTGTCACGAGCGATCGCAGTGGCACGGCGGTCATCGTGCCCGCCGGGTACGCGCATCAGCTCCGGGGACACGCAGCGCGCGCTGTGACGACTTAAAGGAGCGACGTACAGCTATGGCGATTTGCTCAGCCGTGAGTATAACTGCGGCGGCTGGCCGGCTAGTGGTTAATAGTTAAGTTATTATTAGTTAGTTATTATTTCAGATTTTCGAATTTTGGGATTTTCGAACTTACGAATATTCGGAAAAATGAGCTAAACGGGCTTTTGCTAATTCGGATATTTCCGAATTAACGAATTTGTTGCAGCGACTCCTTTCCCTCTCCCCTGCCGCGATTGTGTGGAGCGGATTCACAGGGAGAGAGGAGAGAGACTGGAAAGGGCTGCCCAATGTGGAGAGGAGAAAGAGAGAAAGTGATGCTTCATGCAGCTGCTGGTGTCCTGCCCACCCTTCTGACTGAGACTGGTGACACAGCAGAGTGCCCATGCCACATTGAGTTTTGTTGGATCAAGGGGCGAACAGTTGCACCTGTCAGGGAGCCTACTGCTATTATTGAAGGGACAGTAGAGCGTGTGCAGGGGACCGAGTCGTGGAGAAATGGGATCCAGTTGAGTTGTAGGAGAGAACATCTGCATGTGGTGAATCTATAGCTTCACCCAGGATCATTCTTACAGCATCCAGAGTTGCCATCATCGCCCCCGAAAGCACGAAAGAAGCAGCCTATTGTGCATCCAGAGTGACAGATGCCCACAAGAGGAAGGAGACTCCATTGAGAACTGCTGAGTGGCGAGATGCCTTTGGCCAAGATCCTTGTTACTCTCCTTTAAAGGGGACAGCAAGAGTTCTCCAGCGTCATCTTGGGCCCAGGGGCGGCCTGACCATTGAGCCACTCGGGCACTGCCCGAGGGCCCTGGGCCACTAGGGGGCCCCATCAGGGTTGCCAGCCTCAGTAAAACCAGGGACAGTATGTATAAATCTGTGTTCTTTTTACATCTGTCTGTGTATACTGTGTGTACATGTATGTGTATACTGTGTGATTGTATACTGTGTGTGTGTATACTGTGTGGCCCCATAATCTCTGATTGCCTGGGGGCCCCATAATCTCCTATTGCCCGGGGGGCCCCATGAGTTATCAGTCCGCCCCTGCTTGGGCCCCAACACCAGCCATCTGTCAGAAACCATGAATCAGACTGAGACAAAATTACAGTTAAATCACACTTGTTTAATAATAATAATAATAAAAAGGTAAACACATACCTCCCAACCTTTTACATAGTTACATAGTTACATAGTAGGTGAGGTTGAAAAAAGACACAAGTCCATCAAGTCCAACCTATGTGTGTGATTATGTGTCAGTATTACATTGTATATCCCTGTATGTTGCGGTCATTCAGGTGATTATCTAATAGTTTCTTGAAGCTATCAATGCTCCCCGCTGAGACCACCGCCTGTGGAAGGGAATTCCACATCCTTGCCGATCTACGTAAAAGAGATGGGAACAAGGGAAACCTGTTAGCAAAAGTATGTAGGCATAGGACACACACCCCTGCCATGCCCCCTAAAGGAGAATTATACAAAATAATATTAGTTAAACCCACAAGTGCTTTTTTTACCACTACTACTCCTTTATATTAGCTTTTGAAATTACAAATACAGCAATTTAGAAATTGGATGAAAGGCTTAGCACTGTGAAATACTTTCTGAAAGATAAAAAATGTGCATTTTATATACAACTATATAATTTAGATCAAAATGAGGGACAAACGAGGATAAAAGAGGCACAGTGAGACTTTGATCCAAATCAGGGACAGTCCCTCGAAATCGGGGACAGTTGGGAGCTATGGGTAAACAGAGTAAACATAGTCAAAACATAGCCGGAGTTCAGGTACCAGAACGGATAGTCAGACAAGCCAAAATGTCAGTGAGCCAGAGATGAGCGTAGTAGAACAGCAAGCAGGATCTGGAGCCAGAAGGAATGCTAGCCAAGCAAGTCTTTAACAGGAACAAAGGAGAGCGCCTCCAGAGATGTGACCAAGGCGAAGGCAGAGATCATCTGGGCTGTACGACTTAAGTAGGCAGGACTGACGAGCAGGATATCATTAACAGGTGAGTCACTGTGAAGCCCCTGCTGTACTAAATTGCTGCCCTGTGCCCCCGGACTTTGCTGTACTGGATTGTGACCTGCTACTCACTGTGCCTGGAGTGTGCCCTGTGATCCTGGACTAAGTCCCTGCTGTACTAGAATACTGCCTTGAACCTCTGGACTTATCCCTTGTTGTGCCCTATTGCCACCCTGTTATACTTCTACATGTCCCTCACGTTGCTGGAAATATTGCCCTGTGGCCTTCCCCATATCTAACTCCCTGTTTTTTAACCCCCCCCAAAATAAAAAACACCTTGGTCAGGGGCCCTAAAATCCCTCTTGGTCTCCGCGTGTGTTTTGTTCCACCCACACCTCCATCAGACCATTCGGCTAGTGGTCCCTTCAGGGGTAGCGATACACAGGGTTATTCAGAGGCGTAACTAGAATCTTCGGGGCCCTGGTGCAAGAAACCATGAAGAGCCCCCACCAGGGGCGTTGCTAGGTCTACAAAAGATCTCAGGCTAGAGCCCATAGCAGCGAAGTAAAGAAAGTCATATGCTTGGGCAGGCATACACGTGTATATAATATACATATGTGTGTATATTTAAAATATCCCCCCTTACATCAAGGTCCCCAGAGAGCCCCCCCTTACATCAAGGTCCCCAGAGAGCCCCCCCTTACATCAGGGTCCCCAGAGAGCCCCTTCCTTACATCAAGGTCCCCAGAGAGTACCCCCTTACATCAGGATCACCAGAAAGCCGCTTCCTTACATCAGGGTCCCCAGAGCCCCCCCTTACTTTAGGGTTCCCAGAGAGCCCCCCTTAATTTAGGGTCCCCGGACAGTCACCCCCCCTTCCAGAGGTTCCCCTGTACCTGGCTGGTCTCCGCTGTGCATCTTGGACCCTCAGCACATCTCTGCCCCCCCCACCTGGGGGGAGGCGGGAGGCAGCGATCGGCAGCTCTAGGGTGTCCACGGGTGGCGGGATCTTCCTGGGGCTTGTAGTTATCATCCTGAGTCTATACACTGGAGAGGGGAGGGGCCTTTGAACCGGGCATGTATCAGCAACATTGTAGAAGCAGAGCGACTCACTGAAGAGTGAAGCCGATACATGCCCGGTTTGGAGGCCCCTCCCCTCTCCAGTGGATACAGTAGGAGAGAGAACTACAAGCCCCAGGGAGATCCCGTGGCTCGCGGGCACCGTAGAGCTGTCCATCACAGCCTCCCAACCCCCCCCCCCGCATGTTAAATGGACAGCCAGGGGTGCAGGGGGAGATGCCGGGTCTTGGGCCCCCCCCCAGAGTGGCAGAACGACAAGGCCCAGTTGCAAGTGTGACTGCAGCGACCCCTAAAGTTCCCCCACTGGGGTTATTAGTTCTGCCGAGGTTCCTCTGTGAACTCCAGAACTACAGATCAACCATGTGATGGGGATGAAGAGAGGAGGTGTTCTGTAGTCCTGTCCTAGGGTGAGAAACTTCTCCCTACATACAGTACAGTGTGAGTGAGCATTGTCATCCTAGGACAGAAAGTGTTTTACATATCAGGTTAACCAGGTGAACCTACAACAAAAAAGCATGAAAAAGAAAATTTATGAAGTCACCACATCTAAGGACTGGTAAGCTGAAATATATTACATTTTTGTTCTTGATATTAGACACACTTTAATTTTTGTAGAAATATGTTGATGTATTTAATCTTTCTGGTGTGTGGTAAAGTGAACATATAGGGTGTTTTCTCATTGAGCACATATGTTGAGTTATTTTTGCTTTATTACAAGAAGTCTTCAAAGCCTAGACGAGAAAATAGAAATGTAGCAGAGCCTGTATGTGTCGGTTAAATTCACAACAACTCTATGACTAATTTGGCCACTTTAACAATTTTTGTATACATTTTTAATGACATACAAGGCATTTCTATGGTACACAGTTTTTGGAAAATATTTTTTTTTATATTACTTTTTATTCTACCCTTTAACTGCTGCAGCTTTCTGGCTCCAGCTTTCACAGCTGGGGGAAGCCAGTGGCACAGGGCTGCACTGAAGGTGGGAGGCTCATGCTATTGGTTCCCTTTCGCTTCTAGGGTCTCAGGGTAATAGTGACAGCTCTAGTCTTCTTGTTTATGGCCATCTATTCTACCAAAAGGCTGTGCTTCTGTGGCTGTTTAGAACTACAGTAGGTGATTTGCAAGGTGCTGGAGAACGATCCACTGGAGACGCACACCTTGAGAATCACCCACTGGAGTTGCACTAATGGAGACCCATGCGATTGAGTCACGCACATGGAGACCTGGAGAACTACACACTGAAGACTCACACCTGGAGGTCTTGAGAACCATACACTAAAGTCACACACCTGAGGACCTGTAGAATCACCCACTGGAGTCGCACACCTAGAGACCGGGAGAATCACACAGTGGAGTTGCGGACCTGGTGACCTGGTGAACCATACACTGGAGTTGCAAACCTGGAAAACAACACATTGGAGTTGCACACCTGGAGATCTGGAGAACAATATACTGGAGTTGCACGCCTGGAGACCTGGAGAACCACACTGGAGTTGGGAGACCCGGAGAACCATATACTGGAGTCACACATTTGGAGGCCTGGAGAACCACACACTAAAGTCACATGCTTGGAGATATGGAGAACCATACACTGAAATTGCACATCTACAGACCTGGGGAACCACACACTGGAGTCAAACACATGGAGACCTTAGACCTGGAGAATTATACAGTGGAGTCGCACACTGGAGTTGTATACCTGGAGACCTGGAGAATCATTCTCTGGAGTTACAAATCTCAAGACCTTGAGAATCACCCACTGAAATCTCACACCTAGAAACCTGGAGAACCACACACTGGAGTTGGAGACCTGGAGAACCATATACTGGAGTCATACACTTGGAGACCTGAAGAACCACACACTGAAATTATACATCTGCAGACCTGGAGAACCACACACTAGAGTCACACATATGGAGACCTGGAGAACTATACAGTGGAGTTGCACACTGGAGTTGTCTCCAGGAGACCTAGAGAATCATCCACTGGAGTCACAAATCCGAAGACCTGGAGAATCACCCACTGAAGTCCCACACCTAGAGACCTGGAGAACCACACAGTGGAGTCACACTCCTGGATACCAGAACCATACGCTGGAGTCTCACACCTGGAGATCTGGAGAACCACATAATAGAGTGACACGCTTGGAGATCTGGAGGACCACATACTGGAGTCGCATACCTGGAGACCTGGAGAACCACACATTGGAGTTCCTGCAGCTGCAGGCATCATTCAGATGTCCCCATTCAAAGTTCAGGATGTCACGTGATGGCCTTGTGTGGGAAGTGGATGCTTACAGTTAGGGTTGCCACCTGTTCAGGATTCACCTAGACAGTATGGGTTTGGAATCATACGTCCGAGTTTCAGACTGCCTGAAATCCGGACACACTATTTAGACCAGACTATGGCTTCCCAGAAGGGTTACTGGCTGCAGTTGTCTAAGCCGAGAGTGTCTCTCTTTCACACTGCCCAGAGCCAGCACTGACAATTCCCCCACGGGAGAGGAGAGAGCTCTTGATCTGCTCCTCTTCCTCATGCCCGTACCCCTCTGTGTCTGCCCACACTTCAGTTCCCGGCGCTGTGCCTCAGAAAAGGAAAGTGGGGGTGGGAAATGTGAAGTCTAGCAGCCTCAGATACATCTGGATGAGAGGTGCTGACTCCCAAGGGGTGAGTGAGCTCACCATCCATCCCACGTCTGTGACTGAAGTCTCCCCCCTTCTCTCTTCTGCCTCTGATTACACTAAGGTAAATCAGGGCTCTCAGAGCACCCCTTACATCAGAGTTCCCCTTTACATCAGAGGCCACAGTGTTTCCCCTTACATCAGAGTTCTCCCTTAAATCAGGGTTCCCAGAGCATCCCTTATGTTAGAGTCCCCAGAGCTCTCCCTTACATCAGAGTCTGCAGAGTCCCCCCCTTACAGTGTAAGGGAACTCTGCGGATTCAGATGTAAAAGGGGAACTCTATGGATTCTGATGTAAAGGGGGGAACTTGTAATTAACTTCATATGATTAGAAATGTTATTTAATTGCAAAATATATGTATAGTTTATACTATAAAATAAAATTGCTGTGCACCGCTAAAGTGTTCGGGTTTGACTTGAAGAAAAGGTGGCAACCCTTCTTACAGTACTCGAGAGCTTGTTGTAGAGTTATATCTTACTTACCCTGCTCAGATGGAGGCATGATCTTGATTGCTCGTACAGATTCTGCTGGCCAGTAAATTTCTTGAGCTAGCAATAGCTTCCCGATATATATTAACAGGAAAACTCTAATCTTATTTCAACTGAAGTCCTGATGAAGGGGGCGTTTTTTATAACCCCCCAAACACATTGGATGTTATTTTGTATAAACTAATAAATTAATTTGGACTTTATTTTTCCCTTGGTCTGGTGCTCCTACAATTGACCACTGGCAGTTCTAGTACTAGGAGCCAGTGAGTCCATATGCTGTTTTAAATGATGACTGAGACTCAAATTTAAATGGCCTGCCCAAAGCCTTCATCTGAACCTTTCTGAATGCTTTTGGGATTAATTTGAATGCTGATTTCAACCCCTTTGACGCCGACCTCACACAAATATGCGGCCCCACTAGACTGGGCTTTTTTTTTTCTGTGGGGCTGCATATTTGTGCATCTCCCAGGACAGAGACTGGGGTCTCAAAGAGAGCCCTGGGCACCCCCCGGCACAGCCCATTTCAAGTCACCTGATCGCTGTGATAGCCTCTGATTGGGTACCAAAGTGGTCAGTCTCTGTGAAGCCCGCCCCCATGTTTTTTTCTCTTTGTGAATGGAGAAGAGAGATATAATGTAGCTCTCTCTTTCCTCGCAAAGAGAGAGAGAGAGAGAAAAAAAAAAGTGGGTCTAACTGCTTCAGCCCCGGAAGATTTTACCCCCTTTCTGACCAGAGCACTTTTTGCGATTCGGCACTGCGTCGATTTAACTGACAATTGCGCGGTCGTGCGACGTTGCACCCAAACAAAATTGACGCCCTTTTTTTCCCACAAATAGAGCTTTCTTTTGGTGGTATTTGATCGCCTCTGCGTTTTTTATTTTTTGCGCTTTAAAACAAAAAAAGAGCGACATTTTTGAAAAAAGTGCAATATTTTTTACTTTTTGCTATAATAAATACCCCCCAAAAATATATAAAAAAAACACATTTGTTCCTCAGTTTAGGCCGATATGTATTCTTCTACACATTTTTGGTAAAAATAATTATAATAAGCGTATATTAATTGGTTTGCGCAAAAGTTATAGCGTCTACAAAATAGGGGATGGATTTATGGCATTTTTATTATTATTATTATTTTTTTTTTTTATTAGTAATGGCGGCGATCTGCGATTTTTATCATGACTGTGACATGATGGTGGACACATAGGAGGACACTTTTAACACTATTTTGGGAACATTGTCATTTATAGAGCAATCAATGCTATAAAAATGCACTGATTACTGTGTATATGACACTGGCAGGGAAGGGGTTAAACACTAGGGGGTGATCAAGGGGTTAAGTGTGTCCTAGGGAGTGATTCTAACTGTGGGGGGGATGGGCTACCACTGACATGACAGCGATCACCGCTCCCGATCACAGGGAGCGGTAGATCTCTGTCATGTCACAAGGCAGAACGGGGAAATGCCTTGTTTAAATAGGCATCTCCCCGTCCTGCGGCTCAGAGACACGATCGCCGGGAGATGGGCAGACATCGAGTCCACGGGTCCCACGGGCATGGCCACGCAGTACGCGGCGTGCGCACCCGCTAGCTCCGCCAATTAAAGGGGGCGTACAGGTATGCCCATTTGCCCACCGCTGCCATGGTGTCAACGTATATCGTCGTGCAGTGGTCGGCAAGTGGTTAAAAAAATAAAAAAAATTATAATAAAATAATAATAATAATAAAAAAAAAACTGGGTCAAGCTTTGATCTAGGTCAGTGCCAGGGTTAGTGTTTGGGTCAAGGTCAGGATCAAAGGTCAAGGTCAGGATCAGTATTTTTTGGACAGGATTTTTTTTTTAATTACTATCATTGTCAATCAGTGTCAATGTGTTTTAGGTAGGAGTTAAAAAAAAAAAAAAGAAGCAAACTGCGCACTGTAGTTTCTGGGCTGTACTCTTTTAACCCGAAAGTGGCACCGCATTCCCTTTAGGCACACTTTAAAATTTCATTTTTAACCTTCCCCAATTGCATGCCCTTGCTCCCTTTTGCCACAGCGAAGCTTTGCTACAGTAGCATTCAGAGAACACACACACACCTCTAGCGGAAGCTTTGCACAGTGTATTTACCAAGTCACTAAGGTGCAATATGAGCTCCGCGTAATTATGTTTGCCGACGCACAGCTGAGGTACACAGCCGTGCAGATGGCCGGAGCTCTGGGCCGCCGGTGCCGTATAAAATGACATTTCACGGCTCCCGAGCGATAGGGAATTTTTTTTTTTAAATTAAACGCTCTTCTCTTCAGCTTGGATGTTGCTTGGCAAGGTGGAAGTAAAACAAAGAGCAGGGGAAAAAAAAAAAAAAAAAAACTTTTATCTTTCGTGTTACAGAAACAGGCACCATACTGTTCATAAAAAAGGAAGCGCATTCCATAAAAAAAAAAAAAAATAAAGTAATGTTTGTGATATGTAATAAAGTCAGCATATGCAAATGTCCCCCGTGCAAATGAACCGCTTTGATATAATTTGGAAAAATTGCAAGGATCTAACCTTTCCTCCTAGTCTGTTCATTCATAATTTACCCACATGATTAAATGTCAGTTTTTCTTCAAATAAAATCAACACAACCCTTGGGGGGATTTATGCCAAATATTTGAAGATTAATGCCTTGACTTTCATTTATTTATTTTTTATTTTTTTTTTTGCTGTGAAATTTGACTTGCACATATTAATTGCCTTTAAACACCTGGGAATTAGAAAATTAGATTAGGACCTACCAAGTCATTCAGAATGTTCAAAACATAACTCGGAAAAAAATATCGTTGATTTTCTTAGTATTTTTTTTTTTTAATGAATATGTAGGGGACTGATTTACAAACAGCATGACCAATCCTGGAACATGCTCCTTTTCAAGGATGGCAAACGTGCAAGGCGGTAGTGGGACTGGTCTGGGGAGAACGTGCAGGAAATGTAAGGAGGAAGGATAAGGTCTAGCAAATCCATTGATCTGCCAAATACTCTTCGCATCCAGTGGACAGAAGCAGTGAGTGGAATAATTTAGGCAAGCTATAATTTGCAGGAAAATGATGGGTGCAGAAATTTTGAATACCATTGACGTGGCTTTGTTATGTGATCACAGCAGCACTGACAATAAAGCTTTGGTAATAGTCTCTTTAGCTAACCCATAATGCTCTGGGAATCCTTGTGCAGTAAAAAAAAAAAAAAAGAAGAAAAGATCGATTTAAAATATGCATAAACTTAAAAAAAATATAATTTAAATTGATCTCAGGCACCAAATATTGACCCCAAACCATTAAAGTTTCCTTTATGTTGTCTATACTAGGCAGAGTAAAAAAAATGTATAAACTTAAAAAAAAAAATCACTTAAATTGACCTCATTAGAGTTAACATGTGTAAATTGTTAAGAAAAAAAAATATATAGAAAAGAGAACCCAAATGTGTCTACAAGCTGAAAACAAAAAAACAAAAATAAATTAAATAAAAATGAAGAAATTCAAAAACAGAAAATAAAACATTCACACTTATAGGACCCCATACCCAGGTCTAGTAAATCCATTGATCCACCAAATACTCTTCATATCCAGCGGAGAGAAGCAGTGAGAGGAATAATTTAGGCAAGATATAATTTGCAGGAAAATTATGGATTTTATAAGTGCAGAAATTTCAAATACCATTGACGTGGCTTTGTTATGTGATCACAGCAGCACTGACAACAAAGCTTTGGTAATAGTCTCTTTAGCTAATCCATAATACTATAGGAATCCTTGTGCACTAAAAAAAAAAAAAAAAAAAAGAAAAGATCAGTTTAAAAAAATGTATAAACTTAAAAAAAAAAATCACTTAAATTGACCTCATTAGAGTTAACATGTGTAAATTGTTAAATAAAATATATAGAAAAGAGAACCCAAATGTGTCTACAAGCTGAAAACAAAAAAATAAATAAAAAAATAAAAATGAAGAAATTCAAAAACAGAAAATAAAACATTCACACGTATAGGACCCCATACCCAGGTCTAGTAAATCCATTGATCCACCAAATACTCTTCACATCCAGCGGAGAGAAGCAGTGAGAGGAATAATTTAGGCAAGCTATAATTTGCAGGAAAATCATAGATTTTACAAGTGCAGAAATTTTGAATACCATTGACATGGCTTTGTTATGTGATCACAGCAGCACTGACAACAAAGCTTTGGTAATAGTCTCTTTAGCTAACCCATAATGCTCTGGGAATCATTGCGCAGTAAAAAAAAAAAAAAGAAAAGAAAAGATTAGTTTAAAAAATGTATAAACTTAAAAAAAAAAAAAAAAACACTTAAATTGACCTCATTAGAGATTGTAGATTGTTAAAAAAAAATATATAAAAAGAGAACCCAAATGTGTCTACAAGCTGAAAACAAAAAATAAATAAATAAATAAAAATGAAGAAATTAAAAAACAGGAAAAAAAACATTCACACTTATGGGACCCCATACCCAGGTCTAGTAAATCCATTGCTCCACCAAATACTCTTGACATCCGGCGGAGAGAAGCAGTGAGAGGAACGATTTAGGCAAGCTATAAATTGCAGGAAAATTATGCATTTTACATGTGCAGAAATTTTGAGTACCATTGACATGGCTTTGTTATGTGATCACAACAGCGCTGACAACATAACTTTGGTAATAGTTTTTTTTAGCTAACTCATACTGCTCTGGGAATCCTTGTGCAGTTAAAAAAAAAGAAAGAAGAAAAGATCCGTTTAACCACTTCAGCAGTGGAAGATTTTACCCCCTTCCTGACCAGAGCACTTTTTGCGATTCGGCACTGTGTTGCTTTAACTGACAACTGCGCGGTCGCAATAAGCGTATATTGATTGGTTTGAGCAAAAGTTATAGTGTCTATAAAATAGGGGATAGTTTTATGGCATTTTTTATTATAATTTTTTGATATTAGTAATGGCGGCGATCTGCGATTTTTATCATGACTGCGACATTATGACGGACACATCGGACACTTTTGACACTATTTTGGGACCATTGTCATTTATACAGCGATCAGTGCTATAAAAATGCACTGATTACTGTGTAAATGATACTGGCAGGGAAGGGGTTAAACACTAGGGGGCGATCAAGGGTTTAAGTGTCCTAGGGAGTGGTTCTAACTGTAGGGGGGATGGGCTACCTAGGACATGACAGCAATCACTGCTCCCGATGACAGAGAGCAGTGGATCTCTGTCATGTCGCAAGGCAGAATGAGAAATGCCTTGTTTACATAGGCATCTCCCTGTACTACCTCTTCACAGTGCAATCGCGGGCCACGGGCGAACATCGAGTTCCCGGGACCCGCGGGCATGCTCGCGCCCAAAAGGCTGCAAATTTAAAGGGACATACCTGTACGCCCATTTGCCTTCCTGTGCCATTCTGCCAATGTATATATGTGTGCGGCAGTCGGTAAGCCGTTAAAATATGCTTAAACTTAAAAAAATATCATTTAAATTGATCTCAGGCACCAAATATTGACCCCAAACTATTAAAGTTTCCTTTATGTTGTCTATACTAGGCAAATAACATATGTTCATCCTGTATTGACCTCCCCTGCACCCCTACAGTCCCAGTTTACTGCCAGAACACCCTAAAATTCTTATGCAAGCTTTGACTTTTTGAAAGTAAATTTGTATTATTAAACAACACAGTCATGTGATCATGTCAGTATTGACAAGGTGACAAAGTATTTTTAGCTAATCCATACTGCTCTGGGAATCACGTGTACATACACTGTAAGTATTCACAGCCTTTGCTCAAAACTTTGTTGAAGCACCTTTGGCACCAATTACAGCCTCAAGTATTTTTGAGTATGATGCTACAAGCTTGGCACACCTATTTTTGGGAAGTTTCTCCCATTCTTCTTTGCAGGACCTCTCAAGCTCCATCAGGTTGGGTGGGGAGCGTTGGTGCACAGCCATTTTCAGATCTCTCCAGAGATGGTCAATTGGGTTCAAGTCTGGTCTCTGGCTGGGCCACTCAAGGACATTCACAGAGTTGTCCCGTAGCCACTCCTTTGTTATCTTGGCTGTGTGCTTAGGGTCATTGTCCTGTTGGAAGATGAACCTTCACCCCAGTCTGAGGTCCAGAGTGCTCTGGAGCAGGTTTTCATCAAGGATGTCTCTGTAGATTGCTGCATTCATCTTGCTGATAGGAGAACATTAATGACTAATAGTCCCCTGCTGCAGTGGAGCCATCTTGGGGAGGATGGCAATCCTATTGGGTGCCAAAGTCCCACCAGATTTGAGCAGCCATGTTGACTAAGAGTTCTATAAATAGGAGATTCTGCATTATTCGAAGTACCTGCAGCTTGGGAATAAGATAGACAGACCCCCTGCTGGTTAGGAAGAGAGATGGAATAGTGTTATGGAGAGGTACCTATCGAGGTGGGAAAAAGTAGGTTCCCTATTGCAGGGTGTCTCCTGTATCAGTTTCTTGGGGCAGTCTACCACCACGACAGGGACATATGGGGAATTGCAGTGTGACAAAGCTATATCATAGACCCCTGAAAGGAAATAGTAGGTATTCTGGATGATCACCCTTCTTATAGGTACACCAACAGCGTCCTCAGATATCTGGAGACACCATGAAATGAGAAGCAAGTTATGCATTCGTAAAATGTCTGCCTTTATTAGGTGAGTTACAGCTTATATATGGTTCAACATACCAATAGAAAGAGGGGAGGGGGGAGTGGTTAGTAAGTGATGTATTTGTATAGAAATATATAGTTCTATGGTTATACAAGTCAGTGACCCTCCAAGATACCTCATCATGAGGTAACACGGGTCAACAGGCTGTCTGGTTATGAGTCATAAGTCATGCATTGTGTCCCATGGCTTACCAACCCACAATGATGTATATATAGAGTACAGTGCTTGTGCACGCATCTTCCTAAGCATTCTGTTATAGTTGCAAATTTTTAGCTATCTTGTAAACTGAAATAGCAGAGCATATCAAAGCACATCAGTCACAATGGTTTGGGCATATTACTACAATCCTCTCTTTTGTCACGAACTGGACAAACACAAACCCAATATGCCCCTGACATTCACCTGGACTACTTTCCCACAAATTTACCACCACGCTAAGCATTTAAAAATAGAAAACAATAAAAACATAATCTCAGCTGCATAGTAATTGTCCATGAAACATAGGGGAAGGAGGGGGTGGCAGTACATAAAAGCAAGTGGGAGGGGCACGACAGCCTTTAGGCCAAATAAAATTAGTCCCAAAGAAAAGCACAAAAAAAAGTCTCTTGTGAGGCTTCTGAATGCCCATTAAATTCATAAAAAGGAAGGAAAAGGAAATGTCCACATTATAATTCTCATTCTCCTAAACTTTTCCCAAAACGTTTGGTTCGATTCAGTGCTCACCCATATTTTACAGAGATCCTCCACCCCAAAAACCCTGCCTCTCTTTGTAAGGATAGAACTCAATATCCACAGACAGACTGGAACTGATGCATTGGGCAATACCTGGGTCCTCGGGCCGGCATATCTGGATCTCTCCCGTGTGATGCTCACTGGAGTCTAAGGGAAGTGCTCCTCTGGCATTCTGGGGTCTGTAAGTACCTGATAAACAGTATTTCTATTGGAAAGTGTCTTCTTCTCTACTCTCTTCACTTCAACATACATTTATGTGGTCATTCAGTCTTTACAATATAAGCAAAGTCTCCCCCAAATACTGGAGCTACTGACTTCTAATATAAGGACACTTACCTGTCCAGGTATCCAGCGATGTCGGCACCTGAGCTGATTCTTCAACCAGATTTGGGTGCAGGCGCCAGCATCTTAGGTAAGGAAAACCAGGAGTGAAGCCTTCCGGTGCGCGCATGCCCGCTATCCCCAAATTACGAAAGGGACGGCCCTTTTGCGCGCCCATACCATTCTGACGACGTACATCAGCGTGCGGCGGTCGGTAAGCGGTTAAAGTCGTTAAAGTATCTACATGCGTTAACTAGACATGTGCACAGCCAAAAAATTCGTTCATTTTCGTTTTCGTTTCATTAGTTTATTTTTTATTTTTTTCGTTTTTCGGGTCATTCGTTATGATCGCGATTCGTAAATTCATAAATGCGTTCATTCGTACATTCGTACATTCGTACATTCCTAAATTTAAACATTCGTTCATTTGTACATTTGTTCATTCGTACATTTTTACATTTGTACATTCGTACATTTTTACATTTGTACATTCGTAAATTCGTACATTCGTACATTTGTAAATTCGTAAAATCGTACATTTGTAAATTAGAAAATTCGGAAATTTGTAAATTCGAAGTTTGAAAATCCAAAAACCCGAAAATTCAAAAATCTGAAATAGTAACTAACTATTAAATTATAGGTATTGTAATTTCCTTTCAAATTTGACTGTCAGTGAAGGTAACAAATACGAATTTATCCGAAGTTACGAATTATCCAAAACGAATGCTGCATCTAAACGGATGGAACGGAACAAATTAATAATAAATAATAATAATAATAAAACGTTGTTATTATTATTATTATCTGATTACGTTCCATTCCTTTTTTTCGGATCATTCATAACTTCGGATAAATTTGCATGTGTTACGTTCACTAACAGCCAAATTTGAAAGGAAATTACAATACCTATAATTTAAAAGTTACTAGTAATTACTAATAGTTAAGTTATTATTAGTTAACTATTTTCGGGAATCTATTATTTCAGATTTCCGAATTTTCGAATTTACAAATTTACGAATTCACTAATTTACGAATGTACGAATGTCCAATTTTATCGAATTTCCAAATATTCTGAAAAAATTCGTTAAACGGGTTTTCGTTAATTCGGATATTCCCGAATTAACGAATTTGTCGAAATTCGCTAAAAAACGAATTCGGAACGAAACGAATTGCACATGCCTAAGCGTTAACTCAATTCTCGGGTATGCTGGTTAGGCCCCGCCTACATGGGAAGCGTTGGGTCTCTGCACAGAGACCACTGCTTCCACACAGAGACCAAGGGGCCTTCTTTGCAGGAGGCTGGCAGAGGACAGGCTTCTCTACACAAACTGTGGCTACTTTCTAAATAAATCAAACTTTAGGACTTTGCTTCACTTTTCACTTTTTTTTTTTTTTTTAACACAACTTGTATGTGTTTAGCCGAGTGAGACCTAAAGTTCATTTGGGCTTTAAAGTCAGCAAACAAATTCTTCCGTTTTGCCCACGTGCCATCAGTCTCTGTCACTTCATTCTGCACACAGATATTCCTGCTATTAATGCGTGCTCCGGAATTCTCCGCTAATATTAGCAGGGTACGCGGTGATACAGGGGCCCCCTCCTGTTCTCGGTACATGTTCTTCAATCAGAACCGCGCTCCTTCTTCCCCCAGGTAACGCTGGTAATTATTGTGTTTCTTTTTACCTCCTGTGGGCAAAGGCAACAACATTAATCTTGCTGACAACTCTTGGCTAAGAGGAACCTTTTTAAGCAAAGGAGGTTCATGCAGAAATTGTTCTCCATACCCCATAGGCGGTTTTCGACACCCCCCCTCCCCCCCCCCCCCATCCCCACCACCACCGAAGCTGGATAGCGGCACAGAGAGGAAGGCTGGAACGCAAGACTCAGTCATTCCTTCCTAATATTATCTATCACAAAACAAAGATAATCGCACCCTATGGAGGCATTTACATTAAACACCGCTTATTCTATTGAGGAATTGATTCATTGTCAGGATGTTCCTTTAACCAGTTCAGCTCTGGAAAATTTACTCCCCCCCATGCCTCTTCATGACCAGGCCTTTTTTTGCGATACGGCACTGCGTTTAATTTAACAGACAATTGCGCAGTCGTGCGACGCTGTAGCCAAATAAAATTGATGTCCTTTTTTTCCCACAAATAGAGCTTTCTTTTGGTGGTATTTGATCACCTCTGCGATTTTTATTTTTTGCGCTATAAGCAAAAAAAGAGACAATTTTGATTAAAAAAAGCAATATTTTTTACTTTTTGCTATAATTAATATCCCCATTTTTTTTTTAAAAAGCACTTTTTTTTCTCAGTTTAGGTCGATATATATTCATCTACATATTTTTGGTAATAAAAATCGCAATAAGCGTATATTGATTGGTTTGCGCAAGTTATAGTGTCTACAAAATAGGGGGTAGATTTATGGCATTTTTATTATTTTTTTTTTTTACTAGTAATCGCGGCGATCTGCGATTCTTTTATTGGTACTGCGACATTATGGCGGACACATCGGACACCTTTGGGACGATTGACAATTATACAGCGACCAGTGCAATAAAAATGTACTGATTACTGTGTAAATGTCACTGGCAGGGAATGGGTTAAACACTAGGGGGCGATCAAGGGGTTAACTGTGTTCCCTGGTAGAATATATAGAGAGGAAAATTGGGGATGTAGCGCTACCCTAAAACGACACAGTATATAAGTATGGAATAAATGATCAATGTAAAACCCAGTGCATCTAAACCCAATCTTAAGTGCACATCTAAATACGAATAGACAGGTTTCTATATAAGTGATATAAATACCATAAACGTACAATAAACTATACCAGATGCTTAAAATTTAAACCAAAAAAATTATAACAGTGCATACACCCTAATTAAAAAACACAGTATAGGTAAATGCATAAGTGTCCAAAGGATATATATATATATATATATATATATATATATATATATATATGTATATATATACATATATATATATATACACATATATACATATATATATATATATATATATACACACATATATATATATATATATATATATATATATATATATATATATATATATATATACACACATATATATATATACATATATATATATATATATATATATATATATATATATATATATATATATATATATATATATATATATATATATATATATACATATACTCACACATATATATATATATATATATATACACATATATATATATATATATATATATATATATATACATATATATATATATATATATATATATATATATATATATATATATATATATAATGTCCAATTCCCTCTAGTCCTGGTGAGGTTAGTAGTGGACAAATACTATAGCTTAAACCAAAAAATCTGTGTGACTATGTGGAAATAATATATGTAAAGAATCCATTTAAATCATATATATTGTGTTTTCATAATCCAGGATTTCAAGGGTGTCTTTACCCAGCGTGTATAGTCCAGAGAAATAAAATAAGGAAAAAAACAGTGACTTCTGTGCTCATGGAATCTGGTGACTTCAGGTGCTCCCCCAGTGGGCCCCCACTCACCAAAAGTAGTCACCCCTACAGGGGTCATAGGCATAGAGTGGGTGGCTTAGGATGGATGATCCCCTTGGATGTCCCAACTCGTACTCCGCACCTCCGTGGGCCCGCTCCAGCACTCCCGTTCAGGACCCCTGACATGCGCTCCAGCCCTGGGCACCTCCGTGTCCTTAACCGCACCAGTCAGTCCTCTCCTCCCGGGAAAAAGAAACAGGGGACTCCCGTAGTGTAGTAAGCTCAATTTATTTAAAAACTAAATCCATAAAAACAACAACGAACCCGGTACAGCACGGCCATATACAAGATTAGGGCCAGGAAGCCAGTCCTTTAGCGTGCGTCTCAAATTGCGTTCCAGGCCAGAACTTCCGGGTGTGACGTGTGAGCGTGACTCCGCCTTACGCGTTTCGTCATAGGACGTTTTCAAAGACGTGTGTTCCCTGTGTGTGTTCTAACTGTGGGGGGAAGGGACTGACTATAGGAGATGACAGATTGGTGTTCCTAGCTGGTAGGAACTCACGATCTGTCTCTCCTCTTCTCAGAGAACAGGAATTTCTGTGTTTACACACACACGCACGTCCCTGTTCTGCCTCTCGTGCCCGCAATCGCGTGTGGCCGGTGGTCATCGCGATCACCGGCCACAAGCATCGGCACCCCCGCAGTGCAGCGGGCATGCGCCTGTTATCCCCCTTATGCCGCATACACACGAGCGGACTTTTCGACCGGATAGGTCCGATGGTCTATCCGATGGACATCCAACGGACTTTCCTAACTGACGGACTTGCCTACACACGATCACACCAAAGTCCGATGGATTCGTACGTGATGATGTATGACCGGACTAAAATAAGGAAGTTGATAGCCAGTAGCCAATAGCTGCCCTAGTGTCAGTTTTAGTCCGTCGGACTAGCATACGGATGAGCGGACTTTTCGACCGGACTCAAGTCCGTCGGAAAGATTTGAAACATGTTTTATTTCTAGGTCCGTCGGAGCCCACACACGATCGAATTGTCCGACGGAGTCCGGTCCGCAGGGCCAAGTCTGTCGGAAAGTCCGCTCGTGTGTACGCGGCATTAAAGGAGCCGACATACAGCTACGATGGTTCGCGGAATCGTGCCGACCTGCCGCAGTATAATGATGCCGGCTGCTCGGCAAGCGGGTAAATTGTGTTTTCTATGTTTCAGTTTGTGAGTGAACAGGAAGCCGCTCAGCACAGAGCACTTTCCATTCATTCACTGTCCAATGCAGTTGAGGCTGCAGAGAAAGGCATGTGTGTTTGAGTTTTGGGGTGCACACCCTAATGCAATAGGCTGCGCACACCTATGGGGGCGATCAGCGACTTATAGCGGGACTGCAATATTGCAGCGAAGAAATTGGACACTTTTTGAGGACCAGTGACACCAATACAGTGATCAGTGCTAAAAATAGGCACTGTCACTGTACTAATGACACTGGCAGGGAAGCGGTTAATGTCGGGGGGTGATCAAAGGGTTAAATGTGTTCCCTGGGAGGGATTACTAACTGTGTGGGGGAGGTGCTTTGACTGGGGGAAGGTAAAGATCCGTGTTTCCTGCTTAGCAGGGAACACAGGATCAGCACATTCTCATCTCACAGAACAGCGGTCTGCCTTGTTTACAAGGCTGCTTTGCCTGTCTCCCGAATGATCGGCGGGTCCCAGTGGATAGCGCGTCCTCCAGGTGCGCTGATTGGCTCCCTCTGTCTGCAATCAAAGCGGGTAGCGGGCGTCGCGTGCACGCACCGCAGACCTGGAAGTGTCAGATCATGTATTAGGTACATGATCTGGCACCGAGCGGCCACCCTGCCGCAGTATATGTGTGTAGCGGTGTAGTTGCCACTAGTAACAGACAATCCACCAATTCACCCCGCTGCCAGACTCCATACATCACTTGCTGAGACAATGAACAGTCTTTTGCTGGTTTTGTTTTATTGGGGGGTACAACTTGCTTGGGGAAAGGGTATATGGGATGCCCATAGGATGTTTCAATTGCCATCATATTTTAGAGATTATAAACACTAGCACATATTTAGAGCCAGAAGATAAGATGTGCATCTGTAACTATTATGATTCTCCTCCTGCATCTCCATGCAGACTGTGGCTCCTCCTCTGCTTAACTCCCGTAGACTATTGCTTCCAAGAATTCCCCATTCAATACCGTGTAAAGAATGAAGACATCACTCCTGACCGTGTAGGAATGATGTTCCCAGAAACTCTCTCCTCCTGCACAAACTTATCCTGAAGTGAAATAATGTCACATCTTCTTCTATTGAGCAAGAAGGACCCACTCTGAATAAGTCCTTAAGCAGGCTCTGGTTGCTTCGCTGCTACTAAGCCTGAGGCCTGCAGCACCTCTCCCCGGAGGCCTAGTAGTTTAAAAGCATTTCTTTGGATGGTGGACTACTGTTCCCAGCCAGCCCAACTTGCAAATCCTGTGCCCTCAGGCCACATCGACTTGACACAGAACCCTACAGTCTCTCCTCTGATCCAGGACTCCCCATCATTTACCGTGTAAATGATGAAGACTTTGCTAATGACCATGTAGAAGCAAAGTTCCCTCACAGACTTCCTGGCACCTCCAGCCCTCCACTGTGGTAACACTCGCCGACCTTTCACTGCCCTGAATCCTTGATGGAGAACTTGACCGGACCATACGTTCCGACAGCTTCACCTGCCCCTCTGCTCCAGGAGTTCTTTAGCAATCACCGTGTGATGAAAAAGACATTGCCAATGACCGTGTAGAGGCAATGTTCCTTCACAGCTCTCCCTGGGCCTCCTCCTGCGATCGGCGCAACCCCCCCCAGATGGGGGTGCCCTCCTGCTGCTTGCCTAGTATTGCATCCTCCATTTCACTCAGCCGACAACTCACCCCCAGTGGCATGTTACCTCAGCTTATATAGGAGGCCCGTCCCCTGCCAATACCAATTGGGGATTGGTCAGGGCTCCCACACGAGCTGCCTGCCACTCCAGTTCCAGGACCAGCCCCTTTTCCAGAACATTCTCCCTGGAAGCAGGGGAGGCGCCTCAGAACTGGAGCACAGGTGGTCACACCCACTGCTACTCTGACCACTCCCAGCCCCCAGATCAAAACAGACAGGCCTAGCTTGCAGCATAAGCCTGCCTAAATTTTCCTGTGCTGACAGTTCCTAGTAAAAACCTATTACTAGCACCTACCTAATGGTAGAGGGTGCTACATGTGCCTGGGGCTGTCAGTAAGCGGGTAAACTGTCAGCGGCTCTCCGTGGTGCTGGACAGGCCCGTTACTTTGTATCACATATCAGGGCTTCATTTACACTTATGCGACTTTGGAAATGACAAGTCGCAGCCTATTCATTTCAATGACACCCGTTTGCACTGATGACTTATCGGCTGTCAGTGGGCTTCCCCTGTTGAAGGCATATGGCCTGGTATGGTTCAGGAGAGGAGGGGCGCTCACTTGTCTCCCACCTTCCCTGACCTGCCGGGCTGAATGCACGTAAAGGGTCTGGTATGGATTTTTCAGGGGGACCCCACGCCATTTTTTGTTTATTTTGGGGGGACCCCCATGCTGTTTTTCTTCTGAATTTTCTATTGCCAGTGTTCTGCTGAAAACTCACCAAAATCTACAACTACGTCACTTCCGGAGAGTCTCCAGCAGCAATAACGTGTGGCTGTTTTCACAAAATCACCGGCAGCGTAAACACTAAGGCAGTGGTTCTCAACCTCAGTCCTCAAGTACCCCCAACAGGCCATGTTTTCAGGTTTACCTTTATTGTACACAGGTGCTTTTAATGAGAGTCAATGGCTTGGTATTTTGGAGAGCTATTTTATCTAAGAGAAATTCCCAAAACATGGCCTGTTGGAGGTACTTGAGGACTGAGGTTGAGAGCCGCTGCACTTAGGTACATGATATAATGAGTGGACATTGTTAGTCCACTCGATACTAACCAACAACATGGCCACCTCCTAGGCGGCGATGGCTTTTTTCCTCCTTACCAGTTGTTCTGTCCAAACAGCCAATCTCCAATTATTGCTGCTGGAGAGTCACCAGAAGTGACGTGGTTGGAGATTTTGAGGAGTTTTTGGCAGAACACCAACAATCTTTTGTTTACATTTCCATAGCTCCCAACTGTCCTGGATTTCGAGGGACTGTCCCTGATTTGGAGCAATGTCCCTCTGTCGCTCCTTCCTCCTCATTTGTCCCTCATTTTGGTCTGATCTATATAGATGTATATAAAATGCACTTTTTACCTTTCAAAAAGTGTTTTCCAGCGCTAAACCTTTCATCTGATCTCTAAATTGCTGCATTTGTAAATTGCAAAAGCCAATATAAATGAATAGTAGTGGTAAAAAAAGCACTTGTGGGTTTACCAATCTTGTTTTTTGTACAATTCTGTAAGGGGGCGTGGCCAGGGGTGTGTCCTATGCCTGCACACTTTTGTTGATACAGTGTCTTGCAAAAGTATTCACCCCCTTATCTTTTTACCTATTTTGTTACATTACAGCCTTTAGTTCAATGTTTTTTTAATCTGAATTATATGTGATGGATCAGAACACAATGGTCTAGAAAAATATATACATAAAAATCCCAGTTCCTGCTGCTTAACCACTTGCCTACCAGGCACTTACACCCCCTTCCTGCCCAAGCCATTTTTCATTTTAATTTTTCGTGCTACACTGTACCCAAACAAATTCTTTATCATTTTCTTCACATAAATAGAGCTTTCTTTTGGTTGTATTTAATCACTGCTGGGTTTTTTATTTTTTACAAAAAAAAAAAAAGACCAAAAATTTTGAAAAAAAAAAGATTTTTACTTTTTTTCTGTCAGTAAATTTTGTAACTAAGTAATTTTTCACCTTCACTGATGTGCGCTGATGAGGTGGCACTTATGGGCACTGATAGGCTGAACTGGTGGGCATTGATGAGGTGGCACTTATGGGCACTGATTAGGTGGCACTGATGAGGAGGTACTAATATGCCGCACCTATGGGCACTGATAGGTGACACTGATATGTGATACTGATGAGCACTGATAGGCGAGACTGATGGGCACTGTTAGGTGGCACTGATGTGCACTAATAGGCGGCACTGGTGGGCACTGATAGGCAGCATGGATAGGCGGCACTGATGGGCATTGATGGGTGGCACTGATGGGTGACACTGAAGGGCATTACTGATGGCCATTGATTGACAGCAGTGATGGGCATTGATGGGCAGCACTGATAGGCGGCACTGATTGCTAGCACTGACTGGCATCACTAATAGGTGGCACTTGTGGGCAGTGGTGGGCAATGATTGCTGGCATTAGTGGGTACTGATTTGTGACACTATTTTGCAACATTGTAATCAGGGCACTGATGATCAGTGTCCTAGCAACACGGCGTGGCCGCGTTCGCCATGCTGCGCGCCCCATATGACGGTGTCCCAGAACGAGAGCCGCACTGCTCCGCCATCATTTGACGGTGGGCGGGAGTGGCAAGCAGTTAACATCCCCACAGCATGATGCTGCCACCACCATGCTTCACTGTAGGGATGGTATTGGCCAGGTGGAGAGCGCCGCCTGGTTTCCTCCAGACATGACGTTTGCCATTCAGACCAAAGAGTTTTGTTTCTGATGGTCTGAGAGTCCTTCAGGTGCCTTTTGGCAAACTCCAGCCGGGCTGTCATGTGCCTTTTACTGAGGAGTGGTTTCTGTCTGGCCACTCTAATTTACAGGCCTGTGGAGTGGATTTGTGGAGTGTTGTAGAGATGGTTGTTCTTCTAGAAGGTTCTCCTCCACAGAGAAACGCTTGAGCTCTGTCATAGTGGCCATCGGTTTTTGGTCACATCCCTGACTAAGGCGCTTCTCCCCCAATCGCTCAGTTTGGTCGGGCGGCCTGCTCTAAAAAGAGTCCTGGTGGTTCCAAACTTCTTCCATTTACGGATGATAGAGGCTGCTGTGCTCGTTGAGACCTTCAAAGATGCAGAAATGTTTCTGTACCCTTCTCCAGATCTGTGCCTCCATACAATCCTGTCTCTGAGGTCTACAGACAATTCCTCGGACTTCATGGCTTGGTTTGTGCTCTGACATGCACTGTTACCTGTGGGACTTTATATAGACAGGTGTGTGGCTTTCCAAATCATGTCCAATCAACTGAATTTACCACAGGTGGACTCCAATCAAGTTGTAGAAACATCTCAAGGATGATCAGTGAAAACAGGATGTACCAGAGCTCAATTTTAAATGTCATGACAAACTTTCTTCATGTTGTCATTATGGAGTATTGTTTGTAAAACAAGACCCTTGTTCACAGGCTATGTTTACTGCAGATCAAATATTATGCATTGAAAAAAATAAAAAAATAGAAAAAACTGTGTAAATGGGGAAAATACTTCATTATGACCACTAGATGGAGCTGAGGCTCATACTTATTTGCTATGATGCTCAACACCATCTAGTGGCGGTAATGCAGTACTTTCTCCATTCAAAATGTTTATGTTGCTGAATATTATTATTATTATACAGGATATATAAAGCGCCAACAGTTTACGCAGCAAAGACAGTACAGTTACAATACAATTCAATACAGGAGGAATTGGAGAGCCCTGCTCCTTAGAGCTTACAATCTAGGAATATTGTGACATTATTCTTGCAGATGGATGTGATAGATCAGCTGTCAGTATGTGGCCACATTAGGTCAATGATGACACAAGAAACCCTTCCCCTTTGTGTATTTGCAGCTGCGGGATGAGAATCCCCCCCCCCAACCACACCTCATTGACCCGACACTTACAGCTGCTTTCCGGGTTTAGCAAAAAAACTGCTTGCCGCCCACCCACCGTCGGCGGGGCGGTGCGGCTTTCATTCTGGGACAGCGTCATATGATGGCACTGTGTTGCTAGGACACAGCGCGACCCCGATCTCTGGAAACAGCCGCGTCCGCGGCTCTTTAACCATGTGACCTGCTGTGTCCAATCACAGCCGGTCACATGTAAACAAGGAAGTGCCGGTAACAGCACACTGACAGAGCATGTGGCGAGGAGAGCCGATCAGTGGCATCTCCACAAAAGGGGGACATCTAGGAATGTAATCAGGGCACTGATCATCAGTGCCCTGATTACATAATTGCAAAATAGTGTCACAAATCAGTGCCCACCATTGCCCACCAATGCCAGCAATCAGTGTCCACCAGTGGAAGCAATCAGTGTCCACCACTGCCCACAAGTGCCACCAATCAGTGCCCATTAGCGATGCCAGTCAGTGCTGGCAATCAGTGCCGCCTATCAGTGCTGCCCATCAATGCCCATCTCTGCTGTCAATCAATACCCATCAGTAATGCCCATCAGTGTCACCCATCAGTGCCACCCATCAGTGACCATGAGTGCCCATCAGTACCACCTATCAGTGCCACCAATCAGTGCCCACCAGTGCCGCCTATAAGTGCCCACCAGTGCCACCTATTAGTGCCCATCAGTGCTACCTAGCAGTGCCCATCAGTGCCGCCTATCAGTGCCCATAAGTGTGGCATATTAGTGCCTCCTCATCAGTGCCACCTAATCAGTGCCCATAAGTGCCGCCTCATCAGTGCCCATAAGTGCCACCTCATCAATGCCCACCAGTTCAGCCTATCAGTGCCCATCAGTGCCGTCTCATCAGTGCCACCCATCAATGCCCATCAGTGCCGCCTATCAGTGCCCACCAGTGCCGCCTATTAGTCCCCATCAGTGCCACCTAACAGTACTCGTCAGTGCCGCCTATCAGTGCCCACCAGTTCAGCCTATCAGTGCCGCCTCATCAGCGCACATCAGTGAAGGCGAAAAATTACTTAGTTACAAAATTTACTGACAGAAAAAAAGTAAAAAACATTTTTTTTTTCAAAATATATTTTTTGGAAAATATAAAACACCCAGCAGTGATTAAATACCACTAAAATAAAGCTCTATTTGTATGAAGAAAACAATAACAATTTCACATAGTTGCAGTGTAGCACGACAGCGCAATTGTCATTCAAAGTGCAACAAAAAGCGCTGAAAGCTGAAAAATGACCTGGGCAGGAAGGGGGCGTAAGCGCCCGGTAGGCAAGTGGTTAAACCCCCGCAGCTGAACCCAAACTCATCCCTACCTGCCAGACAGGGTTGCACTGTGTAGCAGAGCTGTGTAAATCTCAGGACTGCATGGACAGCATTAAAAATCCCTTGGATGGGTCCTGTATGGGTCCCGTGTGGACAAGAAGTATTTTGGTGTAGCGGATCCCTCTCCCCCCTTTGGGGAGGGACTCTCAGCTTGGAATGGTAGTGTCCAGATACAGATTGAAGTGAGATGGGAAGGGGGGATGGAAGTAGTAGGATTGTATGTAGTGAATGGAGGGCGGGGGGGAGGGGGGATACAAGGGTGGGCGGTGTGTGTGGACCTTTTTTTTTTTTTTTTTTTCTTTTTTTCTTTCTGTTGTTTATTTTATTTATTTATTTATTTTTTCTGTATCGTTTCCTCCCTTTTTTTTTTTTTTTTTCCTCTCACTCTTTCTCCTCCTCGTCATCTACCCCTCTCAGGCCCCCTCTCTCTCATCCTCTCCTACCCTTCGGGGATCTCTGCTATGCCCCAAAAAATTCTTACTCTCTATTTGTATTCTTGTCTTCTTTTGATGCAGGATGACAAGTGAAATCAAAGTGATGTCGTGGAATGTCAGAGGATTGGGGGATGGTAGAAAGAGACGTGCTGTAAAAGAACTACCGTATTTATCGGCGTATAACACGCACTTTTTTCCCCTTAAAATCAGGGGAAAGTCGTGGGTGCGTGTTATACGCCGATCCCCGCTATCGCTATGTGAATGTCGGCGATCGCCGCCGACATTTACATAGCGAGTAGTTTCAAATATGGCGCCGCGGACTTCGGAAGGAGGCAGGAGGCATGGACACTAGGCTGCACTGGGGACAAGGCTGCATTGATAAGGCTGCACTGGGGACAAGGCTGCACTGACAAGGCTGCATTGATAAGGCTGCACTGGGGACAAGGCTGCACTGGGGACAAGGCTGCATTGACAAGGCTGCACTGGGGACAAGGCTGCACTGGGGACAAGGCTGCATTGACAAGGCTGCATTGATAAGGCTGCACTGGGGACAAGGCTGCACTGGGGACAAGGCTGCATTGACAAGGCTGCACTGGGGACAAGGCTGCATTGACAAGGCTGCACTGACACTGAAAAGGCTGCAATGACACTAACAAGGCTGCAGATGAACACTGATGAGGCTGCATTGATGGGCATTTTAATGTAAGTTTCTTTTCCTTAAACTTCCCTCCTAAAAGTTTTTTTCCTTAAAATTCTCTCCTAAACTTGGGGTGCGTGTTATACGCCGGCGCGTGTTATACGCCGGCGCGTGTTATACGCCGGCGCGTGTTATACGCCAATAAATACGGTAATTGAATTCTACAATCCCGCAATAGTCTGCCTACAGGAGACACATAAGGGGAATGAAGATGACAAAATGTTTTGTACATTTAAATATAAATATGAATTTCATGCTACATATTCTACATACTCCCGTGGTGTGAGTATTTTGATTTCGAACGCTATTAGGTTTACCTGTAAGCAGTGTATTAAAGATCCGGCTGGTCGATATTTGATGCTATTATGCTCCATAAATGATAGAATAATCCTCTTGGTGAATGTGTATATTCCCCCTCCATATAAAGACGACGTTTTAAAAAAGGTTTTTGAAAAAATGGCACAACTGCCTGATGTTCCAACAGTGATAATTGGGGACTTTAATAATGTACTAAATGAAGAGTTGGACAGGCAAAGTAACAAAAAGAGTAATGGGAGGGGAAAGGTCACAAGATGGGCCAGCCAGATACAAGAGATGGGTCTATCAGATATATGGAGAGTAAGATTCCCGGTTAGTAAAGAATACTCATGTTATTCAAGTACTTATGGATCACTATCCAGAATTGACATGGCCTTGGGAAATGGGCATTTTCTCCCATTAGTAAAAATAATTCAGTACGAAGCACGGGGAATCTCGGATCACTCTCCATTAACTGTGACTTTGGAGTGGACAGAACACCTGATTCGGCCAATGTGGAAAGTCAATCCACAGTGGCTATCCTTGATCCCAGAGAGTAGTCAAATAAAACAACTGCTAATGGGCTTTTTTGGAGATATTAAGGGCTCAAGTTTCCGCGATGATGGTGTGGGATACAATGAAAGCATACCTTAGAGGCCTAATAATTAAAGAAATATCTAAAATTAAATTAGCCACAAGACAGCGGGAGGAAGAGTTAACCCAGAGAGTTAAGCAAACAGAACAAGAATACACATCAGATCCCAATAGGGAGAAATTTGGAGCATGGCAGGACGCGCAGAATCTATATGAAAATCTGGTCTTAACCAAGGCAGAGAATAATAGATTCTTGCAGAACCAAAAGCACTATGAAATGGGGGAACAGGTGGGTCATATGTTAGCAATGATAACACGGAACCAGGAAGGCCCATCCACTATAGCTGCTATTGAAGACAGAAAGGGGACAGTAAAGTATGATACAGAGGGCATCCAAAAGATATTTGTAGATTTCTATTCACAGTTGTATGAATCTGAAAACTTAAATGTAAAGGAAAAGACTGAACAATTCTTAGATAATCTAACTATGCCCAAGCTGACCTCAATAGAAAGGGAATCCTTGGATATCCCTATAACAATGGCAGAGCTGGAGGAAGCAGTGGGACAAATTCAAAACAACAAAGCTCCAGGGATGGATGGACTCCCCATGGAGATATATAAACTATACGGTCAGATCCTGATCCCAGAACTCCTCGAAGTACTCAATGAAGCATATGCCACATGGGAACTCCCTAGATCGATGATGGAAACAATAATAATCATAATTCTAAAACCGGATAAAGATCCACTAAAGCCCGGTTCTTATCGCCCAATATCTCTCCTTACATCTGATGTTAAAATACTAGCTAAGGTCTTGGCAAATAGGTTATCTAGACATATTGACACTTAGATCCATAGGGACCAAACAGGTTTCATCCCCTCCAGATCAGCAGCAACAAATATTCGCAGGCTCTTTTTGAATCTGCAATTGCCAATGGACAACGGGGGAGCTGGTGCCATTCTGTCATTGGATGCCCAGAAGGCATTTGACATGGTAGAATGGGAGTATCTATGGATGGTATTGATTGCCTTTGGTATAGGTCCAGGCTTTATAACCTGGCTAAAATTATTATATAAAGACCCTAGGGCAAGGCTGCGTATCAATGGCACTATGTCACCAGCTTTCCCGTTATCCCGGGGAATTAGACAAGGCTGCCCTCTATCCCCGTTGCTGTTTGCATTGGTGGTGGAACCATTGGCCGCCGCAGTTAGACAGTCTTCGGGGATAGAGGGATTCCGACGTGCAGGAAGAGAGGACAAAATATCCTTATATGCAGATGATGCCTTAATTTTTCTGAGTGACCCCACAAAATCCTTAGAGGAACTCATGGCACTTGTATCTGCATTTGGACAGTTTTCTGGGTTTCGCATCAACTGGGAGAAGTCGGTATTGATGCCACTATATAAAGCCAAAATTTCATTACCAGACTGTGCAAAACAAATTCAAATAAAACATAAAATTAAGTATTTAGGGATCCAGGTAACTCGAAAAGTGGGGGACTATGTGGACCTTAACCTTAGACCACTATTGACTAGGCTTAAAGATAAATGTCGGACCTGGTGCAAACTTCCACTAACTGTGATTGGCAGAGCCAATCTTATAAAGATGATTTGGGCCCCACAATTATTGTACATTTTTCATAATTGCCCGATGTGGATAGCCGCATTTTGGTTTAAAAGGATAGAATCGCTCTTTCGCGAACTCATTTGGAAGAAAAAATATGCACGTATTAAATTAACAACCTTAATGCTGGCTAAAGATGAGGGGGGACTCTCTATCCCACATCCAAAAAATTATTTTTTGGCTTCACAAACCCAGCAATTTTTTGGCTGGACAGAGGTAGATGAGAATGATCCCATACAGGGGTTACTACTTCCACTGGGTAAGGGATATTTAATGATGTCCCTACTAGAGACAAAAACCTTTCAAAAAGATAAGAAATTCATGACAGGTGAGCTATCCAGTAAGGTATGGCTAGCAATAAAAAAGATTACTAACATTACAGGTTATACTTCCTATACACCAATATGGAATAACGCAAATTATCAGGAAGTGCAGAGATTGGAGGGATTTGGGCTTTGGCAAACTCAGGGGCTGAGATATGTGGAACAACTGTTTTGGAACGATAAGATAAAATCATTTGCGCAAATATCTGAGGAATTCGGGATTCCAAGACAGAGGTTCTTTCAGTATCTCCAGCTTAGACATGCTTTTAATGTCCAGGCCCGTACATCTGTATTTAAGCTTAATGTCTCTAAAATAACAACATTGTTGAAGAAAAGGGATCAAAAGAAGGGACTTATCTCTGAAATATATGAGATATTGCAGTGTAAATTTAAGGAAACGGTAGTGGTGCTGGCCAGGTCGCAGTGGGAACGAGACCTGGGAGCACTGACTGACGCTCAGTGGTCGGAGGTCTTGTCTGCGATCCCAAAGGCATCTCTGTCAGCTACTCAAAAATTAACACAACTTTTTATTACACATAGATCATACTATACCCCCGAAAAACTATTTAGATGGAAACGCAGGGAATCCCCCTTATGCCCCCGATGCAGTGGTGCACCGGCTAATCTAATACACATGTTGTGGAAATGCCCCAAACTCCATTGTTACTGGCAGGATATACCCGTATTTATTGGCGTATAACACGCACTTTTTTCCCCTTAAAATCAGGGGAAAGTCGCAGGTGCGTGTTATACGCCGATCCCCTGCGATCCGGAGCTGTTACAACTTCAAAATTGCGGACCGCTATTTCAAAATGGCGCCGCCGGCGCCGAAATACACAGAGCCGGTCCTCGGCTCTTTCCGGCGGCTCTCGTTCACTTTCGGCTCCACTCGTAGTCCCGAGCGGAGCTATCCGAACCTACTCGGCTAGGTTCGGATAGCTTCGCTCGGGACTACGAGTGGAGCCGAAAGTGAACGAGAGCCGCCGTAAAGAGCCGAGGACCGGCTCTGTGTATTTCGGCGCCATTTTCAAATCGCGGTCCGCGATTTTTGAAGCCCAGGATGGCAGGGACAGGGATCGAAGGCTGCACTGGGGTAAGGCTGCACTGGGGAAGGCTGCACTGGGGAAGGCTGCACTGGCAAGGCTGCACTGGGGAAGGCTGCACTGGGGAAGGCTGCACTGGGGAAGGCTGCACTGACAAGGCTGCACTGGGGAAGGCTGCACTGGGGTAGGCTGCACTGACATAGCTGCACTGACAAGGCTGCACTGGGGAAGGCTGCACTGAGAAGGCTGCAATGATGGGCATTTAAATGTAAGTTTTTTTCCCTTCAACTTCCCTCCTAAAAGTTTTTTTTTCCTTAAAATTCCCTCCTAAATTGGGGTGCGTGTTATACGCCGGTGCGTGTTATACGCCGATAAATACGGTAATTAAAAACATAAATAGCGCATTGGGTATAGAAATTTCACTAGATCCACATTTATGTTTATTAAATATAGTGGAGGAACCAAATATTTCAAAACATACCCATACCGCAATGACGAGAGGCTTGTTTCAGGCACGAAAGCTAATTGCTCAGAAGTGGATATCTATATACCCCCCAACGGTCGAAGAATGGAGAACACAAATAAAAGAAACCATAATAAAGGAGGAATTTATTTATACACATAGAGGGAGCCAAGATAAATTTGACGCTATCTGGAAAAGCTGGGTAGAGGCCTGGGACAATGAAAATAAAAGATGAATCAATATGGGAGAGGGACAATGTTGGGTCTGGGTAGAGGATGGGAGGCTGGGGGGGGGGGGCTTTTGGGGTCGCGGGCGGGGAGGGGGAGAGATACAGCAGGGGGAGGAAATCTATTTTTGTTGTCGTTGGGTTTTGCCCCCTTCTTTTTTTTTTTTTTTTTTTTGGGGCGGGTGAATGTTAGAAGCAAGATTATGTATCTGGAACAAAATGTATGGAGAAATGTATAACTTGTACTGCTATGAAAAGAATAAAAAAAGTACTGAATAAAAAAAAAAAAAAATCCCTTGGCGGGTACAACTGCTCCTTTATATGCATTTGACCTGTTTATTTGGCTGTTTTGGCTTTAGGTGTACTTTACTAAGAAGTCACATTGCCTTTAAGATACAATAAATGATATGTGGCTGTTTTATGTCCTCTTGATGGAAATGTTAAAAAATATCTGTGTAAAAGGTAATATTTTTGCAGAACAGGATATTGCGCTTTACATCCCGTTGTGCATGCATCTAAAGAATCAACAGGGGACGCGGCGCCATCCAGCATCGCGGCGTAATCAGAGGAGGAGATGAAATGAGTTTCTGAGATTGAACATGAGATACTTATATGTCAATTACACCATCTGTTTCCACCATCGAACACCAATGGGCAACCACACAATAGACTTCGTAATTGAAAAGATCCCGAAAGGTGAACCGTTTTTGTCGCTCCTAGCAACCCATCACATTATCGCTGGAGGGGGGAGGCTGCTGCCGGAACTTTTTTATCACGGAAAAATGTTTGCATTGCAAAAATATAATTTATAATTTTATAAGGTTATCCAGGTGCCGATCGTGTCAATAAACAATACTGTAAGATGCAGAGTCATTTGTCCGATTTAAAAAAAATCTGAAATCAGATTTATTTCGCGTTTTTTTTTTTTTCTCAGTATGTTGTCTTTTTTTTTTTTTTTGCAAATAACAATTTTTTTATTGTTATTAACCACTTAAGCCCCGTGCCATTTGGCTGGCCAAAGACCAGAGCACTTTTTGCGATTCGGCGCTGCGTCACTTTAACTGACAATTGCGCGGGCGTGCAACGTGGCTCCCAAACAAAATTGCTGTCCTTTTTTTCCCACAAAAAGAGCTTTCTTTTGGTGGTATTTGATCACCTCTGTGGTTTTTATTTTTTGCGCTATAAGCAAAAAAATAGCGACAATTTTGAAAAAAAAGCATTATTTTTTAACTTTTTGCTATAATAAATATCCCCAAAAAATATATAAAAAAACATTTTTTTTCCTCAGTTTAGGCCGATACGTATTCTTCTACATATTTTTGGTATAAAAAAAAAATCGCAATAAGCTTTTATTGATTGGTTTGCACAAAAGTTATAGCATCTACAAAATAGGGGATAGTTTAATGGCATTTTTATTAATAATTTTTTTTTACTAGTAATGGCGGCGATCAGCGATTTTTATCATGACTGCAAAATTATGGCGGAAACATCGGACAATTTTGACACATTTTTGGGACCATTGTCATTTATACAGCGATCAGTGCTATAAATAGCCACTAATTACTGTACAAATGTCACTGGCAGAGAAGGGGTTAACACTAGGGGGCGATCAAGGGGTTAACTGTGTTCCCTAGGTGTGTTCTAACTGTAGGGGGGATGGGACTGACTACTGTAAAAATGTCACTGGCAGTGAAGGGGTTAAAACACTAGGGGGCAGTGAAGGGGTTAATGTGTGTCCTAGTTTGTGTTCTAACTGAAGGGGGATGAGGCCTTTGCAGTCTGTCTGTATGAACAGACGATCGGTCAGTTCTCTGCTCAGAGAACCGGAAACTGTGTGTTTACGCACACAGCTCCCGGTTCTCCGTGTGCCCTGTGCGATCGCAGGAGCCCCGCGGTGATCGAGACCGCCGGGCACTTGCATCGGCTCGGGGAGTGAGAGGGGGGCGCGCATGTTATGTTACCAACGTAACATAACGGCGATTCGCGCAGCCGAGCCATATTGCCGCAGTGCAACTGCGGCAGCTGGTCGGCAGTCGGTTAAATAATAATTGCTCAGGTTGTTATTGGCCCCTGAATTTAGAAGAAATGGCCGCACACCACTGTAGATCAAAATCCTTTTTATTTGGACATCCCAAAAACTACAGGAATCAGAATGTTGGGTAAGACGCTGTCAGGTCACCTGAGACCAGGTGACAGATGCACTCTGTAGGAGTCGGAAGTGCACCGCTAAGGTAGTGGACCCTAGGACTGACTGCTCCGGATTGAACCCTGGAAGGTTCAGGAAGCAGGTCTACAGGATAACTAACATGGATCCCAGTGGGAGCTAGAGCATAGATTCCCCAGGGCGCGGAGTCTAAGAGCCAGCGGGTGTTCACCAGAGCTTCTAGTGGTGAGGATAGACTGCGCTGCAGTCTGGCTCCAGGTTCTCACAGCTCACGCTCACCGTAGACTACAGGAGAAGAGGAAGGAGGCAGCAGGATAGAACGACAGGGAAGTAAGGGGTAAGCCAAAGGTCAGGGTAACAAGCAGACAGGGAGAGTCAAGAACAGGCCAAAGTCGGTAACAGGAATTAGACGCAGGAAACACAGCAAGTACACACGAAAGCTAACACACAATGGTTGGTCAGCACTGCTGGCTTGCAGTGCACAGGTTAATATAGGGTTCCCTGATAGGGCCTGGGGTGGGGCCATGCTTAGAGGAGAGGTTATAAAACCAGTCAGGTGAGAGGCAGCTGGTCTTTAGAGATGAACACATGGAGACAGGTAAGCTGACAGAGAAAACTCTATTGCATAACCATGACAGACGCATTTCGCCCACATCACGTGTGCTTAGTCATTAAAGTTACTGGCCGCTGACTGGGAATTATGATGTCGCTTTGACATCCTGGGACATTTTTTTATTTTTTCACACCCAAAATGAACATTTTTTTCTAGAAAATTACAACCCCAATTCCAAAAAAAGTTTGCATGCTGTATAAAAAGGACATGTAGCACCCTAATGTTTAGGCAGGGTTGCTCCTAAATTTACCTGCCAGGTGTAGGTACCTTGGCTCATTGTTAGGGATCAATTGAGGTCACCCTAAGTCTGGAATTGCTGCACTTCTCTCTTTTGCCGCTAGGTGGCGGGGTTCCTTGGTGACATTAGATAAGACAAGGGCAAAGCAAGGACCGCTTAGGAGTGTATGGGGTATCTCAGTCAATGGGCAGGGGTTTTCTTGAATCCCTTGGCCTGCTGGGAGAACCTATATATTTGGGTCAATTGAGGTGATTGGGGTTCTGTGCCACCTGGACGGCTGTCTGGGTGAACGTGTGTTGTATTGCCCAGGCTGCTAGGCCAGAGATTGGGCCTATCCCGGGAACATCTGGCTGCTAGACTGTCTGAGAGCCTGTCCAGAAGCAAGAAAGCAGCGCCGGGTTGGGATTGCAGCTTGCAGTCCAACCAGAAGTGACGGTTCTGCTGGCCGGAGAACCTGTCGTAGTTGGAGGTAGAGGGGAAGCTGTCGCCACTAAGGGACCAACCACCTTTACCAGGGACCACAGGGAGTAACTGAAGCAAGTATTCTCACCAACCGGTGAAGAATCAGGAAACTTTAGTGGGTGTCAAGCCAGGGACCCAACCAGTGGAGGTGAAGCTTGCAGAGCAGCCTTGGGTGTCAAGCCAGGGACCGAGCAGGCCAGTGGGGTGAAGCTTGAGAAGTGTCTGGAGTGCCAAGCTAGGGACCCAGCAGAGAAGTGCGGGTGACGCTTGAGGGAGATACTTGAGTGAAGATTGGATGAGCTCAAGGGGTTCGGTGGCAGTGAATCAGCAAGTCTAGTGAGAGAGACTGGGAGCTCAGTGGGTTGAGAATCTACAATAAGTGACTGTATAAAAGTAAAGGAGTTTGTTACAACTTGTGTTAGGAACTGTTCTAAGACTGTTGCCATAGGAGACAGCACTCCTACACATGCAGATGTGGTGTCTTGCTGGAGGCCTTTCCCTGCATGGGTGTCTACCTATAGAAGTCTCGGAGTCTTCCAATTAACATTGCAACTACCTAAGGGTGTTCTGGCCCTAAACCCTCTCTCCCAAAGTTCTGTTCAAAAGAAATAAAATCTCTTTGCATTCAAGAAGTGTCTGACGCCCATGAATCTATCTTGCACTACACCCACTATGCCTTACAACCCACTCTATACAGAAGGATGTCAGCAGCTCTTGGCTCTGGAGGTTCTCATTAGACTAAAGGAGGCCTGGGACCTTGCTACAGACATAAAAACAGAATGCAATGATTTGCAAATCTCATAAATTTGTATTTTATTAACAATAGAAAATATATCGAATGTTTAAGCAGAGAAAATGGACCATTTTAGGGAAAAAAATAGGTAATTTTAAATTGATGGCAGCAACAGGTCTCAAAAAGAAGTTGGGACAGGGTAACAAAAAGCTGGCAAAGTATGTTGTACTTAGAACCCCCAAACATTATATATTTCATGAAATAAATATTTTCAGGGCAAAACACACCAAAAGGAAGTTTATTGCACACAAACACAATATAACATGCAATTTTTGGTAACATATAAAAGAGAGGGTTGAATCAAGTAAAAACTCGCAAGGGTTAAGAAAGTTTCTTTCAACTATCCTGGACCTGTTCTCGTGGCCTAAAATGAACCCTTGTTAGGATATATACATATATATAGTCAGTTTAGGTGCCCTCATGAGGTTGCAAAGGAGCCTTGTAGTTTCCTATAGACACACTCCTAAACCTTGTGGACAGCCTTCCCAGAAGAGTTGAAGCTGTTATAGCAGCAAAGGATGGGCCAACTCAATATTGAACCCTACGGACTAAGACGTCATTAAAATTCATGTGCGTGTAAAAGCAGGTGTCCCAATACTTTTGAAAATATAATGTACAATATGTTTGCAAATGCATGCAACAGCAAACATATAATAATCTAAAGGTTAGTAACAGATAGTTAGGTTCTCTGTATTGGCTGACTGTATTGAGTGCCGGATATTTTTTGGCGTAGTACATATCCAAGTCACACACCATATGGTAGCAAGGCTAAGGTGTTGATGGGTGCTGTAGCAGCCAGAGGGATGGAGCCATCATCAAATGTGAAGATCCACTGCTTTCGTCAAGGTCAGTTTATTTTATTGACTTTCTTGAAAGTCACAAGCCACAACACGATGTTAGGAGACATGTGGGCTACACATTATCAAGGCATTGATGATGTGGTATAGATAAAGCTTTTAACCCAGGACATGGCATAGAATTCAGGAGAGAGGATGCACAGGTAAAATAGGGATAACGATTATAACATTAATTATTCAATTCATTAATTAATCAATTTATTGATTTATTGATTTATCTTGTAATTACAAAGACATGAACCTGACTATTAAAAAACAACACATTCAAAAAATGGCAAGGGTCTGACTATAACACCTATACAAGCCTGCTGGACAACCCAATCCAAAATCATGGGAATTCATTACAGAATTGGTCTTACTTTGTGGCTATAACAACCTCCATTTTTCCAGGAAAGCTTTTCACAAGGTTTCAGAGTGTGTCTGTAGGAATTTGTACCCATTTAGCCAAAAGAGCAAATCCTCGTTGTAATCAGCGTTCCATTTCATTCCAAAGGTGCTCAGTAGGGTTGAGCAGGGCAGCCATCAGAAATCTTGGGGCCTCCAACACAGCTTTAGGCCTGGGCCCCTTGGGGCTGACCACCAACATTCCCCAGGGCCTGCCCATTGGCCTTCCCATCAAATGCGCACATCAAATGCACCCATAATATACGCTGATTTGGGTTATTTTCACCAAATACATGTTGGCCTAAATTTTTGCAAAAAAATTTTTTTTTGCAAAATTTTATAACAAAAATAAAGAAAAGCACATTTTTTATTTTTCCAAATTTTTTTTTTGTTTATTTAGCAAGGAAAAAAAAACCCCAGTGGTGCTTAAATACCACTAACCAAAAGCTGTCTCCACAGCTGATAAATGCTCCCACGCACGGTTCAGGACACACTCTAGGCCTCATCTTCAAACAAAATATGCACATCAACATATTCGACAACACACTGCTACCATGGACGGACCACCACGCTATCAAATTTAAAATCACCACTAACACCACCCTCCAAAAACAGAAACATGCAACAACACACTAGAACAGATCTCAGAAGAAACTACATTCTGAACTCTTCAAAACCACACTATCAAACAAAATACCATTACTAAACTTAAACCTCTCAACGGAACAAACACTCAACTCCCTAAACAAGGCATTACTACAAACAGCAGACTCAGTGGCGCCAAAACGCAGAATACTCATCCGCAAAAAAAACTGGAGATGGTTTAATGGCACTCTCACCCTACTCAAGCAAGAACGTAGAAGAGCTGAAAAAGCATGGAGAAGAAATCCTACCAAGGAAAACCATACAAACTACAAGTACTCACTGTGAAATACCACAAAGCAATCTTCCAAGCCAAAATAGAACATTTCTCGAACACCATCTCAACTGCCCTAAACCGTCCGCGGGAACTCTTCAAAATAGTCGCCCAGTCAATGAACCCAACCTGCTTAGAGCCCCCAGCAAACGATACTCAAGAATTTTGCAATGAGTTATCTAATTTCTTCATTGACAAAATCGACAACATTCGGAAATCAATTCAACAGAAAAAAACAACCAAGCTCACTCAACCAAAGCAAAAAGAGAATATCGACACGAACATCACACAACCACCGGATTTCTCTTTGACCCCAATCACTACGGACACAACTATAAACATTATGAGAAGCCTTCGAGACAGCACATCACCAAACGACATAATTCCCATAAAACTACTGAAAGAATGTTCCGACATCTTGGCTCCTACTATAACACACCTCATAAATCAGTCATTCAAAGAAGGGATTGTGCCAACCAACCTCAAGCAAGGAATCGTCAAACCCCTGCTAAAGAAACCCAATCTCGACCCTAAGGACCCTAACTACCGCAGACCGATAACAAGCCTCAACACCATCTCCAAGATTATGGAGAAAGCGGTAGTACAACAGCTACAACGCCACCTGAACACCCACCAACTCCTGGACCCTCTGCAATCGGGCTTCCGCCCAGGCCATGGTACAGAAACAGCACTGCTCAAAATATGGGACGATGCCCTTGAAGCAGCAGATGACGGAGAATCATGTCTCCTGGTACTGTTAGACCTCAGTGCAGCATTTAATACAGTGGACCACAATACTCTACTTGTCCGCCTCACAGAAGTAGCAGGAGCCACAGATTCTGGTCTAAAATGGTTTGCATCCGCCTTAGAGAATCGCTCTTAGACAGTGAAACTAGGAGCATTCACCTCTGAAACCCGCGCAATCTCCTGTGGAGTCCCTCAGGGTTCACCCTTGTCACCAGTGCTATTCAACATCTACATCCGCCCACTCCTCAAAATCATCAAAAAATCGGACTTCTGCTTCCACTCATACACTGATGACACCCAACCCTACTTTCGCATCACGGGACAAAAAGACCACCATCAGCAATTAGAGAAATGCCTCACTTTGATAGATGACTGGATGACCATTAGCTCCCTCAAACTCAACGGTTCAAAAACAGAACTTCTTCTCCTACACGCTAACCAAAATTCCAAAACCAAGACTCCGTGGACACCTCCCACTATCTTTGGACAGACCATCTCTCCAAGGACCAAGCCAAGACTCTCTGAGTTATCTTTGACTCAGAAATGACAATGGATGCACAAATAGGATCAGTAGTTAGCGGATCTCACCATCTCCTCCGCCTGCTACGTAGACTCATCCCCTTCATCCCAGAAGAGGACAAAGCAGCAGTAGTTGGAACAATCATCAATTCACAACTCGACTACGCAAACTCGCTCTACATAGGATTACCCCAATATCAGCTTGCGCACCTACAGGTCATCCAAAATGCGGCGGCAAGACTGCTAACAGGAAAAAACCCTGGGAGTCCATTTCCCCATCCCTGAGGAGTCTACATTGGCTAACCGTAAAGAATCGGATCGCAATGTAAAGTAGTGAGTGTACAGCTTGTATAACAGTGTAAATTTGCTGTCCCATCAAAATAACTCAACACACAGCCATTAATGTCTAAACCGCTGGCAACAAAAGTGAGTACACCTCTAAGTGAAAATGTCCAAATTGGGCCCAAAGTGTCAATATTTTGTGTGGCCACCATTATTTTCCAGCACTGCTTTAACCCTCTTGGGCATGGAGTTCACCAGAGCTTCACAGGTTGCCACTGGAGTCCTCTTCCACTCCTCCATGATGACATCATGGAGCAGGTGGATGTTAGAGACCTTGCGCTCCTCCACCTTCCATTTGAGGATGCCCCACAGATGATCAATAGGGTTTAGGTCTGGAGAGATGCTTGGCCAGACCATCACCTTTACCCTCAGCTTCTTTAGCAAGGCAGTGGTCATCTTGGAGGTGTGTTTGGGGTCGTTGTCATGTTAGAATACTGCCGATCATACCTTGGGGCTGCGGACTAAAAAATTGTCTGAACGCATCGATCAGACGGCCACCTTCTCCACCGCTCCTTCTTTGACTGACCGAAGCCTCAGCAACACGTTGCCCAGAAACAGGAGTTTGTAACCTCCCAGTCTCTGGGAACGCATTGCACAGACCTTTCTGCAAGGCCTCCTGAAGATGTTTCATCCTCTGCTCCCTCTGTGACGGCAAGATAAGGTCCGCAACCTTACCCTTGTAACGTGGATCAAGGAGGGTTGCCAGCCAGTATTGTTCCTTCTCCTTGATACCACGAATTTGAGAAACCTTCCGCAGTCTTTGCAGGATCAGGGTGGCCATGCAGCGTAGGTTTGCTGAGGCATTCGGTCCGGAGTCCTCTGGGTCACTAAGGATGACATGATCCGCAGCCACGTACAAGTCCATGTGTTTCTTGGGACTGTAAATGATCCCTTAAATACTGCTGCTGATGCTGAGTGCCAGGCTCCACCTCCATACTGACACAATCCTCCTCCTCCTTGTCCTCTTCCTGTGTGATCGGCGGGCACGCAGGAACACTGTCTGGATAAAGGGGGCCTTGAGAGCTAAGGAAGTCCTCCTCTTCCTGCCTCTGTTCTGCCTCAAGTGCCCTGTCCATTATTCCATGCAGCGTGTGCTCCAACAGGTGGACAAGGGGGACAGTGTCACTGATGCATGCACTGTCACTGCTCACCATCCTCGTGGCCTCCTCAAATGGTGACAGGACAGTGCATGTATCCCTGATCATGGCCCACTGGCGTGGGGAAAAACAACCAAGCTCCCCTGATCCTGTCCTGGTGCCCTAGTCACACAGGTACTCATTGATGGCCCTCTGCTGCATGTGCAGCCGCTGCAGCATGGCCAACGTTGAGTTCCACCTGGTGGGCATGTCACAGATTAGGCGGTTCTTGGGCAGGTTAAATTCCTTTTGGAGGTCTGCCAGCCGAGCACTGGCATTATATCACCGGCAGAAATGCACACAGACTTTCCTGGCCTGCCTCAGGACATCCTGTAAGCCCGGGTACCTGCCCAAGAACCGCTGCACCACCAAGTTAAGGACCTGAGCCAAACAGGGCACATGGGTCATTTGTCCCTGTCGGAGGGCGGAGAGGAGGTTGGTGCCATTGTCGCAAACCACCATTCCTGCCTTAATTTGGCGTGGCATCAACCACCTCTGACCTGCCCCTGCAGAGCTGACAGAACCTCTGCCCCAGTGTGACTCCTGTCCCCCCAAGCACACCAGCTCAAGCACCGCATGGCATCTTTTGGCCTGCGTACTTGCGTAGCCCCTTGAATGCCTACAGAGCACCGCTGGTTCCGAGGACAAAGCACAGGAAGAGGCCATGGAGGAAGAAGAAGAGGAGGGGGTGGAGGAGAGCGGTGTGTCAGAATCACTAGTAGTGGCATTTTGGAGGCGTGGTGGCGGAATAACCTCCAACACTACTGCACCTTGTCCTGCATCCTTTCCAGCTGCCAGAAGAGTCACCCAATGTGCCGTGAAACTTAGGTAACGTCCCTGTCCATGCCTGTTGGACCATGAGTCAGCGGTAATATGCACCTTACTGCTGACCGCCCTGTCCATTGAGGCCAAGACATCGCCTTCCACATGCCGGTAGAGAGCCGGAATCGCCTTCCGTGAGAAAAAGTGGCGTTTGGGAACCTGCCACTGAGGAACCGCACATTCCACAAACTCACAGAAGGGGGCAGAGTCTACCAACTGAAAAGGTAGCAGTTGAAGTGCTAGCAATTTTGCCAAGCTAGCATTCAACCGCTGGGCATGTGGATGGCTGGGAGCGAACTTCTTTTTGCGGTGCAGCAGCTGGGGCAGGGAAATTTGCCTGGTACAATCTGACGTTGGTGTACCGACAGCAGATTGCCCGCAAGTACTTGGCTGTGACACACCTAATTCTACACCTTCATTCCTCTCAGTGCAAGTCTCAGAGCTCAGAGAGGACTGAAGGTATAGTGGAGTTGGAGATCCCAGCTGATGAGGAGTAAGGAGAGGTCCTCTTTGTTTTTTGGTATGGATCTTTTAGGCACGCTTACCAACGAACTGCATGGCAGGTCAACATATATCTGGTCAAGCATGTGGTGAACAAGCGGGAGATGTTTTGGCCATACGAGATAAGCTTGAGACATATGTTGCAAATAGCAGTGGTGCCATCTGTTGCACTTATCTCAAAAAAGGCCCACACCAAATAACTTTTGGAATAACGCGCAGAGACAGCAGCGCCCTGCACATGCGGAGCTCTGAGGTGTGATGCATTCAGTGTGCTGCCCTTAGGCTGGCCTCTGGAGGGCATCCTGCCTCATCGGTGATGTGCCTCTTCCTCCTCTCTCCTATCAGGCACCCACGTTGAGTCAGTGACCTCATCATCCCCTCCCTCCTTATCACTGGAGCAAACCTGGCAGTATGCTGCAGCAGGGGGAACATGACTACCAGATTGCTGTCCTTCTTGGGCACCCCCTCTGTCCGTGCTCACGTTACTGCCTTCATCTAGCTCAGTATCATCATCAGAGCCTTCTAAACGCTGGGCATCCTCCTGGAGCATGTACCCAACACTGTGGTCAAACAGTTTGAGGGACTCCTCAGGAGGACATGGTGGGGCTAGGGAAGGAGTCACTGATGCCATTGAGCCGAGGGAAGAGGCCGCATTGGCAGCTGCTTTGCCAGACAAAGTACCCTGAGCATGGGTGAGAGAGGATGAGGAGGATGATGACGGCTTGGTCATCCACTCAACCAAGTCTTCCGCATGTTGCAGCTCAACACGGCCAGCTTCCGAAAAAAAGGCCAAGCATGTCCCACGGCCACGTGTTGATGAGGATGCACTGTGTCCACAACCAGCACTGTTGCCTCTAGACACAGAGCCTGCTTGCCCTCTTTTATTGGCTTGTGACTGTCTGCCTCTCCTTGTTAGCCTTCCAGACATACTAATGGCCTGCAGTGAGATGTAGCTGCACTAAGCTGGGATATATATATATATATATATATATATATATATATATATATATATATATATATATATATATACAGTATATATACAGATACTGCAGCTAGCAAAATCAACTGCCTGTCTGTAGTATTATTAGTATGAGAACACCACCAATCTTCTACAGGTAGCTTTAGCTGAACTCTGAACACTGTGCAGAGGTCGCACTACACTAACTTGTAGCTTTAGCTGAACACTGTGCAGAGGTCGCACTACACTAACTTGTAGCTTTAGCTGAACACTGTGCAGAGGTCGCACTACACTAACTTGTAGCTTTAGCTGAACACTGTGCAGAGGTAGCACTACACTAAAAAATAATGTAGCTGCCTGCGGTAGTGATAGGATCAGGAAAACACCACCAACCTTCTACAGGTAGCTTTAGCTGAACACTGTGCAGAGGTCACACTACATTATGTGTAAATAATGTAGCTGCCTGCGGTCGTAATAGGATCAGGAAAACAACACCAATCTTCTACAGGTAGCTTTAGCTAAACACTGTGCAGAGGTCGCACTACACTAACTTGTAGCTTTAGCTGAACACTGTGCAGAGGTCGCACTACACTAACTTGTAGCTTTAGCTGAACACTGTGCAGGGGTCGCACTACACTAACTTGCAGCTTTAGCTGAACTCTGTGCAGAGGTCACACTACACTAAAAAATAATGTAGCTGCCTGCGGTAGTGATAGGATCAGGAAAACACCACCAACCTTCTACAGGTAGCTTTAGCTGAACACTGTGCAGAGGTCTCACTACACTAACATGTAAATAATGTAGCTGCCTGCGGTAGTGATAGTATCAGGAAAACAACACCAACCTTCTACAGGTAGCTTTAGCTGAACACTGTGCAGCGGTCACACTACACTAATGTGTAAATAATGTAGCTGCCTGCGGTAGTGATAGGATCAGGAAAACAACACCAACCTTCTACAGGTAGCTTTAGCTAAACACTGTGCAGAGGTCGCACTACACTAACTTGTAGCTTTAGCTGAACACTGTGCAGAGGTTGCACTACACTAACTTGTAGCTTTAGCTGAACACTGTGCAGAGGTCGCACTACACTAACTTGTAGCTTTAGCTGAACACTGTGCAGAGGTCACACTACACTAACTTTTAGCTTTAGCTGAACACTGTGCAGAGGTCGCACTACACTAAAAAATAATGTAGCTGCCTGCGGTAGTGATAGGATCAGGAAAAACACCACCAACCTTCTACAGGTAGCTTTAGCTGAACACTGTGCAGAGGTCACACTACACTAATGTGTAAATAATGTAGCTGCCTGCGGTCGTGATAGGATCAGGAAAACAACACCAACCTTCTACAGGTAGCTTTAGCTAAACACTGTGCAGAGGTCGCACTACACTAACTTGTAGCTTTAGCTGAACACTGTGCAGAGGTCGCACTACACTAACTTGTAGCTTTAGCTGAACACTGTGTAGGGGTCGCACTACACTAACTTGCAGCTTTAGCTGAACTCTGTGCAGAGGTCGCACTACACTAAAAAATAATGTAGCTGCCTGCGGTAGTGATAGGATCAGGAAAACAACACTGACCTTCTACAGGTAGCTTTAGCTGAACACTGTGCAGAGGTCTCACTACATTAACGTGTAAATAATGTAGCTGCCTACGGTAGTGATAGTATCAGGAAAACAACACTGACCTTCTTCAGGTAGCTTTAGCTGAACACTGTGCAGGGGTCGCACTACACTAACGTGTAAATAATGTAGCTGCCTGCGGTAGTGATAGTATCAGGAAAACAACACCAACCTTCTACAGGTAGCTTTAGCTGAACACTGTGCAGAGGTCGCACTACACTAACTTGTAGCTTTAGCTGAACTCTGTGCAGAGGTCGCACTACACTAAAAAATAATGTAGCTGCCTGCGGTAGTGATAGGATTAGGAAAACACCACCAACCTTCTACAGATAGCTTTAGCTGAACACTGTGCAGAGGTCGCACTACACTAACGTGTAAATAATGTAGCTGCCGGCGGTAGTGATAGGATCAGGAAAACAACACCAACCTTCTACAGGTAGCTTTAGCTGAACACGGTGCAGAGGTCACACTACACTAACTTGGAGCTTTAGCTGAACACTCTGCAGAGGTCACACTACTCTAACGTGTAAATAATGTAGCAGCCTGCGGTAGTGATAGGATCAGGAAAACAACACCAACCTTCTACAGGTAGCTTTAGCTGAACACTGTGCAGAGGTCGCACTACACTAACTTGTAGCTTTAGCGGAACACTGTGCAGAGGTCGCACTACACTAAAAAATAATGTAGCTGCCTGCGGTTGTGATAGGATCAGAAAAACACCACCAACCTTCTACAGGTAGCTTTAGGTGCACACTGTGCAGAGGACGCACTAAACTAACTGTAAATACTGTAGCTAATAGGACTAATAGGATCAGAAGAACACCAGCAATTTTCTTCAAATACTGTAACAACACCTGCCTGCCTGTCAGTAGGAAGATAATAACAGGAACGGATCTACCTAAACTGAATACAGTGTATATATATATATATATATATATATATATATATATACACAACACCTGGGATGCATATATATATACAATACACTGTAAGTGCAGCTAACTGACTGACTGTCCTACCTAATCTATCTAACTTAAATCAAAAGACACTGTCTCTCTGTCTCTCAACGCTGGAACACACACTACACAGGGCCGACGTGCAGGCAGCCTTTTATAGTGTGGGGCGTGTACTAAACCCCCTGAGCCATAATTGGCTAAAGCCACCCTGGCTTTGGCCAATTACAGCTCTCTGTACAGATGGCGCTATGATTGGCCGAGCATGCGGGTCATAGTGCATGCTTGGCCAATCATCAGCCGGCAATGCACTGCGATGCCGCAGTGAATTATGGGCCCTGACGAGCCACTCGAATTTAACGCGAACGGCCCATAACGTTCGCAATTCGGCGAACGACCGAACAGACGATGTTCAAGTCGAACATGGGTTGGACTCGAACACGAAGCTCATCCCTAGTCACAGTACATGTTGACATTCATGATTCCTTTTTTTTTTTTTTTTTTTTTATTGCTTTTAAGCATAAATGGGAGATCTGAGGTCTTTTTGACCCCAGATTTCACATTAAAGAGGTCCTGTCATGCTTTTTTTCTATTAAAAGGGATGTTTACATTCCTTGTAATAGGAATAAAAGTGACCCAATTTTTTTTTTTTTTTAGACAGTGTAAAAAAAAAAGTAAAAGTAAAATAAATAAATTTTTTGTTTTTTGTTTTTTAAAGCGCGCCGTCTCACCGAGCTCGCGCGCATGAAGCGAACGCATATGTAAGTTGCGCCCGCATATGAAAAAGGTGTTCAAACCACACATGTGAGGTATCGCCGCGATCGTTAGAGCAAGAGCAATAATTCTAGCCCTAGAACTCCTCTGTAACTCAACTGATAACCTGTGCAAATTTTTAAACATCGCCTATGGAGATTTTTAAAGGTCAAAGCTTGTCGCCGTTCCACGGGCGGGCGCAATTTTGAAGTTTGACATGTTGGGTATCAATTTACTCGGCGTAACATTATCTTTCACAACATAGAAACAAAATTGGGCTTAATTTACTGTTGTCTTCTTTTTTAATTCAAAAAAGTGTTTCTTTCTTCCCCCCAAAAAAATGCACTTGTAAGACAGCTGCGCAAATACGGTGTGGCAAAAAGTATTGCAATGACCGCCATTTTATTCTCTAGGGTGTCTGAAAAAAATATATATATTATGTTTGGGGGTTGAGGCACTGGGGCACACTGGTTGCAGGCTGGTCGGTAAGTTGAGCTGGGAATTTTCTTTGGCTTTACCTAAAAGGAGGCCTAATGTCTGCTGTAACCAGACACTTTTCTGATACAGTGCCACCTAGTGGCAAAATGGCTAACTGCACCTGCCTGCAAAGCGGAGTTCTGCTTTAACTTCCATGTTTGCCTGGAGTTTTACACAGCAATTAAAATATTTACAGCAAACCAAACCACATCTCATTTGTTCAGACTGTTCTTTAGTCTCCCAGATGCAGCGCTGAGTGATATCTCACACGCTAATAAACTTCCTTTGTATTACAAAGACATTAATAACCTTTGGGGAAATTAGCACATCCCCGTTTATTGTTCTAAGTGGACACATTTTGTCAAAACATTGTTACAAGGCGATAGCATTTATACTCGGCGTAATTGAATATTTTATCCGTCGCCTTCCAACAGCTGCATGTGTACATTTATTATTTGAACTATAAAGCGAATTGTACGCCGCAAGTTCCTTCTACGTTTTCTATCTCTTCCTTGCACAAAGGATTTTTTTTTTTTTTTTTTTAATACAGATGAGGAGTTATGAATATGATAGTTGCCATAGTAACAAAGAAACATTGACTATTATTATCACAATGCTATCGGTGTCCGCAATATTCCGTCTGAATAATAGATAATATGTTAAACGCTTTTGAGGTTTCTAAAACATCTCATTTATTGGCGGCATTGTGCCAGGAGAACAAATAAATATTAGCTAATTGCAGGTACTGGATTTGTTTTGGGTGTTCTGCTCAACTTGGAACAGAGTTAAAGGCAGCAAGTACCAACAACAATTGAAATTTATGGCGCAAACACATATGCACCATCCACATGAGTTGGCCTCTACCCCTCTAAATGTAAAGATATGCTTGTGTAGCATAGGTAGTTCGTAAAATGTTCATAAGAAGTTCCTAAAAATCCCATAGGAAGGGTGTTGTACTTCAGTAGGCAGCTCCACCTGAGACAAGAACAAATCTCTGAAATTACAAAAAAAAAAAAGAACACAAGGGGGCGCCAGCTAAGTGCAGCATCAATGGGTGTATTATGCACTTAGCTGGCGCCCCCTTCTGTTCCTTCAAAAAGTAACATCTCAGTTTTGTTTGGTTGATAGGTTGACCAAACTGTTCACTCATTTACTGCCTTTAAATCTCTTGGATTAGAAATGTGCATACTAGCTCATTATGCCTTTGTCTTGCAGGTTTTTTTTAAATTATTTAAATGGGTTTACAACCACTTTAAAGGGGTGTGGTTAACCACTTGCGTTCCAGAAGATTTACTCCCCTCCCCTTCATGACCAGCCTATTTTTTTGCGATATCGCACTACGTTACTTTAAAGCGCTTGTAAACCGCGGACGTAGCAGAAAAAAAAACCCCTGCAGAGCAATGGCATAATGTGCTAGTATGTATCGCATACTAGCACATTATGAAATACTTACATTGGAACGCCCCCCCCTCCAATGCTGTACGGTCATCGCTGGGAAGGCTGACATGTTCCCCTGGTCTTTCCTCCGGGTTCTTCCGGGGCTATGTGATTGGCTGGAGCCCTCAGTTCCAGCACAAAGCTCTGAAGTTCCGGCAAGATATGCCGGACCTTCAGAGCGCGTGCGGCAGTGATGTCACTGGCTGCATGCAGGGTGAATATCCCCTAAATGGTGGATGTTTAGGACATATTCAATTTACCTACAGGTAAGCCTTATTATAGGCCTTATTGTAGACTTACCTGTACAGTAGGTGAAAATAACCAAGCAGGGTTTACATCCGCTTTAACTGACAATTGTGCGGTCATGCAACGCTGTACCCAAATAAAATGTATATCGATTTTTGCCACAAATAGAGTTTTCTTTTGGTGGTATTTGATCACCACTGCATTTTTTATTTTTTGCACACAAAAAAGACCGACAATTTTGAAAAAAACAAACAATATGTTTATAAAACATATCCAATAAAAAATAAATCAAATATCTTCATAAATTTAGGCCAATATGTATAATTGAGAATGAGAATGATGTGTCCCTGCAGCATTAGCCTACTGGGATTCCCCATCACATATTCCAGGATGCAAGGCCTTCCCCCGATGATGTAATTTCTCGATGAAACACATAGAGCGTGACGTCATCACGCACGCCTGCCGATCGGAGCTCGGCACAGTGATTTCAGCCTGCTACATTGGAAGCGGTAGAAGCGGCTACAACATATCGGTAAAATCAAATGTCTTCATAAATTTAGGCCAATATGTATAATTGAGAATGAGAATGACGTGTCCCTGCAGCATTAGCCTACTGGGATTCCCATTCACACATTCCAGGATGCCAGGCCATCCCCTGATGATGTAATTTCTCAATGAAATGCGCAGAGCATGACGTCATCACGCACGCCTGCTGATCGTAGCTCAGCACGTCAATTTCAGCCTGCTACATTGGAAGCGGTAGAAGCAGCTACAACATATCGGTAAAATCAAATGTCTTCATAAATTTAGGCCAAAATGTATAATTGAGAATGAGAATGACGTGTCCCTGCAGCATTAGCCTACTGGGATTCCACATCGCATATTCCAGGATGCCGGGCCATCCCCCGATGATGTAATTGCTCGATGAAACGCGTAGAGCGTGACGTCATCATGCACGCCTGCCGATCAGAGCTCGGGACAACGATTTCAGCCTGCTACATCGGAAGCGGTAGAAGCGGCTACAACATATCGGTATGTGAGGCTGCTATACTGCCACATTGCTTTGATTGATCTTGTAACATTTTTAGGAGGTCATGTCCATTAGTTAATGTTTTTTTAATAAAACCGTTTTTTTACATACTTCACTATGGGCCTGCCCCATTTTTTTTATTTCCTGGTATACATGTGACGCTGGTGGAGTAAACTGGATGATGGTTATGTTTGGTGACCAGTCAATTCTGGTCCATGGGAAATATCTGAGTGTTTATGAGCATTTATAGCTTGATGGTCCACATCTGATGGTAAGAGGCTTCCCTATGTGGTGAGACTTGGTGGCGGAAGTACACTTTTTTGGAACAGAGAGTGGGAACATGGAGGCACCTAGACTTTTATTGATGGCCACATTGATACTAGTTATCACAGGCTTTAATTGGGACTTTGTTTTACTTTTAATGGTTCATATTCTCACAGTTTGTGATCCTTTATTAACCACTTGCCGACCGCCCTATAGAGCTCAGTACTGGAGTCCTCGTTACTAGAACCAGAAGTATGAGCTTTTGGGATCATTGATGTTATAAAGCAGAAAGCTTGGTGAAATTCTCAGTAATGTTGGAGCTCAGACACATACTACATCAAAGTCCCAGTTTTCAATTCAGAAGTTATTTTCATAATCCGCGGCTCTTCTCTGCATTGTTATTCTGAGCTGTTTGTCCACAGGCTTCGTCAATTCCTCCACTGCGTGTGTTAAAGAAAAGTGCAATTATTCCCGAAGAATGATGGTCATTAGCCGAGGAAATAAAAAAAAAACCCAGCTTAGATTTTTCTTGTCAGGGATAGATTTTATATTTATCACAAGCACATTTTTCATCACTGTTCTGACAAACATATCGATCCATCAGGGGGGGGGGGGGGACACAAAAGGAAATATAGCCTTTTAGAAGTAGGTTTGTGTCATGTTATTCGGCTGTCTGCATTCGGCTGTGCTAAAAATAATTTTATCAGGGTTATTTACATGACTGGAGTCCAGGTTAGAATCTTCAACAGCTGGCCATGAAAACATTAAAGTCCATCTCTGGACAAAATGTTGTCCCCGACCCGTTCTGCCCAGCCACATGTGGGGAGGTGCACAGTGGCGTCTCCAGCTTTTATATTTAGGGGGACAGGGACAAAAGTAGGGGGGCAACTATAAAATGCAATATATATATATATATATATATATATATATATATATATATATATATATATATATATATATATATATATATATCCTGGGGCCCTTTACTACGATCCCACAATGGCCTTTTCACATGTTCTGCAGTGAGCTCCTTTCCTACTGTATTGGGGTCCCCCAGGGTGGCAGAAAACAAGAGATATATGTCACCAGCATACCAAGAAAATATAAGGGTCCAAAGCAGTGGGAGGACTATCAGGGTTGCAAGGGTTGTCTTGCCACCGGGCCCTGGTGTTCTGCCACTGTGGGGTTCCCCAGCCTCCTCTTGATGTCCTGCCCCTGCTATTGACAGCGCTGGTCTGGCATCTCTTGGAATTTACAGGCTGGTTCTCCTGTCCTAAGGACGGGAGAAATAAGTCTGTTTTTTCAGTAACTGAGAGTCCTTCCTGCAACGCGCTCTTCTCCCTGCCAATGAGGATGCAGGGGAAGGAGCAGATCGGGCAGCCGTGTCAGTGAGCAGAGGGTGGGGGGAGGAATCACCCGCGGGAGCTGACTCTCAATAGAGACTGTGTTACTCCAGCGGCGGCCCAAGTAAGATGTGGCGCATCCGCTACGTATGCAAACAAAAAGACATCGCCTTTTTAAAATTTGTTTTAATTGGGGGGGCACATGGTGGGGCACAGCATAACGTTGGGGGGGTCAGGTCCCCCTCTGGCCCCCCTAGTGACGCCATTGGAGGTGCAGCACGGTGCGGCAGCAGTAAACACTCAGAGTTCAATTGCAGAAATAGAAATTGTATTAATGTTAAAGCGGAGTTCCACCCAAAAATGGAACTTCTGCTTTAAGGGAAGGTGACCCCTTGACATGCCACATTTGGCATGTCATTTTTTTGGGGGGGAATCGGAAACCCTCTTTTTAGAGGGTCCCAGCTCCCACTTCCTCTCGGGGCACCGCTGCGCCGGAAGGAAGTTCACCTCTCCCCCCTCCCTCTCGGCAATCATCTGGGACTTGTCACAGGTCCCAGACGATTGCCCGGCCACTCACAGCGTGCCGCGCAGCTCGCGCAGTGCATGCCTGGCTGTGAAGCCACAGCCGGGCACCCACAGTGACAATGCCAGCGCTGCAGAGAGGAGGGGAAGACGAGCGGGGCTTCCTTCCCCAGCATCGCTGGACCCTGGGACAGGAAAGTGTCTGATTATTAAAAGTCAGCAGCTACAGTATTTGTAGCTGCTGATTTATTTATTTTTTTAAGCAGAACTCCGCTTTAAAGTCAGTGACGGCTGGTGCTCCATTTTTTGGGGGGCAGGCAGCAAAACCCCCTCCCTGCCTGCCAGCCTGCCAGGTCCGCACTTACCCAATCCAAGTGGCGGGCGGCTTGGCAGCGACTTTGTGGGGTTCTCCGGCTTCTCTGGTCACTCCTCCCCCCGGCTAGGGAGGAGAAGCAGGAAGACAAAAGAGAATGTTGATTCGCTAATGTCACAAGTGGGTGGGCTCGGGGCGAGGTGCTCTGTGCCCCAAACCCAACCTTTTTGAAGCCAATTAGAGCCTCGGGCTCTAATCATGTGCTTCAAAAATAAAAAATAAAAACCTTGTAGAAATCTATGCATCCGGTGAGCCGCCTGGAGATTAGGGGCCGGCGCATGGAGATTAGAGGGGCGCCACCCCCCCTGCGTCCCCTTATGGACTGGCCACAGCTGGTTAAAGTTCAATAACTCACAACAAGCCCAGGGGGAAGACACTGACCGGGAACACTCACAGAATATACCAGCGATGTGTAGCAGAGCAGGTCTCGAGTGTGCTGACAGCATCTGTCTTGAGGGGCGAAATGCGGCCTAGAAAGGTTCGTACACAAATGGGGAGGTTTCCAGGAAGGATGCGTGTCCTTATCCTTTCCTTACTCGTCTGGAACCTCTCCCTACTGCTATTCACTGTCCCCGACAGACAGGTGACCTGTCCCTACACTACCCACACACGAGCTGCACGCCAAGCCCAGGAGCCGGGGTCTTAAATACGCTCTACCTGACTCAAGATGGCTGCCAGAGTCACATGGGGCAGCAGCATCCAACCAGATAGCTTCCCCAGGGACCCAGGAAACCATAGAGGAACCACATTCCTCTTGACTTCCTTTCCTTCTGCAATGCCACAGCAGTTGAGCCCCAACTGCAGTGGAGAAAGTAGACTGCACTTCCAACACGCAAGCTTAAAAAATACCTTTTTTTTATTTAAAAAACACATAAAGTACAGCACTAAAAAAGTAAAAAAAAAAAAAAATCAGCAAGAACACCTGGTATCAGCAATCTTCCCCACTATAAAGGACTCCACTTCTTATGGACCTCAATGCATACAGGGTTCAGGGATAGGCAAAGAAATGCTTCATTGTGTAGTATTAACAATAATCGAATTTATTTAAAATCCAGCAAATATACTCACCAAACATCAGATAAAATCTCGCATGTAGATTAGTATTATAAAGGAATGTTTCCAACCGTCAAGATGGCTGATTGTGGCGACGTCACGTGATCCAGCTCCACCCAGCGCTTTTCGTCATACAAAAGTCATCAGGGACGTAGCCTCCCGTGTGTGTGACGCCTTATATACAGTAGGAGCCGGATGTGAATACTTCATATCCCATGTGCTCCAAATGCCAGAAATAGTCGCATGGCCGGAAACCAGAAGTGACGCAGCTTGATACACAGCCTCTGGGGAATCATAAAGGGAACCTAATTTAAAGGTTCTGAACACGGAAGTAACGCCGGGTCCGACATACTATACAACCTATGGGGAGTAATAAAACGGAACCTGATTCAGAGGTTCCGAACAGCCTGAAGATATTTACCCCACAGCAAATATAGAGGTGGCCAGCTGGAAACACAAAACTTGAAGTTAAAAATAAGAGAGATAATCGAAAATGATTTATAATAAAACCGGAATCTCTTTTATTTATAAAGAGATAAAACATAATAATTTTGATCGCCTGCACGGATAGCTACACAATATAACCAAAAGTATTGGGATGCCTGCCTTTAGTTTGTGTCTTTAGTTGCAGGGTTGCAGCGTTGCATGAGCGTGCAATTATCAGTTAAAGTAATTGTAGCACCCTTGTCCTAAACAGGGCTGCTAGTAAATTTAGTTGTGCTAGGTGGTAACTATCCTGGCTAATTTGTAGTCTTTGATCAACTGGTTTCTCAACTAGTCTCTCTTTTCTGTCAATAGGTGGCACTGTTGCCTTTGGCATTAGGATGATAGATTACAGTGAATTCAGGTTATGAGTAAATATGTTGTTTTAGCTAATTAGCAGGAGTTAGTTTGGCTGCTTTGCATGCTGGGATAAGCTATTTATTTGGAAGAAGTGAGGTGAATGGCTTTCTTTCAGGCGGCAGCCCGGGTGGGTGTGTGAGGAGCAGCAGCAGGGGTGTAGGCCTGAAGCCTGGGGCCTAACCATGTGTGTAGAGGCTTAGCCCGAGGGGAGTCTGGGAGTCTGATTGTTGTCTAGGGTAAAGGAGAAGCAGTTGCCAGAGAGACGACCACTTCTGTTGCAGGAGGCAAGTTTAGAAGGGATGGAGTTCTGAAGGAGTACCAGAGCAGATGCTTCACTAGCTGGGGGTGGTGAAGTAAGTGGGAAAGCTTCAGTAGAGACTCATCCAGTAATACAGCGGGTAGCTGTGAGTAAAGCTTGAAGGAGTAGCTGTAAGTAGAGTAGAGCTTGAAGCAGATAGCTGTGAGTCAAGCCTGAGGAATCCAGTGGGTAGCTGAGAGTCTGAGGAACTCAGTGGGTAGCATGGGTGAAGCTTGAAGAATACAGTGGGTAGCTGTGAGTTGAGCTTGAGGGATCCAGCCGGTAGCTGAGAGTCCAAGAAGTCCAGTTGGATACTGTGAACTGAGCTTGAAAAATACAGCAGGATACTGTGAGTGAAGCTTGGGAAGTCCAGCAGGCAGCTAGGAGCTAAGCTTGAAGACCTCCAGTGGGATACTGTGAGTGAAGTTGTTGCCATAGAAGACAGCAGTTGCTACAAGATACAGATTGCTGCATTCAGCTTAAAGACCCTTTTCCTGTATTGCTGTCTGCCTAGTTCTATTTTTGTCTGCGGAGTCTGCCAAGTTGCTATTGCATTTGCCTAAGGGTGTCCTGTGCCCTAACCCTCTCTCCCCTGTTAATGTTAAGAGAAATAAAAACTAATTTTTAAAAATGACTGGCGCCCATCTTTCCATCTTGCACTACACCCACAATGCCTAATAACCTGCACCCTGAGGAGGAAAGTTAGCTCTCCCTGACTCTGGGGGTCACCATCAGGCCCTTAGAGGTCGGGGAGACTGCTACATAATGCAATGCCAAAAAGCAAAAAATGGCCTGGTCATAAAGGAGGGGGGGGGACTTACAGATTACGGGGTCTTGGGTGGTGACTATATACTAAGGATTGAAGGTATGTAGGGGGCACTTACAACCTTCAATGTGTTTCTAACCCCTTTATTGGAGAATTAGGTGCTGTGCCCAGTGGTGATACCTTATAAGCAGAAAGTGATGAAAGAGTCCACAAGTAGATTGTGAAATCATCTTTATGGAATCCAAATACGGCCACATGGGCACTATTCGTCCTCCCAATTCGAAAGATGGGGCATTGTTTACTCCCACTGACACCAGGACATTTTCTACTCCCAATGGTCACGGTCCAACTCCCATAAAGTTAGAAGGACACTAAACTGGCCCTTTGATAAGAGACCCCTGCTCTATACCTGGAAAAAAGAGAAAAAGGGAATTTGGGACTTTGGATGAGGTTCTGGACATGTTGGAAGGAAACACATGTTTATTGACATGAGATATTATAATACAGTATTAGATCCTGGGGCTGTAACCAGAAATACATGCATGTCATGGACACTAGAGACACATATTAATATCAACTTGGAAACTCATGACAATATGGCGAATACATATGGAGCATGGACATCAAGGATACAACATAATATCAATTTAACATACATGACAGCATGAAAAATGAATGAGCAGCTCCCAAAATTGCATATGTTATACACACAAAAGTCCTTAAAGCGGCACAATGCAATGAAATGGCATGAGATAAAGAGTTTTAAACCAAGATTGCTAGCAAACCAGTGGATGGATCAGTGTGCTGATGTGGGAATGTGTTGGCATCCTGGAATGCCCAACGCGTTTCGTGATTATACACTCATCAGGGGCGGATGCTCCCAACCATCTAAAAAGATTAAAATATATTTAGTCTAAAATGACCCCCAAAAAGAAAAAAAAACTGCCTACCACCCCCCAAATCCCCCCTTCCAACACAAATACCCTACCCTCCAATCTCCTCACAGCTCTCTCCCTCCTCACATTATATATATAGATACTTTTTCACCATGTCAGAGATTGATGTGTTGTTGCCACATCCCTGTTGTATAGGGAAAAAGGAAACCCCCTTGCTTGGGACTTTGAAAGCAACAGCGACACAAGTATAAATTAAAGTAAAAAAGCATTTATTATTACACATAAAATGTGATCATATGAGCATGTAATGATCAGTTAAAAACAAGACATAACAAAAAAAACACAAAAACATAACAAAAATATAACAAAATTGCATAGCAAGCATAGAATTGTATTATAAATACTCTCCGATTATTGAAAATCTCTGGAACCCCACGTGTTTTTAGTTCAGTCCCTTCGATAGGGGTATTGGATAGGAGAATATGTAATCATAGTTTGTCTAATAAAGAAAGTAAAATAAGGATATCATAGCAATATGACATGGATTATGGCAGCCATAAAAGAAGAGGACAAAAAGTTGTTTATGGGAAACCTACCATAAGGTAAGCAAAAGCTGATCTGTAGGAGTATACTGTACTATGCGAACAGAAGAGGTTGATGAGACCATGCCGGGGATGGCGTCACTGGAAGCCTATTGACACTGCCCCACGGGTTCAAACAAATATCTCTGCATTCTTCCCTGCTTCCTGGTTTCCTTCTTTCTCCTTCTCTCCTTTTCTCTCCTTCTCGTTTCTCTCTCTCCCCTTTTTCCTTCTTTTTTCTTTCCTTCTTCTTTTTTGCTCTTTTTTTCCTTTTTTCTTTTCTGTGTTTTTCTTTTTTTTCATGTTTTCTTTGTCTTTATATATGCAGTTTCATAACTCCTTTGCTGCACTTTATGTACCACCTTGATCTGTGACCAACCAATTCATGGAGGGCCCCCACAAGATATTTGTTTGAACCAGTACAGTATACTCCTTCAGATCAGCTTTTACTTACCTTATGGTAGGTTTCCCATGTACAACTTTTTGTCCTCTTCTTTTATGGCTGCCATAAGCCATGCCATATTGCTATGATATCCTCATTTTACTTTCTTTATTAGACAAACTATGATTACCTATTCTCCTTTCCAATATCCCTGACGAAGGGCTTGAACCAGAAACGTGTCGGGTACCGGAGATTTTCAATAATCAGAGAGTATTTATGATACAATTCTATGCTTGCTATGCAATTTTGTTCCATTTTTGTTATGTTTTTGTTCTTTTGGGTTTTTTTTATGTCTTGTTTTTAACTGATCATTACATGCTTGTATGATCAAATTTTATGTGTAATAATAAATGCCTTTTTTACTTTACTTTATACTTGTGTTGCTATTGTCTTCAAAGTCCCAAGCAAGGGGGTTTCCTTTTTTCCCACCTCACATGATACCGCAGTGCCCAGGGCAGCCGTCCCTCCTGCCCACCCCTTGACCCCCGGCCCTGACTGCAATGCCTGGCAACAACACATACAATGCTTGAATATAGTAGAAAACACCTGTAGTAATTCCCCCGAGGTGGTGAGCGGTCGGTGCACTGGCTTGTATGTTCTAGTAGCACTCGAGCGAACATGTAGGCAAAGAAAAGCTGGCAGCTCAATCTTCCACAATAAATAAATGTAATAATCCAGGTGTGGTACAAAATAAAACAGGGCTTACGCATTTCGGCATGTAGCCTTAGTCATAACTAAGGCTACATGCCGAAACGCGTAAGCCCTGTATTATTTTGTACCACACCTGGATTATTAAATTTAGTTATTGCAGAAGGTCAAGCTGTTGGCTTTCCTTTATCAACACATACAATGCACACAATAAGGCACTACGGTGTGAATGGGCCCTTTAGGTTTCTCTTCTGACCATTGAACCACTGTGTTGCGTAGCTGCTCAGTAAGGACGCTGATTGCAGCAAATTACAATAAACCAGAGGGCCACCGGTGGTTATACATTCTGTATATGAAACAATTGAGCTGTGACAGAACATAAACCCACGACCTTGTTTTTTTCTCCTGGGAGTTAAGACATGGTTATGTTCCACACACTTCAGCAGCCTGTGGCATTATGTATAAATGCTTCAGTAACCTTGTATGTATTATTAAGTTCTATAATGCCCATTATTTGATATATACTAATATCAAATAGTGCCATTGCTTTATCCTTTACAAACACAAAAATGCATGGTTTGGTGTTTCTCTTATCTGTGCGGCTTAATTTGCAACTTAATTAAAACAATTAAACTTAATTAGGGCATGTTACTATGCATGTTTTGTTATGGAGAGAGCCTTTAACGAGCTCCAAAGCAGCATAATAATTACATCCCACCCATTCGATTGTATATGAAATGGATGGATTATGGGTTTTTTTGTATATCTGCTGAAAAAAGTTAAAGATATGTTTCAGTCATAATGAACTGGATGGATATTTTCTTGTATAAAGAACCAAAAAGTTCACCAGCATTTTACAGAGTAGGCGTAGGTTCAAAGTTGTCCCTCGAAGAGCTGACACTAAAATAGCTCTACCAGAGTCATTCAACTACACTATAGATGGTAGTCTGGCCAGCTGCCTCTTTAAGCTGCCTGGCAGGACTTTCCTCACTGACAAAGTTCATTGGCCCCTCCCTGCTATTTGTGGACAGCTCTGGGGGGGAAAGTGTCCTCAGTATAGGGAAGCTATGGTCATTTTGAGGAGAGCCCAAGGCTAGAAGAGGTCTGCCATTAATTGCATTAGAGAGGAAATGGCAGGACTCCTACTGGGGGCAACTGCAGCCTGAAAGGAGGAAGTGGAAAGCCATGTGAAGACTAGGACTTGAGCGTTCCTGCTACCCAGTGGCTAGGGGTGCTGTGCAGGGCTGAAGAAAGTCTAGAGAGAGCAAGAACCAGTGTACAGAGTTGCTCTATTAGGCCCACCAGAAATTGTGCTACTATTAAATGTAAGTAGTACTGCTGCGCTGAGCCTACCAGAGACAGTGTTGCTGTTGATTGTGAGCAGTGCTGCTTTTCTGAGCCTACCAGAGACAGTGCTGCTGTTAGATGTAAGTAGTGCTGCTGTCCTGAGCCCATCAGAGTCTGTGCTGCTGTTAGATGTGAGTAGTGCTGCTTTTCTGAGCCCACCACAGACTGTGCTGCTGTTAGATGTGGGTAGTGCTGCTGTCCTGAGCCCACCAGGGACAGTGCTGCTGTTAGATGTGAGAAACGCTGCTGTCTTGAGCCCACTAGAGACTATGCTGCTGTGAGTAGTGCTGCTGTCCTGAGCCCACTAGAGACTGTGCTGCTGTTAGTTGTGAGTAGTGCTGCTGTCCTAAGCCCACCATAGACAGTGTTGCTCTTAGATGTGAGTAGTGCTGCTGTCCTGAGCCCAATAGAGACTGTGCTGCTGTTAGATGTGAATAGTGCTGCTGTCCTAAGCCCACCATAGACAGTGTTGCTCTTAGATGTGAGTAGTGCTGCTGTCCTGAGCCCACTAGAGAATGTGCTGCTGTTAGATGTGCGTAGTGCTGCTTTCCTGAGCCCACCAGAGACTGTGTTGCTGTTATGCCGTGTACACACGAGCGGACTTCTCATCCGCCTGAACTCCAAAAGGACTTTTCGACGGAGTTCCGAGGAAACGGACTTGCCTACACACGATCACACCAAAGTCCGATAGTTTTGAACGTGATGACGTACGACCGGATTATAATAAGGAAGTTCATAGCCAGTAGCCAATAGCTGCCCTTGCATCCTTTTTTGTCCATCGGACTAGCATACAGACGAACTGATTTTTCGACCGGACTCGAGTCTGTCGGAAAGATTTGAAACATGTTCTAAATATAAAGTCCGTCTAATTTTTCGACAGCAAAGGTCCGATAAAGCCCACACACGGTCGAATTGTCCGACAGTTCCGTTGGACCTTTGCTGTTGAAAAGTCCGGTCGTGTGTACACGGCATTAGATGTGAGTAGTGCTGCTGTCCTGAGCTCACCAGGTACAGTGCTGCTGTTAGATATGAGTAGTGCTGCTGTCCTAAGTTCACCAGAGACAGTGTTGCTGTTAGATGTGAGTAGTGCTGATTTTCAGAGCCCACCAGAGACTGTGCTGCTGTTAGATGTGAGTAGTTCTGTCCTGAGCCCACCAGGGACAGTGCTGCTGTTAGATGTGAGTAGTGCTTCTGTCCTGAGCCCACTAGAGACTGTGCTGCTGTGAATAGTGCTGCTGTCCTGAGCCCACTAGAGAATGTGCTGCTATTAGATGTGAGTAGTGCTGCTGTCCTGAGCCCACCAGAGACTGTGCTGCTGTTAGATGTAAGTAGTGCTGTTGTTCTGAGCCCACCAGAGAATTAGCTGCTGTTAGATGGAAGTAATGCTGCTGTCCGAACCCACCAGAGACAGGGTTGCTGTTCCTGTGCTGCTGAAAGAAGAGCTACCATATTGCACCTGCCAGAGACTGAGCTACTGCAGGTAAAGTGTAATATGGTTGTTAAAGACTCCTAGTGTGAGAAAAACTGCCACTGAGGATGCACCTGAAACATCTGGAGCGGTGAGTGGCCATTTGTTTCAGTTACTGCTGGTTAATTTTTTTGCCCATGATGGTTGACTTTGCACGTTTGGTTTTTCACTTGGAATTTCAGATATCCCCAGTTGGAAGTATGCACTTCTAACCAGAGATTTAGGACCCCCCCGCCTCCTAACTGTTCTCAGAGTCTGCTAGTCACTCTTCTATCTTCTAGGTGCCTGAATAGGGGGTGGCAGCGGCAGCCATGGATAGAATCATGCTATGCATGAATCTATCCATTGGTCATAGAGGGGGTGGCTGGAGAGAGGGGGCGGCGACCGTGCACCCTTATGGATGCACCGCTACTGAATAAAGCCCTATTTTAGGCCCCAGGTAGGTCTGTGAGACTAAAAGGTAATCAATCAGTGCAAATAAAATATTAAATAGAAGCAGCTGAACACTCAGGGTCAATATATCAAATCCCAGCATATAATATAAAAGTAATAGTGCAGCGCTAAGAACAATAAATAGCACACAATAAAAAGTTTATATAGAAGTTCATATAAAGCAGGGCTATCAGGTTCTGTGAGACTGGGTTCAGCCAGGCTGGGTCATCTTAAGAAGTAACAGAGGGGTTGATTCGGGGGTAGCACTGCAGAAAATATTTTCTAAATGTATGTATTTTGCATTTTCAAGGAAAAACCTTTACACAAATGGAGAAAACACAACCTCTCTTCCAAGGTGCATTTTCAGTGATGTCACAGCTGCTGGACTTTGGAATAGATAATTGTCAGCATGTACTGTATTCTCCTATGGTTAGAATGAGTGTAAATTTTAATGCTTTAAAGCTCTGGAATATGCACCCTCTTAAGCCACACTTACATTATGTTATGTCCATACTTACCAACATTATGGTCTTGGATCCTGGGAGACTGCTAACCTTGCCCACGGTCTTTAATGCATCCTCCTACTTTCCGGATGAGCATGTAAGGGGATGTTAGAACAATTCAGAGTTTGGCCACTAGGTGGCACCCTCTCGTAGTTTATAAATTCTGTGCAGAGCGGGAATAAGCAGAGTTGTGGGCTAGAGAGGAGGCAGGGAGTGGAGTTGGTCCCCGTGGGACTGGTTGGGGCCCTATTCGCAGTGATGTAGCCAGTTATGCCAACAACTGGTATTTCCAGCTTGGAAATACCTGGAGAGGTTCTGATATTCTAGTTTGGAGTAGTAATTGGGACAGGATGAAGTATGCCCGCCCTGGGGAAGGTACTACCTTCAAAACTGTGGTTTTTAAAGGCTCCAAGACTATTAAAGACTGCCAATGAACATGCTCCTGGACAATTTGGAGTGGCGAGAGGCCACCTGGCCAGGGACTGCCCACTTGAGACTCTGATCCCTGCATTTTATGCCCTTTTGAGTTACTATACATATCCAGTAACTTAAATAAGGTTGATAATGTGATGCTGGCTGGACAGCAGGACAGAAGGTCAAGATGCAGGACTGTCCCAGAAATTCTGGAGCTCACCAAATAGCCTACCAGAGACTGTGTTGCTTTTCCTGTACTACTACAAGGAAAGCTACTATACTGCACCTGCTAGCGACTGATCTACTACAGGTAATGTGTGATGTGGTTGTTGAAGACTCCTAGTATGAGAAAGACTGCCGCTGAGGATGCACCTAAAACATCTAAAGTGGTGACAGAGAGAGTCCACTTGAAGCCCTGATACCCACATTTCATGCCTTACTGAGTTACTCTCCAGTAACTCAACTAAGGTTGATAATGTGATCCTGGCTGGCAGGAGGAGGGCCAAGATGTGGGACTTTCCCAGCAAATCCGACGACAGTTGGCATTCTATGTATGTCCATTGTTGACCTGAACTTCAGCTACAAGGGTGCACCAAAGTTCCTCAGTCTATGAAACCCTATCAATGGCCCCTTTTTGCATCCAAAATAGAATCTGCAATACCAGTTGATCATTTGTGTCCTTTCTGACACTTAGCTCAATGGTAGTTCCAAAAGAGTGAATGTACTCCACACCAGATATCGTTTTCAGGGTTTTCCTGCCCACTTTAACTTAAACAAACATCAAAACTCATAAAGGTATGTTTTCCCACGCAGGGGGCTCTCATCATCATTGCAAGAACATGCATTCAGCCTCCTGGCTCTCTTGTGGCAGCTTTAATACTCCAAGTACCTTTATAGGGTCACACCTCAACTGTTGGACTTTTTGGTCCTCTTGACCATGAAACATGTCCCAGTGTTTATACACAGATGCTGCACCTCAGCTATGCTTCTTCCTTCATCATCCTAGCTGTTTCTGTGCCTCGTGGACTCCCTCTACAGCTTCCCAGCTGCTCCTTCCCACATGGACTTTCTCTCAGGCTCGGGCCTTCCTCTGTCCTGACCTGGACATCATAGTGCACAGCAGCACCTCACATGGCTTCCTTCACACACTGACCTCCCTTGGGAGAGTTGGGCTCTGAGCTCTATCTCTGGCTCTCATATGAAGCGAGCACACACCCGTGACATCCGTGTGCTAGCTTCCCACAAAATCTGGCTTAAAGCACCATTTTACCCGGTGTCACGGGGTCACCCTGCTACCCCTTGTATCCATGGCCATCAAAAAGTGTAATGTTTCCCCTGACCCTTTTTTTTCAAAAAAGTCAAAACAGTAGTGGGGGTCACAACCAGATTTTATTTATTTTTTCTTTAAATTCATCTCTGCTTCATTCCCTTGTGAAAGTATTCAGTTCTAGTACACTTCAACGGCGGATGCATTAAAACTTCTCCCGGCTGAAAGGAAACAGCATTATTCCCGCTTGCGCAGTAATGTCTTTATTGTATGCAGGCTGATCCATCCAGTGATTTGCGTGCCACTTGACATTCATTTGTTACTCTCACACCCACCCACAGATCTTTCATTATGGCTCCTATGGCTGTAATTGTAATATAAGCGCGCTGCGGATAAAGCGCACTTCAGATAGATGGAATATATTCAGTCAGCTCAGCAACAGCGGCTAAAGACAAGGTAAATGCAAAAGAATTGGAACTGTGAAAAAAAAATGTGAATATTGTTTGCTAAAGAACAAAAAAAAAAAAAAAAAAAGAGACAAAAAAGCCATGACGACTCGTGAGTTTAACTAAAAGCATTCGCCAGCAGCACCAATGGATAAAGATTGACCTTGGCAAGAGAGGGCTGCATTCAGTAATGTCTATTATCCTTTGATACTAAAGATAAGTATGTTTGCAGAACAAGAAGTATTGATAATATTTTTTAATATTGTAGCTGGAATTTGTATGATTTAATTCAGGTTGCTAGGTTACCTTCGGTACAAAAAATATATCTTAGATTTATATATGAGTACATTTTCAAATGTAACTGAGAATAATAATAATAATAAAAAATATTTTTAGTACAATTTTTAAACTCTGAGCAGATTTTAAAAAAATGCACATTATTCCAGCTCTGTAAACATTAATAAAACAATACATTTATAAAATATAATATACATACAAATGAATAATATATTAAAATATAACATGCTGAGTATCTTATAGAATATGTTTGCACTTTGCACAACGTGAAGTATCCTGCAATATTGCAATATATGTTGGCGCTTAAATATATAAATATATATATATATATATATATATATATATATATATATATATATATAATATATATATATATTATTTTTTATTAAATAAGATACTTGTCAGCAGCCTAATAATAATACAAACAAAGAATTGTGAAGTAGTATTAAGTAGTATTATTAATATTGCAATATATGTTGGTGCTTAAATATATATATTATTATTATTATTATTATTATTAATTTTTCTTTTTTTTTTTTTAAATAAGATACTTGTCAGCAGCCTAATAATAATACAAACAAAGAATTGTGAAGTAGTATTATTATTATTTTAAAGCATTAACTAGAAACAAATGACAATAACAAACAAACAAACAAACAAACAGTAATAATGATTCATTATTTTAATATTTAATAACAATAGTAAACATTGCAAACAGATAACAGGATAGACGTATTTTTTTTATTCCAAGCATTTGTAAACGTACTTACTGTCGAATGACTCACTACCTCTGCTTGAAGTCTGTTCCAAACATCCATAAATCATTCAGTAAAAAAAGTTTGTGTTTATAATGCTATCCACAAAATATGAGAACATACACTACACTGCTAAAAGTATTGGGACGCCTGCCTTTACACGCACATGAACTTTAATGACATCCCAGTCTTAGTCCGTAGGGTTCAATATTGAGTTGGCCCACCCTTTGCAGCTATAACAGCTTCAACTCTTCTGGGAAGGCCGTCCACAAGGTTTAGGAGTGTGTCTATGGGAATGTTTGACCATTCTTCCAGAAGCGCGTTGATGGGGTCAGGCACTGATGTTGGATAAGAAGGCCTGGCTCGCAGTCTCCGCTCTAATTCATCCCAAAGGTGTTCTGTCGGGTTGCGGACAGGACTCTGTACAGGCCAGTCAAGTTCCTCCACCCCAAACACGCTCATCCATGTCTTTATGGACCTTGCTTTGTGCACTGGTGCGCAGTCATGTGGGAACAGGAAGGGGCCATCCCCAAACTGTTCCCACAAAGTTGGGAGCATGAAATTGTCCAAAATGTCTTGTTATGCTGACATCTTAAGAATTCCCTTTTCTGGAACTAAGGGGCCAAGTCACTAAGAATTCCCCGCTGACGTCAGGAGAGACAAGAGACGTGAGACCTGAGAGGAGCGAGGCGGGCCGGGCAGGGCAGTCACATGCGCGGGATGTATTTTACTGTGAAATTCGGTATGAAGTTCCATATTTTTTTGTTAAAAAGCACATACAGCGGGGCACTTCATTGATTGTAATACGGGCATTTATTAAAACACAGTAATTTTACCAATACGCTCGGAACGCTCTCCCGGGAGGGGCGGGGCAAGTCGGCATGACGTTACCCGACAATCGATTTTATGGTCGTATGTATCGATGCCGCATTGAGGACACCCGAATCGCGATGCATCGATGCAGCGATTAATTTCAGCACCACTACTTATTACCGACCTTTGGCTCATTCCTCAAATACGCTTCTGCTTGATCCCAACCGGTTAGTGTCTAGAACCCACACCTCAGTGAGCCCATGCCACCCGCCAGGGTGACCTGCTTGTATACTTATCCTGCTGGTCGGGAGGAGCCCCTCTACTACTATAGCAACTGGTGTATGAGCCTGACCGTGACAGCCATGTTTGTTCTTGTGTTTGCTTTGCAAGCATGGCAGTAGGGAGAGGGACTTACAGATGGAAGAGAGCCCTGTGAAGGCACCACCTGTGCAGCGATGTGCCGTTGTAGACTTTGACTGCTTAATTGTACAGTCATGATAAATCACTAAAGTATGTTGTACAAATCTTTCAACCAGTTAAAGGAAAAGTACAGCCAAAGTTTGTTTGGCTGTGCTTCTCCTGTGGATCACAGGAGTACAGTACATTTTGCACTCCTGTGACCTGTTTTCAGCAGACGTCACACAGCCGGTTCAGGTTGGAGTAACCTTGCGACAATGCAGTCAAGATCCGCCCACATGCCTGGACCGGCACCCGGATCAGCCTCTTAGTAAGCCGCTGAGAGGATGAGCCCACCACTCCAGCCCCCTCCACAACCCAGCACTCCAGTGAGCGAGGAGGGGGCAGAGCAGACCGCGGTAACTGACAGTCACCAGCTCTCTGCTCAGGGAGCCCTGAGAACCGAGTGATCAGTCCGATCGCTCAGTTCTCAGTCTTAGAGCCGGCGGGGGACCGAAGTTATATCCACCTAGGTAAGTATGATTTAAAAAAAAAAAAATCCCATACTTCTCTTTTAACATATTGAAGTAATTGGTACAATAAGTACTATTCAAGGGTGGTTATGGATTCCCTCTATCTATTGCACCTATGTATTACCATGTCTATTCCTATAGTTAGCTAGTCAATTAAAACTCTGGTCACATGTTACTGTTGATATCAGTATAATATAATACAAGGTTAGCTATGAAACCAAGCACACTGCTTAATAAAACAGACCCCCTTAATTTTTTCACTCTTTGTTATACTGCAGCCATTTGCTAAAATCATTTGAGTTCATTTTTTTCCTCATTAATGTACACACAGCACCCCATATTGACAGAAAAACACAGAATTGTTCACATTTTTGCAGATTTATTAAAAAACAAAAACTGAAATATCACATGGTCCTAAGTATTCAGACCCTTTGCTGTGACACTCATATATTTAACTCAGGTGCTGTCCATTTCTTCTGATCATCCTTGAGATGGTTCTACACCTTCATTTGAGTCCAGCTGTGTTTGATTATACTGATTGGACTTGATTAGGAAAGCCACACACCTGTCTATATAAGACTTTACAGCTCACAGTGCACGTCAGAGCAAATGAGAACCATGAGGTCAAAGGAACTGCTTGAAGAGCTCAGAGACAGATATGTGGCAAGGCACGGATCTGGCCAAGGTTACAAAAACATTTCTGCTGCACTTAAGGTTCCTAAGAGCACAGTGGCCTCCATAATACTTAAATGGAAGACGTTTGGGACGACCAGACACCTTCCTAGAGCTGGCCGTCTGGCCAAACTGAGCTATCGGGGGATAAGAGCCTTGGTGAGAGAAGTAAAGAAGAACCCAAAGTTGGAGCAGGTCAACCATCACTGCAGCCCTCCACCAGTCGGGTGCTTTAGGGCAGAGTGGCCCGACGGAAGCCTCTCCTCAGTGCAAGACAAATGAAAGCCTGCCTGGAGTTTGCTAAAAAACACCTGAAGGACTCCAAGATGGTGAAAAATAAGATTCTCTGGTCTGATGAGACCAAGATAGAACTTTTGGCCTTAATTCTAAGCGACATGTGTGGAGAAAACCAGGCACTGCTCATCACCTGTCCAATACAGTCCCAACAGTGAAGCATGGTGGTGGCAGCATCATGCTGTGGGGGTGTTTTTCAGCTACAGGGACAGGATGACTGGTTGCAATCGAGGGAAAGATGAATTTGGCCAAGTACAGGGATATCCTGGAGGAAAACCTTCTCTAGAGTGCTCAGGATCTCAGACTGGGCCGAAGGTTTACCTTCCAACAAGACAATGACCCTAAGCACACAGCTAAAATAACGAAGGAGTGGCTTCACAACAACAGTGTGACTGTTCTTGAATGGCCCAGCCATGTCCTGACTTAAACCCAATTGAGCATCTCTGGAGAGACCTATAATTGGCTGTCCACCAATGTTTACCATCCAACCTGACAGAACTGGAGAGGATCTGCAAGGAGGAATGGCAGAGGATCCCCAAATCCAGGTGTGAAAAACTTGTTGCATCTTTCCCAAAAAGACTCATGGCTGTATTAGATCAAAAGGGGGCTTCTACTAAATACTGAGCAAAGGGTCTGAATACTTAGGACCATGTGATATTTCAGTTTTTCGTTTTTAATAAATCTGCAAAAATGTCAACAATTTTGTGTTTTTCTGTCAATATGGGGTGCTGTGTGTACATTAACCACTTCAATACCAGGTACTTAGATACCCTCCCGCCCAGGCCAATTTTCAGCTGTCGCAATTTGAATGACAATTGCGCGGTCATGCTAAACTGTACTCAAACATTTTTTTTTCATTTTGTTCCCACAAATAGAGCTTTCTTTTGGTGGTATTTGATCACCTCTGCGGTTTATATTTTTTGCGCAGCAAATAAAAAAAGACAGAAAATTTTGAAAAAAACAAGTTTTTCTTTGTTTCTGTAAATAAGTACGTTTTATCCTTCAATGATGGGCACTGATACGGCGGCACTGATGCACTGATGGGCACCGATGAGATGGCACCAATGGGGTGGCACTGTTGAGGTGGCACTGACAGGCAATGATGATGGGCACTGATAGGCGGCACTGATAGGTGGCACTGATGGGCACTGATAGGTGGCACTGGTATGCGGCACTGATGGGCACTCATAGGTGGCACCGATGGGCACTCATAGGTGGCATTGATGAGTTCTTATGGATGGCACTGATGGGTACTTATGGGTGGCATGGATGGGCACTGACAGGTGGCACTGATGGACACTGATGGGTGGCACTGATGACACTGATGACACTGATTGGTGGCACTGATGCCCCTAAGGGTGGCATTGCTGGACATCACTGCAATATAATGGTGCCAATCAGTGCCAATTTGTGGGCACTGATTGGCACAGATTGGGCACTGACTGGGCACATGTGGATGGCCATGGGGTACATACCTGGCCATCCACATGTTGCCCCCATCCCTGGTGGTCCTAGTGGCGATCCCTGGTGGTCCAGTGTGGTCATCTAAGGGGGGGGGCTGCGCTGATAAACAATCAGCACAGACCCCCCCTGCCAGGAGAGCCACTGATCGGCTCTCCTTTACTCGCGTCTGTCAGACGCGAGTGAGGAAAAGCCGATCAACGGCTCTTCCTATTGACATCGTGATCAGCCGTGATTGGACACGGCTGATCACATGGTAAAGAGGCTCTGCCGGAGGCACTTTACCAAGATCGGTGGAGCGGTGTGTCAGAGTGACACACCGCTCCACCGATTGCCGCGATACACGCCCCCCCCCGCAAAAAGCTGCAATATTACAAAGAGTAAAAAATTGAAGGGGGTCTGAATACTTTCCGCTCCACTGTATACTACAAGAATATCAAAGGTACTTATCACAATGCTTTCCTCGAGATTTTGTTTCGTCGGCTGGGCTCAGATGGCAAAAGAGGAGCCACCAGCAAAAAAAGGGACAAATTCCTTCCTGTGTGCCCTTTTTACACATTCATGCAGACCCATTCGTAACCACCCCCACTAACCTCCTGTCCAATGCGATATTGCCAAGAGCTAGTCCTTTTAATATCTTATATTACTGTCAATCTGCTGTATTGGCCTCTAGGGGCAGCATTGTCCATGTATCATCTCTAGGTGCCTGTTGATCCTTTGATCTTCTGTAGCAGAACATTCATCAATCATCTTGTCAGCTATGGTCCCTTTCAAGTTTGTTTGCATAGCATTATAACAACAGACGGTTCGGAGCCAAGTTGTCCAGCATTGATGGAGGCCTGATCTCTTCTTTCAGATATGCATCAAAGCTTTGATGTGCAACTCGTTACATTCCAGACCTGGTATCAACCAGGAAGAACGTCAGACCTTTACCCTTTAAAGCCATGGAACTGCAGGTATCAGCATGGCTGATCTTTGGGAATAGGAAACAGATATGTAACGGATCTATGACAGATCCAATTCAAACTCTGGATAATACCAAAACACTGTTACCAATAAACGCAGTAACATTGACAGAGAAACTCCAGAAATATGACATTAGACCATGTTGCCTTCCAACACATATCCTATACAGCATGTAAATAAGCTGTTTATCTAGTTAGCTAGAGCCCCCTTTAAATCCTAAAAAAAACCAAAAAACAAAATTAGAAGTGTTTTAATCAAGCAAGAAATATCTGTGTCAGTTGGTTTTCTGTGAGTGGTTATATGACAAATAGGAACAGATACTTCTCTCGTTTAAGAAATGTCATTATAATAGCGTGATTTTGAAACGTTAATTGATTCATGATTTAATTAGACAAAATGATGTAAAGTTAGTCATTTCGGCTTATACCCCGAGGCACCGCTAACACTTCAAGTGGTATGACAGCTCGGAAGGTGCTTGTGGTGAAAATTAAAATTATTAAATCTGAATCACAGAAAGTACAGTTTAATATCACAGGAATGAGAGATTCGGCGTTACAAATCTGCATGTGTTAAATTGCTCTTCTGTCAGTCGTGGCCTGCGTACACTGACCGAAATTCACAAATAGTATTGTGCGGAGCCACGGGCGTCCTGCTTGTCACCATTTCAACATAATTTTAAAACAGCATGAGGCTAAGGAAAAGTAAATAAGTAGCAACATTTAGAAGAAAAAAAAATGGATTCCTGTTTTCACTGTAAAATTCGCAAAATTTGGGCTAACTTCACTAAAATGTTTGTAAAAGAAAAACTGACAATTGCACAGCAGGATTAACTTTAATAAAACCACTCTACATATACAATATATCTATTAGAAATGGACTGAGAACTGGGTGTTGGGTTAGAACCTAAGTTTGGACCAAGCCTGCGCTGTTCGATGTTGGTTCAAACACCGAAATGTTTAGGGCATTCGGCAGGGTTGAAGTTGACAGATTCTGGCTGTCAGTGGTTGCTAAGGAAGCAGTGGGTGCTTGCACCAGCCGTGTCATTAACAACAACTGACCTGCCACCCAGCCTATTCACCTACATGGTTCACCTTGACATTCCTCTCACAATTCTTTTTTTCAGATCCTCAGAGAGTTCTTTGCCATGAGGTGCCATGCTGAACCTCCAGTGACCAGTATGAGAGAGTGAGAGCGATAACACCAAATTTAACACACCGGCTCCCCATTCACACCTGAGACCTTGTAACATTAACGAGTCACATGACCCTGGGGAGGGAAAATAGCTAATTGGGACCAATTTGGACATTTTCTCTTAGGGGTGTACTTACTTTTTTTGCCAGTGGTTTAGACATTAATGGCTGTGTGTTGAGTTATTTTTATGATAACAGCAAATGTACAAGCTGTACACTCACTACTTTACATTGTAGCAAAGTGTCATTTCTTCAGTGTTGTCACATGAAAAGATAGAATAAAATATTTACACAAATGTGAGGGGTGTACTCAGTTTTGTGAGATACTGTATATATATATATATAAGCATATAGAGTCTGTGTTTGTACTGATGGGAATTGGTGTTATTCACTTGTTTCACATTTTCGATACTAGCATATGATTTGTTTGTTATATATTATTGAGATCATAGTATATGTCTATATGTGATCAGACACATACATTGTTATATTATTTTGGTTTTTGCAAAATGTTTATTGATATTTGGTTAAGTATATACAATTAACACCCGCACCCCCTTCTTCTCACATTTATCTGTATCCTTTCCCATTGACCCCTAATATACTAAAATACCTTGTCTCTGGATCAAAGAACCAAGACCCCAGTGTCGGGACAAGGGGTGGGCGAGAGGGACAGCTGCCCTGGGAACAATAGGTTTACTGTAGGGATGGGGGGGGCCTTCCTTCTGTTACAAGGCTGACAGGCAGTGGTGGCTGGTGCTCAATATTTTGGGGCCGTCACACCCCCAACAGGAGAAAACTTGAAGCTAGCGATCCCCAGCACCACCAACCACCCATCCCCCTCCCGCCATTCTCCTACCCCCTGCGGGAGACGGACATGAAGGCAGCGATCACCAGCACCACCAACCCCCCCCCTCCCGGCGGAGACGGACAGTCGAAGGTCTCCTTACCGCAGGAGGCAGGTGACAAATCCATTGGGATGACGCTGTGATCTCCCCTCCTCCTCTCTCCACTGTCCGAGCCGGAGTGCTGGATGTAGCTGCGGGTGAGCCGTCCATGGAGACCTCGCCACGGGGACATTCCTTCTCATCCTGGCTGAACAGGAAGTGTGTCCTGAGACTCCCTGGCCAGTCAGGTTTCAGGACCTGCGGCCACTTCCTATATTGCCGGGAGGAGAATCAGGAAGAAAATAGCAAATATTAATTTGCTATTGTCACACAGGTGGGTGGGGTCGGGGCGCAGTGCTCTGTGCCCCGAGCCAACCCTTTTTTGAAGCCAATTGGAGACTCTAGCTCTAATCATGTACTTAAAAAATAAAAAGCCCCATTGGGGTCGATGCGTCCGGCGCCCCCTGCATGTGCATTAGGGGGCCTGACGCATGGATGGGGGGGGAGCGGCGCCCGTGCATCCCGTATGGACGGGCCTCCACTGCTGACAGGAGTAGTTGTAGTGGCAGGGATTTCGAAAAGTGAGAGACTACTGTGCGTAGGATCTTCTAAGCTTGCACATCTTGAAAGGGGGGTTGGGGTACAGTTTGGCATTATTACCCTGAGCACTGGATGACCTTGTCTGAGCTCTGCAAGACACCACATCCCTATTATAAGAACACATATCCAAATGACTTTTTGGTATACCATGTATTAACTGATAAACATATAGGGGTTGATTTACTAAAGGCAAATAGACTGTACACTGCTCTCTTGCTCTTGAGCTTAGTAAATGAGGGAAAGCTCTGCTGACCTCCAACATCCAATCACGTGTAAGCAAACATGCTGTTTTTTTTTTTTTTCCTTGCACGTGATTGTGTATTCTTTGTGAAGTGAAGCCTTACCTCATTTACTAAGCTCTGGAACAAATGTCCTTGCAAAGTGCAACAGCATTAGCAAAGTGTACAGTCTATTTGCTTTTAGTAAATCAATCCCTCATCATCTAAAACATAAATTTTCTTATAATCGCATATAAATGACATTTTCCCAAAAATTCAGAAATGAACCACTTGCCGCTCGCCATAGAGCAGAGGTTCTCAACCTGGGGGTCGGGACCCCCTCGGGGGTCAAATGAGGATTTGCCAGGGGTCACGAATCATGGGTTGTTCCTGAAGCCGACACCATTCTCCCAGCCTTTTTGCGGCCGCCCAGCAGGGTCCCCCTGGAGCCTGTGGTCGCCCAGCTGGGCTGTTTTCCTGGAGCCCGCGGCCGCCCACTCAGCCTTTTCGCAGACTCCCATTCACAACATGGCTGGGGGCAGAGACTAGAGGTCAGCTGACTGGTGAGGAATGCCAAGTGGGAGGGGCTGAGGGAGACCCTATCTCCTGATTTCGGCATAGGTGTCCCTGCTACGAGACATCACAATGTTGGAGACACAGTGAGTAACACTGCCTGTGATTATACTCGCCATTAAAAGTCTCCACTACAGTTCTCAGATCAGCAGATGACCTCGATCAAGAGCACCTAAGTTGGCTAATCAGAACTCCCCCCAGCACTGCCACTGATCCCACCCCCCACCAGCACTGCCACAGACCCCATCCCCCCCCCCCCCCCCCCCACACACACACCAAGAAGTAAGAGAAGGAATAAAAATAGAGAATACATGAATGAATGAATGAATGAATGATTTGTAAAGCGCTGCAATTGCGAACTGAATCGCCTCAAGGCGCTAGATGTATTCTCTGTAGCCAGCTTCTAGAAAAGGAAGGTCTTTAGTTTTTTCCTGAAGGCCTGGTGGTTTTCTTCCATGCGGAGGTTGGTTGGGAGAGCATTCCATAGTCGAGGTCCTTGGACTGCGAATCTACGTTCTCCCTTTGCTTTGTAGCGGTATTTGGGAATGATGAGGAGGTTTTGGTTGGCTGATCGAAGACTGCGATTCGGTGTGTAGTGTTTTATTTTTTCCCGGAGATATTGCGGAGCGTTTCCTTGTATGCATTTATGGGTGAGGCAGAGGGTCTTGAATATGATCCGATTCTTCATGGTTAGCCAGTGTAGGCTTTTTAGGGATGGGGAGATGGATTCCCAGGGCTTTTTTCCTGTTAACAGTCTTGCCGCCGTATTTTGGATGAGTTGCAAGCGCGCAAGCTGATATTGGGGTAGACCTACGTAGAGGGAATTTGCGTAGTCGAGTCGGGAATTGATGATTGTTCCCACAACAGCCGCTTTGTCCTCTTCTGGGATGAAGGGGATGAGTCTGCGAAGCAGGCGGAGGAGGTGGTGGGATCCGCTCACCACCGATCCTATTTGTGCATCCATTGTCATTCCTGAGTCAAAGATGACTCCGAGACTCTTGACTTTGGTGCTGGGGGAGATGGTCTGTCCGAGGATGGAGGGTGGTGTCCACGGAGTCTTAATTTTGGAATTTTTGTTGGCTTGCAGGAGAAGAAGTTCTGTTTTTGATCCGTTGAGTTTGAGGGAGCTAGTGGTCATCCAGTCATTGATTAAAGTGAGGCATTTCTGTAGTTGCTGATGATGATCTTTTTGTCCGTTAATGCGAAGGTAGAGTTGGGTGTCCTCTGCGTATGAGTGGAAGCAGAGGTCCGTTTTCCTGATGATATTGAGAAGCGGGCGGATGTAGATGTTAAATAGCACTGGTGACAAGGGTGAGCCCTGAGGGACTCCACAGGAGACTGCCCGAGATTCCGAGGTGAATATTCCTAGTTTCACTGTCTGAGAGCGATTCTCTAAGAAGGATGTAAACCATTTTAGGGCAGAATCTGTGGCTCCTGCAACTTCTGAGAGGCGGACAAGTAAAGTATTGTGGTCCACTGTATCGAATGCTGCGCTGAGGTCTAACAGTACCAGGAGACTCGGTTCTCCATCATCTGCTGCTTCGAGGGCGTCGTCCCATATTTTGAGAAGTGCTGTTTCTGTGCCATGGCCTGGGCGGAAGCCTGATTGCAGAGGGTCCAGGAGGTGGTGTGTCTCCAGGTGGTGTTGTAGCTGCTGTACTACTGCTTTCTCTATAATCTTGGAGATGGTGTTGAGGCTTGTTATTGGTCTGCGGCAGTTAGGGTCTTTAGGGTCGAGATTAGGTTTCTTTAGCAGGGGTTTCACGATGCCTTGCTTGAGGGAGGTTGGCACAGTCCCTTCTTTGAATGATTAATTTATGAGATGTGTTAGGGTGGGGGCCAGGATGTCGGAACATTCTTTAAACAATTTGGTGGGGATGATGTCGTTCGGTGATGTGCTGTCGCGAAGGCTTCCGATGATGTTTTTAGTCGTGTCCGTAGTGATTGGGGACAAAAAGAACTTCGGTGGTTGAGTGATGTTCGTGTCAATATCCTCTTTTTGCATTGGTTGGGTGAGGTTGGTTGTTATTTTCTGATGAATTGCTTTCCGAATGTTGTCGATTTTGTCGATGAAGAAATATGATAACTCATTGCAGAATTCTTGAGTATCGTTTGCAGGGGGCTCTAGGCAGGTCGGGTTCATTGATTGAGCAACTATTTTGAAAAGTTCCCGTGGGCGGTTTAAGGCGGATGAGATGGTGTCTGCAAAATGTTCTTTTTTGGCTTTGAAGATTGCCTTGTGGTATTTCACCGTGAGTGCTTTGTAGTTAGCATGGTTTTCCTTGGTGGGATTTCTTCTCCAAGTTCTCTCAGCTCTTCTGCGTTCTTGCTTGAGTAGGGTGAGAGTGCCATTAAACCAACTCGAGTTTTTTTTGCGGACGTGGGTTCTGCGTTTTGGCGCCACGGAGTCTGCTGTTTGTAGTAAAACATTGTTTAGGGAGTTGAGTGTTTGTTCCGTTGAGAGGTTTGAGTTTAGCAGAAGAATTTTGCTGGACAATGTAGTTTTGAAGAGTTCAGAGTGTAGTTTCTTCTGAGATCTATTCCAGTGTGTTGCTGTTGCCCGTTTCTGTTTTCGTAGGATGGTGTTAGTGGTGATTTTAAATTTGATAGCATGGTGGTCCGTCCATGGTAGTGGAGTGTTGTCAAATACGTCGATGTCCATATTCTGTTTGAAGATGAGATCTAAAGTGTGTCCTGAACCGTGCGTAGGAGCATTTATCAGTTGTTGCAGGCCAAGTTCTTCCATTTGGTTAACGCAGGCGGTTGCAATAGGGTCTTGGGCAGAGTTTGCCCACAGATTGAAATCCCCAAGTACCAGAAGGTTTTTGGTTTTCAAGGTGTGCATTGAGAAGAATTTAGTGAGCGGCGTGAGGAGATTGGTCTTTGGTCCTGGTGGTCTGTAGCATAGTAGTATGTGAATGGTGTCTTAAGGTGTTGTTTGAAGATGCAGTGAGAGTGTTTCCATGAAAGGTACTGAGTTCTGTAAATTTGGTTTGGTGAACCCCAGGTGCGATTTGAAAATCACTGCTAGACCTCCTCCTTTTTTTCCTATTCTATGCTCCGATAGGATACTGTAGTTCTTGGGCACCAATTCAGTTAGGATGGTGTTGCAGTCGGAAGTTAGCCAGCTTTCTGTAATGAAGAGGCAGTCTATGTTGTTTTCGATGATGAAATCGCGGATTTCCAGCCTGTGCTTGACTGCAGATCTGGTGTTGATCAGGGCGCATGCTAGTTGTTGTGGTTGGATCGGTGTCTCCCTGCCTTTGATGGTTGATTGTGGGTTGGTCCTTAGTAATTGTTCTTTTTTTAGTCTTTTTTGCGTGTTGGTCGGTAAAGTTGCGGCCGTGTTTCTTAGCCTGTGGAGGGTGTCTGCTGTGTACTTGAAGTTGCACATGATGCGGAAGGCGGCGTTGCTAGAAGGAAAGGTGTTATGACGAAGGCACTGGTGCGGCGATGATACCCTTGCAGGGGGATGGAGGGATCGGATGGCTGACCACTGCTCTGGAGTGGTGAGAGTGACGGCTGAGGACATGGAAGGGAGAGGAAAAGAGGGGGAGGAACAAAGAAAAAGGGAGAGAAAGAATAAGTGAAAGAACAAGAAAGACAGCTAGAGAGAGGGATGGGGAAAGAGATAAAAGGATAGCGAGTGATAAAAGGGAAAGAAGGGAGAACAAAGAGAGAGAGTGGTACATCCTAAAATGTACCATAAGGGATTTTAATACTGTACGAGTGGAGGGGACTTAGGGAGCGCTAAATGTTCATGGGTTAGGGGCGCAAATTACTTGTCTTGCCTTGGGTGCTGACTACCCACGCTACGAAAATAATTTTACTGTTGGGGTCCCCACAACTTGGGAAATTGTATCAAGGGGTCACGGCACTAGAAGGTTGAGAACCACTGCCATAGAGCAATATGACGTCAGGAAAGTGGTTGAGATATCTTGACCGGACGTCATTTGACGATGCTAGGATATCAAGCTGCTGCGCGCCCCCAGGGGCGATCGTTGTTGCGGCGGGTCAGTCTGATACACCTCAACTCTGATCTAGGTAAAGAGTCTCTGACACAGACTCTTTACCACGTGATCAGCCGTGTTCAATGATGTAAACAGAAAGAGCTGTTGATTGGCTTTTCCTCACTCGCGTCTGACAGACGCGAGGAGAGCCGATCGGCTGCTCTCCTGACAGGGGGGTTCTGTGCTGATTATTTATCAGCGCAGCCCCCCCTCCGATGCCCGCCCAGGACCACCAGGAAGCCGTCAGGACCACTGGGGATGGCCACCACACTGGACCAACAGGTATACCACCCTAGACCACCAGGGAAATGCCAATCAGTGTCCAGGCAGCTGCCAATCAGTGCCATTGAAAAATGCCTGCCAGTGTCAGTGATGCCCATCAGTGAAATCCAGTGCCAGCCATCAGTGCCCATCAATGCCCATTAGTGCCACCTTTCAGTGCCCATCAGTGCCGCCTATCAGTGCCACCCATAAGTACCCATAAGTGCAGCCTTTCAGTGCCCATCAGTGTCGCCTATCAGTGCCCACCAGTGCCACCTATGAGTGCCCAGGCTGCCTATAAGTGCCCATCAGTGCCGCCTGTCAGTGCCCATCAGTGCCACCTCATCAGTGCCATCTCATTGGTGCCACCTCATCGGTGCCACCTTATCAATGCCCATTAGTGCCGCCTTTCAGTGCCCATCAGTGTCGCCTATCAGTGCCCATCAGTGCCCACCAGTGCCACCTATGAGTGCCCAGGCCACCTATCGGTGCCCATCAGTGCCACCTGCCAGTGCCCATCAGTGCCACCTCATCTGTGCCATCTCATTGGTGCCACCTTATCAGTGCCCATCAGTGCAGCTTATCAGCGCCCATCAGTGAAGGAGAAAAATTTACAGAATTTTATAACAAAAACAAAGAAAAACTTTTTTTTCTTTAAAATTTCCGGCTCAGTTTTTATTCGTTTAGCAAAAAATAAAAACCACAGAGGTGATCAAATACCACCAAAAGAAAGCTCTATTTGTGGGAACAAAATTATAAAAATTTAGTTTGGGTACAGTGTAGCATGACCGCGCAATTGTCATTTAAAAAGTGACAGCGCCGAAAGCTGAAAATTGGCCTGGGCAGGGAGGTGTGAAAGTGCCCGGTATTGAAGTGGTTAATCTGAAAAACTCTTTATATAGATGCCTGCGAGTATCAACAGATGTATATTATTCCTTTACATATACATATGGCCTTTGCTATCCATTAATTGGTCATCACAATCTGTCATATAAGTCAACAGACATTTTCTATCAGAATGCTCTGATAATTAATGGTGAGATGACAGCGTTAAGCATTTCTCAGAGTCAAGTCCACTTCCTAATACAGTATGGCAGTAATATATATATATATAGTTTCAGTTTGGCATGTGTGGTACCGTAGACAATATCTGTCCCCCAGGGGGACTGCAGGAGATATAACAAATCAGGAACGGTGAGCCTCCAAAATTAGGCCTCATCAAGTACTCTCAAATGAATAGATTAATCCCCCAAGATATCTTTTAATAATGCAGTCGATAAACTGCAAGTGCAAACTTGCTGCATAGACATCTAGCTGGATATTTCCACCTTAAGTTACCGTATATTGTCCCCCGATATCTTTAACTACTTAAGGGCCGAGCTTCTTTGTGAGATTTGTTGTTTACAAGTTAAAAACAGTTTTTTTTTGCTAGAAAATTACTTAGAACCCCTAAACATTATACATTTGTTTTCTAACACCCTAGAGAAAAAAAATGGCGGTCGTTACAATACTTTTTGTCACACCGTATTTGCACAGCGGTCTTACAAGGGCACTTTTTTTTGGAAAAAATACACTTTTTTGAATTAAAAATAAGACAACAGTAAAGTTAGCCCAATTTTTTTTTTATATTGTGAAAGATAATGTTACGCCGAGTAAATTGATACCCAACATGTCACGCTTCAAAATTGCGCCCGCTCGTGGAATGGCGACAAACTTTTACCCTTTAAAAAATTTTACAGGTTGCATGTTTTAAGTTACAGAGGAGGTCCAGGGCTAGAATTATTGCTCTCATTCTACCGATCGCGGCGATACCTCGCATGTGTGGTTTGAACACAGTTTTCATATGCGGGCACTACTCATGTAGTAAACATCCCCTGTAATAGAAAAAAGCATGACTCTTAAATATGAGATCTGGGGTCAAAAAGACCTCAGATCTCATATTTACACAAAAATGCAATAATAATAAAAAAAAAAAGTTGTTAAAAAAAAAAAGGCCCTTCAGGTCTGGTATGGATATTAAGTGAAACCCAGCGCCAAAATGTAAAAAAAAAATGGCGTGGGGTCCCCCCAAAAATCCATACCAGACCCTTATCCGAGCACGTAACCTGGCAGGCCGCAGGAAAAGGGGGGACGAGAGAGCGCCCCCCCTCCTGAACCATACCAGGCCACATGCCGTTAAAGCACCGTGTCCCCATGTTGATGGGGACAAGGGCCTCATTCCCACAACCCTTGCCCGGTGGTTGTGGGGGTCTGTGGGCGGGGGGCTTATCGGAATCTGGAAGCCCCCTTTAACAAGGGGACCCCCAGATCCCGGCCTCCCCCCGTGTGAAATGTTAACAGGGTACCCCTACCATTTCTCAAAAAAAGTGTGAAAATGGTAAAAACGACAATACACGCCTTGGGACAAGTCCTTTATTTAAAAAAATTAAAAAATAAGTGTCCCACGAAGTCCATTCATCTTCTTCTCTCGCTCCTATGGACCGAAAAAGAAAAAAAAAAAGCTGCACGCCGCCACCGATCTGCCTCCATGGGAGGCACCCGCCGTAATGACCGGCCTCTCAGGTGACAGCTCTTTTATAACTGAAGGCGGGACCACCCGGTGACGTCACTGGGTGATCCCGCCCCCTCTGATGCACGGGGACATCCCTATGGCTTCCCCGTAGTGTCAGAGGAGGCGGGGTCACTCGGTTACATCACTGGGTGGCCTGCCCCCCTCTGATGCCGCTACCCCAAAGCACCCTCCCCATGTTGTGGGCATGTGACCTGGTACAGTTCAGGAGGGGGGGCGCGCTCTCATCCCCCCGTTTTCCTGCGGTCTGCCACGTTGCATGCTCGGATAGGGGTCTGATATGGATTTTTAGGGGGACCCCCACGCCATTTTAAAAAAAATTTTGGCGCGGATTTTGAGGGGGACCCCACGCAATTTTTTTTTCAATTTTGCCGCAGGGTTCCTCTTAATATCCATACCAGAACTGAAGGACCTGGTATAGAATTTGGGGGGACCCCCACACAATTTTTTTTTTTAAATTTTGGTTCGGGTTACCCCTAATATTTATACTAGACCCAAAGGGCCTGGTAATGGACTGTGGGGGAATCCCATGTCGTTTTTTTCAATGACTTTTATGTGTATTGCCAGGACCGACAAATCATTAATAGCCGCGAGTACTTTTAAATGCAAAGCATTATTAAAATCACTGCTCCCGTCACGAAAAAAACGGCCGTTTTTAAAACTTTTTTTGCATTGATGCATGTCCTGTGGGGCAGGACCCGGGTCCCCAAACACTTTTTATGACAATAACTTGCATATAAGCCTTTAAAATTAGCACTTTTGATTTCTCCCATAGAGTTTTAAAGGGTTTTCCGCGGCTTTCCAATTTGCTTTCGAATTTGCCGCGCACACCCCAAATTGTTCGCTATTCGGCGAACAGGCAAACACCCGATGTTCAAGTCGAACATCGGGCTCATCCCTAGTGAGATCCTGTTTAAGAATTCCTAATTGGTGTAGTATGGTCACAAATATTGAGAACGACAGAGGGGAAACCCCATGTGTTACTTACAGAGTACCTATGTGACAGTATGGTACTGCGTCCCCCATACAGGGAAATATTCTCCGGGAGCTGAGATGGTATAATCCATGGCAGACAACCCGCAAAGGCAACCTCCAGGATGGGTGTGAAACAAACTGTGATTCTTATGGGTAGGCCGGCATATAGACAAACCCAATTGACGCTCTGGAAAATGTGTGTGTTAATCCAAGATGTGCATGGAATCCCCCGATCAGGGATGAGAAGAGTGGTACCAGCGTGAAGGGAGTGTGGCAAGTGAAACCAAAACCGGAGATGAAAAATGAAAAAGGATAAATGTGAATGAGCCCCCAAAGGGACCCAAGAGAACTAGAAAATGGGTGAAAAAGAAATGGAATAATTTAATGCCAAGGAGGAATAATTATACATGTAACACAGATAATTATCTAGCCATTTTCATTCTTTTTTAATGTAGCACCCTCTACCTTAGGTAGGTAGGTTGCTAGAGTAGTGTTTTTGTTTGTGCAGATAGTGCAGGTAAATTTAGGCAGGCCTAGCTGTGAGCTAGGCCTGTTTGTTTTTGATCTGGGGGCTGGGAAGTGGTTTAGTGTAGCAGCAGGTGACTGACGTACTTCATCTCTCTAGCACCACCTTTGTTTCCATAGGGTTCTGGAAAAGAGGCAGGGCAGAGGGTGAAAGTGACACAGAGTGTATCTGGGAGCCCTGACCAATCCCCAACTAGGATTGGCAGCGGGGAGGCCTCCTATATATACTCATGGTCAGCTTGCTGGGGAGGAGTGTTCAGGTGGAAGAACAGAAAGAATGGAGTGTTAGACTGTCGTGGCCCTTGAGGGAACCCCCTTTCTGGGGGGGGGGTGAACTCAGGTCTGGAGCTCGGGAGCTGGAAGGGAGCCTCTCTCTACATGGTCATTGAGAGGTGTCCTGGAACAGGAGCAGAAGGAGGACAGTGGGGAGCACTGCCGGGCAAGTCATTCAGGAGGGATCCGTTCCGGGCTCGGTGAGTGAGAAGCACAGTGAAAAGTTCTGGGAGAGACATGCCAGGATTGAATGTGAAGCCAGAGGTAGAGACTATGGTGTCGTTGGAGTCAAGTTGCTGCAGCCAGGAGGGTTGGCAGGATTTGCAATGGACTTTCTGGGATCAGTAGTCCACCAAGTTTCAGTTAGCACACTGTCCTTTTTCATCAATAATGGTTGCTACAGCAGAGAGGACTGCAGACCCCTGCCAGCAAATGGCTACTAGTAAAATGTTGGGACGTATTCAGATTGAGGCCTAACAATGTGCCAACGGTGACAGGAATCTAAGATTGTACAGAAAAGCAAAGATTGTGGAGAAAGCAAAGTGATTTTAAATAGTGCTGGAGGAGTGTGACGTATGGGAGATTCATCATTTGAGCATCCCTTTTCCCCATCCAAGTTTAATCCCCTAAATCAGTGGTTCTCAACCTTCTAGTGCCGTGACCCCTTGATAAAATTTCCCAAGTTGCGGGGACCCCAACAGAAAAAATTATTTTCGTAGCATGGGTTGTCAGCACCCAAGGCAAGACAAGTAATTTGCCCCCCTAACCCACCGACATTTAGAGCTCCCTGAGTCCCTTCCACTTGTACAGTATTAAAACCCTTATGGTACATTTTGGGACGTATCACTCTTTCTCTTTATTCTTTCTCTCCCTTTATCTTTGTCCCTCCCCCTCTTTTCCTCTCCCTTCCATGTATTCTCTATTTTTATTCCTTCTCTTACTCCTTGGTGGGGGGGGGGGGATGGGATGAGTGGCAGTGCTGGTGGGGAGTTATGATCAGCCAACTTTGGTGCTCTTGATTGAGGTCATCTGCTGATCTGAGAACTGTAGTGAGGACTTTTAATGGCAACTCTAATCACAGGTAGTGTTACTCACTGTGTCTCCAGCTTTGTGGTGTCTCGTAGCAGTGACACCTATGCTGAAATCAGGAGATAGGGTCCCCTCCAGCCCCTCCCACTTCACATTCCTCACCAGTCAGCTGACCTCTAGTCTCTGCCCCCCCAGCCATGCCGTGAACAGAATGGGCGGCAGCCAAGAGGCTGAGTGGGCGGCCGTGGGCTCCAGGAACAGCCCAGCTTGGTGGCCACGAAAAGGCTGGGAAAGCGGTGCGGGCTTCAGGAACAGCCGAGAATTTGGTGACCCCTGGCAAATCATCATTCGACCCCCAGGTTGAGAACCACTGCCCTAAATAAAACAACAAAAAAACAAGCTAAAGATTGTTCATTGACTGGCAAAGTGTGTCTGAAATAAATGTCTGGCCAAGCAAGGTGATGTGTGGAACTAGAACACGTAGCGACCCCACGCGGGGCACCACTACATTAATGATAGGGATTAGAGGAACCATAGACTATGCAGGTACCTATTTGTGTATGTTTATATATGAAATGTATTGATTATGAATTATTAACATGTGATACTGTGATATAGACATAGAGAACATGCAACTAGTGCACTGGGAGCCGCCCCCTTAGACTTTATAGGCAGAAAAAAGTATAAAAGTATGTAAAAGGCAACTATGTGCCACTTTTATGGAATACTGTGATATAGAGTACCAGAATATTTTTAAAGATATGTAGACTAAAAAATACAATTTTTTATTCAATATAACATGTTGGCCCACCGCGTACTTCATTTAAAGTCTCACCTTTTTTCTTATCCTTTGTATATGATAGGGATAGAGGCAGATGACTACGTCATTGCCTCATTTAAAGTCCCACAAACTCTCCCCTGCTAGTATTGATTTGAATATGTTGAAACATTTATATATTTTTTGGATATGCCATATGGACACTTTTCATTATGTATGGGTGTTTTATGTTAGCAGATTTTTAGATGAATTTAGTGCGCTACTGTGGAATTATTTCTCTCTCTTTTTTTTTACATTGACATTTGTTTCATCTCATTTGCAAAATCTCTGTACAGCCATTTAGAGGAAGCCCGGTTATCTCTCATTGGCAGCACTTTGATCAATGTTACGTGGCGTTTACATCTAAGATGTTTTTTTCAACTGAGGGCGTTTTCCTTCAGATAAAATCAGTCCATCCAGCCTTGTTTTCTTACTATAGTCCACGGTAGACAAACTTTGGGATTATTTTTGCTCTGGGTGGATAATTTAGTGCGTTGCCTCACTTTCCGCCGCCTGTCCTGCTCCGCTTGTTTATGTTGCGTTCCCCCCCCCCCCCCCTCGTCTTCCTGCATTATTTACGGCTGTTCTTGAAAATCTTTGGCTTTAGCTATCTGGAGGTTTCTCTGCTCCTTGCATGGGATGTGGTTTTCCCTCTTGTAATTTAAAACGTGTCAAAGTGAAAAATAGAATATCCAGCGTTTGGGTAACAAATACTGTCCCATCATAGAAAAGGAACGGCAAAAATAAAGCATAACGGTAAACAAATATAACAAAATATACATTTTTTTAGTAGTGAAAGACATATAATGACTACACATGGAAGTTAAAGTGGTTGTAAACCCTCAAGGTTTTTCACTTCAATGCATGACATATGAAGGACATACACCTCCAGTTTTCTTTCCCAACCTGTCATACAATAATCTCAAACCCCCCAATTACCCAATAAATGACATGACAAGGTTTTGTGGAGTAAAATGGCCTTATGGCCTTTTATTTAACAATTAATGTAACTTAATTAAATTACATTTTAAAATAACCATCAACCAAAACTTCTTTATACCTTGGTGGTCTTTGAGGGCAACGACACACAACTTGGTCACTAAGACCAACTTCTTTAAAAACTTAGGCCTCCGGTCACAAGCCACCCACTTGGAAACGATACCCAACATTTGCAGTGACCTACATTTTTTACCCCTTCCTGGTTAAACCACTCAGTAACCGAAAGGTACCCGAGAACCCCATACCACAGATGGGTCCCAATCATGTTATGTACCAATATTTAACAATTATCGTAACTTAAATAAATAACATTTAAAATAACCATCAACCAAAACTTCTCTATACCTTGGTGGTCTTTGAGGGCAACGACACACAACTTGGTCACTGAGACCAACTTCTTTAAAAACTTAGGCCTCCAGTTGCAAGCCACCGACTCGGAGACGATACCCAACATTTGCAGTGACCTACATTTTTTTTACCTCTTCCTGGTTAAACCGCTCGTTAACCGGAAGGTACCTGAGAACCCCATACCACAGATGGGTCCCAACCATATTACATACCAGCCTTCTTCTCTTCCTCCAAAGACCCACCACTGCCGGGCTGTCCTGACAGCCTCACTTTAATACTGACCAAAACATCGGGAGGGTGGTGGGAATCTTCTTCCTCTCCGCTCTCGACTGACGTCACACTTCCTCCTTCTCTTTCTCACTAACTTCCCCAGGATGCCTCCCGGCTCTTAACCAGCCCCCTTTCCTTAAAGGGGCCACCTTCCTAAATTACCCCCTGCCTGTCCTGCTGTCCGCTCATGTCATGTCGTCCCTCCGCCCATTCTTTTTATTCCCTTTACTCCGGCCACTGAGCTCTCTTTTTTTATATTGTAAAAGATAATGTTACACTGAGTAAATTGATACCCAACATGCAGCCCCTGTGCCCCATCAAATACAGCTACTGTGCCCATCGTATGCAGCCACTGTGTCCATCTTATGCAGCCACTGTGCCCATCAAATGCAGCCTCACTGTACCCATCAAATACAGCCTCACTGTACCCATCAAATGCATCCACTGTGCCCATCAAATGCAGCCTCACTGTATCCATCAAATGCAGCCTCATTGTGCCCCATCAAACGCAGCCACTGTGTCCATCAAATGCAGCCTCACTGTGCCCATCAAATGCAGCCTCACTGTGCCCATCAAATGCAGCCTCACTGTACCCCATCAAATGCAGCCTCACTGTACCCCATCAAATGCAGCCTCACTGTGCCCATCAAATGCAGCCTCACTGTACCCCATCAAATGCAGCCTCACTGTACCCCATCAAATGCAGCCTCACTGTGTCCATCAAATGCAGCCTTACTGTGCCCATCAAATGCAGCCTCACTGTACCCATCAAATGCAGCCTCACTGTGCCCATCAAATGCAGCCTCACTGTGCCCATCAAATGCAGCCTCACTGTGCCCATCAAATGCAGCCTCACTGTACCCATCAAATGCAGCTACTGTGTCCATAAAATGCAGCCTCACTGTGTCCATCAAATGCAGCCACTGTGTCCATCAAATGCAGCCTCACTGTACCCATCAAATGCAGCCTCACTGTGCCCCATCAAATGCTTCCACTGTGCCCCATCAAATGCAGCCACTGTGCCATATCAAATGCTGCCGGTGTGCCCCCCGCCCGCTGTCAGTACTTACCCTGTCTCGATGGGACAGCTCCTCGATGCGCCTCGATGTCTTCTCCCGTCCTCTCTTCCTGTCCTCTGCTATGATTGGATGCCTGATAGGTGTCCAATCACAGCGCCTGCCGTTTTGAAGTAGCAGGTGGAATATCGGTAAATGACTTTGCTGGACACAGGACTCGTTTCAGGGAGTTTATTCCACTTTGGCCAAAGTGGACACCTGACCCGACTCTCGTCTGGATGCCAAGTGCGTCAATTACAGCTTACACAGTGTACTTATCATTTCAGTATATTGCGTCACAAGCAAATATTTCCGTTATAAAAACATTTAACCTTTTAACAGCCAACCTACTTTTTAGATACAAGACAAGTTCTGCAAAACATATATTTTAAACCTTATGCAAAACTTCTGTTTTTCTGCAATTTGCCCTTTGCGGTTTCCTTTTCTGTCTCACTAATCAGCAAGCTTTTGCACAGGAGGACGAGATGTCTGAGAAGGGAGGGGGAAGCAAGTGAGTGAGTTCTGTGTCTCACCGCAGCCTGTCACAAGTAGTTTCAACATGAAATGTAAGGAAAAATGATTCTTAGCTGAAATTCTAAATGAGTCTTTCTACACACATAACTATGGACACATAAACTGACCCTCGTTGCCACTTTAGTTTCAGCCAATCAGGTGACGGGTAACAGCTGCACCTGATTGGCGGTTTAGTGTTAGGAAAGCGAATATTCATTCACTTTTCTAACACAGCTGAGTGACCTGCGAGCGCCCAGCATGTCGCTCGCAGGCCACCTTTTTTTACGCCTATTACCCGAAAATAAGACCTAGCGTGATTGTCGGTGATGGCTGCATTATAAGCCCTACCCCCCAAATATACCCTACTTAAAGAGGAGGGCCACTAAAAAAAAAATAAAATTAAAAGTCAGCAGCTACAAATACTGCAGCTGCTGACTATTAATTGGACACTTACCTGTCCCAGGGTCCAGCGATGTGGGGGATCGAAGCCCCTCTCGTCTCCCCCTCCGTTCGGCGGCGCCGGCATTGCAACTGTGGGCGCTGGGCTGTGGTTTCACAGCCTGGCACCCACTGCGCATGCGCGAGCGGTGCCGAGCGCCGTGATTGGCCGCTCAATCACCTGGGACCTGTAATGGGTCCCAGATGATTGACAGGAGGGAGGGAGCAGAGCTGAGCCCTTCCTGTGCCGAGGGGGAAGTGATGTCACCAGCCCAGGCACTGAAAGAGGCAGACTACGAGGGACCCCCTAGCAACAGGCATTTAAAGGGGAGTAAAAAAAAAAAAAAAAAATATCCAAATGTTTTTTTGTATTTTTTTTTTTTAGGATTTTTCATGTAGTTTTTGTTTTTTGGGTGGAACACCACTTTAAGGTCCTTGTAGGTCTTATTTTCAGGGTGGGGCTTATTTTCGGGGAAACAGGTTAGGGCTTATTTGGGGGGTAGGGCTTATATTGCATCCATCACCGACAATCACGCTAGGTCTTATTTTCGGGGAAACAGGGTAAAACCTGCGGCTCTAATCAGGTTCTTCAAAAACACCCCCCGCCGCTGTAATTCAGGCGCCCGGCGTCCGAAAAGGGGCTGGGCGTCTGAATAGGGGGTGGCAGCGGCGGCCATAGATAGATTCATGCAATGCATGAATCTATCTATTGGTAATAGAGGGGGGTGGCTGGAGAGAGGGGGCGCACCGCCACTGGTCGTTCTGCTTGTGTTCCGAATGATCGGCGGGTCCCAGCGGACATCGAGTCTGCCGGACCTGCTGATTGGCTCCTGCTGTGTCCAATCACAGTGGGAGAGGGTTGGGAGCGCCCCAGAGTTGGAAGTGCAGGATCACGTACTAGGTATGTGATTCTGTGCAGGAGAGCTGTCTTGCTGCTACATACAGGTATATACAGGATACGGTTGGCAAGCGGTTAACTCAATAATGGTAAGCACTTGCAAAGTGCACAGTCTATTTGAATTTAGTGAATCAACCCCACTGTTGCAGACTGATTACTGGGGGGGAGACCGAGGACATGCTTCCTCCTGCCTGCAGCAGACTGATGACATCACCTCAGCCTAGGCAAAGTCACTGGATGGCTTTTTATTGATTAACCACTTGCGGACCAGCCGCCGCCATTGTACTGCGGCAGGACGGCTCGTTTCCGCGAATCACCTTCATTGTACGTCGGCTCGGGAACTCTGTCTTCAATCAGTGGGTGGGGCGGATTCTATGTCCGCTGGCCACCCGCGATCGTTCCCCCCAAAAAAGTGTCAAAAATGTCAGTTAGGTGTCCGATCTGTCCGCCGCAATGTCGCAGTCCCGCTAAAAATCGTAGATCACCGCCATTACTAGTAAAAATAAAAATAATAATAATAATAAAAATGCCAAAAATCTATCACCTATTTTGTAGACGCTACAACTTTTGCTCAAACCAATCAACATACGCTTATTGCAATTTTTTTTTACCACAAATATGTAGAAGAATAAACTGTATAAATAAAATTTCGCGCAAACACATAACGTGAAAAAAATGACTCAATAAATACTAATAAATCATATAAATGGTGTAAAACCAATAAAAAAACAAAAAAAAGTCCAATAATGGTGAAAGATGTGAACTTCTATTTTCCAGTTGGACACTTTGGTGAAAGATTTAGCTGGATGATATATTTTCACATAAAATCAATGATTCAATGGCTTCCTTCCCTTAAAAAAGTCTCCCATTGCCCTTACCTTAAAGGGCTTAAGATAAAGCCTTGATGTAGGTGCAGGTGATCATCTGGGAGTAGTTGGAGGATGTCCCCTGGTGGTGGTTCCTGGTGTGTTGATACTAAGGACGCTTCTGATCAGGGACGATTCAGGATCCTGGGCTCCAGTCCAACCAAGTGAGGAGAAAAAGAGAAGGAACAAGGGGGCTTCCAATAGTGTAGTTCGTTAAAAATGGTTTTATTTAATGAAAAAAAAATCTTTCCAAACAAATGAGTAAAAAGGTGTACACACTGTGGATACAGTGTGCAGCGGTGACAGGTAAAGATGGCGGCGGAACGTCGTCACCTGGTACAAAGCTTCCGGTTCACACTGACAGTTTCTGGGTTAGAGCAGTGTGCAATGTCGTGTGGGGTGGCCGACGGGATCCTGCGCGTTGCGTCACGTAACCTCGTGACTTCATCAGGGATTCTGATTGGTCGATACATATACATATCGGAATAGACTGAGTAAGACCTTTGTTTTTTTATATATATATTTTTAAATATTTATGCTGTTCCCAGTGTTTGGGAACAGCTATCTCTGTCATGTCCCAGGTAGCCCATCCCCCCTACAGTTAGAACACGCTGAGGGAACACATTTAACCCCTTGATCGCCCCCTAGTGTTAACCGCCTTCCGTGTCAATGTCATTTATACATTGTTCAGTGCATTTTTATCACACCGATCAATGTAATAATGTCACTGGTCCCCAAAAAGTGTCATTTGGGGTCAGATTCGTCTGCCGCAATGTCACAGTCCCGCCAAAAATCGCAGCTCGCAGCCATTACCAGTAAAACAATAAAAAAAAAGAAAAGTCCCTAAATCTATTCATTTGTAGACGTGATAACTTTTGCTCAAACCAATCAATATACACCTATTGCGATTTATTTTTTTAACCAAAAATATGTAGAAAAATACATATTGGCCATACAAACTGATGGATATATCTATATATAGATCTATATATATAGATCTATATATATATATATCTATATATATATATATATATATATATATATATATAGATATATATATCTATATATCTATATAGATATATATATATATATATCTAGATATATAGATATATAGAGATACATATATATAGATATATCTAGATATATAGATATATAGATATATATATATATATATATATATATAGATATATATATATATTTTTTTTTTGGATATGTATTATAGCAGAAAGTAAAAAAATATATTTTTTTTTTTTTCAAAATTGTCGCTTTTTATTTGTTTATAGAGCATAAATAACCACAAAGGTGATCAAATACCACCAAAAGAAACCTCTACTTGTATTTTGGTACATCATCGCACGACCGCGCAATTGTTAGGTAAAGTAAACCATTCAATATACGCTTATTGGGTTTTTTTTTTGTTTACCAAAAACATGTAGCAAAATACATTTTGGCTTAAATGTATAAAGAATATTGATTTTTTACATTTTTTTATGGAATATGTTTTACAGCAGAAAGTAAAAAAAAATATATATTTTTTTTTTTCAAAACTGTCGCTCTTTTTCTGTTTATAGCGCAAAAAATTAAAAACCGCAGAGGTGATCAAATACCACCAAAAGACAGCTCTACTTGTAGGGGAAAAAAGGACATCAATTTTGTTTGGGTACAGCGTCGTATGACCGCGCGAATTGTCAGTTAAAGCGACGCAGTCCCGTATCGCAAAAAATGGCCTGGTCATTAACGGGGCAAATCCTTCCAGGGCTGAAGTGGTTAAAGGTGGGGCTTTTCTGAACATCTGGAATTTACTCGATCAGACTGGGGAGCATTACACCGATTGCATTCACACACATAGAAAGAAACTGTTTTTTGTGTGAGAGGTGAAGGGAAGGTTTGGGGATCCAGTAGGGGGCGAAGGCGAGCTCTCATGCAATGATTAATGCGGTCCCTTGATGGCAGTAGAGAGGAACTGTCAGTTTTAAGACAGTTTCCCGACACCCTCCGAATATTTTTTCACATAATCATTTTTTTTTTTTTAATGAAAGTTTGGAATAATTTGGAGCCGGGGAATAGGATAAATAACACTGGGAGACAACATTAAGAAATTCTTTTAAATGATCTGTGGTCTCCAGGCACATGTTACTCAGTTTTATTGAAACAGTTTAATTACACAAGAAGCCGGCTCAGCAGTGTGTTCAGTTATGGAATAAGGAGACGGGGGGGGGGGGGGGGGGGGGAGAAAAATTCACAAAGCCCACCGGGGGATTCCACTTCTCCGAGAAAGGAAAATGAGTATTAACTTAAAAAATATTGTTATAATTAGAAGTGCGGCCGTGAAATACGCTCTGTACTTGTGAACTTGGGCCCGAGGTGCGCACAGAGCCGAGGGAAGGAGCATTTCCTGATGAGGAAATTTTGCAAAGAGAAAAATGGTTTGTGTTAACCACTTGCCCTCCTGAAGATTTACCCCCCCTCCCTTACTGACCAGGCCATTTTTTGCGAAACGGCACTGTGTTACTTTAACTGACAATTGCGCGGTCGTGCAACGCTGTACCCAAATAAAATGTATTTTTTTCCCCACAAATAGAGCTTTCTTTTGGTGCTAGTTGATCACCTCTGCAGAAAAAGACAATTTTGAAAATATATATATATATATATATATAAATATATATACAGTGGCTTGCGAAAGTATTCGGCCCCCTTGAACTTTTCAACCTTTTGCCACACTTCAGGCTTCAAACATAAAGATATAAAATTTTTATTTTTTGTGAAGAATCACCAACAAGTGGGACACAATTGTGAAGTGGAACGAAATCTTTTGGATTTTTGAAACTTTTTTTAACTTATAAAAAAATGAAAAGTGGAGCGTGCAAAATTATTCGGCCCCCTTGCGTTAATACTTTGTAGAGCCACCTTTTTGCTGCGATTACAGCTGCACGTCGCTTGGGGTATGTCTCTATCAGTTTTGCACATCGAGACACTGAAATTCTTGCCCCTTCTTCCTTGCAAAACAGCTCGAGCTCAGTGAGGTTGGATGGAGAGCATTTGTGAACAGCAGTTTTCAGCTCTTTCCACAGATTCTTGATTGGATTCAGGTCTGGACTTTGACTTGGCCATTCTAACACCTGGATACGTTTATTTGTGAACCATTCCTTTGTAGATTTTGCTGTATGTTTGGGATCATTGTCTTGTTGGAAGATAAATCTCCGTCTCAGTTTCAGGTCTTTTTCAGACTCCAACAGGTTTTCATCCAGAATGGTCCTGTATTTGGCTGCATCCATCTTCCCCTCAATTTTAACCATCTTCCCTGTCCCTGCTGAAGAAAAGCAGGCCCAAACCATGATGCTGCCACCACCATGTTTGACAGTGGAGATGGTGTGTTGAGGGTGATGAGCTGTGTTGCTTTTACGCCAAACATATCGTTTTGCATTGTGGCCAAAAAGTTCGATTTTGGTTTCATCGGACCAGAGCACCTTCTTCCACATGTTTGGTGTGTCTCCCAGGTGGCTTGTGGCAAACTTTAGAAGAGACTTTTTATGGATATCTTTGAAAAATGGCTTTCTTCTTGCCACTCTTCCATAAAGGGTAGATTTGTGCAGTGTACGACTGATTGTTGTCCTATGGACAGACTCTCCCACCTCAGCTGTAGTTCTCTGCAGTTCATCCAGAGTGATCATGGGCCTCTTGGCTGCATCTCTGATAAGTCTTCTCCTTGTCTGAGCTGAAAGTTTAGAGGGACAGCCAGGTCTTGGTAGATTTGCAGTGGTCTGATACTCCTTCCATTTCAAAGTGATCGCTTGCACAGTGCTCCTTGGGATGTTTAAAGCTTGGGAAATCTTTTTGTATCCAAATCCGGCTTTAAACTTCTCCACAACAGTGATACGGACCTGCCTGGTGTGTTCCTTGGTCTTCATGATGCTCTCTGCGCTTTCAACAGAACCCTGAGACTATCACAGAGCAGGTGCATTTATACAGAGACTTGATTACACACAGGTGGATTCTATTTATCACCATCAGTCATTTAGGACAACATTGGATCATTCAGAGTTCCTCGCTGAACTTCTGGGGTGAGTTTGCTGCACTGAAAGTAAAGGGGCCGAATAATTTTGCATGCACCACTTTTTAGTTTTTTAATTGCTAAAAAAGTTTAAAATATCCAATAGATTTCGTTCCACTTCACAATTGTGTCCCACTTGTTGGTGATTCTTCACAAAAAATTAAAATTTTATATTTTTATGTTTGAAGCCTGAAATGTGGCAAAAGGTTGAAAAGTTCAAGGGGGCCGAATACTTTCGCAAGCCACTGTGTATATATATATATATATATATATATATATATATATATATATATATATATATATTTTTTTTTTTTTACTTTCTGCTATAAAACATATTCCATTAAAAAAATGTAAAAAAAAACGATATTCTTTATACATTTAGGCCAAAATATATTCTGCTACATGTTTTTGGCAAACAAAAAAAATCCCAATAAGCTTTATATTGATTGGTTTAATTTACCTGACAATTGCGCGGTCATGCAGCACTGTACCGAAATAAAATCAATGCCTTTTTTTTCCCCACAAGCAGAGGTTTTTCTTTTGGTGGTATTTGATCACCTCTGTGGTTATTTATTTTTTGCCCTAAAAACATAAAAAGGTTGTCAATTTTATATATATAATTTTTTTTTTTTTTTTTACTTTCTGCTATAAGACACATCCAATAAAAAAAAATTATCCAGTTTCTTCATCAATTTAGGTATTTTGCTACATATTTTTTGCAAAGAAAAAAAATCCCAATAAGGGTATATTGATTGTTTTGAGCAAAAGTTATCACATCTACAAACTATGGGATAGATTTAGAGAATATTTATTTATTTATTTATTACTAGTAATGGCGGTGTTAGGTACCTGGTAGTTGAGCCTGACTGGTAGAAGGAGACCTCTCTTAAGCGCTGGTTCAGGAGCCACTGGAAGTGGGAACAGTGGTCTCTTGAGCACAGTGGGTAGGAGGGCCTGATGCAGGTTCCAGCAGAAGCAGATAATGGTCTGGAAGGATGTCCCTCAGGGATGGCTGAGCTGCGGATGCAGGTAGGCAGATGCAGGCCGGAAGGCAGGCAGGTAGCTGAGAAGGCAGCGGCAGGATGCTTGACAAGCAGGCTGGAAGCAGCGTCACAGGACACAGGCAAAGCAAGGTCAGACAGTCCGTTCAGCAGGAGATCAGGCAGGTATGAGCAAAAGGGATGATCCAAGAATAGTCAGGCAGGCAGGAGTTCGGCAACAGGTAATCAAGATAAACAAGGTCAGACAAGCCGGGTCGGATCGGAGACTGGAGAATGGTCAGACATAGCTGGGTCACTAACAAATACAACAAACAGGCGGAATACAGGAACTCAGGTACAGAGCTGCAGACGAACAGCACCTGACAGAAGCACCTGTCATTCTTTTAAAGGGCCCTTGGTGCCAAAACAGCGCTAGCGCGAACGGGCGCGCGCACGGGCGCGCGCTCTCGCGAATGCGCGTACGGGCACACGCGGGAGCGCTCCGGCGCCCCCTGGTGGGGAATTAAGCAGAATTGTCCTGGAAAGGCTCCTTGTGCACCTGCGTGCACGCATATTTGCCCGACGGCCACTGATATGCCCCTGACATTGCCCCCTCCCAACGGGCAGCCTCCGGATGCCCAGAATACCCTTCTTTTCAGGATGAGCAGAGAAATAGGCATGAATCAAACGTTTGGCATGAATATTACAGTCAGGTTCCCATGAATTATTTTCTGGACCATACCCCTTCCACTTAATCAAAAACTGTACTTGCCCAGATCTCTTTCTGCAATCAAGGATGGCTTCCACTTCATATTCCTCGTTGCCGTCCACCAGAACCGGTTCAGGGACCCTGGTGCCCCTATCAGGAAAAGGATCATCTACAGCAGGCTTCAAGAGTGACACGTGAAACACAGGGTGGATCTTGAGTGAATCAGGTAAACACAATTCATAGGACACCTCATTAATCTTCCTTTTCACAGGAAAAGGCCCAATGAACTTAGGAGCAAGCTTCTTAGCAGGACAGGTTAATCTAATATTATCGGTAGACAGCCATACCTTGTCACCAAGCTGAAGGGTTAGGTCTCCTCTTCTTTTCTGATCAAAGAACCTCTTGTTGTCTACTTGTGCCTTGGATATCGCTTCCCGTAAGATTCGGTTATTATGACTAAGGAACTGCACTGTGTCCTGGACCGCTGGAACTGAGGATTCTGAAAGAAAATCTGGTAAAAAAGATACATGAAAACCATAGTTGGCAAAGAAAGGGGATTGACCGGTAGCAGAGTGGCTGGCATTGTTATAGGCGAATTCCGCTAGGGGCAGCAGAGATACCCAATCATCTTGCACAAAGGATGTAAAACACCTTATGTATTGCTCCAGTGTCTGATTTGTCCTCTCAGTTTGCCCATTTGTTTGGGGATGGTATGCTGAGGACAGGGCTAGTTCAATTTTCAGAATTTCACAAAGGGCTCTCCAAAAACGTGAGGTAAACTGCACCCCCCTATCGGACACTATATTTGCGGGGATTCCGTGTAGCCTGACAATCTCCTTAATGAACACACAGGTCGTCTCCACAGCAGAAGGTGTTCCTTTTAGGGGCACAAAGTGGGCCATTTTGGACAGCCGGTCGACGACCACAAAGATCGCCGAACATCCTTCAGAGCAAGGCAGTTCAACTATAAAGTCCATTGCTATCATCCTCCAGGGCCTATCTGGTATAGGCAATGGTCTCAGTAGTCCCCAAGCTCTGTTCCTGGGAGTCTTATTCTGGATGCAGACAGAACATGAGTTGACATATTTCCTGCAGAATTCCTTTAGGTTAGGCCACCAAAAGGTGCGCTGCACCAGCTCAAGGGTCTTACGGACCCCAAAATGTCCTGCAAGTGGGTGGTCATGCAAAAGTGTCAGTACCTTGACTCGGGCACTCTCTGGTACAAAGATTTGACTTCCTCTCCACAATAGTCCATCACGAGGTGTTAAAGAGGATCCCTGGAGACTTGAAGGTTCTGGAGATGCTTCTCTGATCATGGACAGAAGATCTGTTTGAAGAAGAAGGAAGCTATTTGCCGGCAAAATAGTGTCAGGTACAGAAAAGTCTTTAGGGTTATCAAACATGCGCGACAGCGCGTCTGGTTTTACGTTTTTGGATCCAGGCCGGTAGGTAATGTGGAAACAGAAACGTGTGAAAAATAGAGCCCAACGGGCCTGTCTGGGTTTTAACCTCTTGGCAGATCTTAAATATTTGAGGTTCTTGTGGTCTGTATAAATCAGTACCGGATGGACTGCGCCTTCTAGCAAGTACCTCCATTCCTCCAAAGCTGTCTTGATAGCGAGTAGCTCTCGATCCCCCACATCATAGTTCCGCTCAGCCGGTGAAAGTTTCCTAGAAAAGAAACCTACGGGGTGCATCAGGTCCTTGTTGCCTTGTCGTTGGGAAATAACAGCACCCATGACCACTTCGGACGCATCAACCTCCAGGATAAAAGATAAGGATGGATCCGGATGGCTAAGGATCGGAGCTGACGTAAAACGTCTTTTTAATTCTTCAAAGGCCGCCTGGGCTTCCGGGTTCCAATGGAAACTAGAGTTCTGCTTGGTTAGCTGCGTGATGGGGGAGATGATAACAGAAAACCCCCTAATGAACTTCCTATAAAAGTTTGCAAACCCAATGAAGCATTGTACGCCCTTTTTATCCATGGGAGCTGGCCACTCTAACACAGCAGACACCTTCTGAGGGTCCATTTTGATGCCGGTTGGGGAGATTACTAGCCCCAGGAACTGAATCTCCTCCTGTTCAAATTCGCACTTCTCCGCCTTAGCATACAGTCTGTGCAAACGGAGTCGGGTCAACACTTTACGGACATGTTCCCTATGTTGCTCAAGTGAACTGGAGAAGATTAGAATGTCATCCAGATAGACAATTAAAAAGATGTCCAGGAAATCTCTAAACACATCATTGACCAGATGCTGGAACGTGGCAGGAGCATTGCATAGCCCAAAGGGCATGACTGGATATTCATAGTGTCCGAAACGGGTCCAGAAAGCCGTCTTCCACTCGTCCCCGGCCCGAATGCGGACCAGATTGTAGGCCCCTCTCAGATCCAGCTTGGTAAAGATAATAGCAGACCTCAGCTTCTGGAACAGTTCAGGTATCAGTGGCAACGGGTAGCGTTTTTTGACCGTAACTTTGTTTAACTCCCGATAGTCCACACAGTGGCGAAGAGACTGATCTTTTTTGGAAACAAAGAATATTCCGGCACCAGCTGGTGAAGTGGAAGGTCGGATGAAGCCTTTTTCGAGGTTTTCATTTATGTAAACCTTAAGTGCCTCTTGTTCCTTTTCGGACAGCGGAAAAATGCGCCCAAAAGGAATCTCAGCCCCAGGGAGCAGCTCAATTGGGCAATCATAGGGACGATGGGGAGGCAGAGCATCTGCCCCCTTCTTGCTGAACACATCCGCAAATTCCTGATAGACTTCTGGTACATCTTGGAGCAGGTCTGGATCAATGTCCATACAAAGTAAAGTAGCAGCAGGTTTAGAGGGTTCTGGTAGGCAATGTCTTTGGCAATAGGGTGACTGGAACTTGATCTCGCCCATGACCCAGTTAACAAGAGGGTTGTGGGCCTGGAGCCAGGGCATGCCCAAAATGATTGGAAATAGCGGAGATGAAATAACATCCAGGGTTAGGATCTCTTGGTGCTGAGATGAACAGGTGGCAGACAGAGGAAGGGTTTCTTGAGAGACCTGTCCAGATCTTATGTGGGACACATCGGCCAAGAAAACTGAGAGTCTGTGTGTCTTGTTCTTTAAAGGCAGATTCTGTTGGGTGGCAAAAACAGAGTCCACAAAGCAGCTACATGCCCCAGAATCAACAATGGCGTTGACCTGGATTGTTCTTCCCTGGAGCTGTAATGAGAGAGGGAGAACAAGTTGAGTTGTATTGGCGGTTAAAGCGGATAAACTGGTCGGAGTAGAAGAAAAGCACTTACGAGTCTTTACTGGACAGTTGTTCACATAATGGCCCGTCCCACCACAGTAGAGACAGAGGTTTAACTGGCGTCTGTGCGCCCGTTCTTCTGGGGTCAGGGTAGCACGCATAAGTCCCAGTTGCATAGGTTCGGGGGCATCGGATGTTTGGGTGACTGAACTCGGGTAGGCAGAAGGTAGGTATCGGGAGGCAGGAACCGGAGCTCTTGCAGTCATCCACATAGGGCGTGTTTGTTGGGAAGAGCGTTCAGACCGGCGCTCACGAAGGCGTCGGTCAATCTGGATGGTAATGGCAATAAGCTCCTCAAGGGTATCAGGCATCCCTACCCAGGCAAGCTCATCCTTAAGACCTTCAGATAGCCCCATGCGGAACTGGTGACGTAAGGCTGCGTTGTTCCATTGAGTGTCCGCGCTCCAGCGTCGAAAGTCCGTAACATAGTCCTCGGCCGGCCTACGGCTTGCTGGAGCGTGAACAAAGCTGCCTCAGCGGTAGCAGTCCGTTGAGGGTCCTCATAAAGCTGGGCCATGGCTTCAAAGAAGGTGGGCAAGGACTGGACCTGTGTAGCGTTGGTTTCAAGCAGGCGGTGGGCCCAGGTCTGGGGTTCCCCCTGAAGAAGGGATATAACAAATCCCACCTTGGTAGCCTCCAAGGAAAAAGTCCGTGGCTGTAGGGCAAAGTAGAGTTGGCAAGCGCTGCGGAAGGCCAAAAATTTGGTTCGGTCACCAGAAAACTTTTCGGGGGTAGGAACTCTTGGCTCAGGTGGAAGCATGACCACAGAGGGTGGTGCAGCAGCCTGTATTGGAGCGGCTGCAGAAGCAGGGGCCACACTACCGGGGCCACTGAGGTTTAGTACTTGACCCTCCAGTCTGTTGTAACTGTCTTGTAAAGTCTGTACTGCCTGGGTGAGTGCTGCTAGGTGCGTACAGATCTCCTTGATGGGAGAGGTCTCTCCTGCAGGCTCAGTCATGGCTGTTCGTACTGTTAGGTACCTGGTAGTTGAGCCTGACTGGTAGAAGGAGACCTCTCTTAAGCGCTGGTTCAGGAGCCACTGGAGATGGGAACAGTGGTCTCTTGAGCACAGTGGGTAGGAGGGCCTGATGCAGGTTCCAGCAGAAGCAGATAATGGTCTGGAAGGATGTCCCTCAGGGATGGCTGAGCTGCGGATGCAGGTAGGCAGATGCAGGCCGGAAGGCAGGCAGGTAGCTGAGAAGGCAGCGGCAGGATGCTTGACAAGCAGGCTGGAAGCAGCGTCACAGGACACAGGCAAAGCAAGGTCAGACAGTCCGTTCAGCAAGAGATCAGGCAGGTATGAGCAAAAGGGATGATCCAAGAATAGTCAGGCAGGCAGGAGTTCGGCAACAGGTAATCAAGATAAACAAGGTCAGACAAGCCGGGTCGGATCGGAGACTGGAGAATGGTCAGACGTAGCTGGGTCACTAGCAAATATAACAAACAGGCGGAATACAGGAACTCAGGTACAGAGCTGCAGACGAACAGCACCTGACAGAAGCACCTGTCATTCTTTTAAAGGGCCCTTGGAGCCAAAACAGCGCACGTGCCTACGGGCACACGCGGGAGCACTCTGGCGCCCCCTGGTGGGGAATTAAGCGGAATTGTCCTGGAAAGGCTCCTTGTGCACCTGCGTGCACGCATATTTGCCCGACGGCCACTGATATGCCCCTGACAGGCAACGATCAGCGACTTATAGTGGGACTGCGACATTGTGGCAGACAAATTGGACACTAAGTGAAACTTTTTGGGGACCAGTGACACTAATACAGTGATCAGTGCTAAAAATATGCACTGTGACTGTACTAATGACACTGGCAGGGAAGGGGTTAGCATCAGGGGCAAGCAAAGGGTTACATGTGTTCCTAAGGGGGTGCTTACTAACAAAGGGGGAGGTGCTTCTACTATAGGAAGGGAGAGATCCGTGTACCTGCTTTGTAGGAACACAGGATCTTAACCTTCCTGTCTCACAGAACGGCGATCTGCCTTGTTTACATAGGCAGACCGCTGTTCTGCCTGTGTCCCGAATGATCAGCAGGTCCCTGCGGACTTTGCATACGCAGGACACACTGATTGGCTCCCGGGTTGGTGGCAGCTCATGTGTGCGCCCCAAACTCGGAAGGAAGGAAGGAAGGAAGGAAGGAAGGAAGGAAGGAAGGAAGGAAGGAAGGAAGGAAGGAAGGAAGGAAGGAAGGAAGGAAGGAAGGAAGGAAGGAAGGAAAAGTGTAAGGAAGGAAGGAGGAAAGGTGTAAGGAAGGAAGGAGGAAAGGTGTAAGGAAAGATGTAAGGAAGGAAGGAGGAAAGGTGTAAGGAAAGGTGTAAGGAAGAGGGGAGGAAAGGTGTAAGGAAGGAAGGAGGAAAGGTGTAAGGAAAGGTGTAAGGAAGGAAGGAGGAAAGGTGTAAGGAAAAATGTAAGGAAGAGGGGAGGAAAGGTGTAAGGAAAGGTGTAAGGAAGGAAGGAGGAAAGGTGTAAGGAAAGGTGTAAGGAAGGAAGGAGGAAAGGTGTAAGGAAAGGTGTAAGGAAGAGGGGAGGAAAGGTGTAAGGAAAGGTGTAAGGAAGGAAGGAGGAAAGGTGTAAGGAAAGGTGTAAGGAAGAGGGGAGGAAAGGTGTAAGGAAAGGTGTAAGGAAGAGGGGAGGAAAGGTGTAAGGAAAGATGTAAGGAAGAGGGGAGGAAAGGTGTAAGGAAAGGTGTAAGGAAGAGGGGAGGAAAGGTGTAAGGAAAGGTGTAAGGAAGAGGGGAGGAAAGGTGTAAGGAAAGGTGTAAGGAAGAGGGGAGGAAAGGTGTAAGGAAGAGAGGAAATAAAGAGGGCATACACAAAGGAAACCACATAAAAAGAAAGAAACGGGGAAGTAAAGGAATTGGGAAGAATTAGAGGGAAGGAAATAAAATAGGAATTAAGAAATGAGGAAGGAAGGGAGTAAGGAAGGACAAGAGGGAAGAAACAAGGCGTAAATAAAGGAAATACATGAGAAAGAATGGAAAGTGGTCAGAAAGGAAAAAGGAAGGAATGAGGAAAAAATAGAGATAATGAAGGAAGGAAAGGTGGAAAGAAAGAGGGCATAAAAAAAGAAAATAAAATAGAAAGGAAATGAAAGCAATAAGGGAGAATGAGAGGGAAGGAAGGAAGGAAGGAAGGAAGGAAGGAAGGAAGGAAGGAAGAAAGGAAGGAAGGAAGGAAGGAAGGAAGGAAGGAAGGAAGGAAGGAAGGAAGGAAGGAAGGAAGGAAGGAAGGAAGGAAGGAAGGAAGGAAGGAATGGTGTAGTGAAGGATAAGAGGGAAGAAAGAAGGCATAAATGAAGGAAGTTAAGGAGGAAGCAAGGAAGGATGGAAAAGAAAGAAAGAAAAGGTGTAGTGAAAGATATGAGGGAAGAAATAAGGCATATGTGAAGGAAATAAAGGAGGAAGGAAGAAGGGAAGGAAGGAAGGAAGGAAGGAAGGAAGGAAGGAAGGAAGGAAGGAAGGAAGGAAGGAAGGAAGGAAGGAAGGAAGGAAGGAAGGGAGGAAGGAAGGAAGGAAGGAAGGATGGATGGAAAGAAATGTGTAATGAAGGATAAGAGGGGAGAAAAAAGGCATACAGGAAGGAAGGAAGGAAGGAGGAAATGTTTACTGCTTAACCATTCTGCTAACAACACCTTCAGGCTAATATATTCCAAACTGTCCCATTTTCAAAGGTAAATCATCAACTTTTTGACAGCTGAAGTGCCATTAATTCAGGGAAGGAGTAAATCTAGTGAGGATTGAACGTCTGCTGGATTTAAGTTAGTGATTAATCTTGATTCATAGTTACAAGATTGGCAAAAAAAAGCTTACCGCTGCGAAGAATGGAAAAATACATTACCGGCGCTAATTTTACTCAAAACACACCGGGTTTGTCAGAAATAGATAATTATTTCACGGCACCTAGTGATTACTGTCTAAATTATAATACCCCGCGGATTTAATTCAGCCGTCTCTTCCTGTCTTTGAAAAAAAAAAACAAGAAGTGGAAGAAAACCGCAGAACGATGCAACATCAAAATTACCTTTGTTAATTGTGTAAAGGGTGCATAAATTACATTAGGATCCCTTGCAGTTCATTAGCACAACACAGGAATCGTACATTCACCTCCCTTGTTTTACTCTTCGCAGACAGCCTAAGCTCGGCAGCTGAGCCCAGCAGTTCTAATTGACCTGGGAAACTGCAGGGCTGGCAGAAAACCAAGAACCATGGCTAATGAGCAGGTATTTTACAGATAAATAAGGCACTTAATGGGTAAAACGCTCACATTTGTTATAGAACGGTTACCTGAAATGTGACAGCAAAACCATCAATTAATGGGGCTATTTTATTGTACTCTTTAACTGCTTTGTGTAGATAATAAAGGTGAACCCCAGGCCAACAGATCAAATACAAAGACAAGATCTGTTTAACATGTCCATTCAGTTCTGAGATTTACACAGCTTTGCCACACAGAGAAGGGCAGAAGACCTGATTTTTTTTTTCTGCTGCAGTTAAATAACACTTACAGGCAGGGCTGGGACAAGGGGTGGGCAGAAGGGGGCGGCTGCCCTGGGCACTGTGGTATCATGTGAGCAGGGCCTGTGCTAGATGATTTTGCGCCCTAGGCAAGACTAGGGTTGCCACCTTTTCTTCAAGCCGAACCCGAACACTTTAGCGGTGCATTGCAAATTTTTTTTGTAGTATACACTATAGGATTGTAAAGACCTGGGACACATTTGGGTGCACTAAGGAGAGCAATAATGTGGCACACTTTACTGGACAGTGTTACCTCCTATAACACAGGGGTCATTGTCACCCCCCTTCATAAAATACAGGTCAGTGTTACTCATACCTCCCAACATTTTGAGATGGGAATAAGGGACACCTAATAACAAACGTATGTAGGCATAGGACACACCCTCTGCCACACCCCCTTAAAGGAGAATTAACCAAAAAAGAAAGAAAAAATGGTTAATTAAATCCACGAGGACTTTTTTTAACCACTACTACTCCTTTATATTGGCTTTTAAAATGTACAAATGTAGCAATTTAGAAATTGGATGAAAGGTTTAGCACTGGGAAAAACCTTTTTGAAAGATACAACGATATAGATCAGAGCAAAATGAGGGACAAATGAGGAGGGATAGAGGAAGGTTGCTCCAAATCAGGGACAGTCCCTCTAAATCAAGGACAGTTGGGAGCTATGGTGTTACCCCCTCCATAATTTAGGGGTCCCCCATAGAGGACCCCCGTTAGGTCCCCATATATCAGCACCCCCCTTAGAGACCTCTATTAGATCAGGGAACCCCCCATCAGTGTCCCCTGCCTCTAAAGACCCACATTAGACTGCCTTACCGAGAGCCAATTCGAGCCAGGAAGCGTGGGAGCCAGAGTTTGGGGGCGGAGCGAAGCTGCTCTACTGTAGTGCTATTTTCCTCCTTTCCTTCCCTTGTGTGTGTGTGTGTGTGGGGGGGGGGGGGCTTGGAGAGAAGGCAAAGTAGAGGCAGGTGCTGCATCGCTGTGCCCACTGTGTCAGCAGGACACAGGAATCAAAACACATCCGAACTTGTGCACTCACTCACAGGGCCGCTGTTAGGAATCATGGGGCCCTCGGCCCCTGAGGGGGGAGAAGAGGTGGGGGAGGGAGGTGAGAAAGGGTGAGAGGAGGAGGTAAGGGGGTGAGGAGGGAGAAGAGAGAGGGGGGTGAGAAAGAGAGAGGGGGAGGGGATTGGGGGTGTGAGGAGGAGTGGGGTGAGAGAGAGAGGAGGGGTGGGAGAGAGAAGGAGGCTGAGAGGGAGGAGGGGTGAGAGAGAAATGTGGTAAGAGAGGGGGTGGCCTGACAGAGGGGGGGAGTAGCTGACAGAGGGGGGAGTAGCTGACAGAGGGGGGAGTAGCTGACAGAGGGGGGAGTAGCTGACAGAGGGGGGGAGTAGCTGACAGAGGGGGGAGAGAGAAGGGGGCTGAGAGGGAGGAGGGGTGAGAGAGGAATGTGGTAAGAGAGGGGGTGGCCTGACAGAGAGAGGGGTAGCTGACAGAGGGGGGGAGTAGCTGACAGAGGGGGGAGTAGCTGACAGAGGGGGGAGTAGCTGACAGAGGGGGGGAGTAGCTGACAGAGGGGGGAGTAGCTGACAGAGGGGGGAGTAGCTGACAGAGGGGGGGGAGTAGCTGACAGAGGGGGGAGTAGCTGACAGAGGGGGGGGAGTAGCTGACAGGGGGGGGTAGCTGACAGAGGGGGGGGAGTAGCTGACAGAGGGGGGAGTAGCTGACAGAGGGGGGGGAGTAGCTGACAGAGGGGGGAGTAGCTGACAGAGGGGGGAGTAGCTGACAGAGGGGGGGGAGTAGCTGACAGGGGGGGGTAGCTGACAGAGGGGGGGGAGTAGCTGACAGGGGGGAGTAGCTGACAGAGGGGGGGAGTAGCTGACAGAGGGGGGAGTAGCTGATAGGGGGGGTAGCTGACAGAGGGGGGGAGTAGCTGACAGAGGGGGAAATAGCTGACAGAGGGGGGGGAGTAGCTGACAGAGGGGGGGGAGTAGCTGACAGAGGGGGGAGTAGCTGACAGAGAGGGGAGTAGCTGACAGAGAAGGGGAGTAGCTGACAGAGAGGGGGAATAGCTGACAGAGAAGGGGAATAGCTGACAGAGAGGGGAGTAGCTGACAGAGGGGGGAGTAGCTGACAGAGAGAAGAGTAGCTGACAGAGGGGGGGAGTAGCTGACAGAGGGGGGGTAGCTGACAGAGGGGAGAGTAGCTGACAGAGGGGGGGAGTAGCTGACAGAGGGGGGAGTAGCTGACAGAGGGGGAGTAGCTGACAGAGGGGGAGTAGCTGACAGAGGGGGGAGTAGCTGACAGAGGGGGGGAGTAGCTGACAGAGGGGGGGAGTAGCTGACAGAGGGGGGGAGTAGCTGACAGAGGGGGGGAGTAGCTGACATAGAGGGGAGTAGCTGACAGAGAGGGGAGTAGCTGACAGAGGGGGGGTAGCTGACAGAGGGGGGTGTAGCTGACAGAGGGGCGGGTAGCTGACAGAGGGGGGGTAGCTGACAGAGGGGGGAGTAGCTGACAGAGGGGGGGAGTAGCTGACAGAGAGGGGAGTAGCTGACAGAGGGGGGAGAGAGAAGGGGGCTGAGAGGGAGGAGGGGTGAGAGAGAAAGGTGGTAAGAGAGAGGGTGGCCTGACAGAGAGAGGGGTAGAGAGGGGAGTAGCCGACAGGGGGGTTGCTGACAGGCTAGGGGAGCTGACAGAGGGGGGGTTAGCTGACAGAGGGGGTAGCTGACGGGGGGGGTAGCTGACAAGGGGGGTAGCTAACAGGGGAGGGGAGCTGACAGAGGAGGAGTAGCTGACAGAGGGGGGGTAGCTGCAGGGGAGAGGAGCTGACAGAGGGGGAGTGGCTTACAGAGGGGGAGTGGCTTACAGAGGGGGGAGTGCCTGACAGAGAGTGGCAGGCTGACAGAGGGGGGTGAGATGGCAGATGAAAAAGGTACCTCAGTGAGGACTCGAGGAGACACAGCAGAGCACAGGCCAGGCAAGGAGGCGGGACTCAGACGGCCGCAATCACCCACAGTCCAGCCCCGCCTCTACATGTGACCAGGTCCACCGGGCCAATCACAGACCCTCGGGCCAATCACAGGCTGAATAGGTATGCCTGCAGACCATCGCTGAGCTCGGCTTGGAGGCGGAGCGCACAGGCAGTAATATATGTGTAACACTGATGGCGGGCGCGGGAATTAGGTTGAACTGCTGCTATATGTGCCTGGGTTTCAGGCGGCTTGAAAACCGGGGCACATGTGTCCAAACTCGGACTGTCCGGGTCAAAACCGGACAGGTGGCAACCCTAGGCAAGACCTAGGCAAAAAAATAAATACAAATAAAACTTTACCTGTAGTTCTTCTTCACCCATCCTAGCACACATCTTTTTATCTTTTTTCCCCTCAAATTTATGATCTTAGCACAAATCCTCTCCCCCAAATCCCCCCTCCTAGCATAACCCCCCCCCAATCCCATCTCTTAGCACAAATCCCCCTAAATCCTTCCTCCTAGCACAACCCCCTCCTAGTGTAGCAGGCATGTCGTAATACAATTTCTCTTTTTGGCCTCATGATGGAGATATATTTCCTTCCAGAAAACTCAGAGACACAGAGGACACTGGGAAAAAGGGGAGTTTCAGGAAGAGCTGAGGAGGCTGAGGTGATTTAAGAGGAAGAGAGAAAGAAAAGGCTCTGACAGGATAGTGCAGAGATGGAGAGGAGAGACAGAGGTGGCTGAGGAGAGACAGAGACCAAGCCACAAAAGCCCCTGGGTGGTGTGACAGTTTGAAGAAGGGAGTGTGTGGTGGAACTCCACCCGAGAGAGAGAGAGAGTGACACGTTTTGCTGAAGACTGCTGCCAAGAGACTGAGGAGAAAGGAGCCAGGAACAGTGACACCCACGCGGTACACCACCGTTCGGCCCAGAGACCCCGCCCAGCAACTCAGCGCCGCCTAGCCCAGTGGAGACGACCCACACCGCTTCAAGGATCGCAATACCCATCCAGGTGTCTAGTTGTCCGCTGTCCAGTCACCTTGCCAGTTTAGCTGCCAGTCATCCTAATCGTCAGACAGGTATCCGGGTATTGGGGCATTTACCCATTGGAGAGTATCAGTGTCATTTTTTTATTTTGTCTGTTTTTTGTGTTTTGCTTTGTTATATGCACTACTAGATATCCTACGTCTTTTTATATCCATATTTGTTCACCTGCCTTACTGTTCAACATTTGTGCAATAAACTTTTTTACATTTATTCAGTGTTGGTAGTCTATTAAAGTCCCATCTAGGGGGTACTTTTTCTTGGTCAATCGGCCGACAGGAGGTGATCCGGTGCCTTACAACATTGCCAGGAGCCTGAACCAACATTTGGAATCTCCATTGTGTTATCACACAGAGGATTGGTGAGCGGGTCAAAAACCCAAACATCCTTCTTTAACACAGTGCAGACACTGCATGCAGACACCTATTCCCCTTTCTAGTGTCAGAGGATGCTTTTTGCAGCTGCCACCTTTAGCCAGTCTGTTCTCACAAACCGCTACCTAACAGAATATCCTAGATGATTACTATCTCAATTTTACTTGATTAAACCTACTCTCTTTACAAAGGGCCCCAACGTTTGCTAGCAGAAGACATTAGTACTCTTCAACCCAGGACCTGTAACGTTACAGAGCTGTTTTTACTGTACCTGTTTAACCCATTTCTTTTCTTTTTTTGTGTTGTTCACCTCTCAATGGTGTTTGTGGCTCAGAAGGAGCTGAGAAGTTGACAAACCTTCTCCCCTCCCTCTCAACCCCATGCTATGTGTACATTGTTTACTGTCTTTTCTATACTTACAGTTGCTACTATGGAAAGTTGTTGTTTCTATTGTATTGATTCTCTGTGGGAAGGCTTAACAGTGCTGAGAGTTTCCACATGTGTTAAACCGTGATAATATATTCAACTTGTTTATCACTACCAGGTGTTTGCTTTTCTCTGATGACAATCCACAGCCAGGATAATGGTATTTTCCTCTTATGTCCTATGTGTTTGCAGTGCTTAATTTTATTTAACCAGGTGTGCCAGAGGGGCTGAGGTCATTCTTGGAGTTGAGGTGGACATCAGAGAACCCAAAATCACCAAGCGGCTCCTTCGGGGGTGGCGCTACACTAGCACAAATCCTTCCAGGCTTCCTCCCCACCCAATTCCCCCTCTTAGCACAAATTGCCCCCTTACTACCATCTTCCCTACTAGTACAGACCCCCCAGTCCCCTATCCTAACACATTTCCCCCCCAAAACCCCCCTCCTAACACAAATCCCCCCGAATCCCCTCTCCAAGCACAAACCCCCCTTCCAGCATCAATTCTCTTCTTTCAATTTCCCCACCTAGGACAAATTCCCCTAAATCCCTCACCCCCACCCCCGCCCCCGCCCCCCATCATACCCATTACTCTTCCCAGCACAAATAGCTCTCATCCCCCCTCCTGCACAAACCTCTTATCTCAGCACAATTGTTTGTTATCCCTCTCCCCCTCCTTTCATTGTGTACAGTTCTCCTGGCCTGTATGTCCCCCCCCCGAAATTACAGGCAGGAAACCAGGTAGAGGTGCGGGTTGTGCTCTCACTCCTGTCAGTGGAGCGATCCTCCATACAGCAGATGACACAGGATCGACATTGGATCAGGCTGTACACAGGTTGATAACCCCGCCCACTATCTCCTCCAATGACCGCTCATATCTCGGCAGCAGGGAGCCAGGGAATGGATCAAACCCTGAACATGCCGCTGTAAGAGCGATCCTGTGTCATCTGCTTTATGAAGGATTGCTCCACTGACAGCACCTCCCGGCTCTCTCCTGTCATTTCTCATTTGCAGGCTTCACTGCCCAGGCACAGTGTCCATGGAAAGACCAGAATTTGGGGGATGGCAGGGGGTAAGTATTGTTTTAGGAGGGGAAGTGCTGAGAATGGTGATTTAGGGGAATTTGTGTTGGGAGGGGGGATGGAGGGGGAAGAAGATGTGTGCAAGGAGAGGAGATTTAGGGGGAATTTGTGCTGGGAGGTAGAAATGTGAAGCGGGGGGGGGAGAAATTTTAGGGGTAGAGGATTAGAGGATTTGTGCTGGGAGGGGGGAATTTTTCTTGGGGGGGGGGGCATTTTAGCGGGGGGGGGCGGTTGGGTGATGGGGGGGGCAAAGATTTGTGCTGAGAGGGGGGATATCAGCAGGGGGGCAGATTTGTACTTGGAGGAGGGGGAATTTTTGCTTCGGGGTAAGCATGATGCAGATTAGATTTTGGCATGTTCGCCCCGGGCTCTAGATGACCTTGACCTGGCACTGCTTACAGGTCTTGTTCCTTCCCCAGTGAAAGGAGTAGCAGCAGACTGATGAGCTCATCTCTCTGTCACTCTGCTCTCTTCTGCTATTAGCATGTTCTATTATAACACGCAGCAGCACAATTGTGCTGCTGTATATTATAAAGCCTAGTACACAGGGGCCAAAAATTATCAGGTTCTGCACACACTGGCTGACTTTCATTCTGGGTGTACAGCTGTCTATTCAACTGGGAGGTATGTACAAGAGAGGAGTGTGGAGGGTATGACAGGGGGCTCTATTTGTAGGAAAGGGGTGCGGAAGGTATGACAGTGCACAATATGTATAGGAGTATAGGGGGCATGACAGTGGGCATTATGTGTAGGAAAGGAGTACAGAGGGTATGACAGTGGACTGCATGTGTAGGAGAGGAGTACAGAGGGTATGGCAGTAGGCAGTTTGTGCAGGAGAGAAGTGTAGAGGGTATGTCACAGGGCAGTTTGTGTAGGAGAGAAATACAGAGGGTATGGCAGTGGGCATTATGTGTAGGAGAAAAAGGTGGAGGGTATGACAGTGGGCATTATGTGGAGCAGAGGAGGGCAGAGAGTATGACAGTGGGCATTATGTGCAGGGGTGGAGAGTAGAGGATATGATAGTGGGCATTCTGTGTAAGAGAAGAATGCAGAGGGTAAGACACTGGGCATTATGTGTAGGAGAAGAATACGGAGGGTTCGACAGTGGACAGTATGTGTAGGAAAGGAGTTTGGCATGTATGAAAGTGGACAATATGTACAGGAGAGGAGGGCAGAGAGTATAATAAAGTGCATTATGTGTAGGAGAGGCATTCAGATGGTATGACAGTGGTTGTTATATGCAGGAGAGGAGAATGAAGGGTATAGGAGTGGGCAGTATGTGTAGGAGAGGAGTTCAGAGGGTATGACAGTGGGCATTATGTGTAGGAGGTGAGTGAGGCGGGTATGACAGTGGGCATTATGTTTAGGAGAGGAGTGCCGAGGGAATGACAGTGGACAGCATGTGTAGGACATGTGTGCAGAGGGTATGACAGTGGGCATTATGTGTAGTAGAGGAGTGCATAGGGAATGAGAGTGGGCATTTTGTGCAGGAGAGGAATGCGGAGGGTATGACAGTGGGCATTATGTGTGGGAGAGGAATGCGGAGGGTATGGCAGTGGGCATTATGTGTAGGAGAGGAATGCAGAGGGTATGACAGTGGGCATTATGTGTAGGAGAGGAATGCAGAGGGTATGACAGTGGGCATTATGTGTAGGAGAGGAATGCAGAGGGTATGACAGTGGGCATTATGTGTAGGAGAGGAATGCAGAGGTTATGACAGTGGGCATTATGTGTAGGAGAGGAATGCAGAGGATATGACAGTGGGCATTATGTGTAGTAGAGGAGTGCGTAGGGAATGAGAGTGGGCATTTTGTGTAGGAGAGGAATGTGGAGGGTATGACAGTGGGCATTATGTGTAGGAGAGGAATGCGGAGGGTATGACAGTGGGCATTATGTGTAGGAGAGGAATGCAGAGGGTATGACAGTGGGCATTACGTGTAGGAGAGGAATGCAGAGGTTATGACAGTGGGCATTATGTGTAGGAGAGGAATGCAGAGGATATGACAGTGGGCATTATGTGTAGTAGAGGAGTGCGTAGGGAATGAGAGTGGGCATTTTGTGTAGGAGAGGAATGCGGAGGGTATGACAGTGGGCATTATGTGTGGGAGAGGAATGCGGAGGGTATGACAGTGGGTAGCATGTGCAGAGAGGAATGGGGAGGTGTTGATGGGCAAATGTAGCAGTAGGGGAGTGAATGGAAAGTGACTATAAACAAAAGATCAGCGGAGGGAAGAGGGGGTTTACCTAAAAATGCCGGTAACCCCTAGCTAGCATCTCTTGGCAAATTTTACTATGAGAAGCTATTTGAGGTATCTATTGAGGAGAGAGGATATTGAGAACATTTTTCATGAAGAGATAAAAGTTCAGAGGAATTACGGTAATATTTTTAATAATTATTTTATTCATGCTGAGCTATGTTATAGTTGTGTTTTGTAAACCGAAAATTTTGATATGAAAATGATTATAAAATGAAATAAGAATTACTTATTTGTCTTAGCGAATTGACGCTTAGGTCTCCCTGCTGATCATTTGTACCCTGTCTGGAGTTCCCCTTTAATTCCCGCTCTATTCGCAGTTACTGAAGAGTGAAGTAATTCATGTCTGGGCACTAATTACACGACACTGTTAGGAGTTCATATAAAATACTTTCATGAACTTTAATTTCCTTCCCTCGGCCGTTGTCTGGACTTTCTTCTCTCCTTCTTATCCATTCTGCTGATTCACGCAGCTTCTGCTCAATCCAACTGGCTCTTTGGGCCAATAAACATGAAAGCGCTTTCATTGCTTTCCGGAAATTAGAAATGGAATCTGCTTGCTTAATGTGCAGTTCTTTAAAACTTAATGGGCATCTTTATTGTGCGGCATTATGCGACTGTACATAGATAGCACAGTGGTACATGCGATGGGGCAATCAGTTGCATGCTGCTGCAGCCTTGGAGCCTATAATAACTTTGTTCTTCTCATGTGAGACTAACTGTCTATAGGAAGTAACACAGCTACGTTGCCAGACCCGCCGACTTGCCCCAGCGGGAGACGGTTATGGCTTGGGCTGCCTAAACTTTGTCGAAGAGAGGGCTCGGTGCTAAGAAAATATGGCGCAGTAAAACAATGGAAAGAGTTTTTACCTGTAGGCCAAATGATACTGCTCCATGGACAGGGGCGCAGTTACAAATCATGGGGCTCCATAGAAAAAATGTTAATGCCCCCCCCAGTTAACTTTATCTGTATTACTTGGCACTGTCCTACCGTACAAATTCATATCACTGATCTTAATATAAAGTATATCTAAATCAAGCATACACCACAGGAGAGCTGTCAGCATAGAGAGTAGAGCGGGTGAACAGTTTGAGCCGAGCAAAAGCTCAGCCCGATCATCGCCTTTTTGCGCCTGAATTTGCAGGGTGCTCAGCAGGATGTTCGTTTGGTGACGTCACAAGGGGGGCGGTGCCACCAGGTGACGTCTCTAGGTGGTCCCGCCCCTTACTTATTTAAGAACTTTTAAACAGCGGAGCAGGCATTCGGCGGTTAGCGGGCATCTTGATTAACGATGGATCTACATTGGAGGACATATTTTTTTTTAATAAAGTATTTGTTAAAAACTGCCTTCTGTCTTTATTTTTGACACTTTTTTTGTGAATGAGTAGGGGTACAATGTACCCCATACTCATCCACATAAGGAGGGGGTCGGAATCTGTGGGGATCCTGCAGACCCCCACAACCACAGCCCAGGGTTTTCGGGAAGAGGTCCTTGTCCCAATCAACATGGGGACAAGGTTCTTTGGGGTGAGAGGGGGCGGAGCCCCCCACCCCAAAGCACCCCCCCATGTTGAGGGCATGTGGCCAGGTATGGTGTGGGGGAACTTGCTCACCTCCCCCTTTCCTGACCTGCTGGGTTGCATGCTCGGATAAGGGGCTGGTATGTAATGGCCCCACTCAATTTTTAAAAAAATGATGGTATGGGGCTCCCCTTAAAATCCATACCAGGCCCTTATGTATTTGGAGGGGGGGGGGCACACTGGTTTTTTTTAACATTTTTGTATTGCTGGCAACGGTACTGTATTGCCGGTGTTCGGACGTTTTGTACCCTCCGTCGAAAAGTGCTCGTGCATGCGCAGAATGGAAGGGCACTCCAGCTGATTTCCTGATCAGCTGGCGTGACATGGCCATAGCGCATGCACACATCGTAGGAGGCTTTTTTCGATGGGAGATACCATTTGAGGGCCACAATTGAATGCTATGCAAACAGCAGAGGGACACCGTATTTGTCATATTGTGCCTTGCTGTTGCGGGGCAGGTTTAGAGTGTGCTCAAGGTCCGGTTTTGTCTGTGTTGCAGGGTGGGTTTGCTGTGTTGAACGGCGGGTTTTGCCTGTGTCAAAGGGCGAGTTGCAAAACAGACAAAACCCTCCCTTCAACACACCCTTCAACAGCGAGGCTCAATCTGACAAATACGGTGTCCCTCCGCTCTTTGCATTGCTTTCAATTGTGCCCGTGAAATGGTAAGCCTCCTACGATGTGCGCATGCGCTATTATGATGTCACGCCAGCTGATCGGCAAATCAGTTGGAGTACCCTTCCATTCTGCGCATGCGCGGGCACTTTACGGCGGAGGGCACAAATCGACAGAACACCGGCAATTTAAATGTCTTTTCTTTTCCTTTATAATTGTCAGTTTTGCTGCAGCAGGTTCTATACACTGTACAGATGTGCCACTTTACAGGCAGACTAAGGGGACCCCAAGGCAATATATTTAAAGGATATTTTCCATTCTGCGCATGCGCGGGCACTTTACGGCGGAGGGCACAAATCAACAGTACACCGGCAATTTAAATGTCTTTTCTTTTCCTTTATAATTGTCAGTTTTGCTGCAGCAGGTTCTATACACTGTACAGATGTGCCACTTTACAGGCAGACTAAGGGGACCCCCCAGGCAATATATTTAAAGGATTTTTTCATTTTAATTGTTTCACTTTAAGTGTCATTAAATCACCGCTCCTGTAAAAACAGTCTTTTTTTAAAAATGTTTTTGCATTGATACATGTCTTCCAGGGCAATAATACACAGGTTCCCATACCTTTTTTGGGCCAATAACTTACATATAAGCCTTCAAAACGGGGACTTATGATTTTTCAAGTTCGGGTCCCATAGATTTTAATAGTCTAGAATTTAATAGGGTTCGAATAAATTACTGACATGTCACAAGATACAGCAATAGCATAATTAAAGGCCACCCTTGTTCTCCAGTACAGTATCTTGACTGAGAATCTGTCATTAGTTAGCACTTTCACTTCCCCCTGATAAGACTGCAACATTGAAACTTTTTTTATTAAAGTGGTTGTAAACCCTTACAAATAGGTAAACAAATCCTGCACATTGTACCTGTTTATCTGCAGCACTTTCTCCTCTACAACGTTCTAAAAGACACAGTTCAAAGGCTATTTATCAGCTCCATTAGGCAGGCAGCAGGGATTTGACATCACACACTGCACGGCATACAGCAGGTAGCTGAGTGTAATCTGAGACCTAAGTGGAGAGAATGGAAACACCCACTTCTACAAAGTCTCATAGTAAAACAAACACTAATGCCCTGTACACACGGTCGGACATTGATCCGACATTCCGACAACAAAATCCATGGATTTTTTCCGACGGATGTTGGCTCAATCTTGTCTTGCATACACACGGTCACACAAAGTTGTTGGAAAATCTGATCGTTCTGAACGCGGTGACGTAAAACACGTACGTCGGGACTATAAACGGGAGCCAATAGCTTTCGTCTCTTAATTTATTCTGAGCATACGTGGCACTTTGTGCGTCGGATTTGTGTACACACGATCAGAATTTCCGACAACGGATTTTGTTGTCCGAAAATTTTATAGCAAGCTTTCAAACTTTGTGTGTCGGAAATTCCGATGGAAAATGTGTGATGGAGCCCACACACGGTCGGAATTTCCGACAACAAGGTCCTATCACACATTTTCCGTCGGAAAATCCGACCGTGTGTATGGGGCATAAGCCTGAGCTATGAATCTGGGTCAGGGTTTAGTGACTAAAGACTGGGTGACTCATCCTAGCAGCTTCACTGGTTCCTCCCTCTGTTTTCTGGGGACATTGGAGAATGTTATAGACATAGTGGGCATAGCTTTCAACTGTCCCTGATTTTGAGGGATTATCCCTGATTTGGAACAAAGTTCCTCTGTCCCTCTTTCCTCCTCATTTGTCCCTCATTTTGGTCTGATCTACAGTAAATAGTTGTATATAAAATGCACATTTTTATCTTTCAAAAAAGTGTTTTCCAGTGCTAAACCTTTCCTCCATTTTCTACATGCCTGCATTTGTAAATTTCAAAAGCCAGTACAAAGGAATAGTAGTTAATAAAAGCACTTGGGGGGTTTAACAAATATATTTCTCCTTTAAGGGGGAGTGGCAGGGTGTGTGTCCTATCCCTACATACTTTTGTTAATAGGTGTAGCACCCTCTACCAGAAGGTAGGTGCTAGTAAGGGTTATATTACTAGGGTTTGTTGAGCACAGGCAAATTTAGGCAGGCTTATGCTGCAAGCTAGGCCTGTCTGTTTTGATCTGGAGGCTGGGAGTGGGTCAGAGTGGCAGTGGGTGTGACCACCTGCACATCACTTCTGAGGCGCCTCCCCTGTTTCTGAGGAGAATGTTCTAGAAAAGGGGCTAGGTCTGGGACTGGAGTGGCAGGCAGCTTGTGCGTAAGCTCTGACCAATCCCCATTGGTATTGGCAGGGGGCGGGCCTCATATATAAGCTGAGGTCACATGTCACTGGGCAGGAGAAGTTGACTGGATGAAGTGAGGAATGGAGTACTAGACAGCCGCAGGAGGACACCCCCATCTGGGGTGGGGGTGTACCCATTGCAGGAGGAGGCCTGGGGAGAGCTGTGAAGGAACATTGCCTCTACACGGTCATTGGCAGTGTCTCTGTTAGGAACATTGCCTCTACACGGTCATTGGCAATGTCTCTGTCACCACATGGTCGGTGGCAGGGAACTCCTGGAGCAAAGAGGCAGGAGAAGCTGTCGGAACGCATGGTCCGGACAAGTTCCTCATCAAGGACTCAGGGCTGGAAGGTCAGTGAGTGTTACCACAGTGGATGCCTGGAGGTGCCAGGGCATCTCTGATGGAACTCTGCTTCTACACGGTCACTAGCAGAGTCTTCATCATGCACACGGTGGATGGTGAGGAGTCCTGGATCAGAGAAGAGACTGTGGTTATCTGTGTCAAATCAGTGTGGCACATGGTTTGCAAGTTGGGTTGGCTGGGAGCAGTAGTCCATTTCCTAAAAGATAGACTTTTGAATTACTAGGCCTCCGGGGAGACGTTCTGCAGGTCTCAGGCCTAGTAGCAGCGTGTCACCAGAGCCAGTAGAGGGGCTTATTCAGAGTGAGTTCATACTACCCAATAGAAGAGGATGTGTCATACTTCAATTAGAAACTACAAGTCTGTACACGAAGAAGCACGTTTGGGCGGGAGGTGAAGAGATCTAAAACCTTGCTTTTACACGGTCAAAAGTGATATTTCTGTCCCTCACACGGTGACGGATGGAGAACTCTTAGGAACAGTAGTCTGCATGGAGATTTGGAGGGAGTAATAGTCTGCGAGGAGCAACAGCCTGCAGGCAGCTGCAGGAGAAGATTTATACCTAGTCAAACAGGCACTTTTAATCTTCAGGCTCTAGCTTTGTTCAAAGTGTATTGAATTCTTTAAATATGATGGCAATGATTAATTCTATGGGCATCCCATATCCCTATCCCTATCCAAGTTGTACCCCCCAATAAAACAACAAAAACAAAGCTTTCAAAAGACTGTTCATTGTCTCTGGAAAGGATGCATGAAGTCTGGCAGTGGGGTGATTTGGCGGATTATTTGTCAGTAGTGCTAACACCATGGCTACATAGGTGTCCTTTGTTCCCATCTCAAACAGTTGGGAGGTATGCCTACAAGGGATTAATGTGTCTGCCTGTGTAAGCATTTGTTCCCCTGGCTGTACTCATTTCCTCATTTTCCTGTTAGTTCGGCCAGCCAGGTGCTAAATGTTACAATATTTTGTATGTTTCCTGTATCCATAGGTTGATCTAAGAGCTAGGGGTAACCAGGCTGTAAGCATTAATGTATTTTTTGCCATTGTCAGCCAGGTTACCGCCCCCTACAAGTATCCCAACAAAAAAGGGGATGCCTGCAAACCCCTAGAGTTCCTGGGGAAATACTGCCAAAATATAGATGGGTACTCTGCTGGAGAAGTCACTCCCTTTAGGGGGGGGAGGTGAGGTGATTGGAGCCTAATTGGGGTTCCTGGTGAGGGTCCCAAGCCTGAGGGCCTTATGGACTTGTAGCTGCTAATCATGGACTTGCTGCCTTAATGGATTGCTGCCAATCATGGACTTCTGCTACCTCTTGTGGGTTATTTCTCTTAATGGACTTTTGCCTTAAAAGGGATTGCTTTATGGACTTTCCTTCTGCATAAAGTATGCACACTCTATGGGATGTTAGAAGAACTCTATATAGGAATTGTGTTGAAACGCTTTTTGAGAGTGTACTGTATTCAGCAACTAACTCCGTAAAGGATTTTTGTTTGTTTACTTGCTTTGCCTGGTCTGAAGTCTCTTAAAGGGGTGCATGGACACTGTATCAAAAGAACAGGGCTTGCAACACAACAAAGGGGACTGAGTTAGAGGAAGATGCACTACATGGCACTAATACAAAGAACACTGTCCAGTGGAAGTTAGCGTGTTGTTGCTACAGACTATGGTAATTATGTCACATGCAAGGCAGCCAATCAGCCAGGAGATGGGTGACATGGCAGGGTTGATGGTTTCTCTGGTAGTGAAGGGGGTTAAGTGCTTGGAACCTCCAATTGCGGCCTGTTCTCCACACTTTCGCATCATAGAGTACCTAGGGATCCAGCCGGAAGTCACGCAAAAAAGGAGCAAGATGTATGAGGTACCTCGGGAGAAAAAGAACAAGCACGGTGGTTGGAGGAGAGAGAACGTTTCCTCTATCCCTTGGCAACAACACAAAGGGCCACTGGGACAGAGGTGACATGAATTGCTGGATTGGTGGAGCCCGGTACAGGCTCAGTGGCCTCTATGCATAAGCTTGGGAGGCCCCTTCATAAATAGGCATGAGTCATGCCAGCAGGGGAAGATGGAGTGCTGAGGAGGTGTTGGTGGCCCTTGAGGGTGCCCCCTAATCTGGGGTGGGTGGGAGGGGTGACCTCTGGCCTGGGCCTCGGGTGCTGGAGGAACCCTCTACAACACATGGAAGAATTCTTCCTGGAGGCATGGAAGCAAGGAGAGAACAACAGGAGCAGGTCAGCACGTCCAGGAGGTCTCCTGAGTAGGGATGAGCTTCGTGTTCGAGTCGAACCCATGTTCGACTCGAACATCGGCTGTTCGACCGTCCGTCGAATTGCGAACGATATGGGCCGTTCGCGCCAAATTCGTGTGGCGCGTCACGGCCCATAATTCACTGCGGCATCGCAGTGCATTGCTGGCTGATGATTGGCCAAGCATGCACTATGACCCGCATGCTTGGCCAATCACAGCGCCGTCAGTAGAGAGAGCTGTAATTGGCCAAAGCCAGGGTGGCTTTGGCCAATTATGGCTCAGGGGATTTAGTACACACCCCACACTATATAAGGCCGCCTGCACGGCGGCCCTGTGTAGTGTGTGTTCCGGTGTGCTGAGCGATAGAGAGAGAGAGAGACAGTGTCATTTGATTTGAGTTAGATAGATTAGGCAGAACAGTCAGTCAGTTAGCTGCACTTACAGTGTATTGTGTATATATATGCATCCCAGGTGTTGCATATATATATATACACTGTATTCAGTTTAGCTAGATCCGTTCCTGTTATCTTCTATCTAGACTATTTACATTCAGTGCAGTGTGTCCTGCTCACAGTGTTCAGCTAGATCCGTTCCTGCTATTTACATTCAGTACAGTGCTTCCTGCTCACAGTGTTCAGCTAGATCCGTTCCTGCTATTTACATTCAGTGCAGTACGTGCTGCTCACAGTGTTCAGCTAGATCCGTTCCTGCTATTTACATTCAGTGCAGTGCGTCCTGCTCACAGTGTTCAGCTAGATCCGTTCCTGCTATATACATTTAGTGCAGTACGTCCTGCTCACAGTGTTCAGCTAGATCCGTTCCTGTTATCTTCCTACTGACAGGCAGGCTTGTCTGGTTACAGTATATAAAGCTACCTGAAGAAAATTACAGGTGTTCTTTTTGATCCTATTAGTACCACGGTCAGGCAGCTAGACTATTTACATTTAGTACAGTGTGTCCTGCTCACAGTGTTCAGCTAGATCCGTTCCTGCTATTTACATTCAGTGCAGTGCGTGCTGCTCACAGTGTTTAGCTACATCCGTTCCTGCTGTTTACATTCAGTGCAGTGCGTCCTGCTCACAGTGTTCAGCTAGATCCGTTCCTGCTATTTACATTCAGTGCAGTGCGTCCTGCTCACAGTGTTCAGCTAGATCCGTTCCTGCTATTTACATTCAGTGCAGTGCGTCCTGCTCACAGTGTTCAGCTAGATCCGTTCCTGCTATATACATTTAGTGCAGTACGTCCTGCTCACAGTGTTCAGCTAGATCCGTTCCTGTTATCTTCCTACTGACAGGCAGGCTTGTCTGGTTACAGTATATAAAGCTACCTGAAGAAAATTACAGGTGTTCTTTTTGATCCTATTAGTACCACGGTCAGGCAGCTAGACTATTTACATTTAGTACAGTGTGTCCTGCTCACAGTGTTCAGCTAGATCCGTTCCTGTTATTTACATTCAGTGCAGTGCGTCCTGCTCACAGTGTTCAGCTAGATCCGTTCCTGCTATTTACATTCAGTGCAGTGCGTCCTGCTCACAGTGTTCAGCTAGATCCGTTCCTGCTATTTACATTCAGTGCAGTGCGTCCTGCTCACAGTGTTCAGCTAGATCCGTTCCTGCTATATACATTTAGTGCAGTACGTCCTGCTCACAGTGTTCAGCTAGATCCGTTCCTGTTATCTTCCTACTGACAGGCAGGCTTGTCTGGTTACAGTATATAAAGCTACCTGAAGAAAATTACAGGTGTTCTTTTTGATCCTATTAGTACCACGGTCAGGCAGCTAGACTATTTACATTTAGTACAGTGTGTCCTGCTCACAGTGTTCAGCTAGATCCGTTCCTGTTATTTACATTCAGTGCAGTGCGTCCTGCTCACAGTGTTCAGCTAGATCCGTTCCTGCTATTTACATTCAGTGCAGTGCGTCCTGCTCACAGTGTTCAGCTAGATCCGTTCCTGCTATTTACATTCAGTGCAGTGCGTCCTGCTCACAGTGTTCAGCTAGATCCGTTCCTGCTATTTACATTCAGTGCAGTGCGTGCTGCTCACAGTGTTCAGCTAGATCCGTTCCTGCTATTTACATTCAGTGCAGTGCGTCCTGCTCACAGTGTTCAGCTAGATCCGTTCCTGCTATTTACATTCAGTGCAGTGCGTCCTGCTCACAGTGTTTAGCTACATCCGTTCCTGCTGTTTACATTCAGTGCAGTGCGTCCTGCTCACAGTGTTCAGCTAGATCCGTTCCTGCTATTTACATTCAGTGCAGTGCGTCCTGCTCACAGTGTTCAGCTAGATCCGTTCCTGCTATTTACATTCAGTGCAGTGCGTGCTGCTCACAGTGTTCAGCTAGATCCGTTCCTGCTATTTACATTCAGTGCAGTGCGTCCTGCTCACAGTGTTCAGCTAGATCCGTTCCTGCTATTTACATTCAGTGCAGTGCGTCCTGCTCACAGTGTTTAGCTACATCCGTTCCTGCTGTTTACATTCAGTGCAGTGCGTCCTGCTCACAGTGTTCAGCTAGATCCGTTCCTGCTATTTACATTCAGTGCAGTGCGTCCTGCTCACAGTGTTCAGCTAGATCCGTTCCTGCTATATACATTTAGTGCAGTACGTCCTGCTCACAGTGTTCAGCTAGATCCGTTCCTGTTATCTTCCTACTGACAGGCAGGCTTGTCTGGTTACAGTATATAAAGCTACCTGAAGAAAATTACAGGTGTTCTATCCCAGCTTAGTGCAGCTACAGGCCATTAGTATGTCTGGAAGGCCAAGAAGGAGAGGCAGACAGTCACAAGCCAATAAGAGAGGGCAAGCAGGCTCTGTGTCTAGTGCTGGTCGTGGAGACGGTGCATCCTCATCAGCACGTGGCCATGGGACACGCTTGGCCTTTTTTTCGGCAGCTGGCCGTGTTGAGCCGCAACATGCGGAAGACTTGGTCGAGTGGATGACCAAGCCGTCCTCATCCTCCTCATCCTCTCTCACCCATGCCCAGGGTGCTTTGTCTGGCAAAGCAGCGGCCTCTTCCCTCAGCTCAATGTCATCAGTGACTCCTTCCCTAGCCCCACCATGTCCTCCTGAGGATTCCCTCGAACTGTTTGACCACAGTGTTGGGTACATGCTCCAGGAGGATGCCCAGCGTTTGGAAGGCTCTGATGATGATACTGAGCTCAATGAAGGCAGTAACATGAGCACGGACAGAGGGGGTGCCCAAGAAGGACAGCAATCTGGCAGTCATGCTCCCCCTGCTGCAGCATACTGCCAGGTTTGCTCCAGTGATGAGGAGGGAGGGGATGATGAGGTCACTGACTCAACGTGGGTGCCTGATAGGAGAGAGGAGGAGGAGGAGGAGGAGGAGGAGGAGGAGGTGGCACATCACCAACTAGGCAGGATGCCCTCCAGGGGCCAGCCTAAGGGCAGCACATTGACTGCATCACACCCCAAAGCTCCACATGTGCAGGGCGCTGCAGTCTCTGCGCGTTATTCAAAAAGTTCTTTGGTGTGGGCCTTTTTTGAGACGAGTGCATCAGATCGCACCGCTGCTATTTGCAATATATGTCTCAAGCGTATCTCGCGTGGCCAAAACATCTCCCGCTTGGGTACCACATGCTTGACCAGACATATGTTGACCTGCCATGCAGTTCGTTGGCAAGCGTATCTAAAAGACCCACACCAAAGAACAAAGACGATCTCTCCTTGCTCCTCATCAGCTGAGATTTCCAACCCCACTAGACCTTCAGTCCTCTCTGCGACCTGCAGTGAGAGGAATGAAGGTGTAGAATTAGGTGTGTCACAGCCAAGTACTTATGGGCAATCTGCTTTTGGTACACCGACGTCAGATTGTACCAGGCAAATTTCCCTGCCCCAGCTGCTGCACCGCCGAAAGAAGTTTGCTCCCAGCCATCCACATGCCCAGCGGTTGAATGCTAGCTTGGCAAAATTGCTAGCACTTCAACTGCTGCCTTTTCAGTTGGTAGACTCTGCCCCCTTCCGTGAGTTTGTGGAATGTGCGGTTCCTCAGTGGCAGGTACCCAAACGCCACTTTTTCTCACGGAAGGCGATTCCGGCTCTCTACCGGCATGTGGAAGGCAATGTCCATGCCTCGCTGGACAGGGCGGTCAGCGGTAAGGTGCATATTACCGCTGACTCATGGTCCAGCAGGCATGGACAGGGACGTTACTTAAGTTTCACGGCGCATTGGGTGACTCTGCTGGCAGCTGGGAAGGATGCAGGACAAGGTGCAGTAGTGTTGGAGGTTGTTCCGCCACCACGCCTCCAAAATGCTGATTGTGACACACCTCTCTCCTCCACCCCCTCCTCTTCTTCTTCCTCCATGGCCTCTTCCTCGGAACCAGCGGTGCTCCGTAGGCGTTCAAGGGGCTACGCAAGTACGCAGGCCAAAAGATGCCATGCGGTGCTTGAGCTGGTGTGCTTGGGGGACAGGAGCCACACTGGGGCAGAGGTTCTGTCAGCTCTGCAGGGGCAGGTTCAGAGGTGGTTGACGCCACGCCAACTTAAGGCAGGAATGGTGGTTTGCGACAATGGCACCAACCTCCTCTCTGCCCTCCGACAGGGACAACTGACCCATGTGCCCTGTTTGGCTCACGTCCTTAACTTGGTGGTGCAGCGGTTCTTGGGCAGGTACCCGGGCTTACAGGATGTCCTGAGGCAGGCCAGGAAAGTCTGTGTGCATTTCCGCCGGTCATATAATGCCAGTGCTCGGCTGACGGACCTCCAAAAGGAGTTTAACCTGCCCAAGAACCGCCTAATCTGTGACATGCCCACCAGGTGGAACTCGACGTTGGCCATGCTGCAGCGGCTGCACACGCAGCAGAGGGCCATCAATGAGTACCTGTGCGACTATGGCACCAGGACAGGGTCAGGGGACCTTGGTTTTTTTTCCCCACGCCAGTGGGCCATGATCAGGGATGCATGCACTGTCCTGTCACCATTCGAGGAGGCCACGAGGATGGTGAGCACTGACAGTGCATGCATCAGTGACACTGTCCCCCTTGTCCACCTGTTGGAGCACACGCTGCGTGGGATAATGGACAGGGCACTTGAGGCAGAACAGAGGCAGGAAGAGGAGGACTTCCTTAGCTCTCAAGGCCCCCTTTATCCAGACAGTGTTCCTGCGTGCCCGCCGATCACACAGGAAGAGGACGAGGAGGAGGAGGAGGAGGAGGAGGAAGATTGTGTCAGTATGGAGGTGGAGCCTGGCACTCAGCATCAGCAGTCTTTAAGGGATCAGTCCCAAGGAACACATGGACTTGTACGTGGCTGGGAGGAGGTGGCTGCGGACGTTGTTGTCCTTAGTGACCCAGAGGACTCCGGACCGAATGCCTCAGCAAACCTACGCTGCATGGCCTCCCTGATCCTGCAAAGCCTGCGTAAGGATCCTCGTATTCGTGGTATCAAGGAGAAGGACCAATACTGGCTGGCAACCCTCCTTGATCCACGTTACAAGGGTAAGGTTGCGGACCTTATCTTGCCATCGCAGAGGGAGCAGAGGATGAAACATCTTCGGGAGGCCTTGCAGAAAGGTCTGTGCAACGCGTTCCCAGAGACTGGGAGGTTACAAACTCCTGTTTCTGGACAACGTGTTGCTGAGGCTTCGGTCAGTCAAAGAAGGAGCGGTGGAGAAGGTGGCCGTCTGACCGATGCGTTCAGACAATTTTTTGGTCCGCAGCCCCAAGGTATGATCGGTTCCAGCAACCATCGCCAGCGTCTGTTTTACATGGTGCAGGAATACCTAGGGGCAAGATCAGACTTGGACACCTTTCCCACCGAAAATCCTCTGGGTTACTGGGTCTTGAGGATGGATCACTGGCCAGAGCTTGCACAGTATGCAATTGAGCTACTGGCCTGTCCTGCATCCAGCGTTCTTTCGGAACGCACATTCAGTGCTGCTGGAGGCGTGGTAACCGATCACAGGGTGCGTCTGTCCACCGACTCGGTCGATCGGCTGACCTTCATAAAAATGAATCAGTCTTGGATCACCACCAGCTACCAAGCACCTGATGCAGATGTAACCGAATAATTTTTTTTGAAATCTCAGATCCCTTCAAAGACTGCCTATGCTGATGCTGAGTGACTATCCCTGAGTAATTATCCTCTTCCTCCTCAATCATCACGCTGATAGCTTGTAAGAACATTTTTGGTTCTGGGCGCCACCACCAGTGCCTAAGGCACAATTTTTCAGCCCCTGTTTAACAGGGGCGTGTAATTACAATTTTTGATGTAATACTTTGCAGCAGGGCTCGTTCCTGCATTCCAACTAGAGTGTCTGTGAGGGGTTGCAGTGTTGTGGCACCAGCACCAGTGCCTAAGACCCAATTTTTCAGCCCCTGTCTAACAGGGGCGTGTAATTACAATTTTTGATGCAATACTTTGCAGCAGGGCTTGTTCCTGCATTCCAACTAGAGTGTCTGTGAGGGGTTGCAGTGTTGTGGCATCAGCACCAGTGCCTAAGACCCAATTTTTCTGCCCCTGTCTAACAGGGGCGTGTAATTACAATTTTTGATGCAATACTTTGCAGCAGGGCTTGTTCCTGCGTTTCAACTAGAGTGTCTGTGAGGGGTTGCAGTGTTGTGGCACCAGCACCAGTGCCTAAGACCCAATTTTTCAGCCCCTGTCTAACAGGGGCGTGTAATTACAATTTTTGATGCAATACTTTGCAGCAGGGCTTGTTCCTGCGTTTCAACTAGAGTGTCTGTGAGGGGTTGCAGTGTTGTGGCACCAGCACCAGTGCCTAAGACCCAATTTTTCTGCCCCTGTCTAACAGGGGCGTGTAATTACAATTTTTGATGCAATACTTTGCAGCAGGGCTCGTTCCTGCGTTCCAACTAGAGTATCTGTGAGGGGTTGCAGTGTTGTGGCACCAGCACCAGTGCCTAAGGCCTAATTTTTCAGCTCCTGTTCAACAGGGGCATGTAATTACAATTCTTGATCTAATATTTCACAGCAGGGCCCTGTGAGGGCTTACAGTGTTTTGGCCACAGCAACACCTAAGGCCCAAATTTCTGCTGAGTATATAGGGCAGGACCCTACTTTCAAACATCTAACTTACAAACGACTCCTACTTGCAAACGGAAGGAGACAACAGGAAGTGAGATGAAATCTACCCCTAAGGAAGGGAAATTCTCTCCTGTAAGAGTTAATATGGGAAAACAATTTTTCCTTTCCACTGATGCTTTCCAATCCTTGTTCCACAAAAAAACACAAATTTTCAAAAAACATTTTTCATTGGGACAAAAAAGTGAGGTGAAATCTTCTGAAGAGGAGGAAAGACGCAAAACAAATGTCACAGGGGTGATAACCCTTCCCTATGTTTTCCAAAAAGCTTAGAAAAGATTTTTTGGCTGGAGCTAAACACATTAAAAATGTTCAAAATTACAAACAGATTCTACTTAACAACAAACCTACAGTCCCTGTCTTGTTTGCACCGCCTGTATACTGCTGTTCAGAGTATATAGGGACCTTTCCTTATTTTAATTTGGGTGCGGGGTTCCCCTTAATATCCATACAAGACCCAAAGGGCCTGGTAATGGACTGGGGGGTACCCATGCCGTTTGTCTCACTGATTTTCATCCATATTGCCATGACCCGACATGACATTAAACCCGCAAGCAGTTTTAAATGAGATTTTTTCCTTTAAAAATGACATTTGGTGCAGGGACTGTTCTAAACATGGGAAACACGCGTCACTTTACAGGCATACTATAGACACCCCCCAGGTACGATATTTAAAGGAATATTTCACTTTTTTTTTTTTACTTTAAGCATCATTAAAATCACTGCTCCCGAAAAAACGGCCGTTTTTAAAAGTTTTTTTTGCATTGATACATGTCCCCTGGGGTAGGACCCGGGTCCCCAAACCCTTTTTAGGACAATACCATGCAAATTAGCCTTTAAAATGAGCACTTTTGATTTCGAACGTTCGAGTCCCATAGACGTCAATGGGGTTCTAACGTTCGTGCGAACTTGCGGTCCGTTCGCGGGTTCTGGTGCGAACCGAACCGGGGGGTGTTCGGCTCATCCCTACTCCTGAGAAGTCAGCCAAGTGTGCTGGTGAGTGATCACTATGGGGGACTGTGGAGAGAGAGAGTCAGTCTGAGAGGATTGTGGATAAGTAGCTAGGAGGGCTGGTAAAAGGGGCAGCGACCGCCAGGTGGGCTGGCAGTGCCTAAAGAGGTGGTGCTGGGACCAGTAGCCACAGGAAAGATTTAAGCTGGACACTGGACTTTGCTACACAACCAAGGGGCCCAGGGTCCCTGCCAGTAAACGGCTTTTTGGTTTGATCTGGCTGAGTGCCTTGTCAGAGTCACTATTGTGTCCCAGAGGAGTGTATATAGACTGTACAGAGGAGAAGTTGTCCCTAAAGTTGTTTAAAGGCAAGTGGGCAGCCCATAATACCCCAACTCCCCATCCAAGTTCTAATCCCTCAAAAAACTAACAAAACAAAGTGCTGTTTCCTGACTCTGGGAGACTGTGAAAATTTGGTGTGCCTGGCTGTGCAGGGTTGGAGTTCCCATTTCACCTGCGGCTCCTTAGGGTGTGCGCAACACTAGTTATTCCCAGAACCCTTCCAGCCTGTACCTGGTGTGACCCCCCCCATTCACTCCAGCCTGTATCTTGCTTGCATCCAGCTCTATTATTAGACCCCTTTCACACTGGGGTGGTTTGCAGGTGTTATTGCGCTAAAAATACCGCCTGCAAACCGACCCAAAACAGCCACTGCTGTTTGTTCAGTGTGAAAGCCTGAGGGCTTTCACACTGGAGCGGTGCGCTGGCAGAAGAAGAAAAAAGCCGCATCTTTCCTGCAAGCAGCATCTTTGGTGCGGTGAAGGAGCGGTGTATTCAATGCTCCTAAACCACTCCTGGCCATTGAAATAAATGGGGCAGCGCGGCTATACCGCGGCAATACCGCGGCAATACCGTGGCTATAGCCGCGCTATGCGAGCGGTTTTAACCCTTTTTCGGCCGCCAGCGGGGGTTGAAACCGCACCGCTAGCGGCTGAATACACCGACGCCCCCACAGCCCCAGTGTGAAAGGGGCCTTAAAGCAGGATTCTGCCCCCCGCATGAAAAAATTAAAAGTCAGTAGCTACACATACCGTAGCTGCTGACTTTTAATAATAGGACACTTATCTGTCCTGGAATCCAGCAATGTCGGCACAGCAGCTGATGTTTCCATCGGCTCTCGGCTGCTGCCGCCGCCATTAGTGCTGAGGGAACCCGGCAGTGAAGCCTTGTGGCCTCACAACCGGATCCCTACTGCGAAGCGCGCTGCACTCTTTTACTGGCCCGGCAGCAGGGGAAGGAGGAGGAGGGGGGCTAAACTTCTGGCGTACCTCGCCTCGGCAAGGTCTGACAGAAGTGGGGAAGGGTACCTGTCAACCCGCTCCCCCCTCCCCCTGAAACGTGCCAAATGGAGGGGGACAGATAAGTGAAGCTTCCGCTTTTGGGTGGAACTCCGCTTTAAGCCTCTCAACTCTGTGCTCGGTTGCCTTATCTGCCACAGACTATAACTACTGACCCGTGCTCCCAAGATCTTTGTGCTGTAAAAGAATCTTTTCTGCATGTCCTTACTGAGTCTCCAAAAGCTGCCTGCTCAGGTGAATCAGCATGCAAGCAGCAAAACCCATCACCCCTTGTGAGGCGCTCTTGTGAAAACCAGACCCGTCCTTAGACCCTGCGCGTTGGTACTTCTAAGAACCCTTACCTTCATCAGACATGTGGGAATGCTGAGTGCTATTCCTTTACTGCCAACAGGTATCCTGCTTCTCTAAGGTTCCACTGTTGCTCTGTGTCTCCTTATTGGCCTACCCCACCGCGAAGCCCAACTGCTTATACCCCTGCTTAGCCAGTCTGCCCCGTCTATCATATTAGGGGGAAATTTACGTAAACTGGTGCGCACACAATTTGGTGCAGCTGTGCAAAGTAACCAACCAGCTTCTAGCTTTTATTTTTATATCTTTTAGAACAAGCCAAAGTTAGAACCAGATTCTATGTGCACCATTTGTAGTGTTGCTTTTGCTGTACTTACAAGGAAGTTGCAGTCATTTTGGAACAGGAAGGGGCCATCCCCAAACTGTTTCCACAAAGTTGGGAGCATGAAATTGTCCAAAATGTCTTGGTATGCTGATGCCTTAAGAGTTCCCTTCACTGGAACTAAGGGGCCAACCCCAACCCCTGAAAAACAACTCCACACCATAATTCCCCCTCCACCAAATGATTTGGACCAGTGCACAAAGCAAGGTCCATAAAGACATGGATGAGCAAGTTTGGGGTGGAGGAACTTGACTGGCCTCCACAGAGTCCTGACCTCAACCCGACAGAACACCTTTGGGATGAATTAGAGCGGAGACTGCGAGACAGATCTTCTCGCCCAACATCCTGCCTGACCTCACAAATGCGCTTCTGGAAGAATGGTCAAACATTCCCATAGACACACTCCTAAACCTTGTGGACAGCCTTTCCAGAATTGTTGGAGCTGTTTTAGCTGCAAAGGGTGGGCCAACTCAATATTGAACCCTACAGACTTATGCCCCGTACACACGGTCAGATTTTCCGACGTAAAATGTGTGATAGGACCTTGTTGTCGGAAATTCCGACCGTGTGTAGGCTCCATCACACATTTTCCATCGGAATTTCCGACACACAAAGTTTGAGAGCTTGCTATAAAATTTTCCGACAACAAAATCCGTGGTCGGAAATTCCGATCGTGTGTACACAAATCCGACGCACAAAGTGCCACGCATGCTCAGAATAAATTAAGAGACAAAAGCTATTGGCTACTGCCCCATTTATAGTCTTGACGTACGTGTTTTACGTCACCGCGTTCAGAACGATCGGATTTTCCGACAACTTAGTGTGACCGTGTGTATGCAAGACAAGTTTGAGCCAACATCCGTCAGAAAAAATCCTAGGATTTTGTTGTCGGAATGTCCGATCAATGTCCGACCGTGTGTACGGGGCATAAGACTGGGATGTCATTAAAGTTCATGTGCGTGTAAGGCAAGCGTCACAATACTTTTGACAATATAGTGTATGTGAAATATTACAGAGAAAAACATCCCATGGGAAGTGCATAAAAACACTTTGTGATAACGCTTATCTATAAAAACACAGACGACACAAGTTCTCACCTGTCTCTTCGCAACAGTATAAACTTATCCGCAACCAGACAAACTTAATCAACTGTACCGCCAAGAACACAAATCAAATGAACAATTTTTAGAGAAGAATTTCTTCCGATCGTTACATTTCATGTTTGCTGCTGCTAAAATGTTACATTGTGATTTACAAGTTGCCACATTACACCGGCAGGGTGTTAAAAATTAGAAAATGAATATATTCATCAAGATGTAAGTTCCACTTTATCATTCCGGTCTTTACTATGGCCTTATTTCACGGAAAGTTATGTAAAACGTGTCTGGGGGGGGAAATTTATCGCCGAATCTAAACAAGTTCCCGCTGAGCTGTAATTTCAACTGTAAGTCTTAAAACAATTTGTAATTTTGTAATCGCAGTCTGGCAAGGCTTTTCAACTCTGGAAACATGTTGAGATGATGTGGGTTTTATATTGTGACACCCTATGTTTTCAGGAGAGAATTTATTCCGGGGGGAAAATTATCTGCTCGGCAAGTTTTTCGCTTCGGGTGAGTCTGAAGATCTCGCATGGAAAAAAATCTGTATCACATTTGGTGTGAAATGTTGTTGCGGTTCGCTATACAGCCCCCAGCTGCTGTTTTCTATCTTTGCGCAGTATGGTGCAATCGTTCCTTTGTTGTAAAGCTTTGCTGTATGTATGGTTGCATTCAATGTGTGTTTTGTCACATGTCTGGTCCGTACTCACATCCTCATATACTCAGGGCCGCCATCAGGGGGGGTACAGCCGTTACAACTGTAAGGGGCCCTGGGGCCCGAAGGGCCCGCCCAGACCAGAAGAAGGCTGGACGGGTGAAGGGGAGCCGTGCTGTGGGGGGGGGATTGAAATATATACAGGTGTGTGAGGGGGGCTGACATATATACAGGTGCGTGAGGGGGCTGACATGTATACAGGTGCGTGGGGGGTGACATATATACAGGTGTGTGTGAGGGGGCTGCCATATATACAGGTGTGTGTTTTGGGGGGCTGTCATATATATACAGGTGTGTGTGTATTGGGGGGGCTGACATATATACAAGTGTGTGTGAGGGGGCTGCCATATATACAGGTGTGTGTGTGTATTGGGGGGGACTGACATATATACAGGTGTGTGTGAGGGGGACTGACATATATACAGGTGTGTGTACGGGGGGGCTGACATATATACAGGTGTGTGTGTGTGTGGGGGGGGCTGACATATATACAGGTGTGTGTGAGGGGGCTGCCATGTATACAGGTGTGTGTGTGTGTATTGGGGGGCTGACATATATACAGGTGTGTGTGAGGGGGTCTGTCATATATGCAGGTGTGTGTGTGTGTGTGTATGGGGGGCTGCCATATATACAGGTGTGTGTGGGGGGAGCTGCCATATATACAGGTGTGTGTGTATTGGGGGGCTGACATATATACAGGTGTGTGTGTGTGTGTGGGGGGGGGCTGACATATATACAGGTGTGTGTGAGTGGGGCTGCCATATATACAGGTGTGTGAGGGGGGCTGCCATATATACAAGTATATGTGTGGGGAGGGCTGACACATATACAGGTGTGAGGGGGGGCTGACATATATATAGGTTTGGGGGGGGCGGACAAATATACAGGTGTGTGGGGGGGCTGATATATATATATACAGGTTGTGTGAGGGGGGGCTGATATATAAACAGGTGTGAGGGGGGCTGACAAATATACAGGTGTGAGGGGGCTGACATATAGGGGGGGGGCTGAGTGCCTACAGGTGAGGTGGCCGGTGTGCAGATTCGGTAGGATGGTCCATAGGCAGGCCTTGGGGAATGTTGGTGGTCAGGCTGGGGGGGGGGGCCCAGGTCTAAAGCTGTGTAAGGGGCCCTAAAATTTCTGATGGCTACCCTGCGTACTGTCCCAACAGAAGTGGTAGTTCTTTGAGTATGTGCATGGAAAGGATTGCTTTTCCTTTTTGTAAAAGACAGCTCAAGCTCCAGTGTTGGCTGCTCCTCATTGCTTTGGACTCGCTTCCTGATGGTGGAATTCCCCACCCTGTAGCCACATGCAGCAAAGGGTCAGGGATTCTGGTGACATAATTGACCTAATAGGGTGACATGACAATGTTATTGACCAAATATGGCTCTGTGCCCATATTGGGTCATTGATGTTTCCAGCATCCTCATCCTTTGTTAGGTGCTGCTGCAGGTAGGCTTCCTGTGAGTTTGGGCTGAACCTTAGCTCATCACTCAGGGCCACTGATAAGACAGTACAACTGGTCCTGTTGTACTGGGCCCAGGCCTCATCAGCTAAACAGAGGGGCCTGAGCAGCATTATTGTTAATTTCTGCCTAAATGGATAAATTGATTTTACTAAATCAAACCCCCCCCCTCCTACATGCTTACCAGGGCTTACATTACAATTATAAACAGAAAAGCCAGCTACTACCCATACACCACATAGATAGCAGAGCTCCCAGGTGCTCGATCCACAGCTGCTGGCTGAGTAGAGTAATGTAGAAAAAATGATCCGCACTCCGGTTGTTGCTCTTAAAATTTCTTCATTTTATTGAATAGCCACAGTGAACAAACGCAGATTAAGTAAACTGACGCATTTCAGCCTATAAAGCCTTAGTCATAACCACCATGGTTATGACTAAGGCCTTATAGGCTGAAACGCGTCAACTGACTTAATCTGCGTTTGTTCACTGTGGCTATTCAATAAAATGAAGACATTTTAAGACCAACAACCGGAGTACAGATCATTTTTTCTACCTTACATTACAATTCCCTGGACCCCATCATGTCAACAGAGGGGCCCAGGAGGTGGGAGCAGAGGAGGAACTTTTTTTTTTTCACTTTTGGGGCACAGGCGGATAAAGACAGTGCCGCTGTTCCGCTGCACCTCGTGGGGTGGGGGAAGGGTACTGTCAGGAAGGCTGTACAGGGCCCCATCATTTTTAACAGCAGTTCTGTCATCACTAGTTAAGATTATAGGTGGCCATGCTGGCACTGTGCACCAGAACTGCAGTTAGAAATGATGTGGCCCTGTACAGCCTTCCTGACATGATCCCCCCACCCTACGAGGTGCAGCTGAACAGTGGCATTAACTTTATCCACCTACGCCCCGAAAATTAAAAAAAAAAAGTTCCTCCTCTGCTCCCACCTCATGGACCCCTCTGTTGATGGTATCCAAGGAAATGTAATTTAAGCCCTGGCAAGCATGTAGAAGAGGGGGGTGTGAGCTAGTACAATCAATGTATCCATTTAGGCAGAAATGAACAATAAAGCTTCCCAGCCCCCCCCCCCCCCCCCGTTTATCCGATGAGGCCTAGGTACAGTACAACAAGACCATTTGTACTGCCTTATCAGTGGCCCTAAGTGATGAGCTAAGGTTCAGCCCAAACTTGCAGGAAGCCCACCCACAGCAGCACCTAACAAAGGGTCAGGGCTTCTGGTGCCATCAATGACCGAATATGGGCACATAGCCATATTTGGCCAAAAACATTGTCCAAATAGGACCATGTGATATTTCAGTTTTTCTTTTTTAATAAATCTGCAAAAATGTCAACAATTCTGTATTTTTCTGTCAATATGGGGTGCTGTGTGTACATTAAGGAAAAAAATGAACTTAAATGATTTTAGCAAATGGCTGCAATATAACAAAGAGTGAAAAATTTCAGGGGGGTCTGAATACTTTCCGTCCCCACTGTATGTATATGTATATACATATATATATATATATATATATATATATATATATATATATATATATATATATATATATATATATATATATATATATATATATATAAACTGTACATACTCTGAAGAGCTGCCTCTTAAGTGTTGTGAGTGTCCATGTCACATGGGTCTAGTAGTTAGATAACTTGACCTCTAACTGCAACAGTTGATAATGGAAGCTATATATTATATACTTATCAACATTTCTCCAGGGCACTTTCACCCCTATAACCCACACTTGACAAGTCCACCTTCCCGGCACTCCAGCCCAGATCATGACAACTTTCTGGGAAGCCCCATCTCACCCCATTGTCCATGCATCACACTTGACATGCCCAGCTTATAACAGCTTCAACTCTTCTGGGAAGGCTGTCCACAAGGTTTAGGAGTATGTGTATGGGAATGTTTATACCATTCTTCCAGAAGTGCATTTGTGAGGTCAGGCACTGATGTTGGTCGAGAAGGCCTGGCTCGCAGTCTTCGCTCTAATTCATCCCAAAGGTGTTCTATTGGGTTGAGGTCAGGTCTTTGTGCAGGCCAGTCAAGTTCCTCCACCCCAAACTCGCTCATCCATGTCTTTATGGACCTTGCTTTGTACACTGGTGTGCAGTCATGTTGGAACAGGAAGGGGCCATCCCCAAACTGTTCCCACAAAGTTGGGAGCATGAAATTGTCCAAAATGTCTTGGTATGCTGACACCTTAGGAGTTCCCTTCACTGGAACTAAGGAGCCAAGCCCAACCCCTGAAAAACAACCCCACACCAGAGTCCTAACCTCAAACCGATAGAACACCTGTGGGATGAATTAGAGCAGAGACTGACCTTCCCAGAAGAGTTGAAGCTGTTACAGCTGGAAAGGGTGGGCCAACTCAATATTGAACCCTACGGACTAATGCCCGGTACACACGGTCGGATTTTCCGACGGAAAATGTGTGATAGGACCTTGTTGTCGGAAATTCCAACCGTGTGTGGGCTCCATCACACATTTTCCATCGGATTTTCCGACACACAAAGTTTGAGAGCAGGATATAAAATTTTCCGACAACAAAATCCGTTTGTCGGAAATTCCGATCGTGTGTACACAAATCCGACGGACAAAGTGCCACGCATGCTCAGAATAAATAAAGAGATGAAAGCTATTGGCCACTGCCCCGTTTATAGTCCCGACGTACGTGTTTTACGTCACCGCGTTCAGAATGATCGGATTTTCCGACAACTTTGTGTGACCGTGTGTATGCAAGACGAGTTTGAGCCAATATCCGTCGGAAAAAATCCTAGGATTTTGTTGTAGAAATGTCCGATCAATGTCCGACCGTGTGTACGGGGCATTAGACTGGGATGTCATTAAAGTTCATGTGCGTGTAAAAGCACGCACATGATTATATTATTATAATATTTATTATTATAATATATTATTATTATTATTATTATTATTATTATTATTATTATTATTATAATTATTATTATATTATTATTATATATTATTGTATATTATTGAAATATATTATTAATACATATATATATATATATATATATATATATATATATATATATATATATATATATATATATATATATATATATATATATATTATATTGCTATATATTACTATATATTATTATATATTTAAGCTCTGAAGCTGCTTCATAAGTACATGCTAACATGATGCTCTATAGTTTAACATTCACATAAAGCGATGCCCTGACACTCATTTCTGTGGCAATCAACTAATAATATGACCTCCAACTGCAACAGTTGATAATGGGGGCACGTTCAATCGTCAGAGAACCATCGTTTATCCACAGCCATCACTGCATTCAGTGGAAAGCTTCCGTCTGATTTTGCAATTTTAACTGTCTGAGTTACAGCAAATCCTGTGTATAATTGTAATTTTCTCCCCCGTACAGCCTCGCATACCCATCTCGATTATCTTGCAAAGTCACATTTGCTGCAAAGGTTGGAGCTACAAATGTGCAAAAATCCCTGAATTGCTTTCTGATTGACTGCGGCTCGTTCCCCTCTTTTATTCATAACATAAAATTCCTGCTGTGCTTTGCTTTCTGCGCATCGCCGAGGCATGTGACTATATTAATTTAAGCCCCAACTGAAACAAACAGATATGCATTAGGTTTAAATTAGATTATCAGAAGCAGCAGCAGCACAAAGATTGATTTTACCTCAAACGCTGTACAACAGGATTATCACAGTGAGAAAATCTAACACGCTCCGATTGCTACCCACAGAGGATGAATCTGGACACGTCAATGCAATAGGCAGCAGTCTTGATAATAGATTAAGGAACTGTGCCTTGTTTTTTTTCTTTTAAACCACTGAACGATTTAAAGGCGCAATAACCGCAAAGGAATCATTTGCTTAAAGGGAAGCTATAACTTTTTAACATATATATATATATATACATACACAGTATCTCACAAAAGTGAGTACACCCCTCACATTTTTGTAAAGGTTTTATTCTAACTTTTCATGTGACAACACTGAAGAAATGACACTTTGCTACAATATAAAGTAGTAAGTGTACAGCTTGTATAACAGTGTAAATTTGTCGTCCCCTCAAAATAACTCAACACACAGCCATTAATGTCTAAACCGCTGGCAACACAAGTGAGTACACCCCTAAATGAACATTTCCAAATTGGGCCCAATTAGCCATTTTCTCCCCCCGGTGTCATGTAACTTGTTAGTGTTATAAGGTCTCAGGTGTGAATGGGGAGCAGGTGTATTAAATTTGTTGTTATCGCTCTCTTTCATACCTGAAAATGTCCAAATTGGGCCCAAAGTGTCAATATTTTGTGTGGCCACCATTATTTTCATGCACTGCCTTAACCCTCTTGGGCATGGAGTTCATGAGAGCTTCACAGGCCTGGAGACATGCTTGGTCAGTCCATCACCTTTACCCTCAGCTTCTTTAGCAAGGCAGTGGTCGTCTTGGAGGTGTGTTTGGGGTGGTTATTATGTTGAAATAATGCCCTGTGGCACACCACAGGGCGGTATTCCAACATGATAACGACCCCAAACACACCTCCAAGACGACCACTGCCTTGCTAAAGAAGCTGAGGGTAAAGGTGATGGACTGACCAAGCATGTCTCCAGGCCTGTGAAGCTCTCATGAACTCCATGCCCAAGAGCTTTAAGGCAGTGCATGAAAATAATGGTGGCCACACAAAACATTGACACTTTGGGCCCAATTTGGACATTTTCAGATATGAAAGAGAGCGATAACAACAAATTTAATACACTTGCTCCCCATTCACACCTGAGACCTTATAACACTAACAAGTCACATGACACAGTGGAGGGAAAATGGCAAATTGGGCCCAATTTGGAAATGTTCATTTAGGGGTGTACTCACTTTTGTTGCCAGCGGTTTAGACATTAATGGCTGTGTGTTGAGTTATTTTGAGGGGACAGCAAATTTACACTGTTATACAAGCTGTACACTCACTACTTTACATTGTAGCAAAGTGTCATTTCTTCAGTGTTGTCACATGCAAAAATAGAATAAAATATTTACAAAAATGTGAGGGGTTTACTCACTTTTGTGAGATAGAAAACAGAGGTAGAAAACACACAGGGTTCTTGCTAATGCATAGTGAGGGGCTCTCAAGTACTGAGTGGAGAAAGGATGTTTTTTTTTACCGTTCTCTGGGTTTTGTAATTCTCAAATTGGGTTCCAGATTTTGGAGACTTCAAAGAGCTTTTGGAGGAAGGAGCTTCCAAACCAATGTCCAGGTCTTGCCAGACACCAGCAGAGTGTGTGTGTATGGGTGAGCACAATAGTTAAAATGACAGGCTTGGGCAGAGTTCAGGGTTCCTGTTAGGGGACAGGTGTGCTTTACTCAGGAGCCAGTGTTCCATGCTGGAGTTAGGAGTTTCTGTGTATAGAGGACTAAGAGAGTCGAGATGACTAAGCAAGTCTAGAGGACTGAGAGAGTAGCGACGACTGAGTCAAAGAGGACTGAGTGAGTTGAGATGACTGAGCAGGTCTAGAGGACTGGATTGAGATGACTGAGCAAGTCTAGAGGATTGAGAGAGTCGAGACAACTGAGGAAGTCTAGAGGACGGGATTGAGATGACTGAGCAAGTCTAGAGGACTGCGAGAGTCTAGATGATTGAGTTAGTCTAGCGGACTAAGATAGTTAAGACGACTGAGCAACTCTAGAGGACTGAGAGAACCGAGATGACTAAGTGACATTAGAAGACTAAGAGAGTCGAGATGACTGAGTGAGTCTAGAGGACTGAGAGAGTCAAGATGCCTGAGAGAGTCAAGATGCCTGAGAGAGTCAAGATGCCTGAGAGAGTCAAGATGCCTGAGAGAGTCAAGATGCCTGAGTGAGTCAAGATGCCTGAGTGAGTCTATAGGACTGAGAGAGTCAGGACGACTGAGTGAGTTTAGAGGACCTAGAGAGTTGAGACTACTGAGTGAGTTAGAGGACTGAGGGAGTCAAGATGACTGAGCGAGTCTAGAGGACTGAAAGAGTAGAGATGCTGAGTGAGTCTCGAGGATTTAGAGTCTAGAGGACTGCGAGGGTCTAGATGATTGAGTTAGTCTAGCAGACTGAGATAGACAAGACGACTGAGTAGAGTAGAGATGACTGAGTGAGTCTTGAGGATTTAGAGTCTAGAGGACCGCGAGAGTCTAGATAATTGAGTTAGTCTAGCGGACTGAGATAGACAAGACGACTGAGCAACTCTAGAGGACTGGGAGAGCCATGATGCCTGATCAAATCTAAAGGACTGAGAGAGCCGAGACGACTAAGTGACACTAGAGGACTGAGAGAGTTGAGACTACTGAGTGAGTTAGAGGACTAAGAGATTCAAGATGATTGAGTGAGTTTAGAGCACTGAAAAAGTCAAGACGACTGAGCGAGTCTAGAGGACTGAAAGAGTAGCTATGCCTGAGTGAGTCTCGAGGACTTAGAGGGTTGAGATTACCGAGCAACACTAGAGGACTGAAAGAGTTGAGATGATTGAGCAACTCTAAAGGACTGAGAAAATCGAGACGCCTGATCAAGTCTAGAGGCTTGAGAGAGTCTAGAGGACTGAGAGAGTCAAGACAACTGAGGGAGTCTAGAGGACTGGATTGAGATGACTGAGCAAGTCTAGAGGATTGCGTGAGTCTAGATGATTGAGCTAGTCTAGCGGACTGAGAGAGTCAAGAAGACTGAGCAACTCTAGAGGACTGGGAGAGCCGTGACGCCTGATCAAATCTAGAGGACTGAGAGAGCCGAGACGACTAAGTGACACTAGAAGACTGAGAGAGTTGAGACAACTGAGTGAGTCTAGAGGACTGAGAGAGTCAATATGCCTGAGTGAGTCAAGATGCTTGAGTGAGTCTATAGGACTGAGAGAGTCAAGACGACTGAGTGAGTTTAGAGGACTGAGAGAGTTGAGACTACTGAGTGAGTTAGAGGACAGAGGGAGTCAAGATGACTGAGCGAGTCTAGAGGACTGAAAGAGTAGAGATGCCTGAGTGAGTCTCAAGGATTTAGAGGGTTGAGATGACTGAGCAACACTAGAGGACTGAGAGAGTCAAAACACTAGAGGACTAAGAGAGTTTAGATGATTGAGCAACTCTAGAGGACTGAGAAAATCAAGACACCTGATCAAGTCTAGAGGCTTGAGAGAGTCTAGAGGACTGAGAGAGTCCATAGAGCAGGGAGAAGAACTAAGAGAGTCAAAAGGACAGAGAGTCTGCGAGCTGATAAAGGTACGGCTGGTGTACATGAAGCACAGGGGTGCCGTATGTGTGTCTGGAAGACCAAGGCTGAAGGCCTTAGCAATGATGTAGTGAAGAGATGGAGCCAGGAGGCCTGGTATTATGTTGTCCTTTTCCCGTTTGGCTTTGAACACTGTATGAACCTGAACCCCTGTGTGGGAATCCTTATGTAAGGAAGTTTATTTTTTATTAAAAGTGGGTTGACAAGTCCTGAAACACCATTCTAACTATTGTGGACTCACCGGAAAATGCTGCTATCACTGAGTTAGGTTCCCCATATCACAATATCAATGTGAGCTGGAATACATTTTTGACATGTCACAAATCACAGCAACAGTCTCGTTTTTCAGGCAACATCCACCTTTTATCATTAAGCTTGAGTTCTGTGACTTTGCCCAGGCTAAGGTGGTGTCAGCAGTCTGCTGCAGGCAGGAAGCCCGTCTAATTTCCCAGCTGTAGAAACAGTACACTCCTACAAAACTCCTATCTGCAAAAAGTTCCAGGTAACCAAACTCCCTTCTGTCTTGGGAGTTTTAGTGATTTTGGTGGTCTTTAAAGAGGAACTGCAGTCTGCTCACATAATTTGTAATAAAAACATCCTTGCCATGCTGAAGCTTCCCTCCAACCACTTTGTATATTATTTTATATATACTGTGATTCTGTACTTGCCAAATATGCTGCAGAAATCTCCCTCCACTAAGTCTGGCTGCATCCATTTTAACTGTGGGCAGCTGAAGCCATTGCCTGTTCACTTCCTGGATTTACACAGACACACCACCAACTCTGCAGCCCTGCAGCTCTCATTGGTCCTCTTATGACTCATCCCTCCTCCCTTCCTGGCAAACTCTCAAGAGAGTGAGAGACAGAGCTGTGCATGATGTCATAGGCTAGGCTTTTTACCAGACATGAAACAGGAAGTGGGCTGTATAAGGTATTTATTGGCAGAAAAAAAATGTTACTATCCAAAGTCAAAATAAAAAGTGAAGAAGATTTACTAAATGTATAGTTTAAAAAATGACTGAAGGTTCTCTATTCAAGGGTAAAAGGGGCTTTAAAATACTCCCGATGATTACAATAGCTCTTCTCATCTATCCTGAAGCTATTATTGTACCAAGGCATGGTCCCCTGTTACCCTCATTTTTACCTTTTTTCACAGGAACAAATAAAACAAAAACAAAAAAAGCAGGAAGAATGCCATAAATACTAAGATATATTTCCATTTATAAACTTTGCAAAGAGTATTTATATATTTATAAAAAAATACAAAGAGCTAAAAAAAAATTGAAAACGTACATTCAAAGAGATATTTTTGTTTAAATACAAACAGATAAAAAAGAAAAAAACATACAGTGGGGACGGAAAGTATTCAGACACCCTTTCACTCTTTATTATATTGCAGCCATTTTGCAGTTCATTTTTTCCTCATTATTGTACACACAGCACCCCATATTGTACACACAGCACCCCATATTGACAGAAAAACACAGAATTGTTGACATTTTTGCAGATTTATTAAAAAAGAAAAACTGAAATATCACATGGTCCTAAGTATTCAGACTCTTTGCTCAGTATTTAGTAGAAGCCCCCTTTTGATCTAATACAGCCATGAGTCTTTTTGGTAAAGATGCAACAAGTTTTTCACACCTGGATTTGGGGATCCTCTGCCATTCCTCCTTGCAGATCCTCTCCAGTTCTGTCAGGTTTGATGGTAAACGTTGGTGGACAGCAATTTTTAGGTCTCTCCAGAGTCGCTCAATTGGGTTTAAGTCAGGGCTCTGGCTGGGCCATTCAAGAGCAGTCACAGAGTTGTTGTAAAACCACTCCTTCCTTATTTTAGCTGTGTGCTTAGGGTCATTGTGTTGTTGGAAGGTCAACCTTCGGCCCAGTCTGAGGTCCTGAGTACTCTGGAGAAGGTTTTCATCCAGAATATTCATGTACTTGGCCGCATTCATCTTTCCCTCGATTGTAACCAGTCATCCTGTCCCTGCAGCTGAAAAACACCCCCACAGCATGATGCTGCCACCACCATGCTTCACTGTTGGGACTGTATTGGACAGGTGATGAGCAGTGCCTGGTTTTCTCCACACATACCACTTAGAATTAAGGCCAAAAAGTTCTATCTTGGTCTCATCAGACCAGAGAATCTAATTTCTCACCATCTTGGAGTCCTTCAGGTGTTTTTTTAGCAAACTCCATGCGGGCTTTCATGTGTCTTGCACTGAGGAGAGGCTTCCATCGGGCCACTCTGCCATAAAGCCCCGACTGGTGGAGGGCTGCAGTGATGGTTGACTTTCTACAACTTTCTCCCATCTCCCGACTGCATCTCTGGAGCTCAGCCACAGTGATCTTTGGGTTCTTCTTTACCTCTCTCACCAAGGCTCTTCTCCCCCAATAGCTCAGTTTGGCCGGACGGCCAGCTCTAGGAAGGGTCTGGTCGTCCCAAACATCTTCCATTTAAGGATTATGGAGGCCACTGTGCTTTTAGGAACCTTTGGCCCAGATCTGTGCCTTGCCACAATTCTGTCTCTGAGCTCTTCAGGCAGTTCCTTTGACCTCATGATTCTCATTTGCTCTGACATGCACTGTGAGCTGTAAGGTCTTATATAGACAGGTGTGTGGCTTTCCTAATCAAGTCAATCAGTATAATCAAACACAGCTGGACTCAAATGAAGGTGTAGAACCATCTCAAGGATGATCAGAAGAAATGGACAGCATCTGAGTTAAATATATGAGAGTCACAGCAAAGGGTCTGAATACTTAGGACCGTGTGATATTTTCAGTTTTTCTTTTTTAATAAATCTGCAAAAAAGTCAACAATTCTGTGTTTTTCTGTCAATATGGGGTGCTGTGTGTACAATATGGGGTGCTGTGTGTACATTAATGAGGAAAAAAATGAACTTAAATGATTTTTGCAAATGGCTGCAATATAACAAAGAGTGAAAACTGTAAGGGGGTCTGAATACTTTCCGTCCCCACTGGAATGCAAAGAGTTTTTTTTTTTTAATACAAAGAGATAACAAAAGAACATCATAAATACAAAGAGATTAAACAAATACAAAGAGATAAAAAAGGGAAACCATATTGTAAACAGATATATATTTTTTCAAATACAAAGAGATAAACAAAGAGATACTTGTATTAATAAGCATTCACAATATGACATGTTTAATATATTTTTGAGAGAGAGACAGAGAGGGAGAGGTGGAGAGAGAGGAATGAGAGAGAGAGTGGAGAGAGAGAGAGAGTAAGAATAAATAGAGGAGAGAAGAGGGAGCGAGGGAGAGACAGAGGGAGAGAGAGGGGGGTAGACGAGTGGAAGAGAGAGAGAGAGAGAAGAGGGAGAGAGAGAGAGAAGAGGGAGAGAGAGAGGGGGGAGGGAGGGAGAGAGAGAGAGAGAGAGAGAGAGAGAGAGAGAGAGAGAGAGAAGGGGGGGGGAGAGAGAGAGAATGAGAGAGAGGGAGAGAGGATGAGAGAGATTTTTAAAAATACAAAGAGATATTGAAAAAACAAAATGCAAAGAGAGTTTAAAAAAAATACACAGTGATAAAAAAGGAAAACTATAAAAGCTAAGAAATTTTTTGTTAATCTATAAGAGAAAACATATATGCAAAGATATATTTGTTTGAATACAAAGAGATAAAAATTAAAAAACATCAATGCAAAGGGATATTTTTTTTTAATACAAAGATAAAAATAAAACATAAATACAAAGATATTTATCATATTTATAAACATTTACAATATGATTTTTTTAATCCAGTTGAGAAAAAAGGGGGCAAATAGTTTGAACCTTGCACAGAAGATAACAAAGTCTTAATTTGAGGTGGAGAGAGAAGAAAATCAACTGCTTTGGCAATACTAACATATGTGGTCCTGCCAATAAAGCTTATTTGAATTTGAGAGGGAGAGAGAGAGAGAGAGAGAGAGAGAGAGAGAGAGAGAGAGGGGTGGAGAGAGAGAGAGAGAGAGAGAGAAGAGAGATAGAGGGGGGTGGAGAGAGAGAGTGGGAGAAAGAGAGAAGAGAGAGCGAGGGAGAGAGAGGGAGAGGGAGGGAGAGAGGAGAGAGAAAAGGGAGAGAGAGGGGAGAGAGAATGAGAGATAGGGAGAGGGGGGAGAGAGGAGAGAGAGAGAGAGAGAGAGAGAGAGAGAGAGAGAGAGAGAGAGAGAGAGAGAGAGAGAGAGAGAGAGAGAGAGAGAGAGAGAAGGAGGAGAGAGAGAAGGGGGAAAGGGGGGGGGAGGTGGAGAGAGAGAAGAGGGAGAGAGAGGGAGGAGAGAATGAGAGATAGAGAGAGAGAGGGGAGAGCGAGAGGAAGAAGAGAGAGAGAGAAGGGGGGAGAAGAAAGAGGGGGAGGGAGAGAGAGAAGGGGAGAGAGAGATATTCTTGTATTTATACACACTTTACCATTATGAATTTTTTAATCCAGCTGAGGAAAAAGGGGGCAAATACTTTGAACTTGCACAAAAGATAACAAAGTCTTAATTTGAGGTGGAGAGAGAGGAAACTCAACTGCTTTGGCAATACTAACATGTATGTGGTTCTGCCACTAAAGCTTATTTGAATTTGAGAGGAGAGAGAGAGAGAGAGAGAGAGAGAGGAGAGAGAGAGAGAGAGAGAGGGGGGGTGAGAGAGAGAGTGAGAGAAAGAGAGAGGAGAGAGAGAGAGAGAGAGGGGAGAGAGAATGAGAGCTAGAGAGAGAGGGGGAGAGGGGGGGAGAGAGAGAGAAGGGGAGAGAGAGAAGGGGGAGGAGGGGGGAGAGAGAGGTGGAGAGAGAGAAGAGGGAGAGAGAGGGGGGGAGAGAGGGGAGAGGGAATGAGAGAAAGAGAGAGAGAGAGAGAGAGAGGAAGAGAGAGAGAGAAGGGGGAGAGAGAGAAGGGGGGGAGAGAAAGAGGGGGAGGGAGAGAGAGAGAGAAGGGGGGGGGGGAGAGAAAGAGAATGATAGAGAGGGAGAGAGAATGAGAGGGAGAGAGAGAGATTTTTAAAAATACAAAGAGATAAAAAAAGGAAAAACATAAATGCAAAGAGAGTTAAAAAAAATACACAGAGATAAAAAAAATTAAATGCTAAGAGATTTTTTTGTTAAATTATAAAGAGATAAAAAAGGAAAACATATATGCAAAGATATATTTTTTGAATACAAAGAGATAAAAATTGAAAAACATAAATGCAAAGGGATATTTTTTTAATACAAAGATAAAAAAAAAAAGAAAACATAAATACACAGATATTCTTGTATTTATAATCATTTACAATATGAATTTTTTTAATCCAGCTGAGGAAAAAGGGGGCAAATAGTTTGAACTCTGCACAGAAGATAACAAAGTTTTAATTTGAAGCTGAAATGGTACTGACAAGGTAAGCTCATGTACTTTAACCGAATTGATTTTACATCATCTTTCTTCTCATCGCCAACATGATTACCGTCTGCCCCTTTTATACTTGAGCGATCCCACATGGAGTGCTAACTTACCGCCGCAGTCTGTTCATCAGTACGCTGCGTTCCTGGCTCTAAGTTCTACATTGTAACAAGGCTCTGACAGAGGAAATCAATCATGCAAATGCTTTGTTTAGACAGAACTCGCGAATGTACCAATAACACGAATGAATGAAATTTTTATATTGGGGAGATATATCAATGTTTCTTATGGTGAATGACACAACTAGAGTGATTTGGAATGATTTGTGTGGATTTTTCGACACTCAGACTATTTTACAGCTGTGGAATTTAGGAGAAGACGTTGAGATAAGACAGGATAATCCATTTTGTACAGTAATAAACATTTTCCCAGTAATGTAAGATTCTTAATAATACTGAGGTCTTCAAACTACTATGGTTGTCATAAACCAGCCCCTGCAATGAGAAGGCCCCAGCATGCGTGGCTTTTTCTCATTGCAAGCCAGATGAAGCCACTTAGCAGAAAGTGGCAGCAGGTGCCCAGCATTGGAAGGGGGGACATTTTAGCAGCCATCCACTTTTCTTGCCCGCCGGGTGGAGCGATCTCCTGCCTGGTGGAGCTTTTATAGTCCCTTGTGACATCATCGCATGTCTACACAGAGATAAAAACCAAAAAAACAGTTTTGTGGGGGGCTTTTTGAAACCAACTAAGCAAGATGACCTGGATAAATGAGAACCTTCACTGGCATAAGTGGACATTTTTTACTCCTGCTGTCCACTGAAGCCTTTTTTTATTTTACTCTCACCAAAGGGGGCAATTTCCTACTCCAACCGATACAGGAGCATGTTTTACTTTCACTGAAACAGGCATTTTTTCAATGCCACTGACCACTGTCTCCAAGGATTTTTTTGGACTCCCACCAACCCCTAATACAGGGGCAATTTTTACTTCCACAGACCGCTATAATGCAAGGGGAATTGTTTTGCTCCCAACAACCACCAATGCAATTTTTTTTTTCCATCAACCACTGGTGTCAGGGCTTTTTTCCACAAAGATTTTATTGGGTTTTTAGGTTTTTCCAGAACAGTACAAGAAAATATAGTAAGGCACAAGGGACGTCAAGGAGTACAGAGGTGCGATCTGCAAACGGATTCCACCATGATCCTGGAGTACAGTACACATGCATCAACCCGATGTCATGAACTATAAGGTGGCAACTCCATGGCTTGTTCAAAAGAAATAGGAAATGTTCTGATGAGAAGAGTTCTGTGTTAGCTATCGTGGGCACCTCTACAGTGTTGAGGGGGGGGTCGAACACTTTCTGAAAAAGTACGAGGGTGAGATAGAGGAGCATGGAGAGTCCGGAGGTGTAGAAGCAAAAGAGCAGAAAACATCTGAAGAGGAACAAAAAAAGAGTGGGGACGTTTGCCTGGTATGGGCAAAGAAAGGTGGGAGGGGTGAGGGATGGTGTAAGGATGGAGCCCATATGGGCCGGCGGCTGGGGTGTGTAGGGGCAATGACAAAATTTGTCAGACAGAGCAAAGTGTTAGGTCTATATTCAGGTGAGATTATAGGATATCCAGGAGTCCCAAACCTTTAGGAATTTGACATGGGAGTCTTTGAGGATGAAAGTAAGCCTCTCATGGACCTTGGTCCCCTTTAGACTTTTCTTAACTTCTAGCCTAGCCAGCACTTCCCCAGCTGCCAGAAACACAAATCCCACAGCTTCCTCTGGATAGCGGTGAGAGTTGGAATTGGTTCATGCAACAGGGCCTACAAAAGGTTGCAAGCTAATGAGATGTTCAAAACTGACCAAATCATGGAGTATACCCCAGTCCAGAATCAATTTGCTTTGAGGCATGACCACCAGATATGGATGAGAGTGTTATGTTCTCTACAGCCCCAAAAACACATTGGGGAGACAGTGGGGGCAAATTTCTAAATGCCAGAGGTCATGTACCACTATGACAGTAATTTGTAGGCATTCTCTTGAGCAATGATATTACGTGACTATTTGGAGATGGAGATCCAGATCATACTCCTTGGCCTGGAGGAGTGACAAGGTCTTTTTTCCAGTTTTCAACATAGAGGAGTTTGTGGGAGCTGAGTCAAGGAGGGCAGAATAAAGGTTGAAAGCCAGACCCTTCAAGTGTGGGTCCTTTCATCATCGATTTTCAAATGCTGCATTTGGGTGGCCATTTGGCAACAAAGGAGCCTGTGAACTCGGTGGCTTATGTGGGTGTATCGGAAAGCCTCATTAGCTGGTAGTTGTTGAAGGTACTGGTAGGATTTGATGTCATCAAGAGCCAAAAAATCATAAATATATTTTATTCCCCTCTCATGCCACCACCAGAAAGTCCCAGGGTTATGATAGGCTAGAGGAAAGTGGGAGGTCTCGAAGATGCCCGAAGGGTAGCTGGGGGAAGATTAGGTTACCACTATATTTAACAGAGTCCCATTGCTTTAGGGAGTGTAGCAAAAAGGGGTCCAAAAATTTGGGTCGGTGTCAGGGGGTCCATAGCAGGTTATAGACAGGAAAAGGGGAGCATTCCATTATGATCAAATTAGTCCAAATGGGCATTTCAGCACCAGCATGAAGGGAAACAAGGGGAGCGATTTGGACGGCAATGGTGTAGTTAGGCACCACTTTTCCAGGATCTGGGGCAAGTTGTTCTGGGGGTTAGGAAGGATCAAGAGCTTTAGTTTTAGACTCATTGACGCGTAGTTTTGAGTCCCAAAGACAGAGAGGACTGTCAATAAGTTGGGCAAGATAATGTGAGAAGAAGAGAGAAACAGGAGAATGTCACCAGCAAAGAGCATTATTTTGTGGTGTTCTCCAGATAGGTCAAGACCCTTGACATGGGGATGCACTCGGAAAGCCGCAGCCAAAGACTCCAAGGCCAAAACAACAGAATAGGGATAGGTGACACCCTTGCTGTTTACTTTGTCGGACCAGAAGTGAAGCCTGCATATTTCAGAGTTGCGTGTAAAGGGCAAAGACCCAAGACAGAAATGCCTCTCTGAAGCCTTGTGGACAGTAGCATGGCTGGAATGGATCCAGGTTCTTGCAAGGTGGAGGAGTTATATGGCTCGACAAATGTTGTCTCCCATGTCCCAGGAAGAAACAAACCCAACTTATTCTTAGTCAAAAGTTTCCCCAAAACAGAGTTAAGCCTGGTTGCCAGTATTTTAGCAAGGATTTTCACATCTATATTCTGGAGAGATATTGGATTATAGTTTGTTTGACCAGGTATGTGGGTCAATATTGAGTTTCGATATCGTGACCACGTTTGTCCGCAGGGAATCGAGAGGAAGGGGCTGTCCAGTTTTCAAGAAATTAAAGACCTCCTGTAAATGGGGGATGAGAAGGTCAGAATATTTATTGTAAAAAAGAATGGTATATCTGTCCAATCCAGGCCGCTTGCTTACCTTGAGGCCCCCAATAGCTGTTGAGATTTCACGGTCCGCGACGTCTTCCACCAAAAGGATACGACAATGAAATAGAATAGAGGGTAATCAGAGGTCATCAAAGAAAGCCTGAGCTCGGGTGGCGAAAAAGGGTTTGGGTTTGAAGTATTGGTGGGACAGATGGTGGCGAAATGCCCTCAAGATTTCCATCATGTTACTTGTTAGGATGGGGTGACACTAATGGAGGGCTATAGGTTTGTGCTGAGATGTAAGATGACATACGTGCTTCGCTAGCATTGGTCTGGGTTTATTGCTCTGGGTGTAGAATTTCTGATTGATCCAGCGGAGTTGTTTCTCCAAAATATCGGTAGGGCATAAGTTCAACTCTCTTCTTTACTCGTCCAGATGGAGTTTGGTTGCAGGGGTAGGATTCAGTTTGTGGGCTCAGGAGGCTTGTTCCAGTTCTGACTCCAGTTGAGTCCTGGGCTATTCCCTTCTATGATGCCTCTGAGAGGTGATCTGGATAAGAAGGCCCCTCGTGACTGCTTTGTAGGCTTCCCAGACTGTGGTTGGTGACAGGGCCGTCTTTAATATTGATTGGACCCTGGGCAAAACTTTTCTTGGGGCCCCCCCCTATGCAGTTTCGCTCTCCACCTACTCTGAGACATACAATAAATAGCAGCTAGACTCAGTTTACTGAATCAGATCAGGCAGTGATTGCGAATGGTTGCCAGAGGTTACAGTGTATCATTACCGCTCACTGACTGGTTGCTAGAGGTTACAGCACACATTACGGCTCACTGATTAGTTGCTAGAGGTTACAGCACATGATTTCTGCTTGTTGATTGGTTGCTAGAAATTACTGTGGATATGACCTCAGGGGGGCATGATATACATATCAATGCTGCCGGCCGCCGCTATTTACATATGAATGCCGGTAATTTACATGTAAACACAGGATCTGCAGGTGAGTCATCTGTACACAACAATAGGGCAGAGCTGGTCAGCATTAGTTGCAGCACTTCACTTCACACTGAGATATTGGGACACAGCAAGAACTAAAATCTCAAGGGATGAGGAAATTTAAACCAGGATAGTTGGCAAGTATGAGGTAGCTGCTTTGGGCCCCTCAACAATGACAGGGCCCAGGGCAGCTGCCCCTTTTGGCCTGCCTTAAAAATGGCCCTGGTTGGTGATTAGACTGAGGTGTTTTGCTGAATATAGTAAACAGTGACTGAGCGGTGAGCACAGCTTCTCTATAACTTCCAGGTTTGAGAGAAGAGAATCACTGAGTACCCAGGAAGAAGGAGAGGACGACAAAGAATCACTACGGGAACATAGTCTGACCCAGTGGTGGCTGGTGAAGTTCTAGGATGGGGGGGAGCCAGACCCCTCCCTTCCTTTTTGACCACTCCCACTTCCCATAAGCCCCACCCCTTATTGAATCCACCTACTCCGTCCCCTATATTCCACTTGCCTCCACCCATAGTGTCAGGAGTATACAGATAAAATAGGAAATTGATGGGGGAGGGAAGGGCATATTGGCATTTTCACCTCGGGTGCTAGATGATCTCATGGGACCACTAGATAGCTCTCCATAAAAACGCCAAACTTGGTCAAATATTATTCTCATGTTTTCACTGTCAGCTCAGTTTTCATTGTGATGTTCGGCATTATTTTTCCTTCTCCCTTCCATCAGTACCATGTACACACTGGCCCCGGGAATTCAGGGTGACCACCAAAGTACATAGCACAAAACGGAAAGGTGCAATTACAAAACAAAGAGAAACTTCAGAAAAAACAACTAGAACAAAAGTGCAGCAAAAGAAACTGACCTTTTGCTCAAACGAGATTTGAAAAACGTGAAGTCTTGACAGGAGTAGAGGCGATTTATTCCTTCCAAATTAGACATCTACAGCAGTGTAGTTTATAAAAGAGGAAAAAAAAAGGTTAGACACAGTCAAGAATTCTTTTGAAAGTGATCAGAATAATTGGATGCCAGAATCAGCTTTTGTTGATCATCCGTCAGCGGTGTCAGAGGACGCTCCGAGTTACAACCGATGCTCATCCATTTTTTAAAATTTTTTTTTGGGGCAGAACAGTAAAAACAAAACTTCACAGTAAATAGGACAAACACAAAAATAGATTTTTTTTTTCCCTTCCTGCAGTTCCTAAATCCAAATTCTACTTTGCCATGATAAAAAAATCCTTTCTAGGGCAGGTTCAATTATTGAAGGGATTTTGGCAAAACCAGATACTTACCAGATACTTACAAGATACTTACCAGATACTTGCTCTGAAGATACAGAAACGGGCCATTTCAGCAAGTTTCTCAAACTGAGTGCCGAGTTGGAGGGGTCCAGCTGCTGAAATCAAATTGGAACCTCTCGTGTGTTGTAATTAGACAGAGATAGGGCTCATTTACGACTGTGATGCTTTGTGATGAGAGATTCACGGTGGAATGTTTTTCACAAAATGGTGCAGGTGCGGTAATACTGATCCCGCCTGAATTGTGGGAGGAGTGCAGTGAGAAGATTGCCCTTTAACTTGGTGGTTAGTGGGAAAAATCTCCCTTATATTGGTGGTTATTGAGAAGAATGTTCCTTACATTGGTGGTCAGTGAGAAGAATGTTCCTTACATTGGTGATCAGTGAGAAGAATGCTCCTTACATTGGTGGTCAGTGAGAAGAATGCTCCTTACATTGGTGATCAGTGAGAAGAATGCTCCTTACATTGGTAGTGAGAAGAATGCTCTTTACATTGGTACTGAGAAGAATGCTCTTTACATTAGTGATCAGTGAGAAGAATGCTCGTTACATTGGTGGTCAGTGAGAAGAATGCTCTTTATATTGGTGGTCAGTGAGAAGAATGCTCTTTACATTGGTGGTCAGTGATAAGAATGCTCCTTACATTGGTAGTCAGTGGAAAGAATGCCCCTTATATTGGTGGTCAATGGGAAGAATGCCCCTTAGGGCTCATGCATACTGCAGCTCAAAGTAGCTAAAAAAAGTGGCTCCTACAGGCTTTTGAGCTCTTATTTAAACTCCCCTCCATGTTAGCTAATGTGTCCATGCACACTAGGGCTTTTTCAGGCGTTTTCAGGCATATGCTTCTACAGGCAGAAAACCCACCAAACTCGCATTTTTGAGAGGAGCTAGTGCCTCAAAAAAGGGCCCAAAAGAGCTAAAAAAATGCATGAAAATTTGTGGAAAAGTGCATGAACGTTTGTTGCAGCTTTTTGGTTTGTTTATGCAGTGATTAAGAAAACACTATCTAGTAAGGTTAAACGCTTATGCTCAAAAAAGCTTGAAAGAGCTCAATAAAGATGCGAGAAAGAGCACAAAAAAGAACAAGCTTCTTCAAGCTTTTATAGGCCGAAATAAAAGCGCAAACGCCTGTAAAAAGCAGCTTTTTTTTTTAGCTGCAGTGTGCATGAGCCCTTACATTGGGGTCAGTGGGAAAAATGGTCCTTACATTGGTGGTCAGTGGGAGGAATAACCTTTACATTGGTGATCAAGTGGAAGAATTTCCTTTACATTGGTGGCCAGTAGGAAGAATGACCCTTACATTGGTTATCTTTGGGAAGAATGCGCCTTACATTGGTGTGTCTGAGGAAATTTAGTTGCTGGAGTCTACAGCTAGCAAGCTCCCTGATGGAGGCGTGCTGACAGCTCTGCAATTGTGTCAATACACCTCTGTTTAGGTAGTTTGCAGCACAGTGTCACCAGCTCCATAAATGTATCAGCTGGCAGATACACTGTACCTGTATGCCACATCTCACAGAGATGGGTTCTACTGCTGTTTCCAAACTGACCAATGGTACTAATTACTGCAGTAGTGGTGGCTTTGTTGGCATCCTTTGTGAGAAGCGGGTTTAACAGCATCGGATTCACAGGAAGGCTGTTGGTGTCAGGATTCTGAGGAGCAGAAAATGCCTTCGTTGGAAGCTAATAGCAACATTGGTGAGATCCCCTGGTAACAACCCCCCCCCCAACTCCCTTTCAATACAGCCCACCCCATCTCCTAGTCATTGGTTACTGGTTACCACCCCACCATCTCTCCTTCAGTCACAACACCACTCACCATTGCCTCCTTGGATCAATGTGCCTCTCTGCCAATACCTTACTGTACCTCCCAAATCACAGCACCTCCAAAATCAAGCCCCTTCTCTTCCTCATACCACCTTTATTCTGCTTATCTTTTATACCCTCCAGCTCTTCTCCCCACACCCAATTTCAATAAACTGCCTCCGTGCCATGCACCTCTCAACCCCCAGGTCTCAGCACCTAACTTCCACCTCAAATACAACTCGGTTTCGGAATACCACCCCCCAACCCTGCTGTTTGGGCACTGGATGACTTGGTCTTGGCACGGTCTTTTTTTTGCTTTGTGAAGTGTATTTATATAAATCCTGTATAATAAAAATATCATAATGTAATCTATCCAATAAGGACGTTTGGCTTTTTCTTTCCTTTAGATATTTTATAATACAAAGGGAGGAAAATCCCAGACCAGAATCTCTTGTGCCCTCTGAAACTGAAAAGTACAACAAAACGCCGCTGGATTCTGTACTCACTGATCAAAGGTTAACGGTTAGAAATGGTAATTTTTTGGAATGGGAGCGCAGGCTTCCAAACAACCAGCAAACACCTTGACTGGTAAAAGGGTCCACAGGAACCCCTTTGGCACCTTCCAAAATGTGTCAACCCAAATTCAACAACAGGACTTGGTGGATGGTCAGTACACATTCCTGATTTGCTTGAACTGATCCACATCTTGACTGGTGAAGGGGTCCACATGAACCCTTTTCCCCTTCTGAAATGTGATAACCCAAATTTAACAACTGGACCTAGTGGTTGATCAGTACACACTGCTGATTGGTTTGAACTGATCCACACCCTTTGGCACCTTTCGAAATGTGTAAACTCCAAATCCAACATCACGACCTGGCAGATGGTCAATACATGTTGCTGATTGGTGTAAACTGATTCACACAACGACTAGTGATGGGCAGGGCGGTCTTTAATTTTGATTGGGCCCTGGGCAAACATTTTCTTGGGCCCGCCCATTCTGAGACATACAAAAAAATAGCAGGTAGACTCAAAATCAGTTTACTGCAGCAGATCATGCAGCGATTGCAATTGTTTGCCAGAGGTTACAGCCTAACCTTACCGCTCACTGGCTGGTTGCTAGAGGTTACAACACATCATTTCTGCTTGCCGATTGGTTGCTAGAGGTTATTGCACATTATTAGCGCTCACTGATTGGTTGCTATAGGTTAATGCACATCATTAGCACTCATTGAGCAGTGGAGCAATCCCAAATAATTGAGCAAGTAAAGCAGCAGATTAATACACATACTACAGACAAGAGGGTCAGAGAGTGCAGACATACTGCAGGAGATTACCAGAGACTGCGGACATACTGCACAAGATTACCAGAGACTGCAGACATACTGCACAAGATTACGAGACTGCGAACATACTGCACGAGATTACGAGACTGCGGACATACTGCACGAGATTACGAGACTGCGGACATACTGCACGAGATTACGAGACTGCGGACATACTGCACGAGATTACGAGACTGCGGACATACTGCATGAGATTACGAGACTGCGGACATACTGCACGAGATTACGAGACTGCAGACATACTGCACGAGATTACGAGACTGCGGACATACTGCACAAGATTACGAGACTGCGGACATACTGCACGAGATTACGAGACTGCGGACATACTGCACGAGATTACCAGACTGCGGACATACTGCACAAGATTACGAGACTGCGGACATACTGCACAAGACTGCGGACATACTGCACGAGATTACCAGACTGCGGACATACTGCATGAGATTACGAGACTGCAGACATACTAAACGAGATTACCAGACTGCGGACATACTGCACAAGATTACGAGACTGCGGAAATACTGCACAAGACTGCGGACATACTGCACGAGATTACCAGACCGCGGACATACTGCATGAGATTACCAGACTGCGGACATACTGCATGAGATTACCAGACTGCGGACATACTGCATGAGATTACCAGACTGCGGACATACTGCATGAGATTACCATACTGCGGACATACTGCATGAGATTACCAGACTGCGGACATACTGCATGAGATTACCAGACTGCGGACATACTGCATGAGATTACCATACTGCGGACATACTGCATGAGATTACCAGACTGCGGACATACTGCATGAGATTACCAGAGACTGCGGACATACTGCATGAGATTACCAGACTGCGGACATACTGCATGAGATTACCAGACTGCGGACATACTGCATGAGATTACCAGAGACTGCGGACATACTGCATGAGATTACCAGACTGCGGACATACTGCACGAGATTACCAGACTGCGGATATACTGCACGAGATTACCAGACTGCGGACATACTGCACGAGATTACCAGACTGCGGATATACTGCACGAGATTACCAGATTGCAGACATACTGCATGAGATTACCAGACTGCGGACATACTGCATGAGATTACCCGTGAATTGGGGCCCCGATGACAGCTTTGCAGAGTGCACAGAGGACACAGGGGGCTGTATTCGCAGTGAGCCGGGAGCTCCACTGACACGCCCACTCCAATCACTGCTCTAACTACAGCCGCTCTGTTCCGACATGCTACAAGGGGAGGGGTCAGTGGAGCTCCTGGCCCCGCCCCCTCTCTGCTGGCTAGATCGGAAATACAGTCTCCCGTGTCCGGTGGCGTCTCCAGCTTTATTTAGGGGGGGCACATGGGGGGGACAGGGACAAAAGTAGGGGGGCAACTATAAAATGCAATTATATATAATATATATATATATATATATATATATATATATACATACATATATATATATATATATATATATATATATATATATATATATCCTGGGGCCCTTTACTATGACCCCACAACGGCTCTTTCACATGTTCTGCAGTGAGCTCCATTCCTACTGTATTGGGGCCACCCCAGGGTGGCAGAAAACAAGAGATATATGTCACCAGCATACCAAGAAAATATAAGGGTCCAAAGCAGTGGGAGAACTATCAGGGTTGCAAAGGTTGTCTTGCCACCGGGCCCTGGTGTTCTGCCATTGTGGGGTTCCCCAGCCTCCTCTTGCTGTCCTGCCCCTGCTATTGACAGCGCTGGTCTGGCATCTCTTGGAAATTTACAGGCTGGTTCTCCTGTCCTAAGGATGGGAGAAATCGGTCTGTTTGTTCAGTAACTGAGAGTCCTGGTGGAATCCTTCCTGCAACTCGCTCTTCTCCCTGCCAATGAGGATGCAGGGGAAGGAGCAGATCAGGCGGCCGTGGTTGTGTGAGCGCTTGCATTATGCAGTGTCAGCGAGCAGAGGGAGGGGGGAGGAATCACCCGCAGGAGCTGACTGGGTACTCTCTCCCTCTTAGACATTGATTTTTTGTAAAAAAAAAAAAAAAAATAAATGTTTTTTTATTTTTATTGGGGGGGGGGGGGGGCACATGGTGGGGCACAGCATAATGTTGGGGGGGGGGTCAGGGCCCCCTCTGGCCCCCCCCTAGGCACTAGGTCCACTTTGATGAATTTGAGGTGACACATTTTTGAAGATGCTCTCTGACACACATCCAAAAAAAAAAGACAGTATTGAGCAATGGCGGCTTCTATACCTGAGCATACAATAGAAAAGGTCAACCCCTATATTGCTACGGCTTCTATACCTGGCATGCCAGCTGAGCATCTCAATCTTGCTGATCGGAAGCGGATGGCAAATGGAGAGGTCTTCCACCTTCTCTTTGAAACTGGAAATACTCTTTAGGCTGATCTCAATCACATGAAGTAAAATGCATTCCTTTTCAATGGTATAAAAGCTTCATCTCTAATCGTCTCACAGAGAGAAGCCGCACATCTTATGGATCTCGCTGAGCAACGTTCACATAATAATGTTTTTTAGATCTTGTATATTTTGTATGACAATAGCCAAGTTTCTATTCTGTCTGAGTTACCCCCCACACGCACGCCGGGCTATATGTTGTCAAAATTAATGGTGCATCAGATTCCATTAGATAGAGTGAAATATGTTTCAGCAACAGACTCAGCCGACGCCATCAGAAAGTAAGTAGTCTATTGCCAATATTGTGGAACTGGTGGGTCGATGCTCCTGTAGGTCAGCCTTCACGTCCCCTCCCCCAAAAACAACCCACCGCCTTGTGACAAAAGAGGAAATCAAACCCTGGCTTTCTTGTGTTAAGCTGGATTGTTAGATTTTCGAATGGCCAGATCGTTCAAAAGAGCATGTTTTAATCTTCATATCCATGCCGTGATGCATGCATTACACAAGGGTACATTGCAATACTTGAAGTGGGGAGGAGACCTGTATGGGTTGCTGAACTGCAGCAGATAAAAAGCAAGTCTCCTGGGCTAGGCTGAATAGCAGACCTGTGGAAATCTCAGGACTGGATGGACAGAAATACACATCTTTTGGCAGGTATAGTAGTAGTATGTTTGCCTGTAAGCAAAATGTAGGTGGCGTTCAGGTGAGGGGTAAAACCCAAAACTAAACTGCTATGAGTGCTGGCTAGGATGGGAGCTCGTCCTGGCTCCAAGCTTCAATATAGCAGAAAGAAAGTCCGTAAGTCGCACATCAAAAAGCAGACCCATATGAAGGAATGAATGACACCCTCAGACTGGGCTCCCTCCAGGCCATGCCCACAACGCGTTTCGCTCCACTTCTCGGAGCCTAAAGTGGAGTTCCACCAAAAAGTGAAACCTCCGCTTATCTGCTTCCACCCCCCCTCCGGTGCCACATTTGTCACCTTTCAGGAGGGAGGGGGGAACGGGTTCCTGTTTTTGACAGGTACCCTTCCCCACTTCAAGGAGACTGCGCTGCAGCGCCATCCCTCGGAAGTTTGACCCCCCTTCTCCTTCCTCTGCCACCGGGTCAATTAGAAAGCGCACAATGTATGTGTGAAACGTCGCCCTCCCTTGGTCCGTTGTCATAGTCCTGGTGGAAGTCTTTCAATAAACCTGTTGGACGGGGTGTTGGTGTGCAGCTAATTTTTATCGCTTGGTCTACATGTTCGCGGTTGCGAGCCGGAGATAGCACCCAGCCCTTTCTTTTTGGTGGATTATATTACATACCTGGAGCAGCGATCTGTCTCATTTCTCCAAGCCCGAGAAACACCGATGTGTAGCGAGAGGGGTAGCCAACGAGCCGCTTGGGCCAGTTTCATGAGAAAGCCTGTGGAAGAAAACAGTACAGGGGTTATGGCTGGCTGATAGCTTCATCCATTACTTCAGTAGACCACTTGCAAACTGCAACGTATATATCCATATTGCAGTCGGCAAGTGGTTAAGCTTCAAGGGGTGGGGCGAAACGCGGTGGTCGGAGCCCAGGCTGAGGCTGCCACTCATTCCTTCATGGGTCTGCTTTTTGATGTGCGTCTTACGGACTTCCTATCTGCTATGTTTGCCTGGGGTTTAGATTTCATTTTAGCAATATTATGACCATCCATCTAAAGGGTTGCTAGTAATGTACTGTTGCGTTTATTACTACTTTGGAAGCAGACAGAGATACAGTGTGCCGGATCCCTTTTCATATGTAAATGGATTACTCTGATTTCACTGCACACTGTGAGCTTCTCACAATGTGCATTAGAAGCTGCAGCAAGTCAGATAGAGCCCCATCTCATTTCCTGGCTGGGGGACATCCAGCATCATCTAGCTCTTTCTTCCCCAGGCCGTTCCTGACCTGCCCCTTTCATTCATTGGATCTCAGTTTTTTTCAATCATGGAGGCTTGGCACTACCTAGGATGGCCTGCATGCAAATGTATCCTGCGTGATAACGCCCACTCTTCCAGACTGACATCTGTCCATCAATGCACTGTGGCATTTGCATAACTCCTCCCAAGAGCCCGCCCACTGGACTGAGAGCTCTTAGGGGAGGAGTACTGAGGCAGGGGGCTGTGATCTTTTCAGGCTATGTGCAGCATCCTGCTGGCCCCTCCCACCAGCCATGATCTGCCTGCATTGTATAGAGAAGCACAAAGACCCGGTGGTGACACCCCTGGGATGGAAATACAGTAATGTAAACAGATGTTTTTTCTCTTTTATGCATGTTTATGAACGGAGAGGGGAGTAGCCAGGGAAGGTAATATTGCAATACAGTGATTTTGAGGAACTTTTTAAATTTTTTTTATTACTACAATTGTTTCTGATAGTTATAGGGCGTACACACGGTCGGACTTTGTTCGGACATTCCGACAACAAAATCCTAGGATTTTTTCCGACGGATGTTGGCTCAAACTTGTTTTGTCTACACACGGTCGCACAAAGTTGTCGGAAAATCCGATCGTTCTAAACGCGGTGACGTAAAACACGTACATCGGGACTATAAACGGGGCAGTGGCCAATAGCTTTCATCTCTTTATTTATTCTGAGCATGCGTGGCACTTTGTCCGTCGGATTTGTGTACACACGATCGGAATTTCCGACAACGGATTTTGTTGTCGGAAAATTTTATCTCCTGCTCTCAAACTTTGTGTGACGGAAAATCCGATGAAAAATGTCCGATGGAGCCCACACACGGTCGGAATTTCCGACAACACGCTCCGATCGGACATTTTCCATCGGAAAATCCGACCGTGTGTACGGGGCATTACAGTAATAAACCGATGAACACTGCCACCTTCGGGCTGCAGTGGGATCTGCAGTGGCATTTGCAAGCTGGAGGCTTTTATTTGATGCACTGTTTTAATAAAAAAACCTGCTCTGTTCTCTATTTTTATTATAGGCTGAGAAATGTGCAAACATGTCAACAATAAAAATATATAATGTTTTACTTTTTTTTATTACTGTAATTGTAGCTGATAATTACAGTACTAAACAGATGAATGCTGCCACCTTCAGACTGCAGTGGAATTTGCAAGCTATTTTGTTTCCTATACCTCCAGCCAGCATGTGATCACACTGCCATTAATGACATCACGTGATTGGGAACCAATCCGTTCCTGAATGCCAGTAGGTAAATTGTTAGTTGTAATTGAGAGCCACCAACATACCGTTTTAACCAGTTCCATACCGGCCTATTCTGGCACTTTTCTTCTACATGTAAAAATTCATCTTTTTTTTGCGAGAAAATTACTCAGAACCCCCAAACATTATATATTTTTTTTTAAGCAGACACCCTAGGGAATAAAACGGCTGTTGTTGCAACTTTTTATCTCGCACGGTATTTGCGCAACAATTTTTCAAACGCCTTTTTTTTTGGAATAAGAACAATTTCATGATTTAAAAAATAACAAAACAGTAAAGTTAGCGGTACTTAAAAATCTCCATAGGTGACGCTTTTACAGGTTACATGTTTAGAGTTACAGAGGAGGTCCAGTGCTAGAATTGTTGTGCGCGCTCTAAAGCAGGCAGCGATACCTCACATGTGTGGTTTGAACAGCTTTTACGTATGTGGGCGGGACTTACATGTGCGTTCGCTTCTGAGCGCGAGCTACTGGGGACAGGGGCTTTTTAAATTTTTTTGATCACTTTTATTCCTATTACAAGGAATGTAAACATCCCTTGTAATAGGAATCGTTCGTGACAGGTCCTCTTTATGGAGAGATACGGGGTCAATAAGACCCCACATCTCTCCTCCAGGCTGGAAAGCATTAAATCGGAAAAAAAAATCCACAATCTCATGCTTACCAGCCACCATCGAGGCTTTGTTTACATCCGCGGCCCGGGCGTGACGTCATAACGTCGCACCTGGGCCTCCAACGGTCATAGAGATGACTGGTGACCACCTGGTCACTGGAAATCTCTATGTTCCGCGTCCGGCGGCGGTCAATTCTTTCTCTGGGTCCCCGATGGCACGTGAGAGCCTGGAAAAGCACCAGATGGCAGCGGGAGGGGGGGTCCCCTCCCGTCGCCTGTAAAAACGACGGAACTACCGCTATCATCATTCTTATGGTGTAGGGAATCGCCGGCTGAAAACAAGGATATCTGAATGATGCTTGTAGCTGCACCCATCATTCAGATATTCCCACTGAAAGTCCAGGACGTCATATGACGTCCTTGGGCTGGCAGTGGTTAAAGTGATTGTAAACGATCACCTTGCGAAAAAAATCTTTCAGTTTAAAATAGAAATGAAAGGCAAAACATTTTAGTATAGATATAAAAAAAAAACATTATAAATACCTTTTTTATAAGTGATCACATTCCCTTTGTTCTCAGCTGCATAAAAGCTGGGGGAGGAGAAACGGCGGCACACCGAGCTTCCCAGTAAATAGCTGTGTAGCGGGAGCGTGTCAGGACACGTCTGATCATTGGAGGAGAGCAGGCTGAGTTCCCAGCATGAGCTAGGGAACCGACCACGGTGTGCTCTCCTGCTTAGTGCGGTCAGTTTTTATTAGGAAAGCAGAGGGACTGGGAGGATCACCAGGGATTTAAAACTAAAGGAAACAATACAGAGAGAACAGGAGACTTTCTCATACAAGTACATGATACAGCAGCCACATATCAGGAATATCAAGTGTTGGAGTAACAAACGCTTTAATGGAGTGACCTGTCACAGTAACTCCTGTATAAAAGGCATGCAAAAATCGGCAAAAAAAGTATGATAACATTTCTGCAATTTGTATATTTGGTCCTAGAGAGAATTGTTTTTTTCCTTCAACAAAAATGAAATTTTCGAAGCTCTGCGGTGCCCAAAATTTGCTATTTTCATTAAAAAAAAAAAAAACGAAAAAAAAAAAAAAAAATCACACATGCCTTATAGTGACAGGCCACAAGGTGTCAGTGTTGATTTATAAACCGAACCGCTCTCTCCCTCTAAAATACCTCTAATAACTCCGCAATTAGAATTTTGTAAAAAGAAAAAGAAAAGGAATTTCAGAGCATTTTATGTTTATTTTTTTTTTTTTTTTTCACTTTCTGAAAAGTGTATTTTTAACAGCATTTTACAGCCCGTGAAGGTGTAAGGTTGAACACTAAAATATAATTCTCTCAAAAAAAAAAAAAAAGAAAAAGAAAAAAAAAGTGCATTTTATATCAACTGAATGCCACTGCAGCATAGAGCGGAGGTGATCTTGGAGTAGATTGCACCAGGATCATTTATTATGCCTTAAAGCTGAAGTTTAATCTGCTTACACTTTACCTTCCCTGGTTCCTCCCCCTCCCCATCAGCATGCTAATTAAAAAAAGTAATTAAATAAAACCTTTTCTATTTTCATTACATACATGTTAGACTCATCACTGGGCCTCTGAACTTCTCTATGCAATTTTGGCAAATCGCGGCTGGTGGGTGGAGCCAGCCGGGTCCCAGCACCCTGCCTCAGTACTAGGGTTGCTACCTTTTCTTCAAGCCCAACCCAAACACTTTAGTGGCTCACTTGCAATTTATTTATTTTTTTTTTCTTTTAACCACTTCAGCCCCTAGGAGGTTTTACCCTCTTCCCGACCAGGCCAATTTTGGCTATAATCGCGCGGTCGTTTGATGCTGTACACAAATAAAATTGACGTCCTTTTTTTCCCCACAAATATAACTTTCTTTTGGTGGTATTTGATCATCTCTGCGTTTTTTTTTTTTTTTTGTGTGCTATAAACAAAGAAAGACCGACAATTTTGAAATAAAAAAAATATATATATATATATTATATATAGATATATATATATATATAGAGAGAGAGAGAGAGAGAGAGAGAGAGAGAGAGAGAGAGAGAGAGAGAGAGAGAGAGAGAGAGAGATCTATATATAGATATATATATTATTAGATAGATAGATAGATAGATCTATATCTATAGATATAGATCTATATAGATATATATATCTATATATATATATATCTGTTCCTTTCTGCTATAAAACACATCCAATAAAAAAAAAAAAGAAAAATCTACTTCAATTGACTTCATCAATTTAGGCCAATATGGATTCTGCTGCATGTTTTTGGTAAAAAAAAAAATCCCAATAAGTGTATATTAACCGCTTCAGCCTCGGAAGATTTGGCTGCTGAGATGACCCGAACATTTTTTGCGATTCGGCACTGCGTCGCTTTACCTGACAATTGCGCGGTCGTGCGGCGTTTCACCCAAACAAAATTTATGTCCTTTTTTCCCCACAAATAGAGCTTTCTTTTGGTGGTATTTGATCATCTCTGCGGTTTTTATTTTTTGCGCTATAAACAAAAAAAAAGCGACAATTTTGGAAAAAAACATAATATTTTGTACTTTTTGCTATAATAAATATCCCACATTTAAAAAAAAAAAAAGCAATTTTTTTCTCAGTTTAGGCCGATATGTATTCTTCTACATAGTTTTGGTAATAAAAATCACAATAAGCGTATATTGATTGGTTTGCGCAAAAGTTATAGCGTCTACAATATAGAGGATAGATTTATAGCATTTTTATTATTATTTTTTTTTTTTTACTAGTAATGGCGGCGATCTGCGATTTTTTTTTTAATGGCGGACACATAGGACACTTTTGACACATTTTTGGGACCATTGTCATTTATACAGTGATCAGTGCTACAAAAATTCACTGATTACTGTAAAAATGTCGCTGGCAGGGAAGGGGTTAACACTAGGGGGCGATCAAGGGGTTAACTGTGTTCCCTGACTGTGTGTTCTAACTGTAGGGGGAGGGGCTGACTAGAGGTGATTCCTAGCTAAGAGGAACTCACGATCTGTTTCTCCTCACAGAACAGAACAGGGATTTTTATGTTTACAGACACACGTCCCGGTTCTGCCTCTTGTGCCCGCGATCGCTCGCGGCCGGCGGTCATCGCGACCGCCGGTCACGACCATCGGCCCCCCCGGCGATGCGGCGGGCTGCTATCCCGCTTAAAGGGACCGACGTATAGCTACGACGGTTCACGGGATTGTTCTGACCCGCCGCAGTATAATGACGGCGTTTGGTCGGCAAACGGTTAATTGGTTTGCACAAAACACTACAAACGATGGGATATTTTTATGGCGCTTTTAGTTTTTTATTGTTTTTACTAGTAATCAGCAATTTTTAGCAGGACTGCGACATTGCGGTCTTGGCCATGGTGGAGAGATTGGAATCTGATTGATTGATTGATTGCTTCTGTGGACAGGTGTCTTTTATACAGGTACCAAGCTGTGTAAAAGACACCTGACATTACCAAGAAAGGATTTTGTACCAAGTATTAAATACATTTCAGTTAGCGTGTTCAATACTTTTTCCCTGTGTCCTTCCATTTTATTACATATAACTTCATTTCTGAACTTCTTTGTTTTGATGTCTTTGTATGTATGGATTGTATGGGTTGTTACCGACATGTGGGGACAATTTCATGTCAATAGAACCTCTCGAAATATATTTATCCATACCTCCCAATTTTTTGAGATGGGAATGAGGGACACCTATCAGCAAAAGTAGGCAGGAAAAGGACACACCGTCTGCCACACCCCCTTAAAGGAGAATTGTACAAAAAAACAAGATTGGTTAAACCCACAAGTGCTTTTTTACCACTACTATTCCTTTATATTGGCTTTTGGAATTTACAAATGCAGCAATTTGGAATCCAGTTTAAAGGTTTAGTGCTGGAAAACACTTTTTGATAAATAAAAAGTGCATTTTATATACATCTCTATAGATCAGACGGGAATTGAGGGATAAATGAGGCGGAATGAGGGACAGAGGGACATTGCTCCAAATCAGGGACAGTAAGGAGCTATGTATTTACCTAGAAAAATGGTGACGTGTTCAATACTTATTTTACCTGCTGTATATATACTGTATATAGTAATGCCCCGTACGCACGGTCGGATTTTCCGACGGAAAATGTGTGATAGGACCTTGTTGTCGGAAATTCTGACCGTGTGTGGGCTCCATCACACATTTTCCATCGGATTTTCCGACACACAAAATTTGAGAGCAGGCTATAAAATTTTCCGACAACAAAATCCGTTGTCGGAATTTCCGATCGTGTGTACACAAATCTGACGGACAAAGTGCCACGCATGCTCAGAATAAATAAAGAGATGAAAGCTATTGGCCACTGCCCCGTTTATAGTCCCGATGTACGTGTTTTACGTCACCGCGTTTAGAACGATCGGATTTTCCGACAACTTTGTGTGACCGTGTGTATGCAAGACAAGTTTGAGCCAACATCCGTCGGAAAAAAATCCTAGGATTTTGTTGTCGGAAAGTCCGACCGTGTGTACGGGGCATTAGTCAGGTTGAAAAAAGACACAAGTCCATCTAGTTCAACCAAAAAAAAAAATATATATATATATATTAAATTCCATATACACAATTCTATACCCACAGTTGATCCAGAGGAAGGCAAAAAACACATATATCATTATAAATATCTTTTTTTAATTTTTTATAAGTGATCACATGATCTCTGTTCTCAGCTGCAAAAAATGCTTGGGGAGGGGAGAAAGGAGTACACTGATCTTCCCAGTGAATGGCCGGGGGGGTGGGGGGGGGGGTTTGGGGGAGGGCGTGTCAGCTCAAGTCTTTGGCCATTGGAGGATAGGCACAGCCAAAAAACTGACCACTTTGGGAGGGATGTATAAAAACACTCTCAGCTTGTGCTGGTTACTCTTTTTACATTAGAGCAGGGGTCTCCAAAGTACGGTCCGCTGGGCCACATCCGGCGTTTTTACCGGCCCACAGCTAGAGTCATCAGACGCGTTTCAGGGACAGTCTCTCTGCCAGAGTTTTGTCGGGTTGCGAAACTTGTGACGTATACTCACCCCCACCCCGGCAGTATCCCTTAACCACTCCTGGCATCTGGGCTCAACCAATGATATACTTCAGTGCACACAGTGTTCTTTAGCGCTGTACTTTTGCATACAGGGTGCCTGGGTAACAGCAGGGTGGGACCCGAGACCGAGAGGTGCAGAAGATGCACTGAAGGCACACCGTGCTGAAGTAGAGAGACTGATGGGGAGGAAACAAATGTGCAGCATGGGAATGGATTGGCTCTGTTTGATGGCACTGAAGGGGACACAGATGTGGAGTTGTGGGGGGGGAGGGGTATTCAGCACTGAAGGGGACACAGTTGTGGGGGGGGTTTATGGCACTGAAGGGGACACAGTTGTGGCGGGAGGGGCTTATGGTACTGAAGGGGACACCGTTGTGGGGGGAGGGGTTTACGGCACTGAAGGGGACACAGTTGTGGGGGGAGGGGTTTGATGGCACCAAAGAAGATACAGATGTAGGGGGGGGGGTCATGCCACTGAAGGGGACACAGTTGTGGGAGGAGGGGTTTACAGCTGTGGGGGGATGTGATGGCTCTGAGGGTGATACAAATGGGCAGGGCGACACTGATGGGCACACAAATGTGCAGGGGGGCTCTGATGGGCACACAAATGTGTGTGGGGGGCTCTGATGGGCACACAAATGTGTGTGGGGGGCTCTGATGGGCACACAAATGTGCAGAAGGGGGGGTTCTCTGCTCGGCACACAAATGTGCGGATGGGGACTCTGTTGGGCACACAAATGTGCGGAGGGGGACTCTGTTGGGCACACAAATGTGCGGAGGGGGACTCTGTTGGGCACACAAATGTGCGGAGGGGGACTCTGTTGGGCACACAAATGTGCGGAGGGAAGGGGGCTTATCTGATCTGCACACAAATGTGAGGGGGGAAGGGGGCTTATCTGATCTGCACACAAATGTGAGGGGGGAGGCTCTGATGGGCACACAAATGTGTGTGTGTGTGTGTGTGTGTGGGGGGGGGGGGTTCTGTTTGGCACACAAATTTGTGGAGGGGCTCTGATGGGCACAAAAATGTGTGGGTCTTCTCTGATGGGCACACAAATGTGCAGGGGGGTCTCCTCTAATGGGCACAGAAATGTGCAGGGGGGTCTTCTCTGATGGGCACACAAATCCACAGGGGGGGGGTCTTCTCTGATGGGCACACAAATGTGTGGGGGGTCTCCTCTAATGGGCACACAAATGTGCAGGGGGGTCTTCTCTGATGGGCACACAAATCCACAGGGGGGGGTCTTCTCTGATGGGCACACAAATGTGCGGGGGGGGGCTCTGATGGGCACACAAATGTGCAAAGGGACTCTGATGGAGACACCAATTTGTGGGGATCCCCTGATGGGTGATGGGGACACAAATGTGTGTGTGTGTGTGTGTGGGGGGGCTATGATGGGGTTACCAATTTGCAGGTAAGCACTAATAAGTGATGGGGACACAAATGTGCGGGGAGGTTACAGCATTTCGCTGCAGGAGGAGGATACAGGTGCACCACCCGGCCCCGCTTCCAGCAGCCTGGCAAGTTTTATTCTATTCTGTCGCTGCGGTTTTATTGATACATTATTTTTTTCGGCCCTTGAGTATGTGTAAAATATACAATGTTTCCTTTGAGATGAAAAGTTTGAAGACCCCTGCATTAGAGCAAAGTGAACCTTGGGGTCACCAGTTGGGGTCGGCATGGGGCTAAGTTCAAACTTCTGTAAGGGTGTCCCTGATCAAACATCTGTCCCTTAGACTCTACGTCCTGGAGGATCCCATGTCACCTGCTCCCACATGGATCCGCTACACTCACCCCTGAGACATTTCATGGGTGGTAGGAGGTCTCCACTAGGTCTTTAAATCCTCAGGTCTGTTCCCGACACTCTTCTGAAGAATCCACTTGGATGAGTTGCAAAACACCTTCAATATTACAGAACAAGTCCCTTTGGTTGTGAGTCACTACTACTAGCTCTTCTACTCTACTAAAGATGACATATCACTGGAAATAACAAGCACTGATGACCACATATCTGGGGATTACTATTAGTGATGAGTCAATCACTTTGAAAACCAGCTGAGATTGCAGTTTTTTTTTTATTCTATTCAGTAAACTGAGAATAACACAATTCATAAAGCGCAATTACCTGGACTGTGAGATTCTTTGCATGTCAGGCAGATATTTTGGAAAATCAAAAAGTGATGACTCAGCGATTCTCCTGACTTGAATAATATGTATTGCTTAAGTGCATACAATTGGGCATTACTAATTATATGGTACATATTACTAGATGTTACTATACCTGCTGTATATATTACAAGGAAACATTAAAGCAATACTGCTATATACTGTATATTACAAAGGAATTATTAAAGTAGACCAGCCAATCTCAACCAGGGTTCCTTCAGAGGTTGCTAGGGGTTCCTAGAGCTGTGACCAAGTAACCCTCCAATCGCCAACACCATTTGGCAGAACCACTGGCATGGCACCAAATGATTTTTTTAGCTGACAGTAAAAGTGGCAATCGGACCACCAGGGCCTGGACAAGGGGTGGGCAGGAGGGCCAGTTGCCCTGGGCACAGTGAAGCAAGGGGTCAAAGAATGGACACAAGGCAGTAAACCCATTCTGCAGCATGCATTAACAGTGGGGGATCAGTTTCGCATTCTTGCCCTGGATGCTAGATGAACCCATTATGGTACTACTGATCACCAATGTAAGGGTGGCATTCTTCCCACTGGCTACTAATGTGCATGGCATTTTCTTCACTGACCACCAATGAATTTGTTTTAGTGGACTTCCCTGAAACTTAAAAATTATTTTTAAGGGGTCACGCGGGAGCGGCCAGCTCAGGCTCTCAGCCGCTCACTGAGAGGCTGAGCCGGGTGACGGTCCAGGCATGTGGGCGGATCCCGACTCCATTGACGCAATCTTGACCAAGCCTGGACCGGCTCTGTGACGTCAGCCGACAGCGGGCTTCAGCCTGCTGTCTGCTGAAAATGGGTCACAGGAGTGCAGAATATACTGCGCTCCTGTGATCCACAGGAGAAGTACAACCAAACGAGCTTTGGCTGTACTTCTCTTTTAATTGTATGTGATAATTACAGTATTAAACCAATGAACACTGCCACCTTCAGGCTGCATTGGGATCCACAGTGGCATTTGCAAGCTGAAGGCTTTTATTTGATACACTGTTTTAATAAAAATAACTGCTCTGTTCTCTATTTTTATTATAGGCTGAAAAATGTGCAAACGTGAACAAAATATATAATGTTTTGCCTTTTTTTTTATTACTGTAATTGTGTAATTGTAGCTGATAATTACAGTACTAAACAGATGAATGCTGCCACCTTCAGACTGCAGTGGAATTTGCAAGTTGAAGTGGAATTTGCAAGCTATTTTGTTTCCTATACCTCCAGCCTGCATGTGATCACACGGCCATTAATGACATCACATGATTGGGAACCAATCTGTTCCTGAATGGCAGTAGGTACATTGAAAGTTGTAATTGAGAGCCACCAACTGTGATCAAACACCACCATTCGCTCGGTTCTCACAGCTCCCTAAGCAGAGAGCTGCTGATTGTCAGTCACCGGCTCTCTGCTCCGCCCCTCTAGCGCTCACGCGGGAGCGGCCAGCTAAGGCTCTCAGCGGCTCACTGGACCAGCTCTGTGACGTCAGCCGACAGCGGGCTTCAGGCTGCTGAAAATGGGTCACAGGAGTGCAGAATATACTGCACTCCTGTGATCCACAGGAGAAGTACAACCAAACGAGCTTTGGCTGTACTTCTCTATTAATTGTATGTGATAATTACAGTATTAAACCAATGAACACTGCCACCTTCAGGCTGCATTGGGATCCACAGTGGCATTTGCAAGCTGAAGGCTTTTATTTGATACACTGTTTTAATAAAAATAATTGCTCTGTTCTCTGTTTTTATTATAGGCTGAAAAATGTGCAAACGTGAACACAATATATAATGTTTTGCCTTTTTTTTTTATTACTGTAATTGTGTAATTGTAGCTGATAATTACAGTACTAAACAGATGAATGCTGCCACCTTCAGACTGCAGTGGAATTTGCAAGTTGAAGTGGAATTTGCAAGCTATTTTGTTTCCTATACCTCCAGCCTGCATGTGATCACACTGCCATTAATTACATCACATGATTGGGAACCAATCTGCTCCTGAATGGCAGTAGGTACATTGACAGTTGTAATTGAGAGCCACCAACTGTGATCAAACACCACCATTCGCTCGGTTCTCACAGCTCCCTAAGCAGAGAGCTGCTGATTGTCAGTCACTGGCTCCCTGCTCCGCCCCTCTAGCGCTCACGCGGGAACGGCCAGCTAAGGCTCTCAGCGGCTCACTGGACCGGCTCTGTGACGTCAGCCGACAGCGGGCTTCAGCCTGCTGGCTGCTGAAAATGGGTCACAGGAGTGCAGAATATACTGCACTCCTGTGATCCACAGGAGAAGTACAACCAAACGAGCTTTGGCTGTACTTCTCTATTAATTGTATGTGATAATTACAGTATTAAACCAATGAACACTGCCACCTTCAGGCTGCATTGGGATCCACAGTGGCATTTGCAAGCTGAAGGCTTTTATTTGATACACTGTTTTAATAAAAATAATTGCTCTGTTCTCTGTTTTTATTATAGGCTGAAAAATGTGCAAACGTGAACACAATATATAATGTTTTGCCTTTTTTTTTTATTACTGTAATTGTGTAATTGTAGCTGATAATTACAGTACTAAACAGATGAATGCTGCCACCTTCAGACTGCAGTGGAATTTGCAAGTTGAAGTGGAATTTGCAAGCTATTTTGTTTCCTATACCTCCAGCCTGCATGTGATCACACTGCCATTAATTACATCACATGATTGGGAACCAATCTGCTCCTGAATGGCAGTAGGTACATTGACAGTTGTAATTGAGAGCCACCAACTGTGATCAAACACCACCATTCGCTCGGTTCTCACAGCTCCCTAAGCAGAGAGCTGCTGATTGTCAGTCACTGGCTCCCTGCTCCGCCCCTCTAGCGCTCACGCGGGAACGGCCAGCTAAGGCTCTCAGCGGCTCACTGGACCGGCTCTGTGACGTCAGCCGACAGCGGGCTTCAGCCTGCTGGCTGCTGAAAATGGGTCACAGGAGTGCAGAATATACTGCACTCCTGTGATCCACAGGAGAAGTACAACCAAACGAGCTTTGGCTGTACTTCTCTATTAATTGTATGTGATAATTACAGTATTAAACCAATGAACACTGCCACCTTCAGGCTGCATTGGGATCCACAGTGGCATTTGCAAGCTGAAGGCTTTTATTTGATACACTGTTTTAATAAAAATAATTGCTCTGTTCTCTGTTTTTATTATAGGCTGAAAAATGTGCAAACGTGAACACAATATATAATGTTTTGCCTTTTTTTTTTATTACTGTAATTGTGTAATTGTAGCTGATAATTACAGTACTAAACAGATGAATGCTGCCACCTTCAGACTGCAGTGGAATTTGCAAGTTGAAGTGGAATTTGCAAGCTATTTTGTTTCCTATACCTCCAGCCTGCATGTGATCACACTGCCATTAATTACATCACATGATTGGGAACCAATCTGCTCCTGAATGGCAGTAGGTACATTGACAGTTGTAATTGAGAGCCACCAACTGTGATCAAACACCACCATTCGCTCGGTTCTCACAGCTCCCTAAGCAGAGAGCTGCTGATTGTCAGTCACTGGCTCCCTGCTCCGCCCCTCTAGCGCTCACGCGGGAACGGCCAGCTAAGGCTCTCAGCGGCTCACTGGACCGGCTCTGTGACGTCAGCCGACAGCGGGCTTCAGCCTGCTGGCTGCTGAAAATGGGTCACAGGAGTGCAGAATATACTGCACTCCTGTGATCCACAGGAGAAGTACAACCAAACGAGCTTTGGCTGTACTTCTCTATTAATTGTATGTGATAATTACAGTATTAAACCAATGAACACTGCCACCTTCAGGCTGCATTGGGATCCACAGTGACATTTGCAAGCTGAAGGCTTTTGTTTGATGCACTGTTTTAATAAAAATAACTGCTCTGTTCTCTATTTTTATTATAGCCTGAAAAATGTGCAAACATGTGGATAAAATATATAATGTTTTCCTTTTTTTTATAACTTTAATTGTGTAATTGTAGCTGATAATTACAGTACTAAACAGATGAATGCTGCCACCTTCAGACTGCAGTGGAATTTGCAAGTTTTATTGGAATTTGCAAGCTATTTTGTTTCCTATACCTCTAGCCAGCATGTGATCACACTGCCATTAATGACATCACATGATTGGGAACCAATCCGCTCCTGAATGCCAGTAGGTACATTGTCAGTTGTAATTGAGAGCCACCAACTGTGCAAAGTGTCGGCTGGTAGCTCTCAAAAGATAGACATCACCTGACCTATCACCAGCAGGAGTTATTGTGCAGGGGATTATCATTATTGTATAGATTAGGATGAGAAGAGGTTAATACGGACTATGTACAGGACACAGGTCATTATTCTAGGCGATTGAGCTTCATGAGTTGTTTGATTCTCTGCTTGCTGAATAAATCAAAATCCATATACAGTATTTAGGTGACTACAAAAATTACCAAATTCGTCTGCTTTTCAAAGTGATTTGACCATGGCTGTAGTAATCCCTTGTAATGTGCACATCAGTGATAGTTATTCCTATTGCTGAACATATTACTGGCCATTGTTTGTGCTCTGCATGCTATTTGGCTTTTCTGATATTGCTGCAGATATTACTAATCCCCAAATGCATATTGCTAAGCATTGCCATTAACCACTTCATCTCCGGAAGATTTTACCTCCTCCCTCATGACCAAGCCATTTTTTTTATATCCAGCACTGCGGTATTTTAACTGGTAATTGTGCGGTCATGCAACACTGTACCCCAACAAAATTTATATTATATATATATTATATATTTATATTTTTTTTCACACAAGTAGAGCTTTGGTGGTATTTGATCACCACTGCGTTTTTTTATTTTTATTATATAAATGGAAAAAAGACCATAAATTAAAAAAATATAAATAACTATATTTATTTTTTACTTTCTGATATAAAACATATCCAACAAATCAATTAAAAAAATAAGATTTTATTATAAATTTAGGCCAATATGTATTCTGCGACATGTCTTTGGTTACAAAAATCCCAATAAGTGTATAATGATTGGTTTACGTGAAAGTTAGAGTTTACAAACTTTAGAATATATATAATATATATATACACATATATACACATATATATACACATATATATATATATATATATATATATATACACACATACATATATATATACACACATACATATATATATATATACATACATACATACATATATACATACATATATATATATATATATATATATATATATATGTATATATATATGTATATATATATATATATATATATATATATATATATGTATATATATGTATATATATATATATATATATATATGTATATATATATATATATATATATATATATATGTATATATATGTATATATATATATATATATATATATATGTATATATATATATATATATATGTATATATATATATATATATATGTATATATATACATATATATACATATATATACATATATATATATATATATATATACATATATATATATATATATATATATATATATACATATATATACATATATATATATATATATACATATATATACATATATACATATATATATATATATATATATATATATATATATATATATATATATACATATATATATACATATATATACATATATATATATATATACATATATATATATACATATATATATATATACATATATATATATACATATATATATATATATATATATATATATACATATATATATATATATATATACATATATATATACATATATACATATACATTATATATATATATCGGACATTTTTCGTCGGAGTTTCCGACAAACAAAATTTGAGATCCGTCGGAAATTCCGATCTTGTGTACACGATTCCAACGCACAAAATTCCACGCATGCTCGGAATCAAGCAGAAGAGCCGCACTGGGCTATTGAACTTAATTTTTCTCGGCTCGCCGTACGCGTTGTACGTCACCGCGTTCTTGGCGATCGGAATTTCCGACAAGATTTGTGTGACCGTGTGTATGCAAGACAAGTTTGAGCCAACATCCGTCGGAAAAAAAAAAACATGGATTTTGTTTCGGAAAATCCTATTGTGTGTACAGGGCATAAGTGTACAATGATTGGTTTACGTGAAAGTTATAGAGTTTACAAACTTTAGAATATATATACTAGAATTTTTATTTATGTATTTTTTTATATACTAGTAATGGTGGTGATCAGCGACTTATAATAGGACTGCAATAGTGTGGCGGACAATCTAACACTAACTGACGCTGGGGGAGGGGAACTGACTAACTGCCACTGACATCACCAGTGACACTAATACAGTGATCAGTGCTAATACGATACACTGTGACTGTACTAAAGGCACTGGCAGGGAAGGGGTTAACATTTAGAGGCAATCAAGAAGTTAACTGTGTGCCTAGCAATGTTTAGTGTGTGTTCTGTTTTACTAAGCAATGTGAAGATTTTTACTCCCTGCTTAGCAGGGAGAAAAACACGGCACAGCACTGTTGTCTGTAAGGAGCCCTGTGTTGTCTGCCAACACAGGGCTCTTTGCTGTCATTCGCTCAGCCGATCAGCTGGTTCCAACTATAAAACACTGGCCAGGACCCGCTGATCGGCTTGTGCTAGAGCAAATGAAAGCACAGCTGGGGCGGGAACGTGCGCCCCCTACCCAAGCATGCAAATCACATATATTCACGTGATCCTGCGCAGCTGAGCTGCACTGTAGCAATAGAGCTAAAGGAGGCGGTCGGCAAGTGGTTGGAACTGAACAGCAAGTAGCTGGGGAATACCAATTGATGTGTTTATATGATGGACACTGTTGTGTTCAATGTGATGAAAAAATATTTGAGCATTGGAAAATTGTTCATTGTTTTTACATTTTCTTCTCTTTTTTTAAGTGACGAAATAAAATATATTTTTTATTATATACGAATGTTTGAATTGCCTTAAAAATCCCCCAAAAATGAGGATATACGGTGCCTTGAAAAAGTATTCATACCCCTTGAAATTTTCCACATTTTGTCATGTTACAGCCAAATGTAAATGTATTTTATTGGGATTTTATGTGATAGACCAACACAGAGTGGGACATAATTGTGAAGTGGAAGGAAAATGATAAATGTTTTTCAAATTTCTTTACAAATAAATATCTGAAAAGTGTGGGGGGGCGTTTGTATTCAACCCCCTTTACTCTGATACACCTAACTAAAATCTAGTGGAACCAATTGCCTTCAGAAGTCACCTAATTAGTAAATAGAGTCCATCTGTGTGTAATTTAATCTCAGTATAAATACAGCTGTTCTGTGAAGCCCTCAGAGGTTTGTTAGAGAACCTTAGTAAACAAATAGCAGAATGAAGTCCAAGGAACACACCAGACAGGTCAGGGATAAAGTTGTGGAGAAGTTTAAAGCAGGGTTAGGTTATAAAAAAATATCCCAAGCTTTGATCATCTCACTGAGCTCTGTTCAATCCATCATCCGAAAATGGAAAGAGTATGGCACAGCTGCATACCTACCAAGACATGGCCGTCCACCTAAACTGACCGGCCGGGCAAGGAGAGCATTCATCAGAGAAGCAGCCAAGAGGCCCATGGTAACTCTGGAGGAGCTGCAGAGATCCACAGCTCAGGTGGGAGAATCTGTCCACAGGACAACTATTAGTCGTGTTCTCCACAAATCTGACCTTTAGGGTTCTTTCACACTGGGGCGGTTTGCAGGCGCTATTGCGCTAATAATAGCGCCTGCAAACCGACCCAAAAGTGCCGCTGCTTCCATTCCAGTGTGAAAGCCCCAAGGGCTTTCACACTGGAGCGAATCACTGGCAGAACGGTAAAAAAAGTCCTGCCAGCAGCATCTTCGGAGCGGTGAAGGAGCAGAGTGTATACCGCTCCTTTACCACTCCTGCCCATTGAAATCAATGGGACAGCGCGGCTATACCGCCGGCAAAGCGCCTCTGCAGAGGCGTTTTGGGGTAGTTTTAACCCTTTCTCGGCCGCTAACAGGGGGGTAAAACCGCCCCGCTAGCGGCCGCATACCGACGGTAAAGCGCCGCTTACAATAGCAGCGCTATACCGCCGACAACGCCCCCCGCCTCAGTGTGAAAGGGCCCTTATGGAAGAGTGGTAAGAAGAAAGTCATTCATGAAAGAAAGCCATAAGAAGTCCCATTTGCAGTTTGCAAGAAGCCATGTGGGGGACACAGCAAACATGTGAAAGAAGTTGCTCTGGTCAGATGAGACCAAAATTGAACTTTTTGGCTATGTGTGGCGGAAAATTAACACTGCACATCACCCTGAACACACCATCGCCACTGTGAAACATGGTGGTGGCAGCATGATGTTGTGGGGATGCTTTTCTTCAGCAGGAACAGGGAAGCTGGTCAGAGTTGATGGGAAGATGGATGGAGCCAAATACAGGGCAATCTTAGAAGAAAACCTGTTTAGAGTCTGCAAAAGACTTGAGACTGGGGCGGAGGTTCACCTTCCAGCAGGACAACGACCCTAAACATACATCCAGAGCTACAATGGAATTGTAGCCCTGAGGTGATTCACTTTGCATAGGTAGCACTATACAAGTCATTCATTCATTCTTGTGTTAGAATGGCCCAGTCAAAGTCCAGACCTAAATCCAATTGAGAATCTGTGGCAAGACTTGAAAATTGCTGTTCACAGACGCTCTCCATCCAATCTGACAGAGCTTGAGATATTTTGCAAAGAAGAATGGGCAAAAATGTCCCTCTCTAGATGTGCAAAGATGGTAGAGACATCCCCAAAAAGACTTGCAGCTGTAATTGCAGTGAAAGGAGGTTCTACAAAGTATTGACTCAGAGGGGGCGCCATACAAATGTACCCCACACTTTTCACATATTTATTTGTAAAAAAATTTAAAAACCATTTATCATTTTCCTTCCACTTCACAATTATGTGCCACTTTGTGTTGTTCTATCACATAAAATCCCAATAAAATACATTTACGTTTTTAGTTGTAACATGACAAAATGTGGAAAATTCCAAGGGGTATGAATACTTTTTCAAGGCACTGTATACCATGATGGCATTTACACCCACAGCCACATGAGTTTTTCTATTTTCATCAAACAATGCCCAAGCCATAGAAGGAAGCAGATGCAGGACAGAAAGGACCTTCGAACCAGTCTTTGGTTTGCTTTTCCCCTGAGGCCTTTTGGTATTGGAATTACTGAAAATTTGGATCCCTGAAATTTAGACAAACATGACACCCTGCCTAGGACCTCCCTACTGATGCCTTTCACCCGAGGACTGGACTTAATTGTAGATGCACTCTACAACTGAGCTCACACTCTATAAGTAGGCATGGGTCAATTAAGCTGCTTCACATTGAATCTCCGCAGAGTGTTGCTAACAAGTTTTTATTTTACATAAGGGCAAAGAAGAAGAGAAGCTCTTGTACAGTGTTAGTTCACCTTTAATTATTCTGAAAAGGTTGAACACTTTAAGGACCAGTAAACTGAAAATATATTAAATTTTTTTATTTTTGAGTTTAGAATTCTATAAATGGAACCTATAATAAAAATACAGGGATGCTACCTTTGCTGTCCTTTGCTTCTGAAAATGCCAATTGAATGGCTGTCATAATGACCCTCCTAATTTAATAGTTTGAGTCATACATTTAACATTAAGGAAATTTGACATTTCTCCAGTTATTCTGATCTGCATATTTGTTCCAGTTTAGTAACTTAGAATGTACAGAAGCAAGGGTCATCATAACAGCTAGGTAACAGACATTTTTAGGTGGTCAGTTTTTTTATACAGTATGATCCCCGTGTTAACATGGCCTTGCCACTTAAACACAGTTATATAGAAGGTGAGGTCGAAAAAAGACACAAGTCCACCAAGTCCAACCTCTGTGTGTGATTATATGTCAGTATTACATTGTATATCCCTGTAAGTTGAGGTCGTTCAGGTGCTTATCTAATAGTTTCTTGAAACTATCAATGCTCCCCGCTGAGACCACCGCATGTGGAAGGGCATTCCACATCCTTGCCTCTCTTACAGTAAAGAACCCTCTACGTAGTTTTTGGTTTATCCTCTTTTCTTCTAATTTTAATGAGTGGCCACGAGTCTTGTTAAACTCCCTTTTGTGAAAAAGTTTTATTCCTATTGTGGGGTCACCAGTACAGTGTTTGTATATTGAAATCATATCCCCTCTCAAGCGTCTCTTCTCCAGAGAGAATAAGTTCAACTCTCGCAACCTTTCCTCATAACTAATATCCTCCAGGCCCTTTATTAGCTTTGTTGCCCTTCTTTGTACTCGCTCCATTTCCAGTACATCCTTCCTGAGGACTGGTGCCCAGAATTGGACAGCATACTCCAGGTGCGGCCGGACCAGAGTCTTGTAGAGTGGGAGAATTATCGTTTTATCTCTGGAGTTGATCCCCCTTTTAATACATGCCAATATTCTGTTTGCTTTGTTAGCAGCAGCTTGGCATTGCATGTCATTGCTGAGCCTATCATCTACTTGGACCCCCAGGTTCTTTTCCATCCTAGATTCCCCCAGAGGTTCTCCCCCCAGTGTATAGATTGCATTGATATTTTTGCCACCCAAATGCATTATTTTACATTTTTCTACATTGAACCTCATTTGCCATGTAATCGCCCACCCCATTAATTTGTTCAGATCTTTTTGCAAGGTTTCCACATCCTGCGGAGAAGTTATTGCCCTGCTTAGCTTAGTATCGTCTGCAAATACAGAGATTGAACTGTTTATCCCATCCTCCAGGTCATTTATGAACAAATTAAACAGGATTGGCCCCAGCACAGAACCCTGGAGGACCCCACTACCCACCCCTGACCATTCTGAGTACTCCCCATTTATCACCACCCTCTGAACTCGCCCTTGTAGCCAGTTTTCAATCCATGTACTCACCCTATGGTCCATGCCAACGGACCTTATTTTGTACAGTAAACGTTTGTGGGGAACTGTGTGAAATGCTTTTGCAAAATCCAGATACACCACGTCTACGGGCCTTCCTTTATCTAGATGGCAACTCACCTCCTCATAGAAGGTTAATAGATTGCTTTGGCAAAAATGATTCTTCATGAATCCATGCTGATTACTGCTAATGATACCGTTCTCATTACTAAAATCTTGTATATAGTCCCTTATCATCCCCTCCAAGAGTTTACATACTATTGATGTTAGGCTGACTGGTCTGTAATTCCCAGGGATGTATTTTGGGCCCTTTTTAAATATTGGTGCTACATTGGCTTTTCTCCAATCAGCTGGTACCATTCCAGTCAGTAGACTGTCTGTAAAAATTAGGAACGGTCTGACAATTACTTGACTGAGTTCCCTAAGTACCCTCAGGTGCAAGCCAACTGGTCCTGGTGATTTATTAATGTTAAGTTTCCCAAGTCTAATTCTAATTCTGTCCTCTGTTAACCATGGAGGTGCTTCCTGTGTTGTGTCATGAGGATAAACACTGCAGTTTTGGTTACTGAAGCCCCCCGATTCACTCGTGAAGACTGAGGAGAAGAATAAATTCAATACCTTCGCCATCTGCCCATCCTTTGTAACCAGATGTCCTTCCTCATTCTTTATGGGGCCAATATGGTCTGTCCTCCCTTTTTTACTGTTTACATACTTAAAGAATTTCTTGAGATTTGTTTTGCTCTCCTCCACTATGTGTCTTTCGTGTTCTGTCTTAGCCGTCCTTATTGCACCCTTATAATCTGTTGCCTTCATGAAAGACCACTGCCTGCATTTTTTTTAAATGTATTTCTTAGTCAGCTGTGCTTTGTTATTTTAAAGTTTTGCAGTACAAAGTTACTTTGTATACTTTGCAGAACTCAGTGCGACTTTTAGGTCACGATACTTCCAACCCATGCAAATTAAACAAGTTAAATTAATTGCCTTAATAAACCAAAAAATAGAGCAAAACATTTCTTCAACTCACAGTTTTTACAACTTTACAATAAACAGAACTTCATGTAATCCGTTAAGGACGTCTGTTATTACAGCCGCTAATAATGTGAAACATTAATAAATAACTGCCACCGAAAGAAAAGCATTAATTTCATTATATTTTCATTATAACGTACAATTAAATAATTGCGGGGAGTGACGATTTATTTTATTTTTACACTTGAAAAGTTTGCTCATTATTTTATTTACCACATACAGATGTTATTAATTTACAGAGCCACTTATTTATTAATTTTATGTATGTTTTTCTGAGTATTCATTAAGTGCATACAATTTAGCAATCTAGCATTGTCGAGGAAACCTGCTGTTTTTTCGAACATGATCTGTTTACTACTAAAGCTGGAGCAGTACAAAGAAGGGGAGCTGAAAAATGCTTTACATAGAAATATTGTATATGCTTAACAAAAATAGCTTAGCGGGGGAGAGCAGACGCCAGGATTTTAAGCAAAACTTTAGGGGAACATCAAAAGAAAAAAAAAAAAAAAGAAAGAAAGATAGGAAACAAGTAGTTTTGATTGGTTATTATTTTTTAAATATTAATTAATATTATTTATTTATTTTTTCGGATAAAGTGAGGAGGGCTTAAAAGTTTCTTTTTTTTTTTTTTTTTATATATTTTTTAAAAATATTTCTGTTCCCATGCACCCAGACAATGTGCTGCTTAAAGGGGTTGTAGACCCTCTTTTTTTTTTGTCATACTTACCTCCACTGTGCAATTCGTTTTGTACAGAGTGGCCCCCGATCCTCGACTTCTGGGGTCCCCCGGCGGTGCTTGTAGCTCCACCCCACATCGAGTGTCCACATTGGAGAAGGCTTTCCTAAGGTGGACACACGTACGGGCGCGCTCCTGAGTCCTGCTTCTGTGTGCATTCACACAGAATGCAGGACTTGGCCCCGCCCCCCGACACCCGCGTCATTGGATTTGATTGACAGCAGCGGGAGCCAATGGCTGCTCTGCTATCAAACTATCCAATCAAGAGCCGAGACAACGGGCAGAGAGGAAGAGCGTGTCTTCTCCGAGGGAACGAATGGGCTCAGGTGAGTAAAACAGGGGGGCTAGGGGGCCGGTCAGTGCCAGAAGTTTTTTCACCTTAATGCATAGGATGCATTAAGGTGAAAAAACATGAGGGTTTACAACCCCTTTAACTTTTCATTCGAGAATGTCCAGTGAAGTCTAGTTTTGACTTCCATCAACAAGAAGGAATTGGATATCCAAGCTTCAGCTACAGTTTGTTTTAGTGGCCATCAAGAGGTCAAAACTAGACTTCACTAGACATTCTCCAATGAAAAGTTAGTAGCAAAACTCCTTATGGCCACTAAAACAAACTATATCTTGGTTCTTAGCCTTGGTTATCCAAATCCGTCTCGTTTGGTGAAGTCAAAATTAGACTTCACTGGACATTCTTCAATGAAAAGGTAATAGCAAAACTCACAGATGCTATGTTTAAGATCAAAAAGACCCATGGGTCACCCACTTTCTTCCAGCGGATTCCGGCCATTGCCTAATAGACCTGGGATTCTCACACATATCCCATATTCATGGCCCATGTTTTCTTAACAAGGCTCCTAAGCACTTACCCCCTCCATGTCTTTTCCCACTAGGTATGCACTTTCTATTTCAACTACTCTGAATCTAAACCACTCACGTTCCTCCTACGTCTTTCTACAATCAAGATCAAATGTTGCTTACTGAAGTGCCTATTGTAATGCTCTGTAATGCTAAAGCCTTGACTACGCTATATAGTGTACAACATTATATCCTTGTGCAATATGGATCCAGGCAGGAAAAAGTGGAGGAGAATGAGGTGGCAGAGGGGGAGGGTGAAGGGGATGAGGAGGAGCTTGGATTACCAAGGTAGGTTTCCTTTACACCTGATCTCCAGGTAAATAGACGGATAAAATACATATATGGGAGCTGCTTTACCTGTCAAAGGATTTGCTGTCCATCCAGTCCCGAGATTTTTCTCTGTTGCAGTTTTTTATAAATTGTATTTTTATTAAAAATATTCAGAGAAAAACATGACGAACAATATATGTATGCTGAATAGGAGAAATCATACATTTAGTGGTAAAAAAAAAAAGGAAAATAAAAGTAAATAAATCATGTAAACAAATATAGTAGAAATTGGAACAAAGACAAAAAAGAATAACACATGTTGATTATCAGGCAGAGGAGATCACTTATAAAGAAAAAACCATGACTAATAACAATTGGGTGTAAGCTGGGTAAACACCCGGTTGGGGGATTTAGGGGGATGTACTTGCAGTGGGTTACAGTAAGTAATGAGGACCGCAAAGGAAGCTAGGAGTTGGTCGTTGACAAGATGACAAGGGGTTACATGTAGGTTACTTGTGGGGTTTTCTAAAGAGGTAAGCCATACACCAAATTATCCCATAAAGCCCATATCTTGTCAAACCCGTCAACAATATCCTCTACTTCTCTGTTGCAGTTAAGTGACACCTACAGGTCTTAACCCCTCCCCCAACACATGACTGAACAGAGAAAGAAGAAGAAGCAGACTAATGAGTTTCTCTCTCTGTCACTCTGATCTCTCCTCCTTTTCATCTTGTTCTTTCTTTGCACATGAGCACTGCAGCACAACTGACTGCCTCCTTGTGCTGCTTCTCCCTCTTCCGATGGAAACTCTGCTGTACATGAGACTGCAAGAGCAAAAATACAAAACCAACTTTATGTATGACATCCATAACCCATTCCCTTTAACAAGATTTTAGCATCACTTGTGCTATTTCAAGAGATGTGTTAGCAAATATTCAGTATATAAAATATATACTGTGTTTGGTGCAATTTGGCCTCCATCCAGTAGGAGTGCCCCTATACAAATGGAGTTGAATTTTTAGAGGAAAATTGTTGTTTAAGAGATTCCATAGTTGTCACAAAGGTTGCGCTGCAACTTTTGATGACCTCTGTCAGTGACCTTGGTGTGGGGCACTATAAATTAGGGTGCCTTCTGCCTGAAGCAAATGGATAGGTGAGGGACAGAGATCCTATTTGTCAGGGAGAGTTTTCAGTACAGGGAGAGGTTTCTGATTGAGTAGGGTCAATGCAGGGATGCAACTTGTTCTCCACAGGAATTCTGGCACCTGGATCAGATATTGGGGATCTCTTTAGTAGCATAAAGTGTCTCCCCTTTTTACAGCAGATCGCCACCCCTTCAGCATGAGCCATCCTCTGATAAACAGGTTAAGCCTGGAACACTGCAAGTCTGCAAAACTGTCCAATACTGAGTGATATACCGCTGAAATACTGTGCCATTGCTGAGTAGAATGCTGCAGTAATACTGTGTCACTGCTGAGTAATATGTTGCTACAATACTGTGCCATTGCTGGGTAGAATGCTGCAGCAATACTGTGCCATTGCTGAGTAGAATGCTGCAGCAATACTGTTTCAATTGCTGAGTAATATGTTGCTACAATACTGTGCCATTGCCAAGTAATATGTTGTTGCAATGCTGTGCCATTGCTGAGCAGAATGCTGCAGCAATACTGTGCCATTGCTGAGAAAAATGCTGCAGCAATACTGTGCCATTGCTGAGTAATATGCTGCTGCAATACTGTGCCATTGCAAAGTAATATGTTGCTGCAATACTGGGCCATTACCAAGTAATATGTTACTGCAATACTGTGCCATTGCTGAGTAGAATGCTGCAGCAATACTGCGACATTGCTGAGCATAATGCTACAGCAATGCCGTGCCATTGCTGAGTAAGATGCTACAGCAATACTGTATCATTTCTGAGTAGAATGATGCAGCAATACTATGCCATTGCTGAGTAATAAGTTGGTGCAATACTGTGCCATTGCTGCGTATAATGCTGCAGCAATACTGTGCCATTGCCAAGTAATATGTTACTGCAATACTGTGCCATTGCCAAAGAATATGTTGCTACAATACTGTTGGATTGCCAAGTAATATGCTGCAGTACTGTGCCATTGCTGAGTATAATGCTGCAGCAATACTGTGCCATTGTTGAGCAATATGCTGAAGCAATACTGTGCCATTGCTGAATAATATATTGCTGCAATACTGTGCATTACTAAGTATTGCACCCGTGTGAACATCCTACAGGTTACAACTTGTATAACAGAGCTTTAGATACTACTGTATGTGCATATGCCTCTGTTAACCTTTTAAAATATACAATATATTATTCAACTTCCAAGACTTTGTGTGTGTGTGTTATATGTCCCAGATTGGGTACCCCAGCCCCAGGCCCTGCCTATATACACTATTGGGATGCCTGCCTTTACACTCACATGGATGTATCCGACAGTGGACTACAGTAACCTTGCTTCACAGACCACCCCCCTGTTATTCTCCATATATTCTAATGTCCCTCTAGTGCTGGGCTTCAGTAACTGACATCATCTCTGTGAGCCAAGCTGGGAGAATTGTGGGATTAGTAGTATTTTGATCAACCATTCTGATGTTGTGATATTACCCCTGGACTACACATCCCAGAAGTCCCTTGGCAAAACGAAAAGACCTCTGTGAGGAACTACAAAGGGTCAGCAGATAAGCCCTGCGCTCTCTTCTTCCTGGGCCTCACTGAGTGAGCACCTCTCTGCTGTTAAGCGTGAGGGCTGTGGCCCACCATGTGGTGACCGAGTGACTCCAGCCTGGCACTGGAGGGCCCAACTCTGCTTGCTGTTTGTGAGACATCTCCGGTGCACCACTTCATCAGACTGATGCGACGACCACCCGTGTCAAGCAGCTGGTGGGTCATCACTGTTTGTCTCCCCGAAGGACATCTCATACAGGGTCGGGTGTGTATTGCAAGGAAAAAAGGCCCCCCTCGAGGGGGTAGGGAGAGTGTTGCATTTGGATACACAAGAAAGAGTGCTGCAGCCTGGAGAAAGGGCCTGCATGAAAGCTACAGTCAAACTAACTTGGGATCAACCGGGTCCCTATGTGATGGTAGAAGCTGATCCGTTGGAGGAAGATAATGGAATAGAGCTAGTTCCGGAAATCATGCCCACTAGGGCCTTATTGAGGAGTGGGGGATAAATTCCTGTCAGTGTGAGAAATGTCACCAGCTACCCAATCAGCCTGAAACCTCATATGGTGATTGGGAAAGTGAATGCAGCCACCCCTGTAACCGGGAACAACTTAGTCCAGAGGGAGAACGGGAGAGAGACCACTGTCCAGTGCCCCAATTTGTCTCCTAGATGGGAAGAGAGGCTCAGAGCTCAGTTAACCAGATGGGAGAAGATGTGTTCCAAGAATTACTTTGATGTGGGTTGCGCCAAAAGCGCTCAACGCCGAATTCGGCTGAGTGAAGACGAGCCTTTCCGAGAGAGGGCTAGACGGATCCCTTTGGGAGACTTGGAAGATCCTCGGGAACAGCTGGCTGAATTGAAGAAGTCAGGAGTTATTAGAGAGTCCAGGAGCCCTTATGCATCTCCTACTGTGGTAGTGCGCAAAAAAAATGGATCGCTCCAGATGTGTATTGACTACAGAGCTTTGAATCAGAGAACTATCCCAGATCAGTACACTACCCCTTGTATAGAAGAAACCCTGCAATGCCTGTCAGGGGCTAAGTGGTTCATTGTCTTGGATCTGAACAGTGGATAGTACAAGATACCCATGCATCCAGATGACCGAGAGAAGACAGCCTTTATCCAGCCCACTAAGATTCTTTAAATGTCACAGGGGTTGACAGGGGCCCCAGCCACCTTTCAGAGACTGATGGAGAAAATGGTAGGTGATATGAATTTGATAGAGGTGCTTGTATACTTGGATGACATCATGGCAAGACGATGGAAGAGCATGAAGCTTGACTTGAGAAGATCTTCCAGAGATTACACACTGAAGGACTGAAGTTGTCATTAGAGAAGTGTCAATTCTACCAAACTTTGTTTACTTATCTTGGGCACGTGGTCTCAGCTGAGGAAGTAGCCATATTACCCTCAAAAGTTGGAAGCTGTTACCTCCTGGCCTCGACCAAGCACTGTCAGTGAATTGAGGTAATTTCTGGGATTCTGCTCCTACTATAGGAGATTTGTGAAGAATTTTGCACAGATTGCAATACCTCTAAACAAGTTAATGCAAAATCAGACGGATAAAGACTTGCAGAAGACCCATGCTAGGGGTCCAAGAAAGCCTTGTGAGTCTATTTGAGAACAATGGAGGATGTAGTGTGAAAAGGCTTTTGAACATTTGAAGGGGAGCCTTATTGAAGCGCCAGTGCTGGCCTATGCTGATCCCTCAAAACCTTACAAATTGCATGTGTATGCTAGTCGAGATGGGCTAGGGGAGTCTTGTATCAGGAATCGGAAGGAAAGCTTCGTCCGGTGGTGGCCTATGTGAGTCGCAGCTTCACTCCTCCTGAGAAGAATTATCCTGTGCAAAAGTTAGAGTTCCTGGCTCTCAAGTGGGCTGCAGACAAGCTGCGAGATTGGGGCCATGCTCGTGGTGAAAACAGATAACAATCCTTTGACTTACTTGCTGTCAACTGCCAAACTGGATGCCAATAGACATCAGTGGTTGGCCGCCTTGTCTGAATTTCAGTTCAGCTTGAAGTACTGGCCAGGTGTAGGAAACCAGCACGCCGATGCCCAAGGTCTGGATTTTTGAGAGCAAGATAAACAGAAGATTGTGTGAACATTTGAATATCCAAAAATCAAGAACCACTCCTTACCATCCCCAAGGAGACCCACAACCTTAGCGTTTCAACCGTATCCTGTTGAACATGCTAGGGACCCTTCTTTTTGGACAAGAAGCAACATTGGGGTGATTTCATCACTGCAGTAGTTCATTCTTACAATAGCACAGTGAATGACTCTACTGGGTACTCCCCTTAAAGGTTGATATTTGGAAGGGAAGCTCAGTTGCTGGTGGATCTAGCTTTTGTAACATCCTTAGACCACACATCTCAAGCCTCTTACTTAGGATATGTTGATAAACTTCTGAAAAACTTGAAGACTGCTTATGAGAAAGCTAAGGAGGCATCTACTGCAGCGGAACAGAGGAACTGAAAGAACTTTGATCTTACAGTAAGGGTTCGGGACCTGCAGCCTGAAGATCGGGTGCTGTTTCGCAACTTGGGAGTGCCAGGAAAGCATAAGCTGGTTGATCAATGCCGTTCACAGCCCTACATTATCTGCAAACGCTTACCTGGACTCCCTGTGTATCAGATCCAACCGGAAGGGAAGACTGGCCCACTCAAGGCTTGGCATCGAAACCACTTACTGCCTATCAGAGTGTCCCCACCTTCCTGCCCAGAGACATTTCAGCCTCCTACTCTAAGGTCCAAAACCCATCGGGGTCATGAACCCATACCTCAAGAGGAGGAGAGTTATGAGGAGGAAATAACCCTTAATTGGCTATGGGTTCCTTCACCTGAGGACAACCCTACATTTACTCAAGTTCCTAGGGAGAACCGGAATGAAACGTCCCCATGTAGAAGGACAGAACTTCCGCTGTTTGAGGCTGAAGGGCCTGTGCTCACCCCTGTGAGAGGGAGTGAGGAAGTTAAGATTGAGTCAATCGGTCATCTAGAGGTGGCAGATCCTGTGGAAACTCTCCCTCCTCCTAGTCATGAAGTGGGAAGTGAGATTGTTTTTGAGAACTTGGAGGATGCAGAACCTGAGCCAGAACCTGGATGTAGTTTCTGGGGAACAGATCGTGAGCCGCAACCGTTGGAAAGTATCTATTCTAGACTGAGACAGATTTGCCCTCCTAAGGGACTGACTTATGCCTTTTGGGAAAGCTCTGATGAACTTATTACTACCACTCAACGGTCTAGTCAAGCACTTGCCTCCTTTTTTGAGCCTTTGATAGTGGATGACCTTGATCCACCTCCTGACACTACTGGGTGGGCCACTAATCTATTACTGACCTGTCATCAAAATGATATTTCTCTCTAAGTCAATTGTTGACTGTTGCAGCTTCTAGTTTGTAAAATAACTAACTGTTTACTTTTCAATGTGGTACTTTAAAGTGATTTCACAGGTTGTGTCCTGTCTTCGGGGACCAAAGACTTTCAAGTGGGGGGAGGATGTAGCAGACAGTGGACTACAGTAACCTTGCTTCTCAGACCACCCCCTGTTATTCTCCATCTATTCCAATGTCCCTCTAGTGCTGGGCTTCAGTAACTGACATCATCTCTGTGAGCCAAGCTGGGAGGAGTGTGGGATTAGTAGTCTTTTGATCAGCCATTCTGATGTTGTGATATTACCCCTGGACTACACATCCCAGAGGTCCCTGGGCAACACAAACAGACCTCTGGGAGGAACTACAAAAGGGCCAGCAGATCAGCCCCATGCTTTCTTCTTCCTGGGCCTCACCGAGTGAGCACCTCTCTGCTGTTAAGCGAGAGGGCTGTGGCCTACCATGCGGTGACCAAGTGACTCCAGCCTGGCTCCGGAGGGCCCAACTCTGCTTGCTGTTCGTGAGACATCTCCGGGGCACCACTTCATCAGACGGATGCGACGACCACCCGTGTCTAGCAGCTGGTGGGTCATCGCTGTTCGTCTCTCCGAAGGACATCTCATCCAGGGTCGCTGTTTAGGAGGAGGCGGGCGCCTATCGTTCACAATCCTTACCTGGTTATTTTGCTTGGACACTATGTACAGACAAGAAAAAATAGTGGAAATATTGCGCCAATCCTAAAGAAATATATATGAACAGCTGCCAACACAACAATTAGACAAATTGTGAATCAGAAAGATAAAGAGTGGGTGTGGCGCTAATATAGATTTGTTCCTCATTCAGGTCAGGCCCACTGAAGAATAGTCGGGGGACCAAACGTACCCAGTGAGGTATTTAATTGAAATTGGGATTTTTTGACAAATCCTCTAATGTAAATCAGTAAAAAAGATCAAGTGTTCCCTATAATTTATCTAATGAGAATAGGTATATATATACCAAAAGTATAGGGAAAAACGTAAAATAATAAACGTGATACTGATATTATGATGTCGTGAACCAACGACCAATATGTTAAATCATAACAAGTGATGTGTTAGGTACGTATATAAATGATAAATATAAAACCTATGAAAAGGTAAAACTCCATATACATGTACTCATAGATCAACAGTGTTCATACACAAAACTGAGTGAAATAGAGAGTGAGTTCCAAATGCTGGACCGATGAAGGTGCACCCAAATACTTGATCACTTGGGCTTCCTTTGGACCGCCTAGATGGTTCCCATATATTCAGATGGTAGGCGTGATGTTGGGGATATAGATATGTAAAAAATACTCTTACCAAGAGTGATGGACTCCCCAGCCAGCGGCTTGGGAGTCAGAGTAGGCTTGAGATGGAACGAACGGCAATGAGTAGAATGTAGCTTCGTCCGTCATAAAAAATGCAGGAAGATGAGGGTCTCCACAGGATGATCCCCCACATTAGGATGCTCCGTTCACCATACTAATAGTTCCTTGTGGGAAAGTTATTCGTTTCTATGGCATACCATATGTAGATGCACAGTGTCTGATAACCAGGTTTAGCAGACAAGTGCATAGTAAGCCTCACAAAATTAATGCTATCTTACTCTGTTAGGGATCAGCTTACTATGCACTTGTCTGCTAAACCTGGTTATCAGACACTGTGCATCTACATATGGTATGCCATAGAAACGAATAACTTTCCCACAAGGAACTATTAGTATGGTGAACGGAGCATCCTAATGTGGGGGATCATCCTGTGGAGACCCTCATCTTCCTGCATTTTTTATGACGGACGAAGCTACATTCTACTCATTGCCGTTCGTTCCATCTCAAGCCTACTCTGACTCCCAAGCCGCTGGCTGGGGAGTCCATCACTCTTGGTAAGAGTATTTTTTACATATCTATATCCCCAACATCACGCCTACCATCTGAATATATGGGAACCATCTAGGCGGTCCAAAGGAAGCCCAAGTGATCAAGTATTTGGGTGCACCTTCATCGGTCCAGCATTTGGAACTCACTCTCTATTTCACTCAGTTTTGTGTATGAACACTGTTGATCTATGAGTACATGTATATGGAGTTTTACCTTTTCATAGGTTTTATATTTATCATTTATATACGTACCTAACACATCACTTGTTATGATTTAACATATTGGTCGTTGGTTCACGACATCATAATATCAGTATCACGTTTATTATTTTACGTTTTTCCCTATACTTTTGGTATATATATACCTATTCTCATTAGATAAATTATAGGGAACACTTGATCTTTTTTACTGATTTACATTAGAGGATTTGTCAAAAAATCCCAATTTCAATTAAATACCTCACTGGGTACGTTTGGTCCCCCGACTATTCTTCAGTGGGCCTGACCTGAATGAGGAACAAATCTATATTAGCGCCACGCCCACTCTTTATCACTATGTACAGACACATTGCCCATGGAAACACTTTACTGCATTGCATAAGACACTGTACATAGACATCCATATCCTGAATTACTATAAGGAATATCACTAGTCTGTTTAAGCTGTCCTGCTTGCCATCACCTCACTGTGCCATATTTTGGATATAATTCAATGAGCTCCATCTGCCGGTGAAGACAATTGCAGGCCTGCGTTCTGGACATTGCTGTTTCTATCGATTAAAGGGCCCTATCCTACTCCTATTCCATCTGGTCTCTCATTAGGATATAAAGGTTGAATTAGGGGATTTTTCACCTGAGTCTTGGCTGTTATCCAGAACTCAGTTGATCAATAACCCTTTTTTGAACATATACCTTTATTCCAGTAAAACCTAAGATAATATCTAATTGATTTGTGTTGGAGTGTCATTTAAAGGTGCCTGCAAGAAGATGTCTGAACCTAGAGAGTCAGGTAGGTTGGAGTGTTCACAGGGTCAGGAAGGTAAATTGAAACAGCCCTCAATGGGGCAGTGCTACATGAACTCAAGGGGGTAGTGCTACATGAACTTTAATGATATCCCAGTATTAGTCTGTAGGGTGCAATATTGAGTTGGCCCACCCTTTGCAGCTATAACAGCTTCAACTCTTCAACTTTTCAACTCTGTGAAAAGTGTGGCGTGCATTTGTATTCAGCCCCCTTTACTCTGATACCCCTAACTAAAATCTAGTGGAACCAATTGCCTTCAGAAGTCTCCTGATTAGTAAATAGAGTCCGCCTGTGTGTAATTTAATCTCAGTATAAAAACAGCTGCTCCGTGAAGCCCTCAGAGGTTTGTTAGAGAACCTTAGTGAACAAACAGCATTATGAAGGCCAAGGAACACACCAGACAGGCCAGGGATAAAGTTGTGGAGAAGTTTAAAGCAGGGTTAAGTTATTAAAAAAAAATATCCCAAGCTTTGAACATCTCACGGAGCTCTGTTCAATCCATCATCTGCAAACCTACCAAGATTGTCTGTCTGTCTATTCTATTATGCACATGGCCACATCAGGTATTTACACTGCTTGCTGTTAAAAAATATGATGTATTAATAAATATAGAGCTGTATTCATTTGTTTCTTTTACATCTGTAAAGAAAACCCCCTTTGAAAAGAAAAAGACAACCCAATGCTTCTTGTTTCTTAGAAAATCCGAATATATAAAATCTTTTTTTTTTTTCCCCCATCTTTCTTTCTTTCTCCCTCCTTGCAGCTCAGGTCTCCATTATAACTAGATGCTTTATAAAAGTAATTTACAAATCATTTAATTCTTTCAGTGTCATGGACACCGGCATTCCCGTGACAAGGTAAATGACTGCCAGATACAGCTCCGCCGTCACATTACTATGGCAACTCATTTTTTTTCCCCGGCGCCAGAAAATTGACAAGCTTTATGAAACATTTTTACCTGCGCGCACAAACGCTGCAAAACACAGTGATGTCTTTGCAGAGTAATACATAAAAAAAAAAAAAAAAAGTATAAAAATATAAAACAAGAAATTCTTATCAGTCGGAGAGGCAGGGTGCTTATTGCAGAAGACTGATGTGGAAAATAAAACCCAGAGCTAATATCGTTTAAAAGAATATAGAAAACGCTTTTTTTACGAGCGAGAGAGAGACTTAAAAATGACCGAGTTTATTAAGAGGCCGCTTATGAGACATCGGCATGTAAAGGTAACACATACTGCATAATATTCAAATCACCGTATAAAAATGTAATGAGATAGCAATTTAATGCATCATAGAATAGTTATACAACGCACCATCTGTGTGTTGTAAGATGCCGAATCCATCTTACACTTCGCAAGATATACATCAGCGTAATAATTACATACCAAAGCTACAAAGGCACTTAGGAAATAATCCCTGAGTAATCAGATTTAGAGCGTGGCTACGGGTGAGGTTTTTATTTTATTTTGATCGAGCCGGCAGGCCGCTGTAGAAGTGCCTAAAAGGGATTGCGTGACGATGGCCCCTATTTGATCCGTTACATAGTTGCTGATATGTTTAATAACCGACACATGATAGCAGCGTTGGGCGATTGTTTATGATTAAAGTAGATGCAGGGCTTTTCTTTTTTTTTTGCGGGAACATGGAGCAACGCAGTTGCGGCACCTCCAGCACTGAATGTACGTAATGGCAAAGGGGGTGCTAGGGTGTGCAGGAGGGTCTAATGAAGCTAGCTGTTGGGGGATCTATTGTTACTAGGGGTATCTATTGTCTATTGTTGCTGGTGGGCTATTTATTGTTTTTTGGGGGGGGTGATCTACTGTTGATGGAGGGGTCTACTGTTGCTGGCTGCTGGAGGTTCCATTCATGCTGGATTCTGGGAAATCTGTTGTTGCTGGTAGGGGTCTAATGTTGTGGGGTTGGATCTATTGTTCCTGGGGAGGTATATTGTTGTGGGCAGGTCTCTTGTTAAAGAGGGGAGGGAAGGCCTATTGTTGCTGGGGGGGGTGGGGGTCTTATGTGGCCGGGAGGTCAATTGTTGCTGGGAGGGGTCTAATGTTGTGGGGTTGGATCTATTGTCCCTGGGGAGGTATATTGTTGTGGGCAGGTCTCTTGTTAAAGGGGGGAGGGAAGGCCTATTGTTGCTGGGGGGGGTGGGGGTCTTATGTGGCCGGGAGGTCAATTGTTGCTGGGAGGGGTCTAATGTTGCGGGGTTGGATCTATTGTTCCTGGGGAGGTATATTGTTGTGGGCAGGTCTCTTGTTACTGGGGAGGGAAGGCCTATTGTTGCTGGAGGGGGGGGTTGGATGTCTTATGTGGCTGGGAGGGGTCTACTGTTGCTGGCTGCAGGAGGTTCCTTTCATGGTAGATGCTGGAAAATCTGTTGTTGGTGGCAGGGATCTAATGTTACAGTGATGGATCTATTGTTGTGGGGAGATATTGTTGCAGGGGGGTCTATTGTTGCTGGGGAGGGGAGGTCTCACTGGGTTGGGACTTCTCTCTCTTTAAACATTTGGCATAACTGTGTGAGCCCCCGCAACCGGATCACGCATGGCGGAAAGGACAGGCCACGCCAAGAAGGCATGACCCCTTGCTAAACTGGCAACAAACTCCTTTTTTAAGGTTGCCCGACAGTCCAGCAGCACCTGCACCGTTGGCCCCCCGAGAAAGGGCTGCCCTGGAGCCCTCACCTGACCTATCAGCTTCATCCAAAGCCCAATGTCCTTATGATCCCAGCACAAGCCAGGCCGCAAGGCCTTCTGCTGGCGGAACTGCTCATCATAATGCAGCCCCCGTAAACTCAATACGCTTCCTTAATGGCGTTAAGATAGCAAAAAAGTGGAGAACAATTTTTTGGTGCCTTTTCGCCAAAGACGCTGGCCAAGATGGCAAACGCCTGAAGCCAATTAGAAAAGTACGGGGATAAGCTACCAACAGCGCTTCGCCTCCTCCCCTTTCTTGCTATCGTCCGCCTTACCCTTCTCTATATTAAAGTGGAGTTCCACCCACTTTTACAACTCTTCAGCATCCCTCACTAAACTGTGCACTGTAAACAAATTGGATATTTTTTTTTTTCTCAGCACCTACTGTATATCTGCTGTATCTATTTATTTTTTTTACTTCCTCCTCCCTGGCCGTGGCCCATCGCATCATTTCCTGTTTGCAATGCCTTCTGGGAAGGGGTGGCAACTTCCTCTGACACTGCCGTTGCTATGGAAACCTGACCTGAAACCTATTACACTGCTTGTGCTGCACTGAGCATGTGCGAGATCTGCAAGGATGAGATCCGGGAAGAAATACAGTCTGGCTTCAGATGCCCACACTTAAGATGGCCACGGCCTGCTGTAAGTTTATAAAATAACAAACTACTGCTATAAACGAACAAAACAGACCTTAGTTTACAGACTAACTTTACTAGAATACATTAAGCTTGTGTATTATAGGGGTATTTTTATTTAAAAAGTATAATTTCGGCCGGAACACCACTTTAAATTTCTCCAAAGGCAAGAGGGAGAATATTTGAACATACTTCCCCTAACAGATTTTGTCCCTGACACCCTGCTTAAGATGGACTCCCTGCAGGCCCTCAAAGTCCCCCTTCAATTCCTATGTGAACAGGCTACAGGAGAGCAGAGGAATGGCTCTTATGAATGTCAGTCAGACCCCTCTCTATTGCTCCTACGCACATAAATGCAGAACAGTAAATAAGTTATAACTTTTAGTAATGAGGAAACTGTACTGAAATTTAACCTGCTTTTTCAGAGAGTTCTTGGTGAATTATAAATCTATGAGCTTAGTAAAACTAATCCCTGAAGTGGGGAAAGAGGTGAAAAGTAGTCTTGTATTGCTGTGCGGCAGTCCAGTTGAGGTTCAGCTAGCCGTCGATATTTGATTGCATGCAAGGAATTTTTTGAATGGGAAAGCAAAGGAGACTAAATCAATAAGTTGAGAATAATCAGCAAACAATCTTCCTGTGTGAAGCAAACTGAAGCTGGATTCACAGTGATCACTGACTTAAAGATGTTGCACTCTGTGGAACTACAAGTAGCAGCTCCGGCCGAAATATGACTTTTAAGATAAAAATACCCCTAGAATACTCATGCCTCGTGCAATGTAACAAAGGTATGCTGTAAACTATGCCCAGTTTTCTATTTGTGCAGCATTGTTTTCTTGCTTTGGTGACGTTTCTGCACAGCGCGGCCATCTCCAGTGTGGGCATCTGAAGCCACAGTGTCCTTCTTCCTGGATTTCGTACATGCTGGCTACCCAGCATGCACCTGCCGATCTCGCGCATGTGCCGGGCGGTGCAATCTTGGTCAGCTTGGTATGGCACAGCCAATGCAAGCTGACCAAGATTTTCCATAGACGCCAATGTTAAATGTTACTTCGACCGTTGGGTCAGCTCATAAGTGGATATCTATATACCCCCCAATGGTCGAGGAATGGAGAACACAAATAAAAGAAGCCATAATAAAGGAGGAATTTATTTATACACATAGAGGGAGCCAAGATAAATTTGATGCCATCTGGAAAAGCTGGGTAGAGGCCTGGGACAATGAAAATAAAAGATGAATCAATATGGGAGAGGGACAATATTGGGAAAGGATGGTAGGGGGGGGGGGCTTTTGGGGTCGAGGGGGGGAGATACAGTAGGGGGAGGAAATCTATTTTTTTTGTTGTTGGGTTTTGCCCCCTTTTTTTTTTTTTTCTTTCTTTTGTTGCTTTTAGTTTTTGTTTTGTGTGGGTTTTTTTTTTTTTGGGGGGGCGGGTGAATGTTAGAAGCAAGATTATGTATTTGGAATAAAATGTATGGATAAATGTATAACTTGTACTGCTATGAAAAGAATAAAAAAGTACTGAATCAAAAAAAAATGTTAAATGTTACTGGAGCCGTGCAATGCCATGCTGGCCAAGAATTTCCATAGACGCCATGCCAAGCTGACCAAGATCTCCCATGGGCCAATGCAAAACCGGAAATGACTTCTGCGGCCACGGCCCCCAAGAGGAGGAAGTGAAATTAGACAAAGGCATAAATCAGGTAAGTGAACAGAAAAAAAATAAATAAATTGCTAATTCATTTTAAGGATGCACATTAGTGCTGCATAGTGAGGAGTGAAAAATATGGGTGGAACTCTGCTTTAAGTTGTGCAGGAGACAATGGTGTCTATATACAGTGTCTATAAGGTTGGGCTATCGCCCACTCACCACACTTGAACAAAAGATGTTGATTATGATGATGATGATGGCTGTCTCTCTGGAATGTGGTGTCTGGCCTCTGCCCTGGCTCACCCAAATCTGATATCACTGCAGGATGAATGGATAGGAGTAACCTCCAGGTTGCCGCCAAACAGCTGAGGGGAGCTGCCTGCAGATGTCCCTCTGGATATCCACTGGATAGTTCTACTGGTGCAGGCCGCGACTCAGCTACAGCTCACACTATCACAGAATCCCTGCACTCAGTACAACGTTGGGTCCCAAGAGAGCGTGCTAGGCTTCAATCCATCCCTCTTATAGTCTCTCCCAGATGTCTGTTCTTCCCTATCAGCCAGCTGGTAGTTGTAGTTCCATATCATTCAGCCAGAGGGTAAATCCCATCCATACGGACTACATATCCCAAGATGCCTTGCTCTGCCTTGTCTCTGAATAAGAAGGTAACAGGTCAGCATCATGCTCAGCACTAGAGGGAAACGGCTCCCCCTGCAGCAACGCTACACAGGGTCTCCTGTTTGCAGGAATATGTATATATCCAGCTCCTGGCTACAAGTACAAACATATTGCTTGTTTTGTCAAGGGCAGATAGCATAGGGGTCAGAAGTGTATAACAGAGACTGCAGGAACAAATGTGCATACCACACAAAGTGCAGGGATCAGAAGTGCATGGCAGAGTTCAGGGGTCAGAGGTGGGTACTGCACAGTGTTAATTTAGTCGACTAAAACGACTAAAACATTTTAGTCGACTAAAATGACTAAAACATTTTAGTCAAATAAATGAATACTATTTAAGTCGACTAAAATACAACTAAAACTAAAACAATTGCGATGACTAAAATACGACTAAAACTAAAATGCTATTTTAGTCAAAAGACTATGACTAAAACTAAATTGCAATTACTGAAATGTACTGGAGATTTTAGTTGACTAAAACGTAGGACATTTTAGTCGAATAAAATACTGGAGATTTAGTCGACTAAATACGACTAAAATTAAAACAATTTGCGAAGACTAAAATGGGACTAAAACTAAAATGCCATTTTAGCCCTAAGACTAAAATTAACATTGGTACTGCAGATAGTTGAGAGGTCAGGAGTGCATATGTATCAGTTTTACTAATAGTAGGTACATTTAGTTGGGCTCCTCTATATGCAGGGGAACAGGGTTAACTTGGTTTTGATTGTGCAGTGTTTCAAGGCTGTAGCGCTATTACCTCCTTTTAGCTTCTAGAACTCACTGGATAGTTTTAGAACTTAGAGGGTGGAGGAAAAGAGGATGCTGCCTGAATGTTTATGGAGTTCCCACCAATCCCTGAGGAGGCAAGGCTTAGTAGGTGGGAGAACAACCCATAAATAGTCAGAAGCCTGGCAGTCAGGGTGTCACATACCTGACTGTGGAGCCTAAGATGATGAGGGTGGCCTCTTGCGCAATTCTTGTCCAAGCACCCATGGTGGTGGAGACAGGGACTGCTGAGGTAGTGGAAGGGTGTAGATGCCTGGAAGATATAGTAGTGAGCTGGAGCTTGGAGACACAGGAGTCCTTCCAGTGGTGGTATGGAAATCGGTCACAAGTCTTGTTCAGCAGCAGCCAGGTGTAGGGTCAGGATCAGGTTCAAGGTCAGAAACAGGCTTAGTCAGTAACCTGCTGGTCGCGGGGTACCAAATCAGGAAGTGGAGACATAGTCAGAAATCCAAACTGAGGTCAGTAATGCAAGTGAGCAGTAGACATAACAGGTAGGGGTGATCCAAGAGAGGTGTCAGAGGTAGCCGAGTTGGTTAGTAAACTTTCAGGAACCAGGAACATGGGAACCAGAGCTGAAGACAATCCAACACTGAAACTAGTCAGACTCAGTTTAAATAGGCTGCTGGGGGCCACAGTTTGTGGATGGGTGCGCATGTCTATGCTCTTCCTCATGTGCATTCTAGTTGTTGTTCATCTTGTTAGGCTTCCATGCTCGCAATTCTGTACATGTGGCACATGTGGATAAGAATGATCACCTGTTGCACGAGATCCCTGACACAGGGAGCAGAGTCCAGGGTCCAGTTGCCTGGAGAGGACCCCTGTGCTATGGGGCTTTGCCCCTGGGCAGGAGGAAGGGAAGGAAAAGGAGAGAGTGAGAGGAAGAAGAGGGAAGAAGCACCTGGAAGCTTCACAAACATTACCAGCCTCAGCTAGGCTTAGCTAAAGTCATCCTGAAAACACCCGACCTGTATATCAGTGTGCCCATACAGCAGCCGATTCTAAGAACCACTTAGTAACTGAGTGAGTAACTTCCATTTCAACCTACCCCAAGTCTGTACAGAGAAGATAGTAAGGCTGCAATACTTTACATGTCTAGGACCAGGGGACAGTTTAGAGCCTGGGCAAAGCAACCAGAAGCAACCCATACCTCTAGATAGGGACAGCAGAAGCCAGGTGCTTTGAAATTTCTGCAAGGAACAGCACCTGCATCTCCAGTTTGGAAACTTTTTTGTTGCTATCTTAGCTGCACCCCCATGGGTGGACAGCCAGTTCTAGTAGCCAGAGACATTAGCAAGTCCTCAAGAGTCGATTCAAGTTCTTAGGGCTCAGAAGTGCATATCATGCAGAATTTAGAGCTAAAGAGTGCATAATACACAGGAGTCATGAGTCCAAATTCCTGTCCAAATTGCACGTCAGCCTGGATTCACACAGGAGCGGTGGGGAAACAGCATTCAATTCTTTGCAGTGCGATTTGAGCCTATTCATTTTGTATGGGCTCAAATAGCACCACAGAGGTATCGGTACTAGGTATTCATGAGTACTTGACCGAAAGTATCGGTACTCGGTATCGGCAAGTACTTGACCGAAAGTATCGACACTCGTGCTCGCCGATAGAAATCCGGTATCAGTGCAACCCTAGTTTTTAGCCAGTGGACTCTCTGATTGACCATGGATTTACAAGGGGAGGACAGTTTTTGGGGATTTTTATTCATTTAATAAAGGACTTGTTCTGTATCTTTATTTCTAGGTAAGTAAAATTTTTTTGTAATTGAGCATACCCCTCTGAGAGTCCCATCCGCAGACCCCCAGAACAACAGGGCCAGGGTTATGGGTAAGAGGCCCTTGTCCTCATCAACATGGGGGAAGGTGCTGAGGGTATGTGGCCTAATATGGTTCAGGAAGGAGGGGGTGCACGCTTGTCCTTTACTTTTCTGGCCAGCCAGACTGCATGCGCAGATTAAGACTCTGGTATGGATTTTTAGGGGGGACCTCACGCATTTTTTCTTTTTTTTTTGCATGGGGTACAACATAGGAAGGGACTCACATAATCCAATGGCTCCTCTGGGTGAAATGCTACCAAGCTTAGATTGACACAATAGATCACAAAAACTGCAATTGGAGCGAGCATGCACCAGTGCCCCCAAAGCAAGCGGATTGCTACTGGTCAAGGGGGTGGAGCCAAGGGGGAGGATCAGGGCTGCTCTGTGCAACATGTTTGTTATTTAAAAAAAAAAAAAAACCTCAAACCTTTAATACTGTATCGCCTTAAAAGAAACCAATACTGGAGGTAAACTCTTTATTCAATCCTTCTATGTTGTGGAGCAATATAAGTGTATTTGCACCAAAGGAACTGAAGGATCCAAGCCCATGAACTTTCCCTTAGAGATTGTCTCATTACGAGATGGTTGGAGAAGTTGCCCAAAGATTGTCAAACTGACCTCCTCTGGTTGGAGTAGACGATGGTAAGCAATGGTAACCTTTTATTTATAAACCTTGGCTGTTGCCGCATATATTGTGTGATGGATGTCCTCTTAAATACAGAAGATCCAGTAAAGAAAATGCTGCCATAGGAAGACTAATCTTGCATATTAATGCGATATTCACATGTTCACTTCCATCACCCCCCCGCAGCTTAATGATTATATGTAATGTAATGTAGGCCACTATCACTGAATATAATGTCATGGGGGGTTTATAAATACAGCTGAACTACGCCAAAATAATATTGCAACAAATATGCCACATGGGTTCATTTTAAGCCTCCTGATAGAGTACTAGTGAATAATAACACACTCACGCACAATTAAAGAGAAACGAAAAACAACATTTTTACTTAATATGATTACAGATAATGGTCTACAGAAATAGCACTCTCAGCATCATTCCAGTCCAATTCTCAGCAGGAGCTCGTGGACTACAGACATCTTGCACAGCAAGATGCTGAGTTTTGATGGTCAAAATAATGGCATGAGCTCTCATGATCTATCTGCACATCCCCCCCAAAACCCAGACAGTTGAGCTGGTTTTATTCTGCTGCTGAAAGCAACACCTCAGCAGCTTGTTAGTGCACTGTACCTTCCAAACTTGGGAGGAACTCCAGAAACTTTGCAAACAATTAAGCTGAGTGGTGAGCTACTCAGAAACTGCTTCTCTGCTGACAGCTTCTCTGTGAACTTTATGGCTTCTTTCAGGCAATGCTTACCACCCTCGGAAAAAAAAAAGATCCACAGCTGAACTTTTGCTTTTTTAGCTCCCTCCTAGGTAGGCTTCTAGGATGATAGGGAAATATAGTTATTTTGGCTCCTCTGTAATCATTGGAGCAGCTATTGATTTCTTTGGTCTGTTCTGGAATCCACATGCTGCAGGCTTGATTATTTCCCCCTGCATTCTGGAGGTCTCCAGAGTATAGAGGTCTATTAAAGTCATATAGGCAGCCTGAATATTTATGGTATTTCAGCTGATCCCTGGGGAGGTGTGCCCAGTAGGTGGCAGGGGGGGGGGGGCATAAATACATAAATAGGTTGAGGCCTGGAGCAGCCATGGTCTGTTCCTGCTGAAGAAGCTTCCAGTCTTAGGGGCTACTGCCCTTCTGAGGCAGTCCTGCTGGAGTCTGCTGAAATTCAGTGAGGTCCCAACTATAGCAGAGCTGGGGGGGGCTATTTCTAGTCGCTATTGGAGCTACTGGCTATTGGCCTGGAGAACCTAAATGCCTGGTGGGTGCTGGATACTAATCCAGTGACTGTGTGCTTTTCTGCTATGGAGGCAGCTGTAGTTTTTTTTCCTTGGGACTGCCCCTATAGAGCCTCAGTTCTGGATCACCCCTTGGTTATCAAGAGAAGGCCCGTCCAAAGAATTTGCAGATAATAAAGTTCCGCCCTTCTTATACAAGGCAGCATCTCTGGAGTATCCCATACCCCCTCAACCCCTCTCTCGTTGCAAGTTCTACAAGCAATAAATTGTAAAAAGATATCCCCCCAGACTTTAATGTAGTCAGAGTGAATGGATCGTTGCTCCATGTGAGTGGTGGCTTTTGCACTGTTTGGGAAAAGAATCATTTAAATCCAGTGGCTCCTGCAGGGGTAGCGCCACACTTTTTTTTTCAATCCCAAGGGGGGTGTTGCAGTGGAAAAAGCAACCACAAGTCGACCATTTGGCTCCTGGTCGGGGTGCACTCCCATTGAGTGAGTGAGTTTGACAGCTGTCAATCTTTACAGCCCCCAAATGAAAAACAATGTGGTCATGGCACTTGTACAGCCCTGTAAGGCTGTAATGTTAGCATGCAGGGGGAGGATACTCATTTTTATGCCCCATGTGAAAAAGCCCTATTTCTATTTGCAATGCAGTCTCAACTCATAACAGCAGCCGCGGTCAGGATGAATGCGGCTTGAACAGAGTATCTGGATGATGAGTGATCCACCTCGGACTACCTCCATGGCTCAACTCAGCAGTCCTCACCTTGGCTCTGGTACAGCCCCGTTGGATGCAGTTCAACCTGGCCTGGTTCAGCACGGCACAGCATGGCACCTCTCTCTCCCCCTGCCGGATCCTTCCCAGGCTTTTGTTTTTTATATTGTCCCTCCCCCTTTCTGGTGCTTCTGGGCCCTGTTGTTGTGACCCCCATCTTCACTGTGTTCAAGATCCTCCCTCAAGCCTACATCTCCTGCTCTGGGCACTTTTGTTAGAATTATGGTTAGGCAAAGTAATGGACATTGCCATCTTGTGGACAAATAGAGTTCTACATCTCAGTAACAATGTCCAGTGTTACGTGGGCATACCAGAAAAAATCAGGGGTTTTTAACCTCTTTGCGCAGGCCACACAGAAACATGCAGCCCCTCAGTGGGTGGGATTTAGCACCGAGTGGCTGCATATTTTCTTGCATTAGTGCAGATAGAGCTGTACCGGGAGTGTGCTCTCGGCACAGTTACCGGTGGCTAACAGAAAGCTCCTGATCGCTGCTTGCGATCAGGTTTTGGGTTTGGCCCCTTAGTTCCAGTGAAGGAAACTCTTAAGGTGTCAGCATATGAAGACATTTTGGACAATTTCATGCTCCCAACTTTGTGGCAACAGTTTGGAGATGGCCCCTTCCTGTTCCAACATGACTGCGCACCAGTGCACAAAGCAAGGTCCATAAAGACATGGATGAGCGAGTTTGGGGTGGAGGAAGTTGACTGGCCTGCAAAGAGTCCTGACTGCAAACCGATAGAACACCCTTGGGGTCAATTAGAGAGGATACTGCGAGCCAGGCCTTCTCGTCCAACACCAGTGCCTGACCTCACAAATGCGCTTCTGGAAGAATGGTCAAACGTTCCCATAGACACACTCCTGAACCTTGTGGACAGCCTTCCCAGAAGAGTTGAAAGGTGTTGTAGCTGCAAAGGGTGGGACAACTTAATATTGAACCCTACGGACTAAGACTGGGATGCCATTAAAGTTCAAGTGCGTGTAAAGGCAGGCGTCCCAATACTTTTGACACTATAGTGTAGAAAACATTCCACCACTGGCTAGACATTCAGCTGCACATATTCTCCTAGCAGCTAAGTTGAGTATTACGAAACTCTGGAAAAACCTACACCCACCAAGGTATCAGACACTCTTGACCTGGTGTCACTGTACTTATGGACTTATGCTTGCCTTGAGTAGGGGTTCCTACGCACAATTACTTTACCTTTGGCAACCATGGATCCAGTGGCACCAGTCTTATCACCATTTTTACCCACCTTGATTCCAACATACGTGTAGAGAACCGACAACTCTTTTCTTGCCCTTCCTTGACGTACTGCTAGTACCTACAAAGGAATATTATCCCCGCGCACATCACTGCTGCCTACTTTGGTTTCTGGTTAAGGTTTATCATTTTCTTTGGTCACTGGTCATTAATCTGATGCAATCATTTTTTATTAAGACCTCAAGTCATGTTCTGCTCAAATGTATGATCTGATTATATTTGTTTTGATGTCACTCATTGTTATGTTATCATCTGAATCTAGAATTCTGTACTGATTTGTTCTGAAAATCCTAAATAAACAAATGAAACAGAAAAAAAACAACCCTTATTAACAGAATCCCTTAAAAAAGAGGCTCTCTCGCTCTCCCTAACCCAACATAATTGAAAACCGACAATTGCCAAGTACACTCCCTGGAGACATATATTTGTCTATATAACGGACAAATTAGTGAAATCTAAAAGTTACATCAGGTAACTATTAATATACATAATATAATTCCAAGTATGTCCAAATCTGTAGCACACAATGAATAATATATGTAGCAATGACCCCTGAGGCAGCTGCTGGAGTTTAACCGGCTCTCCTGCTTTTCCTACTGGTGACCTGCCCTGTAGCTGGATCCAGGCACTCACCAAGCCTCCAGTAGTGACAATCAGATGGACTTCAAGGTCTCCAATCTTCTTTTTCAAAATGTATTAACTAAAATGTGTAGGTAGAGAGGAGAAGGGGAACAAGGTACCCAAAAAACAGCAAAAAAAAATCAAACTTTTTAATGTCAGCACTACAAAGCTTGATGGTCCTAATTTCCTAGTAGCAGGCTCCCGGTATTTTCAATGTTGATGATGTTTCAGGGGCAGCCTCCCAGTTGCAAATGGATACTTTAAGAGCAGCTAATTGGTGGCCCTAGATTCTTCAGTAGCAGACTCCCAATGACAATGGATCCTTTATGTATCTCCATTGGTGGCCCTCACCTAGGTACTGCAATAGCACCCTTCCAATAGAATCCGGCCTCTTACAAGCAGTCAGTCATGCCCATCACTAGCGTAGGTGGTCAGGCACTATAGCTGGCTCTGTGTTCTTCACCTATATCAGCCCCCTTTCCCATAAGACAAGCAGGCCTACCAGTACTTGGTTGCCCTCAGGTCTTATATACAATGATATAGTGCCTGACCACCATGCCGGTGGAGGCACAAGCTTAGCAGAGCAAACAGGTACTTGCGTTTGGCAGATAGGCAGAGGGGTCTTAAGGCAGTCCGAGTTCAAGGCAGGCAACATTCAGAGAGTGGTCAGGGTCAAATCCATGGTCAAAAGGCGGGCAGAGTTCACAGAGTAGCCCAAAGTCCAATCCAAGGTCAAAAGCAAGGAAATCTAAACTAGCTGGCAGGGGGGATTGGGCGAAGTTAAAGGTCAAGGCATGGTAACAAGGCAGGTATACAGGAAGCTTAAAGCACGTGTTGCAAACACTATCACAAGCATGACATTAAGGTTTTGGCTGGCTTAAAACAGGTTTAGACTCCACCCAGAGGCTGTGTCTACACAAATCGTCCTGCAGGTGGACAGTCAGACTGGAAGAGTGCAGATCAGCCAAAAAGAGGATGCTGGAATGAGATCAGCAGCTATCATGGAACAGGAGCATTACACGCTCCTAACACAGTCATAGATACCTGACTAATGAGGTCTCCATACCATGTCTATGCTGCAGCAGTTTACCCTTAGCTCTCCTTCACGTTATTCACATAGCAGACATGGACTGGCCCATGTATTGTAAAATCTTGGATGAGAGCCTTCTTCTCTGAGACAGAACACTGAAGATGAGTCATGAATGGGTCTTCCAGTATGAAAATGACCCAAAACATACTGCCAAGGCATCAAAGGAGTGGCTCAAGAAGAAGCACATTAAGGTCATGGAGTGGCCTAGCCAGTCTCAAGACCTTAATTCTATAGAAAATTTGTGGAGCGAGCTGAAACTTTGAGTTGCCAAGTGACAGCCAAGAAACCTTAAGGATTTAGAGAAGATCTGTAAAGAAGAGCAGACCAAAATCCCTCCTGAGATGTGCAAACCTGTTAACCAACTACAAGAAACGTCTTACCTCTGTGCCTGCAAGGGTTTCTCTACCACAGGCTTTCCCAACCTTTTAACCCTAGAGGAACCCCAAAAATAATTTTCACGTCTCAAGGAACCCTTACTAAAGCCAAATCATCAGGGCTCAATAGGAACAATGCTCCTTATATTAGTGGTCAATAGGAAGACTGCCCCCCTTAAAGTGGTGCTCAGAATGCCACCCTTAAAGACAGCTAAAACGATATTTGGTGTCATGCTGCTGGCTTTGCTAAGTGATGCTGAACCTTGAACTCTGTAGGCATCATCAAATAGGTGGTTCATCAGCCACAGCTCAAGGAATCCCTAGCAACCTATGGAGGAACCCCAGGGTTCCACGGAACCCTGGCTGAGAATGGCTGCTCCACCAAGTACTAAATCATGTTTTACTTGGGGATCAAATACTTATTTTAGTCACTGAACTGTAACTCAATTTATAACATTTGTATCGTGTGTCTGCTTTGTATTTTTGATTGATATTCTGTCTCTAGCATTTAAAATACACCTATGATAAAAATTATAGACCCTTCATTCCTTTGTAAGTGGGCAAACTTAGAAAATCTGCAGGGGATCAAGTAATTTTTTTCCCCATTGTATATGGTGATACACAAACATAATGTACATGAAAGAAAGAAAAATGTTACAATTTAATAGACACAAATTCAATAATTTAAAAAAACATTAAATAAAATAATTCGACATGTATAGATTAATTCAAGACCAAGATCCCAGAACAAAGCAAAGATCTTATAGCAAGAAATGTCAGAGAGATAGAGATAGGTGGAAGAATCACAGACTGTGGGTTAATGTATATAAAAACTAGTATTACTAACTAACGTAAAAACAAATCTACATCATATCTGTATCAATTCATTCCAGCCGGTGTTCCCATTTTTAAATTGAATATCCACCAAACTTCTCGTTCCAAAGATTACGGTGGGTATCCCCCCCCCCCCCCCCCCGAGGTGGATTTCTCACTTTCTCCAAACCATAGAAAGTAAAAGAGGACATGTCTCTAAGATGTCCATATTTAAAGTGTTTAGACACATTTGACAGTCCTTTATCACTTTGATACGAAGCTCAATGGAAGTGCTCGCCTACTCGTGTCCTAAGAGGTCTAATTGTGCATCCCACATACTGTAGATTGCACAAAGTACACTCCATAGCATACACTACATTGGAAGAGGCTCAGTTAAAATAATCCTGCAGAAAAAAAAACTCCTTCCCTGTGAGCAAGATAGCACTGTCTTTTTTTTAGCATGTTTTTTACAAAAGCGACACTAACACTACAGGTTAACACTACAGGCATACGATCCATCGGTGTTTAACCACGTCCTCTCCAAACCTTCGGATAGAAACAGGCTGGGCGATAATATCCCTCCCAGGATTTTCTCCCAACGGCTGGAAAATCTACACCCATTTTAGACAAATGGAGAGAGATCCCCATCCGTGGACAGAATAGGCAGATGTTTCGAAATTATATCTTTAATGAAATTAAACTCCCTAGTTACAAAAGTGAGGGTACCGCCAGCATTAGATTTTCATTACTTGCCAGATTTATGTTTTAAAGTGGAGTTCCACCTATATCATTTTTTTTTTGTACAAATATATTTTTTAAAGTGGATGTAAACCCAATGTCATCCTTTCTAAACTACTGCCATAGGGGTTATCTATAAGGATATACATGCCTCCTGCATGTATCTTTACCTGTCAAATGTCTCCCCTCTGTCTGTTATGAGACCCGAAAAACTGCATATTCTGTGGGTGGGTCTGTTGTCTGGAGCTCGGTGGGTGGAGTCGTGATGTCAGTAGACTCCCCGCCCACTTCTACACTCCCCTTGTCAATATGCATTTTCTCCTGTGTATTTCTTACACTGAACTTCTGCTATGATCTCTAACATCCAATGAAAAGACAGGAAAGTAACCACATGACTTCAGCATGCCCAATCATGGTGAGGTGTGGAACAGCCAATCCTTGCAGAGCTGCTGAAGAAAGGAGTGGGGGTGGGAATTAAAACATACTGCATGTGTCCTAGGCTAGTGCACAAGATATGTAAATCACCTGTCACTCACAGAAAGGGGGAGGATTTGACAAAGTTTTTCTCTGTTTGTCAAGATTTATCTCACTGAACAATAAAAGAGGATTGCTCAGAGATGGATTAACTCCTTGTGGCAAGACTGGGCTCAAATGATAGGAAATATTATACTCTACATTATGAGATATATATATATAGATATATATATATATATCTATATATATCTATATATATAAAAAATTCGGGTTTACATCCACTCTAACCACTTCAATACCAGGCACTTATACACCTTCCTGCCCAGACCAATTTTCAGCTTTCAGTGCTGTCGCAGTTTGAATGACAATTGCTACACTGTACCCAAACTAAATTTTTATCATTTTGTTCCCACAAATAGAGCTTTCTTTTGGTGGTATTTGATCACCTCCTGTGGTTTTTATTTTTTGCTAAACAAATAAAAAAAGACCGAAAATTTTGAAAAAAATAAAAATGTTTTGCTTTTGTTTCTGTTATAAAATTTTGTAAATAAGTAAGTTTTCTCTTTCACTGACAGGCACTGATAAGGTGGCACCGATGAGGTGGCACCAATGAGCGGGCACTGACGGGCACTGACGATGGGCACTGATGGGCACTGGCAGGTGGCACTGATGGGTGACACTGATATGCAGCACTGATGGGCATTGATAGGCGTCACTGATGGGCACTCATGGTTGGCACTGATAGGCGACACTGGGCACTGAAAGGCTGTAAAGATGGGTTCTTATGGGTGGCACTGATAGGTGGCACTGCTGGGCACTGATAGGTGGCACTGATGGGCATTAATACGTGGCACTGACACGCGGCACTGATATGAGGCACTGATAGGCATCCCTGGTGGCACTGGCAGTGGTAAGCATTGTGAGTGGGCACTGATTGGCAGATGCCTGGGCATTGATTGGCAGCTGCCTGGGCACAAATTAGTATTTCCCTGGGGGTCTAGGGGGGGTATACCTGGTGGTACAGTGTGGATGGCCATCCTGGTGGTCCTGGGCGGCATGATGGTGGTCCTGAGTGGGATCCGAGGGGGGGCTGTGCTGATAAACAATCAGCACAGACCCCCCCCTGTCAGGAGAGCAGCGAATCGGCTCTCCTCTACTCACGTCTGTCAGACGCGAGTGAGGAAAAGCCGATCACCAGCTCTTCCAATTTACATTGTGATCAGCCGTGATTGGACACGGCTGATCACGTGGTAAAGAGTCTCCGTGATTTTTTTATCCCTGGCATGTTCCATTTTGCTTGTGGGCATGTGGGCATATTCCTGGTTACAGTGCTGCTGCTGGACCAGCATGCACTGCCCCGTTCTCGCGCATGTTCAGTAAAGTATACAGGTGGCCATAACAACGGACGGCGTTGTCGGAAGTTCTCTCCCCGTTGTTATGGCAACCTAGCCCTCGGCGCAGCCCACTGACTCCTGGGAAATGATGACACACATCTCCCAGGAGCAGTAGCGAGCAGAGGGGCCGAGGGGCGGAGGGAAGTGAAGTCAGGAGCCAAGGTGATGAAGGAGGCAGATTTGGAGGGACCACATAGCAACAGGCATAAAAAGGTAAGTAAAAAAAAAATTTCTCCAAATGTTTTTTTTTTAATTTATTTCATATACATTAATGACATTTTTTTTTTGGGTGGAACTCCACTTTAATAGCGCAGATCTATCTCTATCTGCAGCTGTAGCTATTACTCTATTAACATCTTTAGAATTATATTTACATGCTACTAATCTCAAAGCTAATATATAGCACTCTTGAGCAAAGCTTACCTAAGTAGAGCAATTCCTCCCAGCTCTTATACATTCCCCAAGTGGGACTGATCTAATTGTGTCTGCTGGGTGACAACTAGTCGCCGGCAGTACCAGATTTCTGGCACATTTCTTCCAATAAGTACTTGTGGGATTGCCCTCCAAATTGATATCCAAAAAGTTGATGTCACGTATGTTGAAGTCACAGCTAAGTTCAGATTATTTTTGTTAAGATACAAATTAAAAAGAGAGATGTCTTCCGGGATACCCTCCCATATAAACAGAAGGTCATCTATAAAATGACCATGCCACTTAATATACAGCATCTCACAAAAGTGAGTACATCCCTCACATTTTTGTAAATATTTTATTCTATCTTTTCATGTGACAACACTGAAGAAATGACACTTTGCTACAATGTAAAGTAGTGAGTGTACAGCTTGTATAACAGTGTAAATTTGCTGCCCCCTCAAAATAACTCAACACACAGCCATTAATAGCTAAACCTCTGGCAACAAAAGCTGAGTACACCTCTAAGTGAAAATGTCCAAATTGGGCCCAATTAGCCATTTTCCCTCCCCGGTGTCATGTGACTTGTTAGTGTTACAAGATCTCAGGTGTGAATGGGGAGCAGGTGTGTTAAATTTGGTGTTATCGCTCTCACTCTCTCATACTGGTCACTGGAAGTTCTACATGGCACCTCATGGCAAAGAACTCTCTGAGGATCTGAAAAAAAGAATTGTTGCTCTACATAAAAATGGCCTAGGCTATAAGAAGATTGTCAAGACCCTGAAATTGAGCTCCAGCACGGTGGCCAAGACCATACAGCGGTTTAACAGGACAGGTTCCACTCAGAACAGGCCTCAAGAAGTTGAGTGCACGTGCTCAGCATCATATCCAGAGGTTGTCTTTGGGAAATAGATGTATGAGTGCTGCCAGCATTGCTGCAGAGGTTGAAGGGGTGGGGGGTCAGCCTGTCAGTGCTCAGACCATACACTGCACACTGCATCAAATTGGTCTGCATGGCTGTCGTCCCAGAAGGAAGCCTCTTCTAAAGATGATGCACAAGAAAGCCCGCAAACAGTTTGCTGAAGACATTCAGACTAAGGACATGGATTAATGGAACCATGTCCTGTGGTCTGATGAGACCAAGATAAACTTATTTAGCTCAGATGATGTCAAGCATGTGTGGAGGCAACCAGGTGAGGAGTACAGTCAAGCATGGTGGTGGGAGTGTCATGGTCTGGGGCTGCATGAATGCTGCCGGCACTGGGGAGCTACAGTTCATTGAGGGACCCATGAATGCCAACATGTATTGGGACGTAGAGGGTTCTTTACTGTAAGAGCGGCAAGGATGTGGAATTCCCTTCCACAGGCGGTGGTCTCAGCGGGGAGCATTGATAGCTTCAAGAAACTATTAGATAATCACCTGAATGACCGCAACATACAGGGATATGTAATGTAATACTGACACATAATCACACACATAGGTTGGACTTGATGGACTTGTGTCTTTTTTCAACCTCACCTACTATGTAACTATGTAACTATGACATACTGAAGCAGAGCATGACCCCCTCCCTTCAGAGACTGGGCCGCAGGGCAGTATTCCAACATGATAACGACCCCAAACACACCTCCAAGACGACCACTGCCTTGCTAAAGAAGTTGAGGGTAAAGGTGATGGACTGGCCAAGCATGTCTCCAGACCTAAACCCTATTGATCGTCTGTGGGGCATCCTCAAACGGAAGATGGAGGAGCGCAAGGTCTCTAACATACACCAGATCCGTGATGTCATCATGGAGGAGGGGAAGAGGACTCCAGTGGCAACCTGTGAAGCTCTGGTGACCTCCATGCCCAAGAGGGTTAAGGCAGTGCTGGAAAATAATGGTGGCCACACAAAATATTGACACTTTGGGCCCAGTTTGGACATTGTCACTTAGGGGTGTACTCACTTTTGTTGCCAGAGGTTTAGACATTAATGGCTGTGTGTTGAGTTATTTTGAGGGGACAGCAAATTTACACTGTTATACAAGCTGTACACTCACTACTTTACATTGTAGCAAAGTGTCATTTCTTCAGTGTTGTCACATGAAAAGATAGAAGAAAATATTTACAATAATGTGAGAGGTGTACTCACTTTTGTGACATACTGTAAATATATATATATATATATATATATATATATATATATATACTACACAGTATATATATATATATATATATATATATATATATATATATATATATATTAATACATGGCTGGACTGTATATATACTGTATTCTACACTGACTACACTGTGTGTGTATATATATATATATATATATATATATATATACTAAACTGCCTGCACGCCACTAACTAACCTGCCTCTAGCTAACGTTCTCATAACACTAGCTACGTCCGCCGTGTAAGCAGCCTTATATAGTGTGGGGCGTTGACTTGTGGGGCATGGCCCCCTGAGCCATGATTAGCTATCATGGCTCTCACAGCAGAGCGCCCTGTGATTGGCCAAAGCATGCAGGTCAGGTGCACGCTCTGGCCAATCATCAGACATCAATGCACTGCGATCTCGCAGTGCACTATGGGGTGCTTCGCCGCGCTCGAATTTGCCACTAATGCCCCATAATGCTCGCTGTTCAGCGAATGGGCGAGCGTCCGATGTTCGAGTCAAATTTATGTTCGACTCAAACATTGGACTAATCCCTATATGTAACTATGTAACCACACTGCCCCCCCCCCTTCGCACAGCTGCATGGTTATGTTGTGGGATAGCTGGATGCCTGAAAATGCAGGGGAACGATGGAATGAACATCTTAATGCCTTAAGAGAGGACATGGATAATGAGCTATGTAGGGTTGTCACCCGGACAGTTCAGGTTTTGAATCATGTGTCCAGGTTTTGGTCCACCTGAAACCCGGACCCTTTATTCAGACAGGAATCTGGCTTGGAACAGAGTCTGACAGGAGGGTGAGGGGGCACTATGTGTGCCGAATTACTATTCTCTTTGGAGTGCCCAAAGCTGTCCCAGGTCTGTTACAATCCTATAGTGAATGTATTAAAAAAATAAAATAAATGTACTGTGTGGCGCTTAAGTGTTCGGGGTCTGGCTTGAAGAAAAAGTGGCAACCCTAGAGCTATGGAACACTTGGACGTGGCAGATAAGTGCCAAACTTGTTTGAATATGCAGGCATTATACCGATAGAAAGACTCGTGAGGTGCATTCTCTTACTGTAAGAAAAATAATGTGGATTATAAACTCATCTGGCTTGTTGTAGTTTTAAATCCATGCTTACATCTGAGGATTTACCTTCTTATGGATATACAGTATAGACAAACACATGCACAGGCTCTCTTTATGCCAAGAGTCCTCCGTTATAAGCATACCATATCAATTTCAGTCTTATGCATGGCTTTATTTGAGAACCAATCTGATTCAGAGTATATAAATATGGATTACCAGTATCCTTATATGAGAAGATCAGTCAATGCTATATGGCTACCTACTTCAGAAACATTGCATATGCTTCATCATGGCTTATAGGTTGAGCTTTGATTCGTCTTGTCTTGGGGACATCGAATATTATTATAGAGCCTCCATAAACAGCTTTATACCCTTATCTGGATGCTGGGAATCAAGCTGTATATATGGCGGCCCTTAGTCTTCCCAACCTTCATGTCTAGAGGGATGCTGGGAATCAAGCTGTATATATGGTGGCCCTTAGTCTTCTCAACCTTCATGTCTAGAGGGATTCTGGAAATCAAGCTGTATATATGGTGGCCTTTAGTCTTCCCAACCTTCATGTCTAGAGGGATGTAGATGGGTTTGCATAAACTTTAAAGTCTGTTATTATTATTATAATTATAACAATATGACCACCGACAGGTAAAGCGAATATAAATGTATATCTTGATACAATGGCATCTGAAAGTGGGTGGGATATATTGGGCAGCAAGTGAACATGTTGTCCCTGACGTTGATGTGTTGAAAGCAGAAAGAACGGGCAAGAGTAAGGATTTGAATGACCTTGGCGAGGGCCAAATTGTAACAGCTGGACAAATGGGTCAGAGCAACTCCAAAATTGCAGCCGTTGTGGGATGTTCCTGGTCTGCAGTGGTCAGGAGGACTGACCGAAAATAGTCCAAGGAAGGAAAACTGGCAAACCGGTGTCAGGGTCATGGGCTGCCAAGGCTCATTGTTGCGTGTCTCCCATATGGTCTGGTCCAATAGAAAAGCTCAGATTGCTGAAAGAGTTAATGCTGGTTCCAATAGAAAGGTGTCAGAACACACAGAGCATCACAGTTTGTTGTGTATGGGTCTGCAAACGATGGTATACAGTATCTCACAAAAGTGAGTACACCCCTCACATTTTTGTAAATATTTTCTTCTATCTTTTCATGTGACAACACTGAAGAAATGACACTTTGCTACAATGTAAAGTAGTGAGTGTACAGCTTGTATAACAGTGTAAATTTGCTGTCCCCTCAAAATAACTCAACACACAGCCATTAATGTCTAAACTGCTGGCAACAACAGTGAGTACACCCCTAAGTGAAAATGTCCGAATTGGGCCTAATTAGCCATTTTCCCTCCCCGGTGTCATGTGACTCGTTAGTGTTACAAGATCTCAGGTGTGAATGGGGAGCAGGTGTGTTAAATTTGGTGTCATCGCTCTCACTCTCTCATACTGGTCACTGGAAGTTCAACATGGCACCTCATGGCAAAGAACTCTCTGAGGCTCTGAAAAAAAAGAATTGTACAAAAAAAAGAACCATACAGCGGTTTAACAGGACAGGCTCCACTCAGAACAGGCCTCGGCATGGTCGACCAAAGAAGTTGAGTGCACGTGCTCAGCGTCATATCCAGAGGTTGTCTTTGGGAAATAGATGTATAAGTGCTGCTGGCGTTGCTGCAGAGGTTGAAGGGGGGGGTCAGCCTGTCAGTGGTCAGACCATACGCCGCACACTGCATCAAATTGGTCTGCATGGCTGTCGTCCTAGAAGGAAGCCTCTTTCTTCAGTCAAGCATGGTGGTGGGAGTGTCATGGTCTGGGGCTGCATGAGTGCTGCCGGCACTGGGGAGCTACAGTTCATTGAGGGAACCATGAATGCCAACATGTACTGTGACATACTGAAGCAGAGCATGATCCCCTCCCTTCAGAGACTGGGCCGCAGGGCAGTATTCCAACATAACGAACCCAAACACACCTCCAAGATGACCACTGCCTTGCTAAAGAAGTTGAGGGTAAAGGTGATGGACTGGCCAAGCATGTCTCCAGACCTAAACCCTATTGAGCATCTGTGGGGCATCTTCAAATGGAAGGTGGAGGAGCACAAGGTCTCTATCATCCGCCAGCTCAGTGATGTCGTCATGGAGGAGTGGAAGAGGACTCCAGTGGCAACCTGTGAAGCTCTGGTGAACTCCATGCCCAAGAGGGTTAAGGCAGTGCTGGAAAATAATGGTGGCCACACAAAATGATGACACTTTGGGCCCAGTTTGGACATTTTCACTTAGGGGTGTACTCACTTTTGTTGCCAGCGGTTTAGACATTAATGGCTGTGTGTTGAGTTATTTTGAGGGGACAGAAAATTTACACTGTTATACAAGCTGTACGCTCACTACTTTATATTGTAGCAAAGTGTCATTTCTTCAGAAGTGTCATTTTCTACATGAAAAGATAGAAGAAAATATTTACAAAAATGTGAGGGGTGTACTCACTTTTGTCAGATACTGTATATACTTGAATTTGTATTTATTTATATTTATATATTTATATTTATATTTATACTAGTAACAGCAGCAATTAGCGACTCATACCAGAACTGCGGCAGACAATCTGACACTTTTGACACTTTGTGGGAACCAGTGACACTAATACAGTGATCAGTGCTAAAAATATACACTGTCACTGTACTAATGACACTGTCTGGGAAGGGGTTAAACATCTACGGTGATCAAAGGGTTAACTGTGTGCCTAGCCTGTGTTTTTGTGTGTACTACAGTATGTGGTGCTTTTACTAAGGGATGCGCTTGATTTTTTTTCCCTGCCTTGCAGGAAAACAAAATCCAGCACATCCCTGCTGACAGGACAGAGCTCTGCCTTGTTTACATATGAAGAGCTCTATTCTGTGTTTCTCCTCGCCGATCAAAGCAAGTGCCGGTGGACATCCATTGGTGGGCACTCGCTGATCGGCTTGTGCTATGTCTACACACAACAAAAAACAAAAATACCCATGGGACTTTTAACCGCTTCAGCCCCGGAAGATTTTACCCCCTTCCTGACCAAAGCACTTTTTGCGATTCGGCACTGCGTCGTTTTAACTGACAATTGCGCGGCCGTGGGACCTTACACCGAAACAAAATTGACGTTCTTTTTTTCCCACAAATAGAGCTTTCTTTTGGTGGTATTTGATCACCTCTGTGCTTTTTATTTTTTGTGCTATAAACAAAAAAAGAGCGACAATTTTGAAAAAAAAAAGCAATATTTTTTACTTTTTGCTATAATAAATATCCCCAAAAAATATATAAAAAAAACAATTTTTGCTCAGTTTAGGCCGATATGTATTCTTTAGGGATGAGCCGAACACCCCCCTGTTCGGTTCGCACCAGAACATGCGAACAGGAAAAAAATTCGTTCGAACACGCGAACGCCGTTAAAGTCTATGGGACACGAACATGAATAATCAAAAGTGCTAATTTTAAAGGCTAATATGCAAGTTATTGTCATAAAAAGTGTTTGGGGACCTGGGTCCTGCCCCAGGGGACATGAATCAATGCAAAAAAAAGTTTTAAAAACGGCCGTTTTTTCAGGAGCAGTGATTTTAATAATGCTTAAAGTCAAACAATAAAAGTGTAATATCCCTTTAAATTTCATACCTGGGGGGTGTCTATAGTATGCCTGTAAAAGGGCGCATGTTTCCCTTGTTTAGAACAGTCTGACAGCAAAGTGACATTTTGAAGGAAAAAACACATTTAAAACTACCGCGGCTATTGCATTGCCGACAATACACATAGAAGTTCATTGATAAAAACGGCATGGGAATTCCCCACAGGGGAACCCCGAACCAAAATAAAAAAAAAAAAAATGATGTGGGAGTCCCCCTAAATTCCATACAAGGCCCTTCAGGTCTGGTATGGATATTAAGGGGAACCCCAGCCAAAATTTAAAAAAAAAATTGACGTGGGGTTCCCCCTAAATTCCATACCAGACCCTTCAGGTCTGGTATGGATTTTAAGGGGAACCCCGCGCCAAAAAAAAAAAAAAAAAACGGCGTGGGGTCCCCCTAAAAATCCATACCAGACCCTTATCCGAGCACGCAACCTGGCAGGCCGCAGGAAAAGAGGGGGGGACGAGAGTGCGGCCCCCCCCCCTCCTGAACCGTACCAGGCCACATGCCCTCAACATTGGGAGGGTGCTTTGGGGTAGCCCCCCAAAACACCTTGTCCCCATGTTGATGAGGACAAGGGCCTCATCCTCACAACCGTGGCCGGTGGTTGTGAGGGTCTGCGGGCGGGGGGCTTATCGGAATCTGGAAGCCCCCTTTAACAAGGGGACCCCCAGATCCCGGCCCCCCCCCTGTGTGAAATGGTAAGGGGGTACTTACCCCTACCATTTCACTAAAAAACTGTCAAAAATGTTAAAAATGACAAGAGACAGTTTTTGACAATTCCTTTATTTAAATGCTTCTTCTTTCTTCTTTCTTCCTTCATCTTCTTCTTCTTCTGGTTCTTCTGGCTCTTCTGGTTCTTCCTCCGGCGTTCTCGTCCAGCATCTTCTCCGCGGCGTCTTCTATCTTCTTCTCCTCGGGCCGCTCCGCACCCATGGCATGAGGGGGGGAGGCTCCCGCTCTTCTCTTCATCTTCTTCTCTTCTTCATCTTCTTCTTCTTCTTCTTCTTCCTTCTTCTCTTCTTCCTGTCTTCTCCGGGCCGCTCCGCAATCCATGCTGTGGCATGGAGGGAGGCTCCCGCTGTGTGACGGCGTCTCTTCGTCTGACGGTTCTTAAATAACGGGGGGCGGGGCCACCCGGTGACCCCGCCCCCCTCTGACGCACGGTGACATGACGGGACTTCCCTGTGGCATTCCCCGTGACGTCACAGGGAAGTCCCTCAAGTCACCGTGCGTCAGAGGGGGGCGGGGTCACCGGATGGCCCCGCCCCCCGTTATTTAAGAACCGTCAGACGAAGAGACGCCGTCACACAGCGGGAGCCTCCCTCCATGCCACAGCATGGATTGCGGAGCGGCCCGGAGAAGACAGGAAGAAGAGAAAAAGGAAGAAGAAGAAGAAGAAGAAGAAGAAGATGAAGAAGAAGATGAAGAAGAGAAGAAGATGAAGAGAAGAGCGGGAGCCTCCCCCCCTCATGCCATGGGTGCGGAGCGGCCCGAGGAGAAGAAGATAGAAGACGCCGCGGAGAAGATGCTGGACGAGAACGCTTCTTCACCAGAAGAGCCAGAAGAACCAGAAGAAGAAGAAGATGAAGGAAGAAAGAAGAAAGAAGAAGCATTTAAATAAAGGAATTGTCAAAAACTGTCTCTTGTCATTTTTAACATTTTTGACAGTTTTTTAGTGAAATGGTAGGGGTAAGTACCCCCTTACCATTTCACACAGGGGGGGGGCCGGGATCTGGGGGTCCCCTTGTTAAAGGGGGCTTCCAGATTCCGATAAGCCCCCCGCCCGCAGACCCTCACAACCACCGGCCACGGTTGTGAGGATGAGGCCCTTGTCCTCATCAACATGGGGACAAGGTGTTTTGGGGGGCTACCCCAAAGCACCCTCCCAATGTTGAGGGCATGTGGCCTGGTACGGTTCAGGAGGGGGGGGGGGCCGCACTCTCGTCCCCCCCTCTTTTCCTGCGGCCTGCCAGGTTGCGTGCTCGGATAAGGGTCTGGTATGGATTTTTAGGGGGACCCCACGCCGTTTTTTTTTTTTTTTTTGGCGCGGGGTTCCCCTTAAAATCCATACCAGACCTGAAGGGTCTGGTATGGAATTTAGGGGGAACCCCACGTCAATTTTTTTTTTAAATTTTGGCTGGGGTTCCCCTTAATATCCATACCAGACCTGAAGGGCCTTGTATGGAATTTAGGGGGACCCCCACATCATTTTTTTTTTTTTTTTTTTGGTTCGGGGTTCCCCTGTGGGGAATTCCCATGCCGTTTTTATCAATGAACTTCTATGTGTATTGTCGGCAATGCAATAGCCGCGGGTAGTTTTAAATGAGTTTTTTCCTTCCAAATGTCATTTTGCTGTCAGACTGTTCTAAACACGGGAAACATGCGCCCCTTTACAGGCATACTATAGACACCCCCCAGGTACGAAATTTAAAGGGATATTACACTTTTATTGTTTGACTTTAAGCATTAATAAAATCACTGCTCCTGAAAAAACGTCCGTTTTTAAAACTTTTTTTTGCATTGATCCATGTCCCCTGGGGCAGGACCCGGGTCCCCAAACACTTTTTATGACAATAACTTGCATATAAGCCTTTAAAATTAGCACTTTTGATTTCTCCCATAGACTTTTAAAGGGTGTTCCGCGGCATTCGAATTTGCCGCGAACACCCCAAATTGTTCGCTGTTCGGCGAACTTGCGAACAGCCAATGTTCGAGTAGAACATGAGTTCGACTCGAACTCGAAGCTCATCCCTAGTATTCTTCTACATATTTTTGGTAAAAAAAAAAAATCGTAATAAGCGCATATTGATTGCTTTGCGCAAAATTTATAGCGTCTACAAAATAGGGGATAGATTTATGCCATTTTTATTATTCTTTTTTTTTTTTTATTAGTAGTGGCGGCGATCTGCGATTTTTATCGGGACTGCGACATTATGGCGGACACATCGGACAATTCTGACACTATTTTGGGACCATTGGCATTTATACAGCGATCAGAGCTATAAAAATGCACTGATTGCTGCGTAAATGACACTGGCAGTGAAGGGGTTAACCACTAGGGGGCAGTGAAGGGGTTAAGTGTGTCCTAGGGAGTGATTCTAACTGTGGGGGGAGGGGCTACACCTCACATGACAGTGATCACTGCTCTCGATGATCATGACACAAGGCAGAACGGGGAAATGCTTTGTTTACAAAAGCATGTCCCCATCCTACCTCTCTGTGACACAAATCGCGGGCACCCGGCAGACATCGAGTCCGTGGGACCCGCGGTCACGGAGACCGTGGCGGGCGGGCATGCGCGCGCCTGCAGCACCGCTACTTAAAGGGAATGTACCTGTACGCCCTTTTTTCCCGCCGTTCTGCCAACGTAAAAACGGCACGCGCTGGTCGGCAAGCGGTTAAAGAGCACGCTTCAAAACATACCAAGTAAAATTTATAAATGATTTATTCAACGCACATTTAAAAACAACATGTGATACAGAAAGAAAGAAATATATAATAAATGTCATTATATTGGTAAATTTTGCATTCATGTAATCAACCTTTCTATGAGACCTGGACGTGTCACAAAGATGACTCTCAGAAGTCTGGAATAGCCATGCTAAGTCTCGACACGTTTCGCGAGAAGAGTCTCGCTTCTTCAGGAGGAGCACAGATAGAAGCAATTGATGAAACACTCCTGGCCTACTGATGTAGTATGGATGACTCTTTTTAAAGTAGTCAGAAAACTCCTGTATATGGGCAGGTATATCACCCTAAATTATAAAAGCCACTTCAAACCACAATGTCCATAGAGGTAACATGATTATTGTATGAAAAGCCAACCATGCCAACAAACGTCCCCTCTGGGAGCTGTGTGAAGGTGGGGAGATGGAAATCAGTAGCAGCCTCAAGAGACCAGAGCCTGGGTGGAAGATGTATATCTCACCAAGAAGGTACCCACACCCTCAGAGGGAAACAGATTGCACAGCTGATGGCTGGTAATATAGAAGCCTGCCATATTACCAGCCATCAGTTATTACCAATGATGGGGCACTATTCTTCCCACTGATACCAATGATGGGGAACTATTCCTCCCACTAAAACCAATGATGGGGCACTATTCCTCCCACTAAAACCAATGCTGGGACACTATTCCTCCCACTGATACCAATGAGGGGTACTATTCTCCTCACTGATACCAATGATGGGGAACTATTCCTCCCATTGACACCAATGAGGGGTACTATTCTCCTCACTGATACCAATGATGGGACACTATTCCTCCCACTAATACCAATGCTGGGGCACTATTCCTCCCACTGACACCAATGATGGGGCACTATTCCTCCCACTGATACCAATGCTGGGACACTATTCCTCCCACTGACACCAATGACAGGACACTATTCCTCCCACTGACACCAATGATGGGACACTATTCCTCCCACTGACACCAATGATGGGGCACTATTCCTCCCACTGACACCAATGACAGGACACTATTCCTCCCACTATTTTCAATGATGGGGCACTATTGTTCCCACTATTACCAATGATGGAGCACTATTCCTCCCACTATTACCAATGATGGGCAATATTGTCCCCACTATTACCAATGATGGGGCACTATTGTTCCCACTTATACCAATGATGGAGCACTATTCCTCCCACTGATACCAATGCTGGGACACTATTCCTCCAACTGACACCAATGATGGGAAACTATTCCTCCCACTGACACCAATGATGGGGCACTATTCCTCCCACTATTTTCAATGATAGGGCAATATTGTCCCCACTATTACCAATGATGGAGCACTATTCCTCCCACTGATACCAATGATGGGGCACTATTGTTCCCACTATTACCAGTGATGGGGCACTATTCCTCCCAATGATACCAATGAGGAGGCACTATTACTCCCACTGACACCATTGATGGGGCACTATTCCTCCCACTGATACCAATGATGGGGCATTATTCCTCCCACTAATACCAAAGATGGGGCAATATTCTTCCCACTATTTTCAATGATGGGCCACTATTCCTCCCACTGTTACCGATGATGGGGCACTATTGTTCCTACTATTACCAATGATGGGGCACTATTCCTCCCATTGACACTAATGAGGGGTACTAGTCTCCCCACTGATACGGCACTATTCCTCCCACTGATATCAATGATGGGGCACTATTCCTCCCACTGATAACAATAATAGGGCATTTTCTACTCCTACTCAAAAGGCTGAAGAGCAGTAAATGGGTCCTTTATTTAGAAAGTCTGGAGACCCCTACTATAGTCCAACGTTACTAATCCATCTCGGGAGTGACTTACATACAGTAGAACCATGGAGAATGAACACCACCCTCTAACAGGAAGTCAGATCACGGCAGCCAAAATTCTGGAGATTTGGAGTTAATAATACATACTTGAATATTTTTTAGTGTGATTTTTTTTGAGTTTAGTGTCACTTCAATAGGGTTTACAGGCACGTTAAAGGATGCCCATTAACTAATAGCTAGCACTGATATTCTAAATCCTTAGCAGTAATGAAGGCGTATGTTACAGCGGGAGGAACACAACACTTTAATTGTTAATCAGCATTAAATTGGGGAATACAGAAGTTCACTCGGAGTGAAGGAAAACACAGTTGGCGCCCATTAGCTTGGGATAAACCAAAGCGTTCAACGTAAAAACAGCCAAGCTTCGCTATAGCCATAGGATTCAAGTTACGCCGAGATTTTAATGGCAATTATTCTCCACATGGTCTTTTTGTCCAACCTAGGCTTAATGCACTGTTTAAATCCCCCCACCAGTCTGAGAAGGGTTTAATTAGGTGTAGCATGCTTTGTACATAATTACCCAGTGTTTTGGGAGGCATTACCTGGCTGTCTTTGTGGACGGAAGGTGTACAAGATTACTTGGAAAAGAATTTCTTGTTTACGGCAACATATCTCCTCTTAATTAAGAGCCAGTCAATTTTGTTTTAGACTGTTTTTTTTTTTTTGCTTCTCCATTTACTATATTTCTTAAGATATGGAGAATCGTTTGAGATGTAATGAGTGCTGTCATAGCAGCGGGCAAACAATCTCTTAAGTTGTTGGGAAACGCTCATAAAGAAATGCGTGTTCAAATGATTAAGGTGCTAAATAAAGAGGGCTACTTTGTCTCAAGTGATTGTAACGGAGTGACAGGTCCCCTTTGATACGCTGAGTGTAATAAACAGATTTGGAGATCTTTTGGGAGCTAATAAGTCATGTAGCCGGAGTTGTGCCGGGTGAAGGCCAATAAGGAGCACATGGGCAAGTCAACCCATGCGTGCAGCTTGGTCCTGTTATTTAAAGCAGAGTTCCACCCAAAATGGGAAGCTCCTCTTGTCTGCCTCCTCCCCCCCTCTGCTGTCATATTTGCCACCTCTTGGGGGGGGGGGAGCGGGTACCTGTTTTTGACAGGTACCAGCACCCACTTCTGGCTCAGCTCACTGCAGCGAACTGAGCCAGAAATTGCCCCCCCTCCTTCTCCCGCAGCCTTCTGGGACACTTTACAGGTCCCAGAAGACTGCGCCCCATTCACAAAGTTCACTGCCGGTTTCCCTTGGTTAAGATGGCTTTGGTGATGACACTTCTGAATGCCTGGATGGGTAAGTGCTCTAATATTAAAAGTCAGCAGCTACAGTATTTGTAGCTGCTGACTTTTAATATTTGGGGGGGGGGGGGGTGGAGCTTCTCTTTAAGCCTTATGCACACTAGGCATTTAGCTCCGATGCATGAGACACCAGCGTTTAGGGGGAAGAAACACATAATCCAGTCCTGCTGCAATCTCTATGAGTGCCTTACAGCTACTGTGGCTAGAAGGAACTGGATGGTGAACCAATCAGTAATAATGAAGGCCTCTTGAGCCCCTCGGGAAAGAGAGCCCTGACTGATGGGGGCATGGCCAGGGAGGAGTTAGGGTGACTATTGGGGTCACTTGGGATCGGTACAGAACGGGACAGGGGTTGGGTCTGAGCTCAAGAATTTGGCACCCCAGGGGATTCTGGGCCTTTTCGGATGGAAGCATGGACGAGCTGCCCACCCTCCCACCCTATTTTCTGGTGGTATGTCACAGCGTGCTGCGGTTTTGGTGACCTTGCCAGCAAACATGGATGATTAGTTATGCCCTTGATGGTAATTGGGAGATAGATGGCCGGTCCGGCACTTATGGCAAGGACAGGCCCCTCCTTCATCTCCCTTTTACATTTGGAATTGTGTGCTCACAGTGCAACTGTGACTGGCACGGTTTAAATCGTTAATGTTATGTTTTGAGTTAATAAAAGCTGTGGCCTTGCCCTTTCCAACGTTAATGGTTGTATGTGGTCTTTATTGGATGGGAAGAAGGGGTAAGGCGTTATAAGCTGTCATGGTAAGTTATGGTATGGGACCTGGGCTTATTGCACCTCAGCAGTCACGGTTAGGGAAGTATGTGCCCAGGGGTGAATACTGAATCTAATGGACAATCAGGGGTGATTGGTGCAGAAGTCGGTGGGTGTGGGGCAGTTACAAACACTGATCTCCCTCTATGGCTCTCCATGATGCAGCTGAAAGCCACAGGAAGGAGAGGAGGAGAAGCGGCTTTCAGCTGCTTCATGGAGAGCCATAGAGGGAGATCAGTGCTTGTAATTTCCCCCCTCCCGCCACACCGATCACCCCTGGCTTTCACATTCACTCTGATGCAGGAGGTACCAGGAGCTTCTCATGCAGTGCAATGCCCAAATGGTCGGTCTGTCCCTACTGGGCCTATATTGAGGTAGGGGCCTGGAGCTACAGCTCCAATAGCCCCTATGTTAATCCGGCCCTGACCCTCTCCCTCCTCGCACTGGAAACTCTCCCTAACACTAATCCTCTGTCCCTGTCAAACAAGGTTCCTCTCCCTAGTGGTCCAACACACACACAAATGCGCAGCAGACTCAACAGGGCGCTGCTATTTATTGGTACTGTCACATCCATGATGGCTGCAGAAAGTCGCTGGGGGTTGCAGCATCAAACCAGACAGCGGCTCCCCTGGTGTCACCTATGGAGGCTGCAGGGGAACATCATTCCCCTAAGTTTCCATACCATCCATAGAGCAGGGAGATGCCACCTGCTGGGCGGAGTAGGAACTACACCTGCCAACAAGCGGTTTGGGAGGACCAGTCATAGGGAGAGGAAGAAGCCTGTGGAACCGGGAAATAAGTATTTCACCTTTCATCATCCTCTAGACAAAAGCAGCTAACTGCATAGAGGAGGGGGACCCGCTGTAAGGGTAGTATTTAGTTTTCCTTGGAGTTCAGCTTTAAGAGACACAAGGACATTAGTAGATCATTCTCTGCCAATATGTATTTATGACGTTAATATTTCCAACAAACAAATTAAAAAATATTAAAGTAAGTTAAGTTGAACACTTAATCACTCAAATTCTTTTGAAAACTCTAATGTCCCGGTGTCACAGTTTTTCGGTAATTAAGTCTTCCCGCTTTGATTCCTAAATAAAGAGCTTGATTTTCGGAATAATTATAATTGTAATGATGGAGAGCAGACGAACTCCTGGGCCTGGCAATGCAGATCCTTGAGTTATGCCCCCAGAAAATGATTAGATAAGTCCTACGTCCCCCATGCTGAGCCTTTCAATGTAAACAGACAGACTAGCAGAATGGTTATATAATTGAGATCCTGCTTGCTTTTTGCGGTGGGGAAGGGATTTGAGCCTCAGTAGTCCAAAGCTACTATTAATTACTGAATTTTGTTGCACAAACTTCTACAAAAAAAAAAAGAACAAAGTTTGAGGCTAAAGCTAATTACACTAAATTGCCCGTACACCTTAAAGAGAAACTCCGGGCATATAAAAAAAAAAAACATCTATTAGCTCGCTTATCTAGTCTTTGAGAAGACATTGGAACTTTTACCAGAATGTATTTATGTACGCAAGTTTAGCGCTTGAGCACATTGTATGATCACAATGGTTACTATGCGCCCATGATACGCTGCTCCAGTGCACATATGGTAAATTTATCAGAAAGGACATCTTCATACCAGGTGCCTTGCAATGCATTAATTAATGCAGGGTCAATGCAGGGACACAGATAACAATTGTTTTCTATGTGCCCTGTTCACAACATACAGGTGTGTTGTGTGCCCTGTGAGAAAATGTAGTATGTCTGCCCTTTTTTGTGACGCAATCCATAACAACGCGTTACAACGCACCGAAACACGTTATAACAGGCTACTGTGCATAGCGTTGAGTGAAGTGTCATTTTGTAAAACTTTATTAAAGAAGTGCCACAGCCAGTCAGAAGACAGATCTCCTGGGCTCGGCATTCAATCAACACCTTGTTACACCTAAGTCAAGTCCCCCTGTGCACTCCAGAGACCCCAGTGTCTCCAGTGACCCCAGCACGCCAGTGACCACAGTGTCTCCTTTGACCCCAGCACTTCTGTGCACTCTAGTGACCCCAGTGTCTCCAGTGACCCCAGCACTCCTGTGCACTCCAGAGACCCCACTGTCTCCAGTGACACCGGCACTACTGTGCACTACAGTGACCCCAATGTATTCAGTTACGCCAGCACTCCTGTGCACCCCAGTGTCTCCAGTGACCCCAGCACTCCTGTGCACTCCAGTGACCCCGGTGTTTTCAGTGACCCCAGAACCTCTGTCTACTCCAGTGACCCCAGGGTATTCAGTTACCCCAACACTCCTGTGCACTCCAGAGATCCCAGTGTCTCCAGTGACCCCAGCACTCTTGTGCATGCCAGTGACCCCAGTGTCTCTAGTGACCCCAGCACTCCTGTGCACCCCAGTGTCTCCAGTGACCCCAGCACTCCTGTGCATTCCAGTGACCCCGGTGTCTTCAGTGACCCCAGAACCTCTGTCTACTCCAGTGACCCCAGTTTATTCAGTTACCCCAACACTCCTGTGCACTCCAGAGATCCCAGTGTCTCCAGTGACCCCAGCACTCTTGTGCATGCCAGTGACCCCAGTGTCTCTACTGACCCCAGGACTCCTGTGCACTCCAGTGACCCCAGTGTCTCCTGTGACACTGGCACTACTGTACACTGCAGTGACCCCAATGTATTCAGTTACCCCAGCACTCCTGTGCACCCCAGTGTCTCCAGTGACCCCAGCACTCCTGTGCACTCCAGTGACCGCTGTGTCTTCAGGGACCCCAGAACCTCTGTCTACTCCAGCGACCCCAGTGTATTCAGTTATTCCAACACTCCTGTGCACTCCAGAGACCCCAGTGTCTGCAGTGACCCCAGCAGTCTTGTGCATGCCAGTGACCCCAGTGTCTCCAGTGACCCCAGCACTCTTGTGGACTCCAGTGACCCCAGTGTCTCCAGGGATCCCAGCACTCCTGTGCACTCCAGTAACCCTGGTTTCTTCAGGGACCCCAGAACATCTGTCTACTCCAGGGACCCCAGTGTATTCAGTTACCCCAACACACCTGTGCACTCCAGTGATCTCAGTGTCTCCAGTGACCCCAGCAGTCCTGTGCACTCCAATAATCCCAGTGACCCCAGCGCTCCTGTGCACTACAGTGACCCCATTGTCTCCACTGACCCCAGAACCTCTGTGCACTCCAGTGACCCCAGTGTCTCCAGTGATCATACAATCTCTGTGCTCTCCAGTGACCCCAGTTCTCGTGTGCACTCCAGTGACCCCAGTGTCTCCAGTGATCATACAATCTCTGTGCTCTCCAGTGACCCCAGTTCTCGTGTGCACTCCAGTGACCCCAGTGACCCTATAATCTCTGTGCACTCCAGTGACCCCAGCACTCCTGTGCACTCCAGTGACCCCGGTGTCTTCAGTGACCCCAGAACCTCTGTGCACTGCAGTGACCCCAGGGTATTCAGTTACCCCAGCACTCCTGAGCATTCCAGTGACCCCAGCACTTTAATGCTCTCCAGTGACCCCGGTGTCTCCAGTCACTCGAGTGCTCTTGTGTACTTCAGTGACTTTGGGTCCCCTATGCACTTCAGTGACCCCTGTGACTCCTGTGTCACCAGTGACCCCTGTAATTTTTGTGTCTCCAGTGACCCCTGAGACTTCTGAGCGCTCCTGTGCCTCCATGACCCCTGTGTCACCCAGTGAGGCCAGAGCATCCTGTGCCACCCACTGATCTCACAGCATCTTGTGTCATTCTGTGACCCCCAAGGATCTGGTGCCCCCAGAAAAAACTGTGTCATCCTGTGCCCCCAGAGCATCCTATGTCTTCCAAGGACCTTAGAGCATCCTGGACTGTCTTATGACTCAAGTGCACCCTGAGCAACTTTGTGATACCTATGTCTCCATCCAGCCTTAGCTATGCTCCTCTAACCTCATGGATTGCCTCCCTCTCCATGGACTTAGACCCCTGTTCATGATATGATCTCTGTGAGAGGTAATAACTACCTAAAATTGTTATGCTACATGCTGCACTTAGCAATTCAAAAAATATATCTGATGCTAAGTCAAATGTAATGATTTGTAGGAGTATTGGATGAAGCTACAAAGAGAGGAGACTCCATAAATGTTCCACCATGTCAATCATAAGCTTCACCCTGTAGTGTCCTCATGCTCCCGCCATGTTGGTCACCTGTGCTATAAAAACGGATGCGTTTCTTCCAGCCCGTTCTGTTATGTACTCCCACGGCGGCTAAAAGTTTTTTTTTTTTTTCTCCAGCTCACGTTGTCTTGTTGTGAGATGTGCAGAATCCTTCACACATCATTATGTTGGATGCTGGAAAGGAACACGTGTTACATTAGGGAGACTTGCTGTCAGAAGATTAGATTGCCTCTGTTGTGCTGTCAGACTCGGAGGTGGAAGAAGGGAGATTTCATTTTATTTTTATCTCCTTTTCATACAGTGTTTGTGTTTTAGAACCAGCCACTTTACAAGTGAGAGCGAACAAAGGGGAAATCCATCACCCATCTGGAGGCAATGAGTATTAGGATACACGGCGTACTGACGGCGAATAAACAAAATAGATCAGTCGTGTTTATGAGTCAGCTAAAACTGTGTTTGTTGATTTTTTTTTTTTTAGGGCTCGTTCACGCCGCAACACACAGAAAATGCCTACACGTTGAACCATCCGTATATAAACATCAGAGAGTGGTTATTACAAGATCCAGGCTATAATGGCAGCCATGATCTTGGTACAAGTTTTTATTCTTACAGCTGGCAATCAGCCAGTAAAAGTGATCTGGGTAGCTCTAAAGCCTACTAATCACTTTTGCGATATTGAGAAGGGCTGGGCCACCTCCCCTCCCCCAATGCGGTGGTTCCCAGGCTCTCATGTTCCTCTGACTGTGGTAAATGGCCAGGATCCCTAGGGCCGGTGCTAGACTACTAGACTATTTTGCACCCTAGGCAAGACCAGCTATTTGCACCCCAACCCCCCCCCCCGTCAGCAATGTTATACCTGTGAAGAAATATAGGAGATGAATTAAACTCCCCTGAATGAACACAAGGCTGTGACGGGCTTACCAGTCCAACTGCACCATCCAGGGAAATAAACAAAGGGTAGTACCACCAGTGCCACCACAAGGCCAAATTACCTACCAAACCACCCTACATATATTTGGAAACTGGGTGACAAGAAATCAGATTTGGTACCTCATCCCATTCAATGTAAATAAAAAGAGGATGGGCAGGCAGGACTTTAAAGGTACCAGTACCAAGGTATAGAATAAACAACCAATTTGAAAAAAATAGAAATTTTATTTAAACTATTCTTTAAAATCGCAATTAACATTTACAAAAGTCACATATTCATTTTCTTTTAACATGTACAACCACTTCTTACTCTACATGTTTCGTTCAGGGGAGCTTCTTCAGGAGTTTTTTTGGAAGTGTCACATGAAGTATTAAAGCGCATGGAATGCAGGGTTCAGGAGTGCATTGTGCTCAGAATGCAGGGATCAGGAGTGTGTAGCGCTCAGAATGCAGGGATCAGGAGTGTGTAGCACTCAGAATTCAGGAATCGTGAGTGCGTTGTGCTCAGAATAAAGGGATCAGGAGTGTGTTGTGCTCAGAATGCAGGGTGCAGGAGTGCATTGCGCTCAGAATGCAGGGATCAGAAGTGTGTTGTGCTCAGAATGCAGGGATTGGGGAAGGGGTGATATGAAGGGTGGTGGAGGGCACTGTTATGGGGGTGGCCCTGCCTATAGCAGTGTCCACTGCCCCCTTCACACACCCCCCTGCAGACACACGGTAGTGTCCCCCCCTTCTCTCCATAGCAGTGTCCACTGTCCCCTTCACATTACCCCTCCCCCTTACACACACACAGTAGTGCCCCCCTCCCATTGCAACATTCCATTGTATCTTACCTGTGCACACGAGACCGAGAAACATCACAGTTCTGGACAGGCGGCGGGAGCAGGAGCTCGCTGAGTGACTTTTCATATTAACAAGCAGGTGATTGGTTGCTTAGCACCTAGCAAGTAACCAATCACCTGCGGGTTAACTAGAAAAGTTAACTTGGCCAGCTCCTCTGCCCTCCCTGCATTCTGTGCTGTGCTGCCTCTCGCTCTCCGCTGTTTACTGATGACAACGTAGGAGGGGAGGGAAAGTGGAGGACCGAAGGCTCAGCAGAGGAGGCTGATTGCAAAGACCAGCAGCTAGCAGGAGGAGCCGGGGGTCGGTGGCGCAGACCTGTTCCCGGTCTACCTATCACCTACCCGCGGTTGACTGCGATCGATGGGTTGCCGACCCCCCAGCTCTACAAGGTATGTTTAGGAGATTAAGCCAAAGGGATTTCTAAGCCCCGGACCGTTAAGGCGGCTATACGATGTCTCCTAGCGGGAGATCGCAGTGCTCCAGGTCAGCGGGACCAGGGGGATGGGGAGGGGGTCCAGTGTAAGTTCACCTTACAGATTTTCTGTAAAGGTGAACTTACCCTTTAAATAACTTGCTTGGGGGGTGGCATAAGTGATGTCCTTAGAGTTGCTACCTCATCCCTTTAAACCTGAACACCTTTGAATTACACAGGTTCTGAGGCTAATTAAATGCAGATAAGGCACCAAGTGAGTTTAATTACCACCTTAATCAGCCACAGAACCCGTGTAATTAATATGTGTTCGGGTTTAAAGGGATGAGGTGGCAACTATAGATGTCCTTAACACATCTATGAAGTGGTGTAGTTGGCAAGGTGCCCTCCCCTTGTTGAGGGCACAGGTATAGTTCAGGAGGAGGGGTGCATATGCTCTCTACCATTCTCTTTCTTCAAATAAGAGTCTAGCATAGATTCTGGGGGTACCCAGCACTTTTTTCTTGTTTTTTGCTTGGGGCACCTACTTAAAATCCATACCCCTGAACAGTATTTTTTAGCAGTGAATGGGTTAGTTAAACAGCAAAAGCGATTAGGGGTATGGTCGTATGATTTTACATAGGATCATGCTGACAGCAAGGAAGGGAGTTTAACAAGACATGTGGCCACTCATTAAAATTAGAAGAAAAAAGGTTTAACCTTAAACTACGTAGAGGGTTCCTTACTGTAAGAGTGGCAAGGATGTGGAATTCCCTTCCACAGGCGGTGGTCTCAGCGGGAGCATTGATAGCTTCAAGAAACTATTAGATAAGCACCTGAACGCCATGCTGGCAGAATGTGCAGTTTATAGCACAAGAAAGTTTTCTTTTTCACCACCCCCCACTGAAGCGGGGAAGATCCTAGCAATAAGAGTTACAAGCAGTACGAAGGATACCTCAACAGGACACAAATTCATCAAACCTACAGCAAACCTAGCAGAACCTCGCTACAGAAATGGATCCACTACCTTGCACAGGTGCACACAAAGTACCGGTCAATACTACTCACCTACAAGCAGACATGGCGGACATCCCAATAGTATCCTGGAACTTTAGGGGACTACACTCCCCATTGAAGCGTACCATGATTCGCATGTGTTTGAAGAAGTACACCCCCGGAATTCTCTGCTACCAGGAGACCCACTTGACTGCGGACACTGTGAGCTTCCTGGGATACTCCTGGGTAGGAAAGGCCTATCACTCCACGCACACCTCATATTCTAGGGGGGTGAGCGTGTTGATCCATGGCAACCTGGACTTTGAAGAAATCGCAAATGAAATTGATAGTGAAGGTCGTTATGTTTTTCTCCATTGCAGGTTGGGTACACTGACGTGTGTGCTGGCGGTGGTATATATTCCTCCCCCCTTCACAGCGGCGGTGCTTAGGTCTCTGCTGACATTTATGGATGGCAGGCCTGACGCACCACTGTTGGTAACGGGGGACTTTAATTGCTGCTTAAATCCAGTTGAAGATAGACACCCAGGACCCGGAGCCTCTGCCCTCTCCAGGGCTACCCCCCTGGCGCGGTTGTTGCAAGAGGTGGGCTGGGTGGATGTCTGGAGACATAGGAACCCTGGAGTTAGACAATTTACATGCTTTTCCAAAACCCATGGTTGTTTATCTAGAATTGACCTGGGGGTGTGCAGCTTAAACATGCTCCCGTTTGTTTCTGATATGATACATAGGCCCCGCAGTGTATCAGACCACTCACCAGTGGTTATACGGCTTATAATTGCCCCAATAGTTACACTACCTAAAGCCCCTTGGAAATCTAATGCTTTTTGGTTGAAACTGTTCCGCTCACACGAGGGGATAGTTGGGAGCATGTGTGAGTTTTTCCGCACCCAGGATCCAAATGAATCGATGATTGGGCAATGGGATGCCTTTAAGGCATATTTGAGGGGTGTGTTAATTGCTGAAATTAATAAGGTTAAACAAGACTCTTCAGCACTTAAAAATGAACTTGAAACTAGAGTACAAGAGATGGAACAATTATATGTCACGGATCCTTCCGATTCGACCAAGGAGGCATGGCAGGCGGCTCTTTCTGCATACCGCCAACTGCTGTCCTCATCGGCCGACAAGAAGAGATTCTTTGCTAAGCAGGCGTTTTTTGAGGAGGGCGAGAAAACAGGCCGCATACTGGCGGGAATCGCAAATGCATACCAGAAGTCCCCAACTATAGGTGCTGTTAGGACTAAGGAGGGTAACATAGTTAACACGCCTGAAAAGGTGCTGCAGGTACTAAATGCGTTTTATGAAGATTTGTATAAGCCGGGTACATCTTATACATCTGACGAGTTAGAACAATACTTAGGACAGATAGATTTCCCTAGATTAAACAAAGATCAGAGAGGGCTCTTGGAGAATCCCCTTACAGTGGAAGAACTACAGGAGGCGGTTGGATCTTTTCCTAACTGCAAAGCGCCCGGGGAAGATGGAATTCCCATAGAAATATATAAACAGTATCCTACTGAGTTACTACCCCAGTTACTTAAAGTCTTTAATAGAGCCCGGGAGGAAGGCCACCTACCAATATCAATGTCAAGGGCCAATATTATTTTGTTACTCAAACCTGGTAAGGATCCAGTAGATCCAGGGGCGTATCGCCCGATTTCCCTGCTACAGAGTGACGTGAAAATATTAGCGAAAGCTCTGGCCATTAGATTAAATGGAGTTATCACTTCAATCGTCCATGGAGACCAAGCTGGCTTCATGCCCAATAAATCGACGGCAGTTAATTTGAGAAGGCTATTCCTTAATATGCAATCCAAAGCAGATAATATGGGCTCCAGGGCCTTGCTGTCACTGGATGCCACTAAGGCATTTGACAGCATAGACTGGAACTATCTGTGGTCGGTCCTGCAGAGTTTTGGATTTGGCCCCCAGTTTGTTTCTTGGATCAGGCTCCTTTATAGTCGACCGGAGGCCGCTGTGAGGGTTTCCGGCTATCTTTCCCCAAGCTTCGTGTTGAGGAGGGGTACGAGACAGGGATGTCCCCTGTCTCCTCTCCTCTTCGCGCTGGCTATTGAACCATTGGCGATCGGGATCAGGGCAAATCGGGTCATTACAGGCTTCTGCTACGGTGACATGCAGGAAAAAATTATGTTGTACGCCGATGACACCATGCTCCTACTCGGTGACACTGGCCCCTCCCTTCAGGAGGCCATGTCGACCATATCTAAATTTGGGAAGTTCTCTGGCCTGCATATAAATTGGTCAAAGTCTGCCCTTCTTTTATTAGATGGAGATGAATCACAGGAGGTATGCGCCACTTGTCCCATCCCGATTACCACTATTTTCAAATACTTAGGGATCCAAATCACGTCCCAGCCCCGGGACTTTATACATTTAAATAAATTTCCATTCCTACAGCGCTTCAGAGACAAAATTAAGACCTGGAACTCTCTCTTAATGTCAGTAGCAGGTAGAGTAAACCTAGTGAAGATGATTCTCATGCCACAGTTACTTTATTTTCTACATAATACCCCTATGGTTATCCCATTAAAAATATTTCACATAGTAAATGCCATTTTCCGAACCCTTATTTGGAAAAATGGTCCCGCCCGGATCAAATTAGAACATCTGCAGAGACCCAAGGACTGTGGTGGATTGGCATTGCCCAACCCATGGCTGTACTACCTGGCCTCTCAACTGCAGCATCTGATTGGTACATTTGTCCCGTCACAAAACTCATCTCACAGGCTAATGATTCACACAGTGGGTAAGGGTCCGATTTACATGGCTTTAGAGGCATTGGCCTTCACTAAACCACATAAAAAATACCCAACGTTCAGTCTTATTCAAAAGGTGTGGAATAAGACCAAATATCTCCAGAACGTAGACGGATATACAGAATATAGTCCCATTTGGCACAATGACACATATGGGGAACTAGCTAAATTACAATGCGGAGCTCGTTGGAAGCAGTTTGGAATCACTCATATAAAGCATATATTTAGGGAAGATGTGTTGCGCACATTTTCTGATTTAAAAGAAGCGTATAATTTGCCAGCATCAATGTTATTCTACTATATGCAACTTAGACACGCAATACAGACACAGGGCCGCTCCTCGGAGTGGCACTTATCGCCAACCCCGGTTTTCAACCTTCTGGGGGATGCTGGCTCATCTAAGGGATTTATCTCTCAATGCTATGCCATCCTGTTGCAATCCGTGATGAGACATCATCTCTTGAGGGTGAGAGAGAAGTGGGAGACAGAGATGGGACAGCTAGACGGGGATCAGTGGGAGGAGATCTTTCAGGCAGTGAACCAATGTTCACTTAATGTGTCACAAAAACTCACCCAACTATATATACTATTGAGAACATACTATACTCCGCACAGATTACATTTAATGAGCAGGTTGACGGAACCAACATGTACTAGATGTAAACGTGAACATGGTGACCTGATACATATGCTGTGGAGATGTCCCAAGTTACACATGTACTGGGCAGGAGTGGTACAAAATATCAACTCAATCTTTAATGTGAGTCTTCCACAGGATCCTAGAGCGTGTCTCTTGGGTGCTTTGGAGGAATACGAATGGGAAGGACACAACAGAGAAGCTGTGCATAGAGTACTTTTTCAGGCCAGAAGGCTGATTATGACTCACTGGAAGTCCGATAGGTCCCCGACTGTTAAGGAGTGGACTGAAAGTATTAACACGACTCTAAAAATGGAAAAGTTGATTTACCAACATAGAGGTAGCATGCCAAAATTTGAAAAAATATGGGGTCCATGGTTAGATGTACCGGGATTAGCACCTATGGAACTGGTATATGACAGGTTGTTAGGAATCAATGCTGGGTGAGACATGGATAGAGGTTAACTGTGATTGGAACTAGCTTTTAGCTGTTATATTGAGATTGTTACTTGGCTATTGGATTATGTGTTGCATAGGAGGTACTGTGTAATCCTGTTTACAATGTTTGTAATGCTTTCCCTGCAAATTCAATAAAATCTTGTTGGATAAAAAAAAAAAAAAAGATAAGCACCTGAACGACCACAACATACAGGGATATACAATGTGATACTGACATATAATCACACACATAGGTTGGACTTGATGGACTTGTGTCTTTTTTCAACCTCACCTACTATGTAACTATGTAACTATGTACGCCCACCTAGTATCCTTGGTTGCTAAGATGCAGCCAGCTACTACCACTTAGTGTCTTTGGTGGCTAAGACACAAATGGCCCCTGCTTCTTAATGACCTAGGATGTAGGTGTATACTGCCAGCTAGTGTCTTTTAGGCGGCTACTGCCACCTAGTATCCCTTGTTGCTTATGCCGCGTACACACGAGCGGACTTTACGGCAGACTTTGCCCGACGGACTTTTCGGCGTACTTTACGACGGACTTTCTGAATGAACGGACTTGCCTACACACAATCCACCAAAGTCCGTCGAATTCGTACGTGATGACGTACGACCGGACCTAAATAAGGAAGTTCATAGCCAGTAGCCAATAGCTGCCCTAGCGTGGCTTTTTGTCCGTCGAACTAGCATACAGACGAGCGGACTTTTTGACCGGACTCGAGTTCGACGGATAGATTTAAAACATGTTTCAAATCTAAGTCCGTCCAACTTTTGAGCAAACAAAGTCCGCTGGAGCCCACACACGATCGAATTGTCCGTCGGGCAAAGTCTGCCGTAAAGTCCGCTCGTGTGTACGCGGCATAAGACACAAGCAGCTACTGCCACCTAGTGCCTTTTGTTGCTAGGACACAGGCAGCTACTACCACCTAGTGTCTTTGGTTGCTAAGACACAAGCGGCTCCTGCCGCTTAATTCCCTAGGTTGCTAGGATGTAGACGGCTACTGCCAGCTATTGTCTTTTATGCAGCTAAAGATCCTAGTATCCTTTGTTGCTAAGACACAAACAGCTATTGCCACCTAGTGACCTTGGTTGCCAGGACGCAGAATGCCCCTGCTGCTTAGCACCCTAGGTTGCTAGGATGTAGGCGTCTACCGCCACCTAGTGTCCTTGGTTGCTAGAACATAAGTGGCTACTGCCACTAAACCTAGTGTCCTTGGTAGCTAAGATGTAGACAGCCCCTGAAGCCTAGCATCCTAGGTTGCTAGGGCGCAGGCAGGTCCTGACACTTAGCACAATTATTTACATGTGTACCGTGGTAAATACAGTCAATGCGCAGGACCATGGATGCATATTTTTCTTTTTGTGCACAGCTGTGTGCATGGGCCCATAGCATAACATACAGCTAAGTTCAGATCCATAAAAAAATGTACACTTTAAGGATCTGAATGCAGCCTGTTTAACGCCCATATGCATGGATCCTAACGGGGGGGCCATTTTTGCTGTAAGATGAAAACATGGAGAGGGGGGGGGGGTGCTCTGTAGCAAAGGATCGGTTTTAATAACCATGTTTCATTTTTGTTTTTCTAAATTGACACACTGTATCTAATTAAAAAGAATCGAGTGTTAGGCCGTATCTCCAAAGTGACCCAACAACGAACGGTGTGAAGAAGTGATTGTCCACCAATTGTGCGCACTTTTATGTGTTCGCTCTTCTTGTACAATCTACGGAATACTCAGAAATGTTTACAGTCGGCTGCAAATAATAGATAAGAAATAACCCCCCCCCCTCCCCACGTAACACTGCGGAGAAAGAAACGTGTGAAGAGGAATCTAAGACGCTTCGGCATTGTCATTCTCCGCAGAGGGGACTTCAGCCTGGCACAAGTGACTGAATCTTCACCGTGACCATCCTGGAGAGCCATTGTGTTAGTTTCCATGGCAATAGGAGGTAAGTCTTCATCCAGAATAAACAATAAACCGTAGGGGGGGGGGGGGGAGTAAGAGCTTTGCTCGTCGTGGAACGTGACCATCACCCGGCAATTTAAGGTAATGCGGTGTACCGGGGCTGACCCTGGTGTAGAGAGGAAGACGAGGACATTGAGTATTATGAGACACAATGGCCACCAAGCCACTCTTCAATCCACAGATCCCTATAGGTGGCCTCCAGCCTTCTCTTCAGTCTTGCACAGTTGTTCAGGCTCCTCTTCTAGAAATAGCTTACTCTGATTTCACTGCACACTGTGAGCTTCACACAATGTGCATTAGAAGCTGCAGCAAGTCAGATAGAGCCCTACCTCATTTCCTTCCCCAACCCAACCGTCCTTGGCCTGCCCCTTTTTCGTTTATTGGATTTCAGACCTTTCAATCATGGAGGCTCCGCCCCACGTATGAGTGTTACCTAGGTGGGCATGCAAATGCAGCCTGCCTAACAACACCCACTCCTCCAGCCTTTTGCAAAACTCCTCCCAAGAGGCAGCCGGCTACTTGCACGAGGGTTCTTGAGAGGAGAACTGAGGCAGGGTGCTGTGATGTGTTTAGGAAGTTAAAAGCACCCTGCTGGTCCTCCCACCAGCCATGATCTGTCTGCAGTACATAGAGAAGAACAGAGACTCAGTGTTCATGTATGTAAAAAAAAACAGAAACATTTTATTTATGAATGTTGCTAGTGAGAGTAACTCCCACCTCTGACTTTTAACTATAGTAAGACTATAATAACTTTAAAGTGGTGTTCCGGCCGAAATGATACTTTTTAAATAAAAATACCCCTATAATACACAAGCTTAATGTATTCTAGTAAAGTTAGTCTGTAAAATAAGGTCTGTTTTGTTAGTTTATAGCAGTAGTTTGTTATTTTAAAAACTTACAGCAGGCCGTGGCCATCTTAAGTGTGGGCATCTGAAGCCAGACTGTATTTCCTCCTGGATCTCATCCTTGCAGATCTCGCACATGCTCAGTGCAGCACAAGCAGTGTAATAGGTTTCGGGTCAGGTTTCCATAGCAACGGAAGTTTCAGAGGAAGTTGCCGCCCCTTCCCAGAAGGCATTGCAAACTGGAAATGATGCAATGGGCCGCGGCCAGGGAGGAGGAAGTGAAAAATGAATACAGCAGATATACAGTAGGTGCTGAGAAAAAAATTAAAAAATATCCAATTTGTTTACAGTGCACAGTTTAGTGAGGGATGCTGAAGAGTTGAAAAAGTGAGTGGAACTCCACTTTAAATTTGTACATGAAAATTTACATATAGGTAGGATTGCACCAATACCACTTTTTAAAGACCGATACCGATTACTGATACTTTTTTATGTTGTGTGACAGACAGTGGCACTAATATGCAGCACTGATGGACACTGATAGGTGGCACTGATGGGCACTGATGAGGCGTGGGCTGTGTCAGTAGTTTTTATTTTTTTATTTAAATTTTTTTTTACAATTTTATTTTTTACTATTTATTTTTTTAATTATTTTTGACAATTTATATATATTTGTTTGTTATTATATTTTTTACTAGGCTTTCTTTTCTTTGGGGGGGGGGGGTGGATGGTGTCACTGTTTTTTTTTTGTTTTAACTATTTATTTATTATATTTATTATTATTATTATTATTTATGATTATTACAATTTTTTTATCAGCCCTGTTGGGGGGGGGGGGGGCTTTGGTGAGATATCAGGGGTCTAAGCAGACCCCTGATATCTCCCCCTTGAGACAGGGAAACTGGGAAAAGGACTGAGGATATAGTTTCCCCAGTCCCTTTATCTGCAGCCTCAGCTGCACTGAAGATGAATGGACAGGAGACAGAGGCTCCTCTCCATTCATCAACTGAAGCATCGTAAACACAGTTTACGATGCTCAGTCATGAATGGACAGTCAGTGATAACTGACTCTGGTCATTCATGAAAGGAAGGAGCCGGTAAATGACATATTTACCGGCTCCTTCCTCCGCTCTCCATCTTGACAGGTCTGAGACGAGGGGAGAGGGACTGGAGGAGGACACAGGGGAGCCAGGGACCCGGAGAGAAGGAGGAGGACACAGCTGAGAGGAAGGAGGACACCAGAGAGAGGGAGGAGGACCCGGGGACCTGGAGAGAGGGATGAGAACACCAGAGAGAGGGAGGAGGACCCGGAGAAGGACATAGTGGACAGTCGGGGTGATCGGTGCGGTGGTGGTGGGCAGTTAAAAGCACCGATCTTCCTGTATAGCTTTTAATAAAGCACCTGACAGCCGCAGGAGGGAGGGGTGGAGGAGCGGCTGTCAGAAAAGCTATACTGGGAGATCGGTGTTTGTAACTGCCCCCACCGACCACCCGATCACCTGTGAGGCTGCCCGGTCCCCCTGCTGAGCTTGAAGATGCCCAATCCGATAAAACAGGTATTGGATCAAGCATCGGAGCATTTGCATGAGTACCCATACTCGTGCAAAGTGGTGAAAGGCCGCAGGCCACATCTTCCTTACCCACTTCCTAAAGGGAAAGTGTCACCTTCTCTTAGGTGATTATTTTCTGTACCATGGGATCCATTTAAACCTGAGCGCTCCAACACAGGAACATTTGGCTCCAACAGTTACTGTAATAGTACACTTGTCAGTGGGAGGGGTTTTGAGAGACTGAAGAACCCTTTAGATTCCAGTTCCATCTCTTAAGTTAAGACCTCCCTAGATTCAGGGGTTGAGGTACAAATACACTTTAAGAGGTCCTCTCATTGTTTGCGGTGTTTTACAAAATTGTTATATACCGAATCAGGGGACCCAAGCATCAGCGGCATCTTTGGGGGTAAGCATTTCAGACCTTTTACTAGTGCCTGTGTTGTGGATGATCAGTTAACAATGGCAGAGTAAGCTGGGATACTACACAAAATCCTTTTCTTGTGGAACGTCCACAAATTGGGCTTCAGCCTGGGGTGGAGCTACAGCTAGTACAAACTGAAGAAAAAATGGGCATTTAATACACAACTGGACCACTGATCAAAATGGGGCCACGTTCTCCATGCATTTAGTCCCCTGGGAGATTTAGTAAGATTTGTTGATGCGGTGATACATTTTCTTTAAGCTTTTATTACATGTGTGTCCATTGAACTCTATGAACTGTATGTTTGTGGAAACTGCCTTAGAGATGCAGTAAAAATTAAAGTTTAAAAAATGCCCACCTGATATCCAAGCTTCTGACTGCTTCCTGTAGGTACCGATGACGTCACTGGGACCCTAGCAAAGCCGAGGATCTCAAATCTCATGAGAAGATGCTTCAGAACTTCCTGTAGGTACCGATGACGTCACTGATGTCTCACCCTGGGATCCTAGCAAAGCCGAGGATCTCAAATCTCATGAGAAGATGCTTCAGAACTCTGCAGGAATAAATTCTTGAGGACTTTGGGATCCTCAGCTTTCTTAGGATCCCTCAACACCCAGTGTGAGTGATACCATCTTCACCTCAGCCAGTGCTTTTAAAGGTAAGTATTTTTGAAAAATTTCTCCAAATGCATTTTAATGGCATATTTGGGCCCACGATTAAGGGGCCTTAGATTTTCCTATAAGGTCCACTTTTAGAGTTTGTTTTTTGAGAAAGGTTGGGGTTTAGGTTTAGACTAATGCCCCGTACACACGATCGGACTTTCCGCCAACAAAACCGTGGATTTTTGTTCGAAGGATGTTGGCCAACAATTAAGAATGTGGGAACGCGGTGATGTACAAGACGTACACCGAGCCGAGAAAAAGGAAGTGCAATAGCCAGTGCAGCTCATTCTGCTTGATTCCGAGCATGCGTGAACTTTTGTGCATCGGACTTGTGTACACACGATTGGAAATTCCGACAACAAAGTTTTGTTGGCGGAAAATTTAAGAACCTGCTAGCCAACATTTGTTGGCGGAAAGTCCAACAACAAATGTTCCATGGAGCGTACACACGGTCAGACTTTCAGCCAACAAGCTCACATCCAACATTTGTTGTTGAAAAATCCGATCGTGTGTACAGGGCATAAATGTAAACTACTGTTGAACATCAGGTAATGTATTCACGAGAGGTGAATTCATGTTACAGGTGTAATAAATGAGGGAAATAAAAGTTATTGATGTAACATCTTCTGGTGCCAGTTTCCAAAAGCTGCAATAAGGCGTGAAGGCACATCACAAGTTCAAGCGCACAATGACGTCATAACGAAAGGCACAATGTCATCCTTCCATGACTTGTGAAATCACATCTTCATATAAGGCAGCATGGAGCAACAGACATAAAGAACCTCTTGTGATCATGCTGACCTGTAAATTAAGTCACACAATTGCCTTCGAATGGAAAATGAACAAGGGAACATGAAACAAATTTCCTTCCAGCAGCTGTTGCTTTGAAATGGCTGGCAAAATCCCTACCTAGCCTTAAGTAATTCAACAAAGTTCTGGAGCTGGCAACCCAGCAGTTATTTCTCACACACTCCCAACAGCAGGCGATAATCAAAAGTACAGAACTCTAGTTAATATTTAAGCGGTGAACTCATGTTAATGTTGAGATCTTAAGGTAGTAAATAGGCTTTGGAGGAACTTTTGAAATATAGTCCCAACCAGGGCCTTTTTTCTCAGAGAATAGGTGCAGGAACTCAACCATGCCCGCCACACACACATACCTGCCAAATGGCATCAATCAGTAGCTCTTCCCTCTGTATACAACCCCCTCTCTCCACTGCCCTCATCCCCCCCCCCTCCTTAAAAGCTCCACCATCTGTCATACCTTTGTTGCAATATTAAGCTGAAACACCTATCCGGCTGTAGTACCTCCCAGCATACCTATACTATAGTCACTTGCAAGGGAGATCATGCAGTAGGAGCATCAACATCTGGTCACTAAGGAAAAAATGAAGACCACAGAGGGTGCAGCCTACCACACACCCTCTCCTGCCCATGACTGCACTGAACCCTGTGTACCTGTTCTGTATCTCCCTTGTCCCTGTCCAGAACTACTGGGAGATAAACTATCACTTCTAAATGCAGAAGCTGGACTTCAGTGTTACCAAGTGATAGTGGTGAGCAGGGAGCAGAAGACCTGAGCCAGAGGTGGTGGAACTGAGTCCCCCCCTAGTTCCTGCTGAAAAAAAGCCCTGGTCCCAACGTTGTCACAATTATTGCAGTTTTCTTATGGAAGCCAAAATGAAGCTGGTGTCTGAAAGAAACTTTAGGATAGCCTCCTGTACACCAACAAAGAACAGGAGGCTAGCCTAGAGCCTAGAAGGGGTAAGGTATACTTTCCTTAGGTGACAACTCTTATGTGTGTTCAGCTGTAGAGGAAAAAATAATCTTAACTGTTTTTGAGATAGAACTGGGTATCTCAGCCTTTGGAACCTGATATGCATTTGTCGTCTCCCACCTCCCATTCATGATCACAGAACCTTCACCCACAAAGCTAGTTCTCATATATTTCCTACCAGAAAAAGTATGTTGTGTCCATGTGTATGTCCATATCATCCATACTTGCCAAGTGTCCTATATTATTATTATTATTACTATACCAGATTTATATAGCGCCAACAGTTTGCGCAGCGTTTTACAACATATGGGAAGACAGTACAATTACAATACAATTCAATACAGGAGAAATCAGAGGGCCCTGCTCGTTAGAGCTTACAATCTAGAAATCCAATTGACCCCCGGAAGATTTACCCCCACTTATGACCAAGCCATTTTTTGCTATACGGCACTGCGTTACTTTAACTGACAATTGCGCAGTCATACAATGCTGTATATAAAAAAAAAATTCTCGAACAGAAAGGGTTTTATTTAAAAGAAATGATAACAAACAGTTCCAGAGCATAAACAGTACACATAAAGTACAGAGTATAGCACACATAATAGAAACAATTAGTGCATTACATTTCTCACTCTTAGCAGATTCAAAGTACATTGCAAGACTTCATTAACCGCAATTACCCTCCTCCAGTTCCACTATTCATCCACAACAGTCAGGTATCTATCACGTATATCCATTTAAAGCAATTTGACCTCCATGAGCTTTAAAAATAAGCAGTCGTACACCAAATCTACTGGCGCTAGACCAGGGACATCCAACCAATGGGCCCAGAGTTTCTCATACTTTTTGGTGATCCCCCTATGCTTATATATAGTTTTTTCCATACGGAGAGTGACTCCCATTTGTGTAATCCATTCCTGCACTGTGGGCGGGTCCTTGGATTTCCAGTGCCTTATGCCGCGTACACACGACCGGACTTTACGGCATACTTGTTCAGGCGGACCGGAGTCCGTCAGACAATTCGATCGTGTGTGGGCTCCAGCGGACTTTTTTCCCCAAAAGTTCGACGGACCTAGAAAAGAAACATGTTTCAAATCTTTCCGACGGACTAGAGTCCGGTCGAAAAGTCCGCTCGTCTGTATTCTAGTCCGACGGACTAAACCAACGCTAGGGCAGCTATTGGCTACTGGCTATGAACTTCCTTGTTTTAGTCCGGTCGTACGTCATCACGTTACTAATCCGTCGGACTTTGGTTGATCGTGTGTAGGCAAGTCAGTTCATTCGGAAAGTCAGTCGGAAAATCCGTCAAAAAGTCAGCTGGACAAAGTCTGCCGTAAAGTCCGCTCATGTGTACGCGGCATTAGAATTAACTTATGAGCCTGGAACAAAGCTCGTCCAATAGCTTGCTTAAGGATATCCCCCCATCAAGAGGCCATCTATTATCCCCAGGAAGCAGAGTTTAGGGTCTAAAGGTAACAGGACCTGGAAAACCCTATTAATGGTGTCAATGACATTCTTCCAATATAAGTGCAGTTTGGGACATCGCCATAGGAGATGGATGAGATCTCCATGATCTCTGCAACATCTGGTGCAGGTGGAGTCTGTGCATACTCCCATACGGGCCAATCTAGCAGGCGTGTAGTGTACCCTAAAGAGTATGTAGAGCTGGGATAGTCTTTGGGCAACATTTAGCGAGCACCGGGACACTGCCTGCAAGGCTTCCTCCCATTGCTCTTCTTCAAATGTCCCAACATCCTGTTCCCATTGGGGCATAACCTTCAAAAGGTGTGTCCCCTAGGAAGAGATTCAATAGCATGGCATAGCAGTCTGATATAAACCCCTTATAAGTAGTTACTTCAAACAGGTAGTTAAAAATTGATGTAGACTCCAGGGTCCAAATGTCTACTCCCCTTTGGGCATCTACGGCATGTTTAGGTTGCCTATAGTAAAAATACATCGAAGCCGGCAGTTGGAAGGCCTCTCTAATCTCCAAGAAGGAACTCAATTTGCCATCTCTAAATATATGTATAATGTATGAACACCCCATATTGTTTCCATTTCAGACTGTATGGTATTTTCGCTATCTCCTGATAATGGTTATTCTCCCAGATAGGGCTATACTTAGTGAACCCCGTTCACCCCCTGGAGCATCCTGACCTTATTCCAAATCTTCTGCATAAGGGCGTAAGTTGGAAAGAGTTTATTGGATTTATTATACTGTAGGACAGGGGTCCTCAAACTAGGGCCCTCCAGTTGTTCAGGAACTACAATTCCCATCATGCCTTGTCATGTCCAAGAATATCAGAGTTTTACAATTCTTCATGGGATGTGTAGTTCACCAACAGCTGGAGGGCCGTAGTTTGGAGATCCCTGCTGTAGGGTCTCTAAACCATCCGCAATCCCCCTCTTGAAACCGAGTAGTTGGGCTGAAGAGTCCAAGTTCTAATCCCTGTCTAGGCCGTATAACCCTTGCTATGTGCTGCAGTTGGGAGGCTCAGTAGTACACCCAGGGATTAGGTAGCGCCAAACCACCACCGTCTTTGGAGCGCTGTAGCTGCTCAAGTTTAATTCTAGGAGGTTTCGAGAGCCATATGAATGATCGGAAAATCGAGTTAATGATTCTGAACTTTTTCAAAGTAATGACTATTGGGGAGGTGTGAAGCACGTAAAGTAATTGTGGCATAAGGATCATCTTATATAAATTTAATTTGTGTAATTTTTTCCTTACAAATAAAGATTTCTTTTGGTAGTATTTGATCACCACTGTTTTTTTTTTTTTTTTTTTGCGCTATAAACAAAAAAAAGACTGGCAATTTAAAAAAATATATATATTTTACTTTCTGCTATAAAGCATATCCAATAAAAAAAAAAAAATGAATTTCTTCATAAATTTAGGCCAATATGTATTCTGCTACGTATTTTTGGTTAAAAAAAAATCCCGATAAGCATATATTGATTGGTTTGCACAGTTATAGACAGTTATACACAAAAGCGCCTACAAACTATGGTTTAAATACTAGTAATGGCGGAGATCAGTGACTTATAGCAGAACTGCGATATTGCGGAGGACAGTCTGACACGTTTGACACTTTGCAGGAATCAGTGACACAAATACAGTGATCATTGCTAAAAATATGCACTGTCACTGTACTAATCACACTGGCTTAAACATCTAGGGCAGTGATGGCGAACCTTGGCACCCCAGATGTTTTGGAACTACATTTCCCATGATGCTCAACTACACTGCAGAGTGCATGAGCATCATGGGAAATGTAGTTTCAAAACATCTGGGGTGCCAAGGTTCGCCATCATTGATCTAGGGTTTTTTTCGATGTGCTTTGCATGGAAACAAATTCCAGCACATCCCCGTTGACAGCTCTGTCCAGTGTGTCTCCTCGGTGATCAGCGGGTGTCGGCAAACATCCATCCGCTGATTGGCTTTTGCTGTAACTAATCACACCAGAAGCGGCGTGCCCCCTACCCGGAAGTGCAGAATCACTTATATATATATATATATATATATATATATATATATATATATATATATATATATATATATATATATATACATATGTGATTCTGCACAGAATGAAGCCGTAAATCTGCTATAGGGCGGTCAGCAAGTGGCTATCCTCCAGTACAGTCCAATGATGGTGGACACTGTGCCATGTTCTTGTCCTGCTGGCCACTGCTGGACCAGGACCAGGCAGTGTGATAAATAAAACGTTTTGGCTGGAGCTGGCTTTAAAACAATAGACTATATGACCAAAAGTATGTAAATACCCCACAAAATTATTGGGTTCAGATGTTTTAGCCACAACCAGCACAGTAGCTAAGTGGTTAGCACTTCTGCCTCACATCACTAGGGTTGTCGGTTTGAATCTGACAGTGCCTACTGTAAAATTTGTTGGAGGAGAACGGCCTGGTACTGTTTTTCAGGGTTAGGTGTAGGGTTGCCATCTCATCCCTTTAAACCCAAACGCATATTAATTACACAGGTTCTGTGGCTGATTAAGGTGGTAATTAAACTCACTTGTTGCCTTATCTGCATTTAATTAGCCTCAGAACCTGTGTAATTCAAAGGTGTTTGGGTTTAAAGGGATGAGGTGGCAACTCTAGTTAGGTGCTTTGGCTCCATTGAAGGTTACTGTTAATGCCGAAGGATACAAAGACATTTTAGACAACTGGGTGCTTCCAACCTTGTGACAACAGATTGGGAGAGGATTTTTTTTCTGTTTCAGCACGACTGGTCCCCTGTGCCCTATGCACATTCCATAAAGACATGGTTTGACTAACTTGATGTAGAGGAAATCAAGTGGCCCGCAGAGAGCCCTGACCCCAACCTATGGTTGCCACCTCATCTCTTTAAACCCGAACACATATGAATTACACAGGTTCTGTGGCTGATTAAGGTGGTAATTAAACTCACTTGGTGCCTTATCTGCATTAAATTAGCCTCAGAACCTGTGTAATTCATATGTGTTCGGGTTTAAAGGGATGAGGTGGCAACTCTACCCCAACCCTACTGAACACCTTTGGGAACAAAGGGCCAGTTTACTGTCCTTCACACTTTAAGGGGAGGGGGGCCTGGATTGTGGTCAGTGGGGGGTGGAATATGTCGCCATTTTACGGGCTCACACAAATTTAAGGTTTGACATGTTGGGTATCTATTTACCCTGTGGAACCTCATCTTTTATTTTTTTTACCAAAATTGTGGGTAGTTTATTGCTTTTGTTTGCCCTAAAATTCACTTTAGTGTGTTTTTTTTACTGAAATTATGCACTTCCTAGACCACTGAACTAGAACACCAATTGCAAGCTAGATCTTTTCATCCAACATCAGGACCTGACCTCACAAATACTCTTTTGTATTAATGGGTACAAATTCCACACATACACAATCCAAAATTTTATGAAAAGCTTTGCCAGAAAAAGTGGGACGCTCGGGGGGTTATTTACTAAAGGAAAATCCACTTTGCGCTGCAAGTGCAGTTGGAAGAAAAGTCGCTGTAGATCTGAGGGGGACATGCAAGGAAAATACAAAAACAGCATTTTAGCTTGCACGTGATTGGATGATAAAATCAGCAGAGCTTCCACTCATTTCAGATCTACTCCTTATGCCGCGTACACACGATCGGACTTTACGGCATACTTGGTCCGGAGTACCGGATTTCGTCGGACAATGCGATCGTGTGTGGGCTCCAGCGGACTTTGTTTTATCAAAAGTTTGACGGACTTAGATTTGAAACATGTTTCAAATCTATCCGGCGGACTCGAGTCCGGTCCAAAAGTCCGCTCGTCTGTAGGCTAGTCCGACGGACAAAAAGCCACGCTAGGGCAGCTATTGGCTACTGGCTACCAACTTCCTTATTTTAGTCCGGTGTACGTCATCAGGTACGAATCCAACGGACATTGGTGTGATCGTGTGTAGGCAAGTCCGTTCATTGAGAAAGTCCGTCGAAAAGTCCGCCGGGCAAAGTCTGCCGTAAAGTCCGCTCGTGTGTAAGCGGCATTAGATTTAGAGCGACTGCACTTCCAAGTGCACTTGCAGTGCAAAGTGGATTTACCAATCGTAAATAACCCCCTCAGTATTAATGCCCATGGTTTTGCAATCTAGCATCATCATACAGGTGTAATGGTCAGGTGTCCACAATGGTCAGGTGTCTTTTGCAATATACACTATATTACCAAAAATATTGGGACGCCTGCCTTTACACGCACGGGAACTATAATGACATCCCAGTCTTAGTCCGTAGGGTTCAATATTGAGTCGGCCCACCCTTTGCAGCTATAACAGCTTCAACTCTTCTGGGAAGGCCGTCCACAAGGTTTAGGAGTGTGTCTATGGGAATGTTCGACCACCATTCTTCCAGAAGCGCATTTGTGAGGTCAGACACTGATGTTGGACAAGAAGGCCTGGCTCGCAGTCTCCTCTCTAATTTATCTCAAAGGTGTTCTATTGGGTTGAGGTCAGGACTCTGTGCAGGCCGGTCAAGTTCCTCCACCCCAAACTCGCTCATCCATGTCTTTATGGACATTGCTTTGTACACTGGTTCGCAGTCATGTTGGAACAGGAAGGGGCCATCCCCAAACTGTTCCCACAAAGTTGGGAGCATGAAATTGTCCAAAATGTCTTGGTATGCTGACACCTTAAGAGTTCCCTTCACTGGAACTAAGGGGCCAAACCCAACCCCTGAAAAACAACCCCACACCATAATCTCCCCTCCACCAAATGATTTGGACCAGTGCACAAACCAAGGTCCATAAAGACATGGATGAGCGCATTTAGGGTGGGGGAACTTGACTGGCCTGCACAGAGTCCTAACCTCAACTAGATAGGACACCTTTTGGGATGAATTAGAGTGGAGACTGTGAGCCAGGACTTCTTGTCCAACATCAGTGCCTGACCTCACAAATGCTCTTCTGGAAGAATGGTCAAACATTCCCATAGACACACTCCTAAACCTTGTGGACAGCCTTCCCAGAAGAGTTGAAGCTGTTATAGCTGCAAACGGTGGGCCAACTCAATATTGAACCCTACGGACTAATGCCCCGTACACACGGTCAGATTTTCCGATGGAAAATGTCCTATCGGAGCGTGTTGTCGGAAATTCCGACCGTGTGTGGGCTCCATCGGACATTTTCCATTGGATTTTCTGACACACAAAGTTGGAGAGCAGGAGATAAAATTTTCCGACAACAAAATCCGTTGTCGGAAATTCCGATCGTGTGTACACAAATCCGACGGACAAAGTGCCACGCATGCTCAGAATAAATAAAGAGATGAAAGCTATTGGCTACTGCCCCGTTTATAGTCCAGACGTACGTGTTTTACGTCACCGCGTTCAGAACGATCGGATTTTCCGACAACTTTGTGTGACCGTGTGTATGCAAGACAAGTTTGAGCCAACATCCGTCGGAAAAAATCCATGGATTTTGTTGTCGGAATGTCCGATCAATGTCCGACCGTGTGTACAGGGCATAAGACTGGGATCACATTATAGTTCATGTGCGTGTAAAGGCAGGTGTTCCAATACTTTTGGTAATATAGTGTAGAATAGATGTAGTGGTCAGGCCATGTGGTGTATATTATTGTTACCAGTCTTTATCTGGAGGTAAAAATACGAGATAGAAGATAACAGATTTTACAAACCTCAGAAAGAAAAAAAGATTCTCCCACTCAAAAGATTTTTTATTTGTGTGTTTACATTCCTTGAATGTGCGTATTCAGCGCGGTGCAGCCATAGAGTTCTCTTACTAATAGATTTTTATTGAGTGTTTTGACATGTACAGCCGTATATTGTGAAAGTAGGAATATATACATAGAAAGAAGACCATATGTCTAGATATACGAGACATATGGTCTAGTATATAGCTAGATAGAGCTTATAAAAATGATACTATCTATTAGATAAAAACGTAACAAATGCTTAGTGCACAGCTTAGAATACAGACCATATGTATTATGACTAACTGCCAAGCGGCATCTGTAATGATATAGATGTAGTATCCTAAATTGGCTATGTAAAAGTGTTTTCTTTTTTTTCATAAAAGTGAAAAACATTTCTCAAAATAAAAAAAGGATCTGGCTGTGGATTGTAGCAAAAATATGTTTAATCTGAGGATAATTAATAAAATATGTAAAACCAACACTATTCCTGATATGTGTCTGCTGTACTTTTATGAAATAGTATCCTGTTCTCCTTGTATTGCTTCCTTCGTGTGAAATCCCCGGTGTTCCTGCCAGTCCCTCTGCTTTCCTAGTAAAAAAAACTGACCACGCTAGGCATGAGAGCACCGTGTGGTCAGTTCTCTAGCTGTGCTGGGAACTCAGCCTTCTCTCTTCCAATGATCAGACTTGTGCTGACACGTAAACCCTCCCCCCCCACACCCCAACCTCCCCGCACAGCCATTCACTGGGCTGGGAAGACTAGCGAGCTGCTGTTTCTCTTTCCCCAGCTCTCTGAGGTCCTTATGACATCAGCGGATACATACATTACCAAAAACATGTAGCAGAATACATATTGGCCTAAATTGATGAAGAAATTCAATTTTTTTTTTTTTACATTTTTTAATTGGGTATGTTTTATAGCAGAAAGTAAAAAAATATTGTTTTTTTTTTTTTAAATTGTCGGGTCTTTTTTTTTTTGTTTATAGCGCAAAACATAAAAACCACAGACGGGGATCAAATACCACCAAAAGAAAGCTCTATTTGTGGGGGGAAAAAAAAGGACATCAATTTTATTTGGGTACAACGTCCGTGGACTTGTGTCTTTTTTCAACCTCACCTACTATTTAGCGTTACACAACCGCGCAATTGTCAGTTTAACCTCTCCAATACCGGGCGCTTTCACCCCCTTCCTTCCCAGGCCACTTTTCAGCTTTCAGCGCTCTCTCACTTTCAAGAAGAATTGCGCGGTCATGCAGCGCTGTACCCAAATGAAATTTTTATCATTTTGTTCACACAAATAGAGCTTTATTTTGGTGGTATTTATTCACAAATCAGTTTTTTATTTTTTGCGATATAAGCGAAAAAAAAAGCGGAAATTAAAAAAAAAACAAAAGTCAGACTTTTAAGGCATAGAAACAATGGAGAATTAACAAAAATAAAGCTTATTGAAAAAAGTACATAGTATAATCACAGTGTTCAAAAAGATTAAAAATCATATAAAATGATACAATTTGTACAATGAGTCCTTGTGCGTCTACGCGTTACGCCGTTAAGCTTCCTCAGGACACGATCAGGGTTCAGAGACGTAAAAAAGAAAAGAAAAGGGAGAACGAATCTCACTGTCTTAGGGTGGACTAGTCCTCACGTACAAATCTCCAATAGCCAGAAGGTTTCCAATAATGTAGAATAATTCTAGTAGGCTGTAAAAAGGTAGACAGCGTGCAGCTTGTTTAGTAAGTGAACTTTAAATCTTGCTACAGCAGGGGCAGGTGTACATATTGTGTCAAAAAAGTAGTAAAAAAAAAGTAGTGATAACCACCGGAAAGATATTGCTGGAACATCCAGGATCCAATAGGGAAAAGTACTTAATAAAATTAAGCAAAGCTCACTGCCGTGTACAGCACCAGGCTGTCTCCCAGGGGTATACCCGTCCTTGTCAATATCCATATCTACCTTCTATGGGCATTGTATGCTAGTTGCGCTGTACTACATGCAGCTAGCTTTGCTTATTTTCATTAAGTACTTTTCCCTATTGGATCCTGGATGTTCCAGTGTTATCTTTCAGATCATTATCACTACTGTTTTGACACGATTCGTACACCTGCCCCTGCTGTAGCAAGATTTAAAGTTCACTAAGACCCCTTTCACACTGGGGCGGTTTGCAGGCGGTATTGCGCTAAAAATACCACCTGCAAACCTCCCCTAAACAGCCTCCGCTGTTTGTTCAGTGTGAAAGCCCGAGGGCTTTCACACTGAAGCGGTGCGCAGGCAGGGCGGTGAAAAAAGTCCTGCAAACCGCTTCTTTGGAGCGGTGAAGGAGCGGTGTATTCACCGCTCCTTCACCGCTCCTGCCCATTGAAATCAATGGGACAGCGCGGCTACACCGCGGCAATACGGGGGGCCGCTAGCGGGGGTTAAAAACGCACCGCTAGCGGCCGAATACAGCTGCAAGAACGACGGCACAGCAGCGCTAAAAATAGAGCTGTTGTACCGCCGACGCCCCCACCGCCCCAGTGTGAAAGGGGCCTTACTAAACCAGCTGCGCGCTGTCTACATTTTTACAGCCTACTAGAATTATTCTACATTATTGGAAACCTTCCGGCTATTGGAGATTTGTACATGAGGCTTAGTCCACCCTAAGACAGTGAGATTCGTTCTCCCTTTTCTTTTCTTTGTTACGTCTCTGAACCCTGATCGTGTCCTGAAGAAGCCTAACGGTGAAACGCGTAGACGCACAAGGGCTCATTGTACAAATTGTATCATTTTATATGATTTTTTAATCTTTTTGAACACTGCGATTATACTATGTACTTTTTTCAATAAACTTTATTTTTGTTACTCCTCCATTGTTTCTATGCCTTAAAAGTCTGACCTTTGGTTTTTTAAATTTCTGCTTTTTTTTTCGCTTATATCGCAAAAAAAAACTGATTTGTGAATAAATGCCACCAAAATAAAGCTCTATTTGTGTGAACAAAATGATAAAAATTTCATTTGGGTACAGCGTTGCATGACCGCGCAATTCTTCTTGAAAGTGAGAGAGCGCTGAAAGCTGAAAATTGGCCTAGGAAGGAAGGGGGTGAAAGCGCCCGGTATTGGAGAGGTTAAACTGACAATTGCGCGGTTGTGTAACGCTAAATAGTAGGTGAGGTTGAAAAAGGACATGGACCATGGACGTTGTACCCAAACAAAACTGATGCCTTTTTCTTTTCTTTGTTACGTCTCTGAACCTTAATCGTGTCCTGAAGAAGCCTAACGGCGAAATGCGTAGACTCATAGGGCTCATTGTACAAATTGTATCATTTTATATGATTTTTAATCTTTTTGAACACTGTGATTATACTATGTACTTTTTTCAATAAACTTTATTTTTGTTACTTCTCCATTGTTTCTATGCCTTAAAAGTCCAACCTTCGGTTACTTGTTTAGTACCCCTCTTTTCCCCCTTCAATTTGCGGATGTGGCATTGTGAGTGCATTCCTTTCTCATTCTTCATATTCTGCTACATGTCTTTGGTAAAAAAAATCCTGTTAAGTGTATAATAATTGGTTTGTGTGATCACGGACATATGTACGCAGATGATCATGTACATATGTGTGCAGATGATCACGGACACATGATTTTACTGTTACATATGTGGGACAGGTGTTTTTACTGTGTGGGGACATGTGTGTGGGGACAGTGTTTTGGGGACACTATGTAGGGGACATTGTGTGTTTACACTATGTGGGGACACTGGGCCAGTGATCAGTGTGTAAAAAGCTGTAAAAAAACAGCTCATACTCACTGATCACTGGCTGGCTGCAGTGATCCGCTCTCCTCTCTCCTCACTGACAACTTCCATGTGAGGAGAGGAGAGCCGATCGCCTAGCTACCAGCTCACTGTTTACATCACATGACGGCTGTGAATGGACACAGTCGTCATGTGATCAGAAGGGCCAATCACAGAGCCCTCCTGCTGGGTGACACGAGCGCATCGGGATCGCGCCGCTGCGAGGGCACGCTCGCGCATGCGATCCCCCTCCTTCTGAGGGACGTTCCTGAACGTCCACTCAGAAGGAGGAAGGTCCCACCCGGCCGTATATATGTGCAGTGGCCGGGTGGGAGGTGGTTAAATAACCGCGGTGCCGTATCGCAAAAAAGATGGCCTGGTCATGAAGGGGGTAAAACCTTTTCGGAACTGAAGTGGTTTTAAAAAAAAAGGTGGGGCAGACTGAAGGGACCACTTTTTTTTTTTTTCTATGTTTTTATCTCTAACAGCAAAAAAAAAAAAAAAAAACATTATAAAAAAAAGAAATATAAAAATAAGTAAAATAAAACAAAAGTGGATGTAAAAGTGACTCGTGATTAGCTAATCCTCGCCAAAACACTTTAATTTCGGCTGCAAAACAAGAATAGCAGTAACCTCTGCTCCTTTCTTATTTGGTATGCTGACAGGTAGCGCTGTCACTGGAATAATCTATTCTTAAATGCATCATCAAACCTGTTCATTGCAGATGAGAAGAGTAAAGTGATAAATTTGGCTAAATGGGAATGCATATGCCTGACATGCAACTTAATCAGAATTTTTTTTTTTTTTTTTTCTCTTATCCTTTTTTTTTTTTTTTTTTTTCTCTGTCTGTAAGGCAAGCTGTTCCACGTCGCATGACATTTAAAAAATTATGTTCTCTTCTGCCACTTATTTTGTTCTTTGCAGGCAGTTACACATTCATTTGCGCACACCATTGTTCGACGGACATTTCATAAAAAGAATAAGAGAACGATAAAGCAGTATGATTAGTCTTAACAGCTGGATCCAGACGGTGAATTTTTGCATAAATGAGAATTGCTTGAAGTGCCTTCTATATTTGTATTATTTCACCTGTTATTTTTTTTTATATATATTTCTGTAGAATTACAGAAGTCAAAATGATACATAATTAAAAAAAAAAAAAAAAACAAGTTCTAGGGGAGAGATGAAGGATTAATTATGAAATGAAAAGGTCACATATTTATCACGCAGTTGGGGTACTTCGCAAAGTCTACATAGCAGATGTTTTTTTTTTAGAGAAAATGTCACTTTTTTTAGATAGCTAAAAAAAAAAAAAGGTCCATTTTGGCTTCGATGAATACTTTTTACTCCTTGGGGAGAAATTTAATTTAACCACTTCAGCCCCCCCGGAAGATTTTATCCCCCCTTCCTGACCAGAGCACTTTTTACAATTTGGCACTCCGTCGCTTTAACCGACAATTGCGCGGTCGTGCGACGTTGTACCCAAACAAAATTGGCGTCCTTTTTTTCCCCACTTTCTTTGGCCCCTTTCACACTGGGGCGGTGGGGGGCGTCGGCGGTACAACAGCGCTATTTTTAGCGCTGCTGTACTGTCGTTCTTGCAGCTGTATTCGGCCGCTAGCGGTGCGGTTTTAACTACCGCTGGCGGCCGAAAAAGGGTTAAAATCACTCGTACAGCACGGCTATAGCCCGCGGTATTGCCGCGGTATAGCCGCGCTGTCCCATTGATTTCAATGGGCAGGAGCGGTGAAGGAGCGGTGAATACACCGCTCCTTCACCGCTCCAAAGAAGCCGTTTGCAGGACTTTTTTCACCGTCCTGCCAGCGCACCGCTTCAGTGTGAAAGCCCTCGGGCTTTCACACAGAACAAACAGCGGAGGCTGTTTAGGGGCGGTTTGCAGGCGGTATTTTTAGCGCAATACCGCCTGCAAACCGCCCCAGTGTGAAAGGGGTCTTTTGGTGGTATTTGATCACCTCTGCGGTTTTTATTTTTTGCGCTATAAACAAAAAAAACAGCGACAATTTCGAAAAAGAAACAATATTTTTTTACTTTTTGCTATAAGAAATATCCACAATTAAAAAACAAAAAACAAAAAAAAACAAATTTATTCATCATTTTAGGCCAATATGTATTCTTCTACATATTTGTGGTAAAAAAAAAAATGCAATAAGCGTATATTGATTGGCCAAAAGTTATAGCGTTTACAAAATAGGAAATAGATATATGGCATTTTTATTTTTTTATTTATTTTTTTACTAGTAATGGCGGTGATCTGCGATTTTTATTGGGACTGCGTCATTGCGGCGGACAGATCGGACACTTTTGACACATTTTTGGGACCATTAACTTTTATACAGCGATCAGAGCTAAAAAAAATGCACTGATTACTGTGTAAACGTCACTGGTAGGAAAGGGGTTAACACTAGGGGGCGATCAAGGGGTTAAATGTGTTACCTTCTTAGTGTTTCTAACTGTATGGGGATGCGACTGACTGGGGGAGGAGATATATTGTTGTTCCTACTTAGTATGATAGTTTTGCAATTGTTTTAGGAGCCCTGTTTGGAGGCTTTGGTGAGATATCAGGGGTCTAAACAGGTACATCTGATGTTTCGCCTTTGAGGCAAAGAAAGGAGATTGAGGACACAGCCCATAATCTCCATCTCTGCATCCTCAGCTGCACAGAAAGAATGGACAGTGATATCCCTGTACAAAGCTTCCCATTCATTCACAAACGGAAGCATGGTAAGCACAGTTTACTATGCTTTATGATTGTATACAGGAGGGATCAGTACCGATCACTGTCTGTGTCCATTCAGAAAAAAAGAGGCCGGTAAATGACATACTGACCGGCCCCTTCCCTGCTCCCCATCCTGACAGATCCCCCGCAGCAGCCGGCAGGAGAGGGGAGGGAGGAAGCCAGCATTCCTAGAAAAAGCTCTTAGGAGAGCTAATGTAAGGGCTAATTTTCTAATAATAAATAAATATTTGTAATTATATATTATATATATATATATATATATATATATATATATATATATATATATATTCTGTTAATTTACTGTGTTGTTTGGTATCTTAAAGTCCCGGTTCCCTGTTTCTTCCTTTATGGTTTCCCTACCTTTATTTTACTTTTATTTATTTTTATAGTATTTTTTACTGAAATTTTACATTTTGTAAACCGTTGAGCTAATATTGTGTGATATATATTTTACTCTCCAGGGTATCTGCTTCCAGAAAATATATAATATTTGGGGGTTTAACTAATTTTCAGGCCTAAAAGGATTTTTTTGAAACACTTGTGCAAAAAACATAAAAACGGCTCTGAAAAAAAAAGGCTTAGAGGGAATGATTTGAAAATCAGTTTCAACCACAGTGAGCAAAAAAACACTGTTACTATTGTAAATAGAGCTTTACAATGTTACAGTCTGATCACTGGAGAAGAAGAGACTGAGGAAATGCTTCAGCCTGCCTGCAGCAGACCAATAGTATTGTCTACGATAGAGTATAGACATTTGCCCGGTTGACACCAGCTGCGACAATCGCTCTGACTTTGAGAGCACAAGCCGCATGACATGTAAAAATTAATGTTTCCATATGAGTGCTGTCTTAACTGGTCCGACGTGTGGCGGTCCGACTTTAGAAAAGGTTCCTGCACTACTTTGGTCCGACTTGGGTCCGATTTCAGCCCACTGAATTTAATTGAAGTTGCATCCAAGTCGGATCAGCATCTTAAACGATCCGACTTGTGACATGTGACTTGTGCTCAGAGGCAATGTTAGCAATGCAAAATGTATTTTAAAAAAATGGTGTGGGCCCCCCACCAATTCATACCAAGCCCTTAGGGTCTGGTATGAATTTTAAAGGGGGAAAACCATCGCCAAAAAAAAAAAAAAAATGGCGTGGGGTTCCCCCAAGACCATTCCAGACCCTTATCCAAGCATGCAGCCTGGCAGGTCAGGAAAGGGGAAGGGACGAGTGAGCGCCCCGCCTCGTGAACCATACCAGGCCACATGCCCTCAACATAGGGGGGCTCTGCTCTGCCCCTCCACTCCAAAGCACCTTGTCCCCATGTTGATGGGGACAAGGGCCTCATTCCCACAACCCTGGTCTATAGTTGTGGGGGTCTGCAGGCGGGGGGCTTAACGGAATCAGAAAGGGGGAATTATCGAAGTTAACAAGGGGGCCCCCAGATCCCGCCCCCCCGAAGGATCTGGTATGGTCTTGGGGGGGGGGAGACCCCACGCTGTTTTTTTTTTTATTTTGAAGTGGGGTTCCCCCTCAAGATTCATACCAGACCCAAGGGGCCTGGTAAGGATTTGGGGGGGGGGGGACGCCCATGCCATATTTTTTTGATAAATTTGAGGTTTCATCCATTTTAGAGCCAAAGGAATTGTTTTGATTTGTCAAAGGACAAGTCGCACTCGTCTCAAAGTCAGATCAAAATCGGGTCTTGTTTATTAGCCACTTCCGGACCGCCCACCGTCGTTATACGTCGGTATTTTGAAGAGGAATATCGTTGTTATGGCAGCAGCTAGCTTGTAATAGGAATGAAAGTGAGATTTTTTTTTCAAAGAACAGTGTAAAAATAAAAAATAAAATGTAAAATAATTTTTTTTTTTTAAACGCGCCCCGTCCTGATGAGCTTGCGTGTAGAAGCGAACGCATACGTGAATAGCGCCCGCATATGGAAACGGTGTTCAAACCACACATGTGAGGTATCACCACGATCGGTAGAGCGAGAGCAATAATTCTAGCCCTAGACCTCCTCTGTAACTTAAAACATGGAACTTGGAGAATTTTTTAAACGTCGCCTATGGAGATTTTTAAGGGTAAAAGTTTGTCGCCAATCCACGAGCGGGCACAATTTTGAAGCGTGACATGTTGGGTATCAATTTACTCGGTGTAACATTATCTTTCACAATATAAAAAAATGGGCTAACTTTACTGTTTTCTTATTTTTTACTGCAAAAAAAAGTGTATTTTTTCCCAAAAAAGTGCGCTTGTAAGTGCGCAAATACGGTGTGACAGAAAGTATTGCAACTGACCACCATTTTATTCTCTAGGGTGTTATAAAAAAAAAATGTATAATGTTTGGGGGTTCCAAATAATTTCTAGCAAAAAAAACAAAACAGTTTTTAACCAAGGCTCGGTCTTTAAAGCGGAGGTTCGCCGAATTTTTTTTTTTTCTTAAAGTCAGCAGCTACAAATACTGCAGCTGCTGACTTTTAAAATAAGGACACTTACCTGTCCAGGGCGCCCGAGGCCGAACCGTCCCTCGGTCCTCGGGTGCTGCCACCGCCATCTTCGGTAAGGGAATCAGGAAGTAGGGAACTTCCTGGTTCCCTACTTCGCATGCGTGAGTCGCGCTGCGCAATCCGAATGGTCCCTGCTGTCTCTGGGACCCCGACAGCGCGGGGGGGGCGGGAAGTGGCGTAGACCCCCCTGTGGGGGGGTCTATGCCCGGAAGTGGGTGCAAGTACCTGTATTATACAGGTATCTGCACCCTCCCCTCCCCCCTGAATGGTGCCAAATGTGACACCGGAGGGAGGGAGGGATTCCGAAAAGCGGAAGTTCAGTTTTTTCGTGGACCTCCGCTTTAAGTGGTTAAAGTTGCATGGAAGTCGGACCTGAGGTCACAGGGCAAAGTCGGAAAGTTGGAGCCTTTTTGAAAAAGGATAGAGGTTTTGTATATTGTTACATGCCAATAAATGATTCATAGAGACTCGTATGCTTGTTGAATGGTCTACTGTCTCCTACTTGGAGACCATCTATGAACGGTTGACCGCAGTCCTCCTACAGTAAACATGATAAATAATAAACACGTATCATCACCGGAGGCTCCATACTTGCCTGCTTGTCGACCATTGTCTCCAATATACCCCCCGCGGAAACCCTTCTGTTTACTGTCTTCCATTTGCAGCTCCAACATCTGCATCACACCGGGCTCATCTCGGCTTTATTACATGTATGAGCATATGGAGGAAGCAGCATCTGCACCTCGGAGGTGATTATATGTGCAAATGGCCATTAGGAAGTAATACCGGCTCTTGTTTATAAATAGCGAGCTTACGTGTGAGCGGGGTGTCTATAACTGACACATGCTAATAATTGGCCTTATTGCAACCAATATGGCTCGTAAATTACAGGAATGGAAAAGCGACTCCCCCACCTGCTAATGCTTCCCGCTTTAATTATTCCTTTGTGAACAAAATTATTAATTATCTTTCCGTCCCGTCCAGGGTCTGGGCAGTGCAGGCGGTTTGCAATAAGATTGGTGAACAAAAGGTTGTTAAAGCGCTCATTCATTTTGGTCTAATGATCAAACTAGTGCAGTGCTACCTAAAAATGTATATAATAATTTCTCATTAAAAAAAAGCCCAAAAAATAAAAAAAATACATAAATAACAAATGCATAAACAGATGCAAAATCCCACACTGTGCAAAAAATGGTATATAGAACAAAAAAATAAGCCCTTCAGTAAAATACAGTTCCAAAAAAATGCTTATATACAGTGGGGGGGAAACAATTAATTGATACCCTGCAGATTTTGTAAGTTTGCCCACTTACAAAGACGTGAAGGCAGTGGTGGCCCGTGCATTGTGGGCGCACGGGTGCCGCCCCTCCCGTCCCTGCTGCCGCCTCCCTATCCATGCAACCGGCCCCTTTCAGGACCCCGGACGCATGGACTCCTATGGTGGGGGGGCAGGAGCGGGTGTATTTTTTTGGAAGCACCTGATTAGAGCCAGAGGCTCTAATAGGCTTCAAAAAAGGGTGGGCTTGGAGCGCAGAGAATGCGCCCTGATCCGACCCAATTGTGTGACTGTAGCGAATGAATATTGCGCTATTTTCACACCGCAGTGCCTCCCCGCCAAATTGGAGGCAGGTCAGTGAGACCTGTTTCCTTGATTAGCCAAAGGCGTCCCTATTGGATGCTCAGCACTTTGGCGGAAGTGGGACAGAGCGGAGAAAGCTGACTGGAGAGGAGACGCGGGAGAAGAGGACACCCGGTAAGCGCCGGACCTCCTGCACGGGAAACTTTGCTTTAATTGTGCTGCGACCCAACTGTACTGTGAGTGGAGTGTCCCATAATCCATCCATTGGGGGGGGTTGTGCTGTGAGCGGGGTGTCCCGCAATCCATCCATTGGGGGGGTTGTGCTGTGAGCGGGGTGTCCCGCAATCCATCCATTGGGGGGGCTGTGGTGTGAGCGGGGTGTCCCGCAATTCATCTGTTGGGGGGTACTGTGAGCGGGGTGTCCCGCAATCTATCCATGGGAGGGGTGCTGTGAGTGGGGTGTCCCACGATCCATCCGCACGGGGAAGTTGCTGTGAGCTGGGTGTCCCACGATCCATCCATACGCGGGGGGGTGCTGTGAGCGGCGTGTCGGGGGGGTATTGTCATGCTGTCAGTGTGTCAGTGTCTGTGATGATTATCTATATACCGCATCTGTGGTGCTGATATATATACCGTATCTGTGGTGCTGAGCTATATACCGTATCTGTGGTGCTGAGCTATATACCGTATCTGTGGTGCTGAGCTATATACCGTATCTGTGGTGCTGAGATATATACCGTATCTGTGGTGCTGAGCTATATACCGTATCTGTGGTGCTGAGCTATATACCGTATCTGTGGTGCTGAGCTATATACCGTATCTGTGGTGCTGAGATATATACTGTATCTGTGGTGCTGAGCTATATACCGTATCTGTGGTGCTGAGCTATATACCGTATCTGTGGTGCTGAGCTGTATACTCTGTTCTGTGATTCTGGGGCTGTATACTCCTAACACTATGGGTGGAAGCAAGTGGAATACAGGGGACGGAGTGGGTGGATTCTATAAGGGGTGGGGCTTATGGGAAGTGGGAGTGGTCAAAAAGAAAGGGCGGGGTCTGGCGCCCCCCCATCCTAAAACTTCACCAGCCGCCACTGCATGAAGGGTCTATAATTTTTATCATGGGTGTATTTTAAATGATAAAGACAGAATAGTAACCAAAAATCCAGAAACAACACATGATACAAATGTGATAAATTGAGTTGCAGTTCAGTGAGTAAAATAAGTATTTGATCCCCTACCAACCAACAATAATTCTGGCTCCCACAGACTGGCTACAGTAGGTGCTCATGTGCTACACAGATTAGTCCTGTCACTTTAAGAAGGTGCACTTAATGACAACTCGTTATGTGTATAAAAGACACCTGTCCACAGAAGTTCTTTCTTCTATTTAAACCTCACCATCATGGGCAAGACCAAAGAGCTGTCAAATGACATCAGGGACAAGATTGTAGACCTGCATGAGGCTGGAATGGGCTACAAGACCATCAGCAAGGAGCTTGGCGAGAAGGAGACAACTGATGGATCGATTATTCACAAATTGGAGAAATACCCATCAATAACCATCAATCTCCCTCGTTCTGGAGCTCCATGCTAGATTTCGCCTCATGGGGTAAGGATGATCATGAGAAAAGTGAGGGATCAGCCCAGAACTACACAGAAGGAGCTTGTGAATGATCTCAAGGCAGTTGGGGCTGTTTCTCTGCTAAAGGTACGGGCTGACTTTGCCACATTGAGGGGCCAATGGACAGGGCCATGTATTGTAAAATCTTGGATGAGAACTTTCTTCCATCAGCCAGAACACTGAAGATGGGTCTTCCAGCATGACAATGACCCAAAACATACCGCCAAGGCAACAAAGGAGTGGCTCAAGAAGAACCACAGTAAGGCCATGGAGTGGCCTAGACAGTCTCCAGACCTTAATCCTGTAGAAAATTTATGGAGGGAGCTAAAACTTCGAGTTGCCAGGAGACAGGCAAGAAACCTTAAAGTGGAGTTCCACCCACTTTTACAACTCTTCAGCATCCCTCACTAAACTGTGCACTGTAAACGAATTGGATATTTAAAAAATTTTTTTCTCAACATCTACTGTATATCTGCTGTATTCATTTTTCACTTCCTCCTCCCTGGCCGTGGCCCATCGCATCATTTCCTGTTTGCAATGCCTTCCGGGAAGGGGCGGCAACTTCCTCTGATACTGCTGTTGCTATGGAAACCTGACCTGAAACCTATTACACTGCTTGTGCTGCACTGAGCATGTGCAAGATCTGCAAGGATGAGATCCAGGAAGAAATACAGTCTGGCTTCAGATGCCCACACTTAAGATGGCCACGGCCTGCAGTAAGTTTATAAAATAACAAACTACTGCTATAAACTAACAAAACAGACCTTAGTTTACAGACTAACTTTACTAGAATACATTAAGCTTGTGTATTATAGGGGTATTTTTATTTAAAAAGTATCATTTCGGCCGGAACACCACTTTAAGGATTTAGAGAAGACCTGTAAAGAAGAGTGGACCAAAATCCCTCCTGAGATGTGTGCAAACCCGGTCACCAACTACAAGTAATGTCTGTGCTTGCCAACAAGGGTATCTCCATCAAGTACTAAAAAACTAAGTACTAAAAATTTTTGGGGAAAAAAAATAAAACTTTTTCATAGTCTTCACTTCACTGTACTGAAGGGTACTGATGAGGTGGCATTGATGGGCACTGATAGGCTCCACTGATGGGCACTGATGAGGCGGCACTGGTGGGCACTGATGAGGAGGCAATGATAGGCAGCACTGATAGGCAGCAATGATGGGCAGCAATGATGGGCACTGGTAGGCGGCACTAATAGGTGACACTGATGAGGAGGCACCGATGGGCACTGATTGGCAGCACTGATGATGATGGACACTTATTGGCAGCACTGGTGGGCACTGTTGGGACTGCACTCATAATCACAACACTGCTGATTGGTTCTTTACCTCTCGTCCAATATCAGCGCCTGACCTCACAAATGCGCTTCTGGAAGAATGGTCAAACATTCCCATAGACACACTCCTAAACATTGTGGACGGCCTTCCCAGAAGAGTTGAAGCTGTTATAGCCGCCAAGGGTGGGCCAACTCAATACTGAACCCTACGGACTAAGACTGGGATGCTGTTAAAGCTCATGAAAAGGCAGGCGTCTCGATACTTTTGGTAATGTAGTGTATCTCTTTAGATGTGGACAAACTTTAGCAAGAATGTCACAGAAAAAAATGAAACTACTGTTGCAGAGATGTCTGAAATGTGACCTGTAGCTCAATAGATACATGCTAGTCCTATACCTCAATTGATACATGCTAGTAGATACATCCCGGACGAGCCCCCAACCTGCGACTGAACTGTGAAAGGAGCACAGTAATGAGCTTTTCTCTCTGCCAATCAGCATGCTTCTTGTCATTACATGAACTGATTAGCTCCTTGTGCTGCTTCTTCCTCCCCCTCTCTGATCTCTGCTATACAGGGATTATAAGATGCCGATACCTGGTCATGTTCAGGTACTTACACTGCTTGCATTTAAAGAAAATACAGTTTATGTTGTATTAATAATTACCAATCTTTAATAATTTATGTCTTTTATGTCTGTCTGGAGTCCACCTTTTACAGCTGAAATTATCAGGCATGAATCAGTGTTAGCTCCTTAGACAGAAACATATTTTACTTCTATTATAATTCCTCCCATTACACCACAGGCTAATTTTCCATGTCCTTTTGAAGTCCAGTCACCGAGCGCCCTTCCTAAAATTCTGATCAGCAAAAGTCACTGAAGTGGAATCCTGATTTCGCACGCACTTCTGTAGAAGATGTAAAAAAAAAAAAAAAGAGAGAGACAAAATCTATGCATGAATCCAATGAATATTCAAATAAGCCGGCCGCACAAAAAACCGCCATTGACTCCTATGCCAGCTCGCGGTTCCAATACGGTAGTTGATGGTTTATTGAACACACTCTCGTTCTATGGCGGCATTAAAAATACGACAGGTGATGGATGATAAAGAACGAAGGGAGGTTTTCTGATCACAAAGAAAGCTGAAAGGGTTTTCTTAATTACATTAGAAACACAAGTCCTAATTTACAGAATGAATTGTGGCAGAGTTCATGACTTGGTGTCAGGACCGCACATATCTCAGCGGTGTGACGGGGCTAAGTGTAAAGGGAGAATCACAAATGACTTCAGAAAAAGGGATATTTCTACTGGAATTTTTTTTTTTATGTGCAAAAATACAAGAATCCTAACTTAGGGAATATAAAGAGGGGGTGCCACAAAAATAGCAGAAGGGTGGGCACTGTGCTTGGGGTAGGGAACATAGAGCAATGCAAAAAAAAAAAAAAAAGTTAAAAAAAAATTTCCATGTGGTCTGGAGCAGTGATTCTTTAAAGCAGGGGGTCCCCAAACTTTCTAAACAAAGGGCCAGTTTACTGTGCTTCAGACTTTAGGGGGGCCGGACTGTGGACAGCGGAGGTGGAAAATGTTCTTGCATCAGCTGGAGTAAACAATGTCTCATCTTTTGTATTAGGGGAAATATTAGTGCCCCATCGTTGGTGTCAGTCAGAGGAATAGTGCCCCATAATTGATGTCAGTGGGAGGCATAGTGCCCCATAATTGATGTCAGTGGGAGGAATAGTGCCCCATCATTGGTGTCAGTGGGAGAAATAGTGCCCCATCATTGGTGTCAATGGGAGGAATAGTGCCCCATCATTGGTGTCAGTGGGAGGAAGAGTGTCCCATCATTGGTGTCAGTGAGAGGAATAGTGCCCCATCATTGGTGTCAATGGGAGAAATAGTGCCCCATCATTGGTGTCAGTGGGAGGAAGAGTGTCCCATCATTGGTGTCAGTGGGAGGAATAGTGCCCCATCATTGGTGTCAATGGGATGAATAGTGCCCCATCATTGGTGTCAGTGGGAGGAATAGTGCCCCACCACTGGTGTCAGTGGGAGGAATAGTGCCCCATCACTGGTGTCAGTGGGAGGAATAGTGTCCCATCATTAGTGTCAGTGGAAGGAATAGTGCCCCATCGTTGCTGCCAGTTGGGGGAATAGTGCCCCATTGTTCATGTAAGTGGGAGGAATAATGCCCCATTTTTGGTGTCAGTGGAAGGAATAGTACTCCATCATTGATGTCAGGTGAAGGAATAGTACCCCATAATTGATGTCAGTGGGAAGAATAGTGCTCCATCATTGATGTCAGGGAAAGGAATAGTGCCCCATCAATGGTATTAGTAGAAGGAATAGTTCCCCATCAATGGTATCAGTGGAAGGAATAGTGCCCCATCATTTCTTATCAGTGGGAGGAATAGTGCCCTATCATTGGTGTTAGTGGGAGGAATAGTGTGCCATAATTGATGTCAGTGGGAAGAATAGTGCCCCATCATTGATGTCAAGGAAAGGAATAGTGCCCCATCATTGGTATCAATGTGAGGAATAATGCCCCATGTTTGGTGTCAGTGGAAGAAATAGTGCTCCATTGTTGGTGTCAGGAGGAGGAATTTTGTCCCTCCTCAGGTTCGGTCCACAGAAGACCCACAAAATACATTAGTGCATATTTCGTGATGGTTAATACGTTGATTAATATATGGGTGATATCATGATACCCTATATTACCAAAAGTATTGGGACGCCTGCCTTTACACGCACATGAACTTTAACGGCATCCCAGTCTTAGTCCGTAGGGTTCAATATTGAGTTGGCCCACCCTTTGCAGCTATAACAGCTTCAACTCTTCTGGGAAGGCCATCCACAAGGTTTAGGAGTGTGTCTATGGGAATGTTTGACCATTCTTCCAGAAGCGCATTTGTGAGGTCAGGCACTGATGTTGGATGAGAAGGCCTAGGCTTACAGTCAAGGTCAAGTGGTTATCACAGTCATACAGTCCCTCCATCTATGTCATTTGCTTTACTCTGGGCCTCACTTTATTATCGGGGCTGACCTGAGCAGATTAGTGGTCCATTCTTTTCCGGAGGTAGCCCATAGGTGACATGTTGGCAATATGCATTTATTTTTTCAAAGCTGAATTCCAGGCAGACATCAAAAGCACAAATGAATGCAGCAATTTATTTACTAATACATTTCATATGTATTCATTTTTTAATCCAGTCAGTGTATGTATCTGATTTTAAGGCTTGCCATATTAAAGTGGACCTTCTTCCTCTCCTATCACTTGGCCTCTTTAATTAGAGTGGCCGGGAAGCGGTACACAACTGAGCCACACTCTGAAAAATGATCCACCGTGGTTCGCTTTTCATAACATGGGCAAGTGTGAACCTAGCCCTCCTCCTCCCCTTCCATTACACATATCAGACATTAAAAATATTTTATTTGGAGGGTTAAGTGCCTTTTCTGCCGAGTCCGACCCCCATTTTCTCACCTAGGCAATAATGATGTCATTCCCCTCCCAAAGCCTCCTAGGCTACCAACGTCATACATGCTAAGAGACTTCAACGCTGCGCATGCATCAGGAAATCACTAGACATGTGCACTGACAAAAAATGTGTTCGTTTTCGTTTCATTCGTTTTTTTTGCTTTTTTTGGAAATTCCAAAATTCGGATTTTCAAATTTCCGAATTTTCGAAATTCAAGAATTTAGAAATTCAAAAATAAATAAAAGAAAATTTGAAAATCTGAAAAAAAGAAAGAAAATCAGTAAAATTCGAAATAATAACTAACTAAGATATTAAATATATTAAATGATAGGTATTGGAATTTCCTTTCAAATTTGGCTGTTTGTGAACGTAACAAATACAAATTTATCTGAAGTTACGAATTACCCGAAATAACGAATGCCGCATCTAAACAAACGGAATGGAACAAATTAATAATAAATAATAATAAAAAAAGCTTTTATTATTATTGTTATTTATTATTTTTAAATCATTACGTTCCATCCATTTAGATGTGGAATTCGTTATTTCAGATAATTCGTAACTTCGGATAAATTCGTACTCGTTACGTTCACTAACAGCCAAATTTGAAAGGAAATTCCAATACCTATCATTTAATATTTATTATTAGTTAGTTATTATTTCAGATTTTCGGGTTTTCAAATTTTCAGATTTTCGTTCTTTTGAATGTTTAGATTTTCATTCTTATTTTTGGACTTTCAAATTTCCAAATTTTAGAGTTTTCGAATTTCCTAATTTTTGAATTTTCGAATTTTCGAATTTCATAATTTTAGAATTTTAGAATTTCCTAATTTTAGAATTTTCGAATTTCCTAATTTAGAATTTTCGAATTTTCGAATTTCCTAATTTTGAATTTTCGAATTTCCTAATTTTAGAATTTTCGAATTTCCTAATTTTGAATTTTCGAATTTCCTAATTTTCGAATTTTCGAATTTCCTAATTTTAGAATTTTCGAATTTCCTAATTTTAGAATTTTCGAATTTCCTAATTTTGAATTTTCGAATTTCCTAATTTTGAATTTCCTAATTTCCTAATTTTGAATTTCATAATTTTAGAATTTTAGAATTTCCTAATTTTGAATTTTCGAATTTCCTAATTTTGAATTTTCGAATTTTCGAATTTCCTAATTTTGAATTTTCGAATTTCCTAATTTTAGAATTTTCGAATTTCCTAATTTTAGAATTTTCGAATTTTCTAATTTTAGAATTTTCGAATTTCCTAATTTTGAATTTCATAATTTTAGAATTTTCGAATTTCCTAATTTTGAGTTTTCGAATTTCCTAATTTTGAATTTCATAATTTTAGAATTTTCGAATTTCCTAATTTTGAATTTTCGAATTTCCTAATTTTGAATTTTCGAATTTCCGAAATTTCAAATTTCGAATGTCCGAATTTCGAACTTCCGAATTTAGAATTTTCTGAAATTTAGAATTTCGAACTTCCGAATTTAGAATTTCTGAAATTTAGAATTTCGAACTTCAGAATTTCAAATTTCCCAAATTTCAGAAATTCAGAATTTTCGAAATTTCCGAAATTCGGAAGTTAACGAATTTGTCAAAATTCGTTAAAAAACAAATTTGGAATGAAATGAATTGCACATGTCTAGAAATCACATTCAACCCAGGATAGTAGGACATCTGATAATGTTTCTATCTGTACCCAGTCTTCCTTCTACGTTTAAATGGCCGAGCCCCAATGACGTCACTCTCAATCACTGCACAGTGCTCTGAATGGAAGGCATACTCAGTATGACATCACGGGTGCACATTTAGGAGATATTCCTTTTTCCTATGGGTAAGCTTTATTATAAGCTTTCCTGCAGGTACAAGTCACCAAGCTGTGATTACTACTGCTTTAAATTTAGATGACAATTATTGTCCTTCTGCTATGGACTGTTTCAGGTCGATATACAGGTGCATCTCATAAAATTTGAATATTATCAAAAAAGTTAATTTATTTCAGTAATTCAATTCAACAAGTGAAACTCATATATTTTATATAGATGCGTTACACACATGATATGTTTCAAGCATTTCTTTCTTTTAATTTTGATGATTATGGCTTACAGCTAGTGAAAACCCAAAATTCAGTATCTCAGGAAATTTGAATATTACATAAGACCAATAAAAAAAGATTTGTAATACAGAAATGTTGGCTTACTGAAAAATATGTCCATGTACAGTATAGCATGCACTCAATACTTGGCCGGGGCTCCTTTTGCATGAATTACGGCATCAATGCGGTGTGGAATGGAGGTGATCAGCCTGTGGCACTGCTGAGGTGTTATGGAAGGCCAGGTTGCTTTGATAGCGGCCTTCAGATCATCTGCATTGTTGGGTCTGGTGTCTCCCATCTTCCTCTTGACAATACCCCACAGATTCTCTATGGGGTTTAGGTCAGGCAAGTTTGTTGGCCAATCAAGCACAGTGATATCATGATCATATAACCAGGTATTGGTACTTTTGGCAGTGTGGGCGGGTGCCAAATCCTGGTGGAAAATAAAATCAGCATCTCCAATAAGCTGGTCAGCAGAGGGAAGCTTGAAGTGCTCTAGAATTTCCTGCTAGAGGGCTGCGCTGACTTTAGACTTGATAAAACACAGTGGACCAACACCAGCAGATGACACGTCTCCCCAAATCATCACAGACTGTGGAAAATGTTGCATTTAATTTGGGAATCAAGGTCCCAGAGTCTGGAGGAAGAGTGGAGAGGCACAGAATCCAAGTTTCATGAGGTCCAGTGTGAAGTTTCCACAGTCAGTGATGATTTGGGGAGCCATGTCATCTGCTGGTGTTGATCCACTGTGTTTTATCAAGTTCAAAGTCAGCGCAGTTCTCTATCAGAGCATATTTATTGATTCCCTCTGCTGACCAGCTCTATGGAGATGCTGATTTCATTTTCCACCAGGACTTGGCACCTGCCCACACTGCCAAAAGTACCAATACCTGGTTTAATGATCATATCACTCAAATGTATCACTTGATTGGCCAGCAAACTCACCTTACTTAAACCCCATTAGAGAATCTGTGGGGTATTGTCAAGAGGTAGTAGAGCAGTGGCAGCTGGTGCTCAATATTTTTTTTGGGGGGGGTGCACGCAAACAAACTTAAAAATTCTGAAAAATACTGAAAAAAAACCATCAATTGCAGCCACTGTGCCCATCAAATGCAGCCACTGTGCCCATTAAATGCAGCCACTTGTGCCCCATCAAATGCAGCCACTTGTGCCCCATCAAATGCAGCCACTTGTGCCTGTCAAATGCAGCCACTTGTGCCCATCAAGAGCAGCCACTGTGCCCATCATATGCAGCCACTTGTGCCCCATCAAATGCAGCCACTTGTGCCCCATCAAATGCAGCCACTTGTGCCCCATCAAATGCAGCCACTTGTGCCCCATCAAATGCAGCTACTTGTGCCCCATCAAATGCAGCCACTTGTGCCCCATCAAATGCAGCCACTTGTGCCCCATCAAATGCAGCCACTTGTGCCCCATCAAATGCAGCCACTTGTGCCCGTCAAATGCAGCCACTTGTGCCCGTCAAATGCAGCCACTGTGCCCATCATATGCAGCCACTTGTGCCCCATCAAATGCAGCCACTTGTGCCCCATCAAATGCAGCCACTTGTGCCCCATAAAATGCAGCCACTTGTGCCCATCAAATGCCGCCACTGTGCCCCCCCGCCCGCTCGCTGACTGCCCGGCACTTTCCCCATCCTGGTGGGGTATCAAGCAGCGGGTGACGGTGGCGAAATATGGAATGGTGGGATCAGCAGCAGGTCAGGCGGCAGCTCCTGTGTCCTCCATTTGTCTCTTCTTCCTTCTGCTAGGCATCCAATCGGAGCGCCTGTGCCTTCAGCCAATCAGATGATAGGTAACAGACCCGCGCCTCCTGATTGGCTGAGAGGCAGTTTAGTGTTAGAAAAGTGAATATTAATTCGCCTTCCTAACACACCTGGTTGGGCTCCGAGCGCAATGCTTTGCATTCCGAGTCCACCATTTTTGAAGCATATTAGTGCCCTCAAAGAAACACCCCCGCCGTTGTAACTCTGAATAGGGGGTGGCTACAGCGGCCATGGATAGATTCATGCTATGCATAAATCGATCCATTCTACACAGAGGGGGTGGCGTGACAAAGGGGGCGGCGCCCGGGCGCCCCTAATGGACACACCGCCACTGAAGATGAGAGACACCAGACCCAACAATGTAGACGAGCTGAAGGTCGCCATCAAAGCAAACTGGGCTTCCACAACACCTCAGTAGTGCCACAGGCTGATCCCCTCCATGCCATGCCGCACTGATGCAATAATTCATGCAAAAGGAGTTCAACCAAGTATTGAGTGCATACTATACTGTACATGAACATACTTTTCAGTAAGCCAACATTTCTGTATTAAAAATCCTTTTTTTATTGTTCTTATGTAATATTTAAATTTTCTGGGATACTGAAATCTGGGTTTTCACTATCTGAAAGCCAGTCAGGGCTTCTCAAAGCTGGCCCCTCAGCTGTTGGCTAATTGCCAGCTCTTATCTCTCCACAGTGACTCATCTGTTGATGATAACCTGCTCGTCAGTCCTGCCTACTTAAGTAGTCCAATCCAGATGATCTCTGTCTTCGCCTTGGTCACATCTCTAGAGATGTGTTCCTGTTAAAGACTTGCTTGGCTGACATTCCTTCTGGCTCCAGATCCTGCTTGCTGTTCTACTACGCTCATCTCCGGCTCCCTGACGTTTCGGCTCGTCTGACTATCCGTTCCAGTTCCTGAACTCTGGCTATGTTTTGACTACGTTTACTCTGTTAACCTTTTTTTTATTATTATTAAACAAGTGTGATTTAACTGTACTTCTGTCTCAGTCTGATTCATGGTTTCTGACAAAGCCATAATCATCATCAAAATTAAAAGAAAGAAATGCTTGAAATATATTACTCTGTGTGTAATGCATCTATATAAAAGATATGATTTTCACTTGTTGAATTGAATTACTGAAATATATTAACTTTTTGATGATATTCTAATTTTATGAGATGGACCTGTATATACAGTAGTCATAGAAGCTGGTGGGGCCCAAGGTTCTTGAAGGTGGTCATTATGTTAAAATGTGAATTGCAGGGACCCGTCCTAGGTACAGCTCCCCTATTTTGTAAGGTTCAGTGACAGTGAACTGGGGTCATTCATGGGAGTATCTTTGGTTACCGTTGCAACTGCCTCCAAGTTAGTGTTGTGCCTAACTTAGGGGTTTAGGGAGATACTTTGTTAAAATAGAAATGCCTACAAGGACCTTGGGGCTCCATTTATTTTATATTGAATATTACTCTGTTATTTTTATTTTGTTAATAAAGGGCTGCTATGGCCATTACACTGGAATTGCTGTCTTGGGTGAGTTATTCAGGTATTGACATGTGGCAGAGTGGTGGTCAGGCAGCAGGAGAGCCAAATTCATCTTTAATACCTTAGTCAAGCAGAAAACAGCTATCCATTTCTGATTTATGGCGCACTCTATTAACCCACTATATGTGAGTGTTAAAATATCAAACTAAAATTTGACAATTGTCTTTGAGCTCTAAGCCTTGGATCTCTTTGAAACGTATTTTCTGTACATTTAACTTTATTTTTAGATAAGATTCTGTTAAATCTTCACACCCCTGAAGAAGAATTTGACATAAATATCGAAACGCGTTGGGTGTAAAGAAAATTCATTATCTACCTCTTTACAAATATTATACATGTGATGTATGAACAATTAATGCCTTGCTATAATTGTTTTTAGAGTTTTTTCAATAAAATTTATATTTTTATAGATATTTTTGTGTATATCAATTTACTATGTTGAGTGCCTTAAAAGTCCACTTAGGGGAACCCTTTTGTTTTCTTTTGATTTATGGCGGGAAACCATCCAGCCATCTTCAGGTTCTCTTTTTACAATATATTGCTTACATTATTGCTAGAACTATCCCTGAGATCCAAACTTCTTTCTGACAATGTCATTAGCATCCCCACCCAAGTGCAAGTCCAAGAACTGGGATGGATACTAAATGTAGGACCTCTGGGGGGGGGCAATGTTCATGGGCCCAGAATTATCCATGTGCCGTAATACAAAACGAAGCAGCGGATAGTCACGTACATACTTATGTTTTCGTAATAAAAATTTCCACTGTAATGGCCATTACCAATTAAACAATTAGGTGATTTAATTTGTTTTCTTACTGCACTACAGCAATGTAATTAATGTAGCCTCATCACACATTTGGATCCTTTGGTGCTCATTATTATTAGCTTTGCTTGTCTAATTGCTACAATGTAATTTTAGTATTAACGGGGCACCCTGAAATCAGTAACCTTTAATTATGTGCTTAGCAACATTTTTTTTTTAATGACATGGTGATATGCAGTTGCTAACGATAACACAATTTTTCTTATAACGGTGGGAATTGGAAAGGTAAACTTGGAGAGTCTACATGAACTATGGGTGATTTATTATTGGAATGTTTCTTCTTCTTTGAACATACAGTCATTTATATGAGCATTCGAAGATGTAAGCATGTAGGTAGGATTCTTTTCTTTATTTAAAGTTTTTCCATTTTTTAAAAGTTGTTTTTATAAAGCAATGAGTGGAACCTTATGGATTTGATGCCCTGGTACATCACCACAACTAAGGGACATACAGTGCCTTGAAAAAGTATTCACACCCCTTGAAATTTTCCACATTTTGTCATGTTACAACCAAAAACGTAAATGTATTTTATTGGGATTTTATGTGATAGACCAACACAAAGTGGCACATAATTGTGAAGAGGAAGGAAAATGATAAATGGTTTTCAAAAGTTTTTACAAATAAATATCTTAAGAGTGTGGCGTGCATTTGTATTCAGCCCCCCTTTACTCTGATACCCCTAACTAAAATCTAGTGGAACCAATTGCCTTCAGAAGTCACCTAATTAGTAAATAGAGTCCACCTGTGTGTAAATTATTCTCAGTATAAATACAGCTGTTCTGTAAAGCCCTCAGAGGTTTGTTTAAAGCAGGGTTGGGATTTTTTAAAAATATTCCAAGCTTTGAACATCTCACGGAGCACTGTTCAATCCACCATCCGAAAATGGAAAGAGTATGGCACAACTGCAAACTTACCAAGACATGGCCGTCCACCTAAACTGCCGGGCAAGGGGAGCAATAATCAGAGAAACAGCCAAGAGACCCATGGTAACTCTGGAGGAGCTGCAGAGATCCACAGCTCAGGTGGAAGAATCTGTTCACAGGACAACTATTAGTCGTGCTCTCCACAAATCTGGCCTTTATGGAAGAGTGGCAAGAAGGAAGCCATTGTTGAAAGAAAGCCATAAGAAGTCCTGTTTGTGAGAAGCCATGTGGGGACACGGCAAACATGTGGAAGAAGGTGCTCTGTTCAGATGAGACCAAAATTGAACTTTTTGACCTAAAAGCAAAATGCTGTGTGGCGGAAGACTAACACTGCACATCACCCTGAACACACCATCCCCATCGTGAAACATGGTGGTGGCAACATCATGTTGTGGGGATGCTTTTCTTCAGCAGGGACAGGGAAGCTCAGAGTTGACGGGAAGATGGATGGAGCCAAATACCGGGCAATCTTAGAAGAAAACCTGTAATGCCGCGTACACACGAGCGGACTTTACGGCAGACTTTGCCCGGCGGACGGGATTTCGTCGGACAATTCGATCGTGTGTGGGCTCCAGCGGACTTTGTTTTCTCAAAAGTTGGACGGACTTAGATTTGAAACATGTTTTAAATCAATCCGTCGAAATCGAGTCTGGTCGAAAAGTCTGCTTGTCTGTGTGCTAGTTCGACGGACAAAAAGCCACGCTAAGGCAGCTATTGGCTACTGGCTATGAACTTCCTTGTTTTAGTCCAGTTGTACATCATCACGTACGAATTCAACGGACTTTGGTGGATTGTGTGTAGGCAAGTCTGTTCATTCAGAAAGTCCGTCGTAAAGTATGTTGAAAAGTACAACAAAAGAGGCCTATAATATCATGAAGATTTGAATAGGTATCAGTACCATCATCCCAAAGTATCAAGAACAAGGAGGTGAGAGGGAGGAGCAGCAGCCGCAGTTGCTGCTACTGTCAGCTAGTGTCTCCGCCCCCACTATAGGAGGAAAAGGGGGACTATTACAGTACTTGATAATGATATACAATGATAAGTGTGAAACAGAAAAATATAAAATATTTTGTAAAAATTCACTTTTAATAGAAAAAATATTTATAAAAATATAAAATTTCATATATAATTGCGATTATACACAACAGCACTACAGGAAACCATAGAAAAGAGGGTACCACATAGTCTAAACCAGTGGATTCCACTCAATTTTAAATGGCGAGTGTGTATCGACTTTGATTCTCGACCGGTTTCGCGGTTAACACCGCTTCTTCAGGAGAGTCATATCTACAGCGTGACATAAAATAGTGGTTTTAATTCTAGCATAGATCTATACGTGTGCCAGAATATTGCAGCAACAATTTAACAAAGTATCAATAACATTCCATAAAAAAAACATATAGAAATAAGGACAAGCTCACCCGTTTAGGAATTCCTGAGGGCATACAGGACCCCATAAAATTCCCCCTGCGGCGGACACAGGGGATGATAGACAGCTTCTGATAGATAAATATTAGATTAGATGCTTATAAGTATCACCATCTTGTGACATCAGGGGGGAGTGTGCCTAAACATATAGAAGGATACCCCAAGATCGTGGTGTGTGGAGTGGAGTCAAGTTCCGTAGAGGGAGGGTTGGGTAGGAAAATAGGGAGGGGAAAGAGGGAGAGAAGGGACCAAGGGGAACGGGGGGGGGGAGAGGAAAGAAGAGGATAGAACATTGGGGGGGGGGTGTGGAAGGACAGGGGTAGGGATGGAAGAGAGGAACGGAGGGAAGGGAGAAAGGGCAACAAGGGAGGAGAATTGAACGGGTAACAGAAGGGGAACAGGGGAGTTGGAGGGTACCAAGAAAGGGGAAGGGGAGGACAGGGAGGAGGGGGAAGGGGCTAGTGGGAAATGAATGGGGGTCATTGGGAAGACAAGGGAAGGGGGGGGAAGGAGGGAGGGGGGGTGGGAGGAAAAGAAGGGAGGAAAGATGGGGAGGGGGGGAGGGGATAAGCGGGGGGGAAAGGTTGGGTCGGACTAGGAAAGAATGAAGGGGATAGAAGGGGGGAGGGGAAAAAGGGGGGGGGGTGACAGGAACAAGGGGAGTGGGAAGAAGAGGGGGGGGAAGGGGGGAAGAGAGTCCCAGAACCACCGTCCATGCAGATATTAGGGGTAGTAAAAATTAAGACAGGAAACTGCACACTGATAGTGGCAGGGCTGACACTCACCAGCTGAGACTTAGTAAAATGTGTGACGCAGGAGCTGGGATTGTCCTATAGGGCCAAGGGCCAACAGGATCATGAGCAGCAGGAGATTTTTAGTATCATTGTAACTAGGGCAGTGGGTGCATCCCAAAAAGATCTCTATAACCAGAGGGAAAGTTAATAGATAAGAATTACTTATCATGATAAAACAAAAGGAGTTATACTGCAGGTATCAGTAATGCAAAGAGTATCTATTACAGAAATAATCTCAGGATACTAATGTAAGCATTAAATTTTAATAGGGGAGAGAGTCAAAAATCAGCCAGGTACATCAAGGAATTCCCTCACAAGACTAGGAGGTTACATCTGTGGAATATTGGAAATTACCCAGCCCAGAGTGGAGTAAGTTAAATAACAGGAGTTGTAAGCATATAAGATAATACAGGGGGCGTTTAAGCATTATACATGCATAACCAAAAGCAGACTCGTCCATAGGTGATTAAAGATTACACACCCTGGATAGAGTAAGTTAGGTGTCAAAGGATGTCGGTATGCAGGGTAATAAGTGAGCATCAGGAGCCTCAGTCATGGATGCATAGGCTTGATATTGTGCAGAGAGGGAGAAAGCGCTCACCTGGTATCCAGTAATCCGGAGCTGGCTCCCCTTTCATTCAGAAAGTCCGTCATAAAGTATGTTGAAAAGTCCGCCGGGCAAAGTCTGCCGTAAGGTCCGCTCGTGTGTACGTGGCATTAGAGTCTGAAAAAGACTTGAGACTGGGGTGGAGGTTCACCTTCCAGCAGGACAACGACCCTAAACATACAGTCAGAGCTACAATGGAATGGTTTAGATCAAAGCATATTCTTCATGAATCCATGCTGATTACTGCTAATGATACCATTTTCATTACTAAAATCTTGTATACGGTATACGTTAGGCTAACTGGTCTATAGTTCCCAGGGAAATATCTCGATCCTTTTTTAAATATTGGTGCTATATTAGACAGTAGACTGTTCGTAATTTAGTCTCAGGATAAATACAGCTGTTCTGTGAAGCCCCCAAAGGTTTGTTAGAGAACCTTAGTGAACAAACAGCATCGTGAAGGCCAGGGAACACACCAGACAGGTCAGGGATAAAGTTGTGGAGAAGTTTAAAGAAGGGTTAGGTTATAAAAAAATATCAAGGTATAAAAAAAACACACAAAATAGTTCACCAGTTCATGAGCTTGTCAAGAAAGTCCAGCTGGTAATCCTGATCACAGAAAACAATTCTTCTATCACTAAAGACGCTGCAGCTCTCTTCATAATCCACTGGGTGGTGGACATCGATCTATACAAACAAAAAAAAGAAAAGGAAAAGAGCGCACAACCGCCCTAGTATAATACTGTTTATTTGAGCAATTGATAAAAAGTGTTCAATAAATTGCACTTACATTTGGAAGCATAAATAAGGGCATGTAGTATTGATGTTCTCCTCTCCTGGATGGCTCCTGTAAGGTATGCCAGTAATCAAGGAACATCCAATCTTCCCAGAGCCGGATGACAGCTCACAAGCCGCCCAACATCACCTCCGGCGTACACTACGGTCCGCGCATTTACCTAGGCCAGACGGTGTCACCTTGTCACCTTGCTGAGTTGGGTAGCCATGCACTTTGGGGGGGAGGGGGACACCCTGTCCAACTTCGCAGCTAGCATTATAGGGCGCCCCACTGCCCCTCGGTGCACAGCACATGCCCAGGGTAAGCACCAGCACAAGAATGCAGAAAGAGGTGAGGTTGTTGCCGCTGGTAGCAAAGCAACTGCCTCTTTGCTAGCTGTAGTATCAGGCATCCAAGCGCCAAGAGGTGGGCACCCTGTAATTCTAGCTGTGAAGTTGGACAAGGTGTCCCCCCACAGCACAAGGCTACCTATGTGGCTAGCAAAGAGGCAATTGCTTTGCTAGCAAGTGCCTGTCTCTAGTTTCCAGCACTTTTCCGAGGCAAGCACTGGCAAGAAGAATGCAAAAGGGAGGTGGGGCTCTTGCCGGCATTGCCTGAGCCAAGTACTGCAGGCTTGAGACAGTCACTTGCTACCAAAGCAATTGCCTTCTTGCTAGCTACATTGTCCAGCTTCAGTCTCCAGCTCTCAGCACTTTCTAGAGGCAAGCATCAACAAGACGAATGCAGAGGGAGGTAAGGCTCTTGCCGGCATTGCCTAAGCCAAGTGCTGCAGGCTTGAGACAGTCACTTGCTACCAAAGCAATTGCCTTCTTGCTAGCCACATTGCCCAGCTTCAGTCTCCAGCTCTCAGCACTTTCTAGAGGCAAGCATCGACAAGACGAATGCAGAGAGAGGTAAGGCTCTTGCCGGCATTGCCTAAGCCAAGTGCTGGGGGCTGGACACTGGCCCTCACATTCAAAGCAGCTGTCTTCTTGCTAGCTGTGGTGTTGGACCACCATGCGCCAAGGCGGTGGGGCTCTAGCTGGCTACGCAGCTAGTGTTGCAGCTGTGGTCTCCAGCTCCCAGCACTTGGCCAAGTAACCGCTGGCAGAAGGAATGCAGATGGAGGTGAGACTCTTGTCAGTGCTTGCCTAGGCCAAGTGACAGTCGCTCGCTCCCCTAGGAAGATAAGATAGATAGCTCTACCCTCATCAGCATCGCCCATGATACACCCGCTAAATTCTCATCCAAATTGGCCTGCTGGACCCACTTCCACACAACAACAGATTACAAAGACCTCACCACTGCCAATACACTTCCCATCGGACATCTCCCTACAACACCTACATAAAACCAGACTCAACTCAGATACCTGCTTATACCCACTTAGATCAAGAACAACGAGCTATCCTTACCAGCCGCGTTTCCACAAAACCTACTGATCCCCCTATCTTCCCCCACCAAGAGAGATAGATAACAAACACCCCCTGGTCCCCTATCACCACCTACAAAATCATACCGCATCCCCCCACCCCCTCTCCCCCTCTCTCCTATCCCATCCCCTCTTACCCCCCCTGAATGTACCAACTACCCCTTTTTAATCACTTACGCGCCTCCTCCCAGACACCTAAGCATCCTCCTAGATACACAGAAACCCATGCTCTGAACCCGACCTAGAACCCTCCACTCCATCAGAACCCTCCTCGATACACCCCGTCTTGACCAAAACATTCCCACCTCCTCCATAACTCCTATCTTACCCAGAAAGTTATAAAACCCACAAGCCCAACCAAAAATCATGAACCCAACAAGCTTCCAAAGCCACGTACACACGAGCAGACTTTTCGACTGGACTTTCCGGCGGACTTTCGACGGACTTTTGACGGACTTCCAACTGACTTTTTAACGAAAGGACTTGCCTACACACGATCACACCAAAGTCCGACGGATTTGTACGTGATGACGTACACCGGACTAAAATAAGGAAGTTGATAGCCAATAGCTGCCCTAGCGGCGGTTTTTGTCCGTCGGACTAGCATACAGACGAGCGGATTTCTGGGTCCGGCGGAGTTACGACGTAAAGATTTGAAGCATGTTCCAAATCTAAAGTCCATCAGATTTTCGACTTTAAAAAAGTCCACTCAAGGTCCGGTGAAGCCCACACACGATCGGATTGTCCGCCGGACTCGGTCCGTCGGACCAGTCCGATAGAAAAGTCCACTCGTATGTACGCTGCATCACTCCGCAGACACAGGGTTCTGCCTCTTCAGTTTATCGTCATTTAACATTTTGATGTTCATAAACTCTAAGTTACGATGTTCACATACTTTGACCATTGTCATTTGACTTGTATTATGTATTTCTGTGATACTCTATATGTGTGTGTTCTCTACTATTTTTAATAAAAACTTTATGGGAAAAAAAAAAGATAGTTCTACACGTGCTTTGTCCCATCGGGAACTGAATGCTGTAAAAAAGAGATACCAGTTAAAGGCAGCCCATTGAAAATGATAAGGTGCCAACACAGCGAAAATATATATTTTTTCCACTGCAACACACTATCTTGCTTTGCCGCCATTCAGAATGAATAGCGCTGCAATGCAAGCAACCTCTGTTACCACAACTCAAGGATATAAACGGGCCCTTAAATTTTTTTTAAAAATAACATTTGTGTTACGATCTAACAGAGCAACATGTAATTTGAGTAGGAAAGGGGGCTTATATTTTGCCCCAGGACTAAGAGAGGGGGGCTCTTAACTTCGCCTCCGGCTGAGGCTCAGCACATTCAGCGCCGTATTAATTCTCTTTTTCTGTCTTCCGGTTGGAAATCTTTAGCTCCTGCGGAGAAAGTGCGAGCGCTGAAAGTTTGGAGCCAAAAGATCAAAATCTTAATGTAATTTAAATTAAACATGGCAAAAAAAAATTATTTAAGCATTTGTTTATCCAAGCAGATGCAGCCGCACTTGAAAAAAAAAAAAAAAAAAAATCTCATTCATAATTGAGCATTCATTATTTCTTAAACCGTGTTTGGAGCATAGATTTTTCACATTTTCCATCATATATATTGTGCTAAGCCATAAATATTTCACCACCTAGCCTGCTAATCTATGTTAGTTTTTTTTTTTCCCTCCCTTTAATGTATATTTTATTGCAGGACTAGTCAATAAATAAATTACACCAAAAAAGGAAACCGGACTGTATTTATTTAAACATCTGCAGTCGCCTTGGGATTCACAAGCTGGTTTGGATTCTCGATCTGAAATCACTGCGTCTGATTCCCTTTAAAGTGAAAACCTCGCAAGGATTTAAAGCCTAACGGCCATTCACGCCTTCCCAGTGCATCGCATTAATGCATCGCATATTGACAAATATCACATATATTATTGCATTGAAGCGCCGTTCAGTTTGAATGTCATACCATCGCACAAAGGTAACTCAGCTCCAGTGCGTTATATTGCAGCACAAGGCATGGTAATGATCTATCATGCGCTGTGGCGCTTTGCAGAGGTGTAACTAGAACTTTCAGGGCCCCAGTGCAAGACACCATGAAGGGCACCCCTGGTCCCTGACTGGGGGCCCTTCCCAGTGTTCCCACTGATCCTGGGGCCACCTTCCTGCCGTCTTGGGGTCCCCGGGGGCAGAACGGCAGAGTCTAGTCGTGACCTGTGCAACCCTGGTAGTTCCGCCACTGGTGTCAATCCTTTATTTTTTTACCACTTTATTTTAGTTTTGATCTTTTTTTACAATTGTATTTTTTATTTTTTTTTTACCATTTTATTTTATTTATTTATTTATTTTTTTTTACAATTGTATTTTTTATTATTTTTTTTTTACCATTTTATTTTATTTTTTATCTTTTTTTTTACAATTGCATTTTTATTTTTTACCATTTTATTTTATTTATTATGGTTCATCAATGGGCCACCTTCCTGCCGTCTTGGGGTCCCCAGGAGCAGAACGGCAGAGCCTAGTTCTTTACGTTCTTTTTTCACCTTTGCGACCCTGGTAGTTCCACCACTGGTGTCAATCTTCTTTTTATTTTTTTACCACTTTGTTTTAATTTTGATCTTTTTTTACAATTGTATTTTTTTATTTATTTCTTTTTTTTTTACCATTTTATTATATTTGTATTTCTTTTTTTACAATTGTATTTTTTAGTATTTTTTTACTATTTTATTTTATTTTTGATCTTTTTTTACAATTGTATTTTTATTATTTTTTTTACCATTTTATTTTATTTTTAATCTTTTTTTACAATTGTATTTTTTTTTACCATTTTATTTTTATTTTTTTACAATTTTATTTTTTTACGTATTTTTTCGGACCCCCCATTGGGGGACTTTGGTGAAGTATCTGATGTCTAAACAGACCCCAGATGTCTCACTTTTGAGACAAAGCGAGGGACTGAGGACAGATTCCTCAGTCCCTTTCTCTGCAGCCTCAGCTGCACAGAATCAATGAACAGAGCTTCCCATTCATTCATAAACGGAAGCATAGCAAACACAGTTTAATATGCCTCAGCTATGAATGAATCTAAAAAAAAAACATCTGTACCGATCACTGACTCTATTCATTAACCCTTTGGTGCAGGCCGCACGCAAATATGTGGCCTCTCTGCGCCTGGTCTTTAGCACCGAGGGGCCAGCATATTTGCATAAATTGCTGCCAATACACCTGTGCTGAAAGCGCTCCCGTCACAGTTTCTGTCGCCTGAATGCTCCTGATCTCTCCTTATGATCAGGAGTTTTTCGGACAGCCAATCACGGCGGTCATGTGATCTTAAGCCCCGCCCTGCCTCCCGGCGTCATAAATCTCTTAAAGGGCCGGAAGGCAGCAGCGCTAAGAGGTTAAGAGGGGCCGGTAAATGACACATTTACTGGCCCCTTCCCCACTCTATATCTTGACCGATCCCCCCCCAGCAGCCGGCGGAAGGGGGAAACCCGGCACCACTGATGGAGGGGGGGGCAAGGGGGGCCAGGGAAGCACACAGGGGCCTGGGCCAGCAGGACAGGGATAGGGAGGTGGTGGGAGCCGCATGTAGAGCAGAACCCTTTATTTTCTTCCTACAGCTGCTGAAAGTCTGCAGGAGGGAGAGAAGGAGAAACGGGCATTCAGTGGCTACATGGTGGGATCGAACTACAAGTCCCATGAGGCATAGTAAGACTCTGGCAGTCTCAAGCATGGCAAAGGCATGCTGGGACTTGTAGTTTTGCAGCAGCTGGAAGGTCCGCTAATTGCATATCCCTGCTCTACATGATGCTGCTCCCCCCCCCGCCGTCTCCTATTCAGGTGTACATGGGCCCCCTGGAGCTTGAGCATGAAGTCGGGTCGCAATGGGACCCCTGCGACCCCCGTATGTACGCCCCTGGTGCTCTGCATTGCCAAAACTGGCTGATGTCTGTTTTTCTTGGGCAGTTCTGACACCTTTCTCATACATGTAAAAATCTGCATGTTTTATACTAGATAGTAACTTAGAACAACCCCCAAACAATTATATATTTTCTAAAAGCAAAGGCCCAGAAGAAAAAAAAAATGTTGGTTGCTGCAATTTTTTATGTCATGCAATATTTGCACAGCGGTTGAATCTGCCGCAGGACTCAAGATACTGTACTGTTTGCATTGCCTAGGAGTGGCTGCTAACATCAGACAGACAATAAGCGTACTTGACCTCTGGAATATTAGAGGTCCATTTGCTCTGTTAAGCAGATGGTGCGTGCTGCACTACCGGTAAAGCCGTTGGTGCACTGAAGTTGGTGTAAAGAGTTGGCGGTGGATACGCATAAACGGGTTCATCACGTTTCTTATTTGGGCTTTCGCCGATTCATATCACATCGCGCTTTTAGTACGTTATTTATCGCATGTGCACTTCATATCACGTTGTGCACAAGGTTATGGTTTACAGAAAAAGTTTGTGTCAACGGTTGGAAGCAAAATCTGCACATGTGTGTTATAGAATTATTTTGTGTACGAATTTCGTTTTTTTTATTTTTTTTTATTTGCACAAACACTTTATAATTTATATTTATTAATTACATTTGATATTCAATGCATTATATTGAAAGGCTTACCATTTAAAAGGGATAGTGCACCCACTTTTTTTACATTCATGTTAAACCCCCTGTCAGGCTTTAATTACACGGGGGGGGGGGGTACTCTCTAAAGAGCAATCTTCTTTTGGATCGCTCATCAGACATATGACAGGCAGTGAGGAGGCAGTGTTATGCCTGCTTTAACCCCTTGAAACCTGTACCAGCATGCCGCAACCGCATACATTCGGGGGCACTTGCACCGTGGCCCTATTCCCTTGAATGGGGCGCATTCAGGGAATGCTCTGTCCGCTGAAAAGCAACAGAGGGTATGACTCCTGCTGCAGCTGAGATGCAAATCATTGCAGCCACAGTATGTGTACACCCCAGGCCTCTGCCTCTTCTGCTAGGGCCAGTTTTAGACCTTTTTGGGCCCAGGGCCGGGGCAAGGGGTGGGCAGAAGGGACAGGCTGCCCCGGGCGCTGCATGTATTGTAAGGATGGGGGCTTTGCAAGTTTATAATACTATAAGTTTGACAGGAGTAGTGACAGGGGCATCACTACTTCTGTCAGCCCAGTGCTGGAAGCAGCAAGGAGAGGAGGAGAGAGCCGGGAGGAGGTGTGGGCTGTGCTCTCTCCCCCCTTCTTCTCATAAGCTTGCACATAATTAAGGGGGGTTGCACTTCGGCATCTTGGCCCTGGACACTGAATGATCTTGTCCCGGCACTGCTATGGCCCTTTAGGTTTGGGGGCCCCTCAAAAACCGAGTTAGTTTACATTCTGACAGGAGTAGTGACAGGGGCATCACTACTTCTGTCAGCCCAGCGCTGGAAGCAGCAAAGAAAAGAGGAGAGAGCCGGGAGGAGGTGTGGGCTGTGCTCTCTCCCCCCTTCTTCTGATAAGCTTGCCCATAATCAAGGGGGGGTTGCAATTCTGCATCTTTGCCCTGGGCACTGAATGATATTGTCCCAGCACTGCTAGGGCCCTTTAGGTTTGGGATCCCCTCATACACCGAGTTAGTTTACATTCTCACACAGTTCATATTCCCGCTGCCTCTGTTGCTAGGGCCAGTTTTAGACCTTTTTGGGCCCAGGGCCGGGGCAAGGGGTGGGCAGAAGGGACAGGCTGCCCCGGGCGCAGCGTGTATTGTAGGGATGGGGGCTTCGCAAGTTTATAATACTATAAGTCTGACAGGAGTAGTGACAGTTTCATCACTACTTCTTACACAATTCCCACTGCATCTGTTGCTAGGGCCAGTTTTAGACCTTTTTGTGCCCAGGGCCGGGGCAAAAGGTGGGCAGAAGGGACAGGCTGCCCCAGGAGCAGCATGTATTGTAGGGATGGGGGCTTCGCAAGTTTCTAATACTATAGATCTGACAGGAGTAGTGACAGAGGCATCACTACTTCTGTCAGCCCAGCGCTGGAAGCAGCAAGGAGAGGAGGAGAGAGCCGGGAGGAGGTGTGGGCTGTGCTCTCTCCCCCCTTCTTCTCATAAGCTTGCACATAATCAAGGGGGGGTTGCAATTTGGCATCTTTGCCCTGGGCACTAAATGATCTTGTCCCGGCACTGCTAGGGCCCTTAAGGTTTGGGGGCCCCTCATACACTGAGTTAGTTTACATTCTAACACTGTCCCTGATTTCGAGGGAATGTCTCCGATTTTGTCCCTCTTTCCTCCTAATTTGGTCTGATCCATATAGTTGCATATATATAAGGGAACATTTATTTTAAATACTTACCATAATTTTCCTTTCCTGATAGGCTCCATGGCAGCATACGTGTGGGTTGACCCCGCCTCCATAACTACCCAATAGGACCCCTCTCTATAAATTTCAGCTGTGAGCTCCCAGCCGTGTTTTGTAACTAGCCTACTCCAGCATTGGGAGGGACTCCTGCTGCCATGGAGCCTATCAGGAAAGGAAAATTACGGTAAGTATTTGATATAAATTTTCAGTTTTCCTGACAGGCTCCATGGCAGCATACGTGTGGGAAATAACTCGCCAAACACACCCGGGTGGGCATAATGCTAAGCAAGAAAATAAATTTATTTAACACTGTCAACTGACAGCACTTTCAAACCAAAATTAACGGATGACAAGGCGGCAGGTTCAACACAATAGTGGGAAACAAACGTATTAATAGGTGACCAAGAAGCCGCTCTACATATAACTTCGGGTGCGACATGAAGAGATAATAAGCCACCCACGAGGTTGAGATACTCCGAGTTGAGTGTGCAGTCACTGCCTCTGGAGGAGCCAAGCCCTTCGCTTTATAAGCCCTTTGAATGGTCTGTACTATCCAAGCAGAGATGGATCCAATTGAGGCCCGTTTCCCTTTATTTTTTCCCCGTAGAAGAATAAAAAGAAAGTCTGTTTGTCTAAATGATTCCGTAACTTCCAAGTATTGACTCAAAGTATGTCCCACATCAAGGGGGATGGACATCTTGACCTTCTGTTGTGCTAAAGGTAGGCAACACAATTTCCTGATTTTTGTGAAAAATAGATGTCACTTTAGGATTTGAGCCCAACATGGGAATTAACACTGCTCTATCCGGAAAAAAAGGTCAGGAAAGGCTCTTTAGAACTTAAGTTTCTGATTTCAGACACTCTTTTGGCTGAAGTTACTGCCACCAGGAAGACGGTCTTGAGTGTGAGTTCTTTAACTCATAGAGGATTTTCAGGATCTGTTCCAAGTGTGGAAAGAAAATCTAGAACAAGGGGAAGATCTCATTTAGGAAACCTTGGTTTTCTTTGAGGTCTTAGCCTGATAGCACCCTTGAAGAATTGGCGAACCAGGGTGTGGTTAGCCCATGAAATTCCTGTAAATGCCGAGATGGCTGATATTTGTACACGAAGGGAACTTACTGCTAGAGGCAAATCCAACCCTGTTTGCAGAAAGCTGAGGATATCCTGGACTTCTGGAGAACCACAAGGATTAGGTCTAGAGGCCATGTGCTCTGTGAACTTGGACCAGATACGTTCATAAACTCTATTAGTGCTCTTCCGTCTGGCATTAAGAAGCGTCAGAATGGCTTCTTCTGGACAACCTAAGGCTTCAAACCTTCCCCTCTCAAAAACCAGACCCTTAGATGTAGATGAGCAGGGCATGGATGCAGGATTGTGCCTTGGGACAGAAGATCCGCCCTGAGAGGCAGAGGGATTGAATCCCGATAACTGAGGAGAGTTAAGAGGGGAAACCATGGCCTGTTGGGCCAAAACGGTATTACTGCTATGACTTCCACCTCCTCTGTTCTGAGCCTGCGGAGAAACTGGAGTATCACAGGTACCGGAGGGAAGGCATGTGCCTTGTTGAACCTCCACCGATCCTTGAGGGCATCTATCCCTAAGGCTTGGGGATCCCGGAACCTCGAGTAATACTTGGTCAGTTTGTAATTGCATGGGGATGCAAACGGATCCACTTCTGGAGACACTCCCAGTCTCAGGAGTCACTTGAACACCTCTTTGTGCAGGGACCACTCGTTGTTGTCCATTTGAACATGGGACAGAAAGTCCGCCTGTACATTCTGGACCCCCGGAATGTAGACTGTCGAAATGTTGGACAGATTCTTCTGAGCCCAGTTCATGATTGGCTCCACCTCCCGTAGGAGAGACCAGCTGTGAGTCCCACCTTGTTTCCTTATATAGGCCACTGCGGTTGTATTGTCCAACTGGAGCATCACTGAGGAGTTTTCTATCATAGTTACATAGTTACATAGTAGGTGAGGTTGAAAAAAGACACAAGTCCATCAAGTCCAACCTATGTGTGTGATTATGTGTCAGTATTACCTTACATATCCCTGTATGTTGCGGTCGTTCAGGTGCTTATCTAATAGTTTCTTGAAGCTATCAATGCTCCCCGCTGAGACCACCGCCTGTGGAAGGGAATTCCACATCCTTGCCCTTCTTACAGTAAAGAACCCTCTACGTAGTTTAAGGTTAAACCTCTTTTCTTCTAATTGTAATGAGTGGCCCCGAGTCTTATTAAACTCTCTTCTGCGAAAAAGTTTTATCCCTATTGTGGGGTCACCAGTACAGTATTTGTACATTGAAATCATATCCCCTCTCAAGCGTCTCTTCTCCAGAGAGAATAAGTTCAACGCTCGCAACCTTTCCTCATAACTAAGATCCTCCAGACCCTTTATTAGCTTTGTTGCCCTTCTTTTACTCGCTCCATTTCCAGTACATCCTTCCTGAGGACTGGTGCCCAGAACTGGACAGCATACTCCAGGTGCGGCCGGACCAGAGTCTTGTAGAGCGGGGGAATTATCGTTTTATCTCTGGAGTTGATCCCCCTTTTAATACATGCCAATATTCTGTTTGCCTTATTAGCAGCAGCTTGGCATTGCATGCCATTGCTGAGCCTATCATCTACTAGGACCCCCAGGTCCTTTTCCATCCTAGATTCCCCCAGAGGTTCTCCCCCCAGTGTATAGATTGCATTCATATCAGATGGTGGAAGGATCTGAGCGCTTGAAAGGCTGCTCGAAGTTCCAGTATATTGGATACAATCTTCCGAGATGGCGAGTTCTATCTGCCCTGAGCCACTCTTGACAGGCAATGAGCACCCCAGCCTGATTGCTGGCATCTGAGGTCACTGTGACCCATGTGATGGGGAGAATTGAGTGGCAGTTGCGGAGATTCTTCCCTTGGAGCCACCAAAGGAGAGACTCTTTCATGGATGGAGTGAGGAGGATGCGCTGACTCTTGCTGGGAGAATCCCACTGTTGGAGAAAACCTTTCTGGAATGGGCGAGTGTGCCATTGTGCCCACTTCACCATGGGAATGGTGGCTGCCATTGTGCCAATCACTTTCAGACATTGAAGAGCGGACAGGTGAGATGAAGCGAGTGTTGAACGGATCCTGTCCCGGATCACCACAATCTTCTCCTCGGGTAGCGAGATGGTGCCTTCTAGTGTGTTGAAACGGGCACCTAGAAATATGAGAGACTGAGATGGAATTAGGTGACTTTTCTCCAAATTCAGGAGCCACCCAAACTCTTGGAGAGTGGCAATTACTAGACTTCTGTGCTCTAGAAGCTGACCCCTGTCCTGGGCTAGAAGGAGGAGGTCGTCTAGATAGTGGTGAAGACGAACTCCTTTGACTCGGAGCAAAGCAACAACAGCCAACAGAACCTTGGAAAACACCCGAGGTGATGTCGTGAGACCAAATGGAAGGCAGATAAACTGTAAGTGTTGATCGCCTACAGCAAAGCGAAGGAACTTTTGGAAGTCTACTGCCACTGGGACATGAAAGTAGGCGTCTTTCAAGTCTATTGACACCAACCAGTCTCCTAGATGAACCGATTGTTGAATCGTTAACAGTGATTCCATCTTGAATTTTTCCTTTCGGATAAACCGGTTGAGATGAGTCAGGTCTATAACAGGCCTCCAAATGCCGTTCTTCTTCTGTACCAGAAACAGAGGGGAATACATGCCTTTGCCTCGTTCGCCATCTGGAACAGGAATGGCTGCACTTTGAGCTAATAAAGAGCTTACGTAAGCTAAAAGAACTTGTCTCTTCTCCCCTGAACTTGGAAGATTTGTTGGTATGAATCCTAGTCTGGGAGTGCTGTTGAAAACCCAGGTGTGGCCTGAGGACACTGTCTTGACAGTCCAGAAATCCCGAATTGAGGCTGCCCAAACATGCCGGAAGTGGAGCAGACAAGCCCCCACCTGACATGTTTGACCAGGCCCAATTTCAAAAGGACTTAGTGGAGTCCTGGTTACTAGTAGAAACCCCTTTTGTGGGCTTTTTAAAAGAGAACTGCCTGGATTTCCAGGATCTTGAAAATTCCCGACCAGGCCTGTAACTACGCGCTTCCCTTGCACGGTTGGTGTTCTGCTATCTTGAAAAGGTGCGTTTTTGGTTCTGTAAACGCCTATCTTGAGGGAGGAACCCCGATTAACCACCCGTAGCCTGGGTAATGGCGCTATCAAGCTTGTTGCCGAAGAGAGACGAACCCTCAAATGGAATACGGCACCAAGCCTGCTTAGAGGCTGGATCCGCCAACCAGGGTTGCAGCCACAAGGCCCGACAGGCGGTGACCGATGACAACATCACCCGAGCCACTAGGCGAATAATATCAATAGAGACCTCCCCCAGAAAGGCGGAGGCTAGCCTGATTTCCTGAATAGGGGAGCTCTTAGCCGCTTCTTCAGAGATATCTCTAAGAGAATCATTCACATTGTCTGACCATGCCTCTAAAGCTTTAGAGACTGCTGCTAAGGCCAGAGCAGGTTTGCACACGGTGCCTGCTGTCAGATAAATCCTTTTTAGGTCGGCATCAATCCGTCTCTCCAGCGGATCTTTAAATGAGACTGTATCTTCGAGAGGGAGAGTCACATACCTCACAAGTCTCATTAATGCAGCATCTACCAAGGGAGCTGACTCAAGGTATTTAACCTCTTCTTCCTTGAAAGGGTATAGTTTTGAGATTTTAGACTGCATAGAACTATCCATCTTGCCCCATTCTTCAGATATTATAGCTCCTACTTCAGTGAGGAAAGGAAAATAATGATGCTCCTTGATGAGTTGTTTGAAAAACTTTCTCTGTTTAGCAGGAGAAATAACTGGGTCTTCCCAATTCAAAGCGTCTTTAACGGCTTTCACCAGAGAAGGAACCAGGGTGTATTCAAAGCCCATCCCAGGATCATCTGCTTCTGACCCACTATCTGAAGGGGGAGCTGACTGGTGACTAGGTTGAGAAGACTCCCACGTCTCCTGGACTGGACCCTCTTCTGACAGGGGAATCAGTGGATCTGGAGGAGAATCACGAGGCTTTGCAGCGTCTCTCTCCTGCAGCGATTCTTTCACGACTCACTTGATTAGTGTTTGCAGGTGTTGGTCTGCACCTTCCCTCTCATTAGCTGCTTTAGAGAAACAGCAGTCACAGAGAGACTTGCTGGCAGGAACTGGGGCCCTGCATCCCCAACATGTTTTCTCCGGTCTCCTACTATGAGGTGAGGGGGGTGAGGAGAGCCTCTACTGTGGTCTTTAGACTTAGAGTATGAACCATGGTGTCTAGAGCCAGAAGAGGAATGCCGGTGGTGTGATTTAGACGGCCCGCTCCTTCTGGGGGAACTACTTTGTCTTTGGTCAGACCTAGAAGGGCTAAGGAAAGAAGGAAGACAGGAATAGAGAGAGAGAAGGGCACAAAGTCATAATAATGCCCTACACTCCACCCTCTTCTCCCCAGCAGGCAAGTAAAGGAACACTTTCCAACCCTACCTGCTGCGAGAGGACTGGCCCCCAGGAGGCAGTGAAGAGTCCATGGCTGATGCTTGGAATCACTGCAGGTGAACACAGAATATATCAGATATACCAGAAAGCAAAACAGGCAAAGTTCAGACCCATCTGTACTGCCCTTACCTGGGGTAGGCTCTGCAGATGCTCAGGGAAGTCGCCGCTATGCCCACGATCGTTCCATGGAACTGCAAGCCTCCCCAGGCTTTTTAAAATTGGAGCAGCGTGACGTCACAGCCCACGTACGATCGATTCGGCCAGGAACGTCCATACACGCCTTCGTTTCGGGACCGCACGTGCGCAGAACGCAGACGGAACCCGGAAGTAGAGGGAGCGGCGGCTGGAACGCACAGGGAACCAGCCGCTGTATAGGCATAATATAAAAAGAACAGGCAATGCAAGAAAAACAAACTACAAACATAAACACTGCTGCCATGAAGGCGATACATGCTTACCACCACCTACGATCGATTTGGCCAGGAACGTCCGTACAAACACACCGGGCTTTCAGGCAGATAATGGCCACCTGCATACTGCTAGGTAATAGGCCTGTGCCAGCTTTTCATTCCAAATGAATCCAGCTCTTCAGCGCTTACTCTGCAATACACTCCATACCCTGCTAACAGTCAAGGCTTATCGGAGGGACGTAACATCACATCGTTCGGCCGATACGATCGCAAGACATCGTCTTCAGGTAGGAGAACCAAACATAATGTCCTACGGAGGAGGACAAAAAAGGAACACAGCTGGGAGCTCACAGCTGAAATTTATAGGGAGGGGTCCTATTGGGTAGTTATGGAGGCGGGGTCAACCCACACGTATTTTGTATAATTCTCCTTTAACCACTTGCCTTCCGGAAAATTTACACCCCCCCCTTCATGACCAGACCAGTGGTCATAAGGCATTGCGTTACTTTACCTGACAATTGCGCGGTCGTGCGACACTGTACACAAATAAAATTGACGCCATTTTTTTCCCACAAATAGAGCTTTCTTTTGGTGGTATTTGATCACCTCTGCATTTTTTGGGGGTTTTTTTGAGCTATAAACAAAAAAGAGCGACAATTTTGAAAAAAAAAAAAAACAATATTTTTTACTTTCTCCTATAAAACACATCCACGAAAAAAATGTAAAAAATCTAATTTCTTCATCAATTTAGGCCAATATGTATTCTGCTACATGTTTTTGGTAAAAAAAATAAAAATAAATCCCAATAAGCGTATATTGATTGGTTTGCACAAAAGTTATAGGGTCTACAAACTATAAAATATTTTTATGGATTTTTTTTTTTTTACTAGTAATGGCGGCGATCAGCGACTTATAGAGGGACTGCAATATTGCGGCGGACAAATCTGACACTACAGTAGATGACACTTTTGATACTTTTTTGTGAACCAGTGACATCAATACAGTGATCCGTGCTAAAAAAATATGCACTGTCACGATGCTAATGACACTGGCAGGAAAGGGGTTAACATCAAGGGGGATCAAAGAGTTAAATGTGTTCCTAGGGATTGCTTACTAACCGTGTGGGGAAGGTGCTTTAAAGAAGAAGTAAACCCTGATGGGTTTTACTTCCTCTTTTTTCCCCCGCAAAGTAAAAGCATAATATGCTAGTATGTATTATAGGCTTATCTATAGGTACAACTTCCGCATTGGGGTTATACAACTACCTTAACTGTGGGAAGGCACAGATCCGTGTTCCTGCTTAGCAGAAGTAAAGGATCTCTGTCTTCCCTACTAACAGAATGGCAATCTGCCTTGTTCACATAGGCCGACCGCTATTCTGCCTCTGTTAGGAATGATCGGTGGGTCCTGGTGGACATTGGGTCCTCCGGACCTGCTGATTGACTCCCACTGTGTCCACAGTGGGAGCAGGTTCGCCTGCAGCGCATGTGCGGACCTGCAGACCCAAAAGTGCAGAATCACGTACCTGTATGTGATTTTGTGCAGAGGAGCTGTCGCTCCACAATAAATGTATGTGGGGCGGGTTGAGTGAACGTACTTCCTGTTTGATCTGGTTAGGACATTTGGTCAATTGGAACGCACGCCGGCTTGGACAGACAAGTCCCTCCTTACATCAGGTGTCCCCAGCGGAGTCCCTCCTTACATCAGGTGTCCCCAGTGGAGTCCCTTCTTACATCAGGTGTCCCCAGCGGAGACCCACCTTACATCAGGTGTCCCAAGCCAGTGGAGTCCGTCCTTATAAAAGGGGGTTCCCCAGCCAGCGGAGTCCCTCCTCACATAAGGTGTCCCCAGCGAAGTCCCTCCTTACATCAGGTGTCCCCAGCGGAGTTCCTCCTTACATCAGGTGTCCCCAACGGAGTCCCTCCTTACATCAGGCGTCCCCAGCGGAGTCCCTCCTTACATCAGGTGTCCCCAGTGGAGTCTCACCTTACATCAGGTGTCCCAAGCCAGCGGAGTCCATTTTTATAAAAGGGGGTGTCACCAGCCAGCAGAGTCCCTCCTTACATAAGGGGTCCCCAGCGGAGTCCCTCTTTACATCAGGTGTCCCCCGCCAGCGGAGTCTCTCCTTACATCAGGTGCCGCCAGCCAGCAAAGTCCCTCCTTACGTCAGGTGTCCCCAGCCAGCGGAGTCCCTCCTTACGTCAGGTGTCCCCAGCCAGCGGAGTCCCTCCTTACGTCAGGTGTCCCCAGCCAGTGGAGTCCCTCCTTACATCAGGTGTCCCCAGCCAGCGGAGTCCCTCCTTACAACAGGTGTCCCCAGCCAGCAGAGTCCCTCCTTACATCAGGTGTCCCCAGCCAGTGGAGTCCCTCCTTACAGCAGGTGTCCCCAGCCAATGGAGTTCCTCCTTACATCAGGTGTCTCCAGCCAGCGGAGTCCCTCCCTACATCAGGTATCCCCTCGGGTGCGGGTCACAGGTGATTTGGCCTCTGCGCCATTACAGAGGACCAGCCGAAGGGAAGAACCAAGAGGCGGATCCTGGGTTCTGCCTCTTCTTTCTTCTTCATGATAGATGGTCTTCAGTAAAATGGCGGCCAGCGGAGACAATTTACCGGTGCCGGCTGTGGCCTCTAAAAAAAAACAAAAAAAACCCAGTGATTTTCCGGGACATTTCCCGGGAAACGGTAAGACCGGGACGACAAAGATCTAAATCCTGGGAATGCCCCGGGAAATTCGGGACAGTTGGCACGTATGCCAAAATCCCTGGACTGGTCATTGAGTAACGAGCAAGCGGCAGTAAGGGTGGGACAAGGGGGAAATCCTCAGCAACCAAGAGGGAACCCCCAGCAACACAGCGAGAAACCCTTAGCAACTAAGTGGGAACCATTGGGGCAACTAGTTGCAGGTAACCAGAGAGAGGCCTGTGAGGTCAACACTCAGCAAGCCCTACGGGGACAGTGCTACACCTACATACCCTCATTCCCATCTCAAAAAAGTTGAGAGGTATGCCCACATGTAATGCTGCGCATCCATGATTGAAAGAACTGAAATCCAATGAATGAAAGGGGCAGGGCAGGAACAGTCAAGCGGAAAGTGCTAAATGATGATGGACATCCTCCCAGAAAATGAGGTGGGCTCTACCTGACTTGAGAAGCTCACAGTGTGCAGTGAAATCAAAGTTAGCTACGTCAGTCCAGGAGAGGAGCCGCTACAACTGTGCAAGACTGGAGGTCAGATTGAATAATCTTCCATTTCTCAGCCCTTCCCGGACATCTCACGCAGCAGCAGAAAGCCGGTGACGTCCACTTTGTAGAACAGAAGACGTCTATACACACTTCAGTGCCGAAACGCCGTTTCCTTTTCATTCCTTTCAGAGAGATTTGCTGTTGCCCTCGTGTAATATATTCATCTCCCGAAATCTGGATGTCGGCGTTTGACTGACAAATGGTTCCATTATCTCATTTATTCCCTGCCTCATTTGACTAAACAAATGTCCTGCGCCTGAAATATCTCTTTGTGCAGACAATGTTAATCCATCTTTTTAGAAGAAATTTTATCATTTGCAGTCCGCTCACAGCCGCCCGGCCGCCTTCCCGTTGGTGGATTCTGCCGTCGCTCCGTGATTTTGTCCTCAAATGGATTCCTGTTGCTGCTTTAAGTGGCGGCTTCAGTCACAAACAATGGTCATATTTCTCCAAGATAGATGGGCCGCCCGCCACCGGCTCTGCATCATGGATTTTTTAAAGGGACTATACGGGAATGTCAAGTTTTTTTATTTTAACTTTAGAGCATATAAAGTAGATCAGATTTATTTAAAGAATTGTATTAAAAGTTTTTTTTTTTACTTGTTTCTGTAAATAAATTGTAATGACTTATGTAAGTGCCAGCCAGGGGGTCTGTCAGAGCCACGCGCGGGGGGGGGGGGGGGGGGGTGGTTGGGGGTGCTGCCATGCTGCCAGAGCTAAGAGCCCTGCGAGTGGGGGGAGGGGGGGTGGGCACAAGTGGTAACATAGACTGTGGGCACAAGTGAATGCATATACTGGGCACAAGTGGCTGCATATGATGGGCACAAGTGGCTGCATTTGACGGGCACAAGTGGCTACATTTGACAGGCACACATGGCTGCATTTGACGGGCACATGTGGCTGCATTTGATGGGCACAAGTGGGTGCATTTGATGAGCACATGTGGGTGCATTTGATGGGCACACATGGCTGCATTTGATGGGAAAACATGGCTGCATTTGATGGGCACACGTGGCTGCATATGATGGGCACAAGTGGGTGCATTTAATGGGCACACATGGCTGCATTTGATGGGCACACATGGCTGCATTTGACGGGCATGTGTGACTGCATATGATGGGCACAAGTGGCTGTATTTGATGGGCACAAGTGGGTGCATTTGATGGGCACAGTGAGGCAATTGATGGGGGCTTCAGTATTTTTCAGTTTGTTTGCGCCCCCCCAAAAAAATTTGAGCACCAGCCGCCACTGACCCTAAATATGGGTGTAATATGCTCCCAAAGGTCAACTTATCCTTTAACCACTTGAGCTCCAGAAGATTTTCGGATGTCATATACACTATATTACCAAAAGTATTGGGACGCCTGCCTTTACACGCACATGAACTTTAAAGGGTTCCTAAACCCTTGTTTTTTGTTTTTGTTTTTTTTTAATAACAAACATGTCATACTTACCTCCTCTGTGCAGTTGGTTTTGCACAGAGTGGCCCCGATCCTCCTCTTCTGAGGTCCCTCCACGGCGCTCGTGGCTCCTCCTCTTCTCGAGTGCCCTGTCGGAGAAGCGCTCCCCTTCGGGACACCCGTGTGGGCATACTCTACTGTCCTGCTGCTGCGTCCATTGAAACAGACAGCAGGACTCGGCCCCGCCCAACCAGCGCCCACATCATCGGATTTGATTGACAGCAGCAGGAGCCAATGGATGCTCTGCTATCAATCTTTCCTTTTAGGACATGAGACACCAGCTGGTGTGCTCATCCCCAGGGCGAGAAAGAACGAGTTCAGGTAAGTAAAATGGGGGGGGGGGGGTTCTCAGGGGCTGCTGCTTGACGGAAGGTTTTTCACCTTAATGCATAGGAAAAAACTCCTATAACTGCATCCCAGTCTTAATCCGTAGGGTTCAATATTGAGTTGGCCCACCCTTTGGAGCTACAACAGCTTCAACTCTTCTGGGAAGGCCGTCCACAAGGTTTAGGAGTGTGTCTATGGGAATGTTTGACCATGTGGCTCGCGGTCTCCACTCTAATTCATCTCAAAGGTGTTCTATCGGGTCGAGGACTCTGTGCAGGCCAGTCAAGTTCCTCCAACCCAAACTCGCTCATCCATGTCTTTATGGACTGGTGCACTGGTATGCAGTCATGTTGGAAAAGGAAGGGGCCGTCCCCAAACTGTTCTCACAAAGTTGGGAGCATGAAATTGTCCAAAATGTCTTGGTATGCTGACGACTTAAGAGTTCCCTTCACTGGAACTAAAGGGCCAAACCCAACCTCTGAAGAACAACCCCACACCATAAATCCCCCTCCACCAAATGATTTAGACCAGCGCACAAAGCAAGGTCTTATATCTATTTTAGACATACAATATCCTTGTAAGTACAGCAAAAGCACCCCTAAAACTGGTGCACACAGAATCTGGTGCAACCGTGCATAGAAACCAACCAGCTTATAACTTTAGCTTGTTCAAAAAGCTTTGACAATAAAACCTGGAAACTGATTGGATATGTTGCACAGCTGCACCAAATTGTGTGTGCACCAGTTTTAGTAAATCTCCCCCCCAATCTGATGGATGGGGCAGACTGGCTAATTAGGATTTTGTATAAAAAGTTGGGGCTTGGCGGTGGTGTAGGCCAATAAGGAGACACAGAGCAACAGTGGAACCTTAGAGAAGCAGGATACCTGCTGGTAGTAAGGGAATAGCCTATAATAAGGCTTACTTGTAGGTACTGTGAGCAAGTTTAGGAGATATTTAAAGGGCACGCAGCTGGTGACACCACTGGCGCATGTGCTCTTAAGGTCCAGTATACAGTGCCGGACCTTCAGAGCCCGTGCCGTAAACGACGGCTGCCGCGCGCATATGCGGGAGTGACGTCATCACGCCTAGAGTTGCCACCTCATCCCTTTAAACCCGAACACATATGAATTACACAGGTTCTGAGGCTAATGCAATGCAGATAAGGCACCAAGTAAGTTCAATTACCACCTTAATCAGCCACAGAACCCGTGTAATTATATCTGTTCGGTTTTAAAGAGATGAGGCGGCAACCCTAATCGCGCCCCTCATGTAGCTGGAGCCTGAGAACCCGAGGGAAGATCGGGGGGAAAATGGAAGCCCTATCAGCGGTGACAGTGTGGCGGTGGAGGGCTTCGGTTTAAAGTAAGTCTCTCATAATGTGCTAGTATGCGATGCATACTAGCACATTATGACATTGCCTTGCAGGGAATTTTTTTTTCTCCAACTGCGGGTTACTACCGCTCTAAGAGTGGAGTATTTACAAGAACTGAGACTGTGCATGGTGGGAGACACCCGTGGCACCCGTGGCAGAGAGGAGATAAAGAGCACAACCTCCTGGCTCTCTACTGCTCTCCTCACAGCTCCCAGCGGCTCACAGGAGTAGTGATGCCGCTATCACTACTCCTGTCAGGATGGCAGAACCCCCATCCCTGCTGTATATAATTGCGCCCAGGGCAGCCGACCCTCCTGCCCACCCCTTGCCCTGGCCCTGGGGTTGAAGGGCTGTCAGTATCCCTCAGCTGGTCCAGCAGTCGAGGGATTTGAAATTTCTGCTCTTCTCCCTCTCCTCCATCAACGCTTCTGGGAAGACAAGTTTGAACCCTGATTGGTCAGCGCCATCCCTGTGAACCGGGGCGGTGAAGGCTGTGTAGGCAGGTGCAAACTGTTTTCTCCACTGCTTGTTTGCAGCGGCAATACAGGTGGAGGAGGAAGTCGAGAGGAACCTATTTCCTCTATAATTTCCTCCTTCACAGAGAGAATGCGATTGGATGTTGGCACGCCATGTGACTTTGGCGGCCATCTTGGGTCAGGCAGAGTCTATCGAAGACCCCGGCTCCTGGGTTTGGGGCACGTAATGTGAGTGGCAGTGTGGGGACGGTATACCCATTCTGTCAGGGACAGTGCTTAGTGTCAGGGAGAAGTTCCAGTGAAGTAGGAAAAGTGCAGGGACTATGCCATCCTTAATGGAAACCTCTTCATTTGGATACAGACTGGCCAGGCCGCATTCTTTGAGACAGATGCTATCCGCTTTCCTGAGACCATCTTCCAACACATTGCTGTTACATCTTGTGAGTGTTCTCGGTCAGGTTGCCTTCCTGCTGGGCCAGTTGTGTATTGCTGAACTTCAATATACAGTATATTTCTGCTTTTGCTCCTGGACTCTGAGTGTTTCCTGCCCGCCGCACCCGCTGCACTTTCCCACAGGTGTCCTGTGTTGGTTCGCCTTTAATTTTTTTCTGTAAAGGTGAACTAATCCTTTAAATCGGAACAAAACTAAAAAAAAACAATGCTCACCTCTTCACACCACTGATGCAGCATAGTTAAAAATGGTGGAATGACGTCACCCCGTACATGCACACTGGAGTCCATCTGTCCAGCACAACTCTCTGCATTCAATAGAAGAAAGGCAGGTAAGTGTTTATTATTGCAGACTTAGCACGCCTCTTCCCGCTTCCCGCTCGCGTTTTTTTTTTATTATTCATCTTTTAGTTCTGCTTTAATACTCATTTACAGGTCTTGTCTCTCCTCTTCAGTGATTGGACAGTCAAAGGAGAAACCGCAAACACTCTGCTGCTTTCTCCTATCAGCATGCTCTTGCAGCATAACTGATCGGCCTCTTGGGCTGCTCCTCCACCCTCCAGTTTGAGCTCTGCTATACATGGGCTGCCATTCAGGTCATTTCACTGATTGCTGCTTTAACCACTTCAGCCCCGGAAGGTTTTACCCCCTTCCTGACCAGAGCACTTTTTGCGATTCGACACTGCATCGCTTTAACTGACAATTGCGCGGTCGTGCGACATTACACCCAAACAAAATTGACGTCCTTTTTTCCCCACAAATAGAGCTTTCTTTTGGTGGTATTTGATCACCTCTGTGCTTTTTATTTTTTGCGCTATAAACAAAAAAAGAGCAACAATTTTGAAAAAAAAAAAGGAATATTTTTTTTTTGCTATAATAAATATCCACCAAAAATATATAAAAAAACTATTTTTTTCCTCAGTTTGGGCCGATATTTATTCTTCTGCATACTTTTGTTAAAAAAAAAATGCAATAAGCGTATATTGATTGGTTTGCGCTAAAAGTTATAGCGTCTACAAAATAGGGGTTTTATGGCATTTTTCTTCTTCTTTTTTTAAATTATTAGTAATGGCGGCCATCTGCGATTTTTATCAGGACTGCGACACTATGGCGGACACATCAGACACTTTTTACACTATTTTTGGACCATTGTCATTTATACAGCAATCAGTGCAATAAAAATGAGTGGATTACTGTGTAAATGACACTGGCAGGGGTTAACCACTAGGGGGTGATCAAGGGCTTAAGTGTGTCCTAGGGAGTGATTCTAACTGTGGGGGGATGGGCTTCAACTCAAATGAGAGCGATCACTGCTCCCAATGATTGCAGATGAATGGATATTCCAACAAGAAGTTAGTACGGATTATAGAATACATGAAATGAGTAAAACAATAAGTAAATGGATGAGAATAACTATACAAATTCATAACAATGAAAATACCATCAAAATGAGGTTGGAATAAGGAACAAATGAAAAAAATGAAAAGGAACGGTCATACAAAATTTTCATGAATGTATACACATCGGTTGTTGTTAGCTCTACGCGTTTCAAGGCCTTATAGCCTATCATCAGGAGCAAAACCTTGGTAATTGTCTATGGATAAAGAAAACTAAGTAAATTACTGCTTTCACCAATTTTTTTCTAATTTTTAAATGTTTTGATACGAAAATTTATGATAATCTGATCCTATTAAAAGCTATTTTTATCCAATTTATGTTTTGTTGCTCCCGTGTGCTTTGTGCAAAGTCCCGACAATCTTTCTCTCTATTAAATACAATTACCCGGGATGGAGGAGGGGACTTGAACGGCCGTTTTACCTCATTTAAAGTCCCAAATTTTTCATTTTTATTTTCCTTTTCTAGCCTTTCAAAAAAAAAACACTTGTGGGTTTAATTAAACATTTTCGGGTATAATTCTCCTTTAAGGGGGCGTGGAAGGGGGTGTGTCCTATGCCTACATAATTTTATCAATAGATGTCCCTCCTTCCCATCTCAAAAAGTTAGCAGGTATGGTAAATAGCAGCCTTGTGACCTCTACAAGTGTCTGGTTAAAGCTTGGTAGGAGGACTTTTTATTCTACTCTAATTGTCCTTTGAGGCTGTAGGACTCCTGACCCTCTGTCTGGACACTCTCCCAAAAAAAAAAAAATACACACCAAACTGAGCATGTGCAGAGTGCCCCCAAGGCTCTGTACTATCAGGAGATAGATTGGGGACAGTAAAAGAAGGGGAGGCTCAGAGAAGACAGGATCAAACAGCCTTTTTACACAATGCGGAGGATTAACCCCTTAGGTTCCACAGTGAGTATAACAAGCATGCTTTATTGCATATACAGACCGATTTGACTGTTGTGGGTTTAGTAACACTTTAATGTTGCATGAAAGTAGTACTGGAAATCGCACAGCATTGGGGTTGCAGCCGTGTGAAATGAGACTTAGACATCATTTGTGAAAATAAATAAAAATAAATAAGAAAAAAAAGTAAAAGAAACTTGACCAAAACCCATTATAGTGTCCCCTTTAACCACTTGACATCCGCGCCACACCTGAAAGACGGCTGCAGCGTGGACCCCAAATGCCAGGAGGGCATTCATGTACGTCCTCCCGTTCTCGCGCTGCCCGGGCTCGCCTGATCACAGATCGGGTAATGGGCCAATCACAGTGGGCCCTTTACCATGTGATCAGCTGTCAGCCAATGACAGCTGATCATGGAAGTAAACAGAAGCTGGTTATCGTCTTTTTTTTTTTCTTCACGTTCTCAGTGTAAAGAAAAGAATAAAGTCCATCACCAGCTTCTTCTACAGGGACATCGGTCCGAAAGTGCCAACCAGTGCTGTTAATCTGTGCCACTTATCAGGGCCTCCTGATCAGTGTCCATCAGTGATGCCAATCAGTGCCCATCAGTGCTACCCATCAGTGCCCATCAATGATGCCTATCAGTGCCCATTAGTGCCACCCATCAGTGCCCATCAATGATGCCTATCAGTGCCCATTAGTGCCACCCATCAGTGCCCATCAATGATGCCTATCAGTGCTGCCTAGGCACACCCTGGGCACACCCTAATTACTACGTGCAGTGTCAGTTTCCCCCTACTGTCTGGGATTCCTCTATGTTGGCTTCAGCGCCATTCAGTGCTTCTGGCTTTCCTCCTCTCCCCCCCCCCCCCAGCTGCTGCAGGGGATGTTTCCGGATAGAGAGTGGGGGAAGGGGCTAATAAATATGTAATTTACCAACCCCTTCCTTTTCTAAATGAACACACTCACTCACTGTGTTCATTCATAACTGAGGCATGGTAAAATGTGTTTACTATGCTTCAGTTTGTGAATGAACAAGAAGCCACTCAGCACAGAGCACTTTCCAATCATTCACTATCCAGTGCAGATGAGGTTGCAGAGAAAGGCATGTGAGCTTTGAGGTGCACCCCCTAATGCAATAGGCTGCGCACACCGATGGTGCCACCTATCAGTGCCCATCAGTGCCGCCTATAAGTGCCCATCACTGCTGAACTATCAGAGCCGCCATAAGTGCCCATCACTGCCGCTTATCAGTGCTGCCTATCAGTGCCCATCACTGCCGCCTATCAGTGCCCATCACTGCCGCCTATCAGTGCCCATCACTGCCGCCTATCAGTGCCCATCAGTGCCGCCTATCAGTACCCATCAGTGCAGCCTATCAGTGCCCATCAGTGCCGCCTATCAATGCTCATCAGTGTCGCTTCATCCATGCCACCTCATCAGTGCCCATCAGTGAAGGAGAAAAATTGCCTGTTTGCAAAATTTTGACCAAAACTAAATATGAAAAATGTTTTGGTTTTGTTTCAAAATTGTTGGTCTTTTGTTGTTTGTTTAGCAAAAAATAAAAACCCCCCAGTAGTGATTAAATACCACCAAAAGAACGCTCTATGGTGTAAAAGAATGATAAAAATGTAATTTGGGTACAATGTTGCACAGGGCTTTTTTTCTCAGAGAATAGGTGCAGAAACTCCCCCCTTCTGAGTTACCCTTTGTTTCTGCCCCCTACCCACCTCTGAGCATTGTCCCTTGGTTCCACCTCCTACCCACCTCCCAGTACCAACCCTCTGTGGAGAATAAAGAACCAAGTATCATCTTGTGCTACTAAGTGATTTGGATGGAATTTGATAACAAGAAAAACAGTAAAATAGAGTGCAGTAAGCAACAATAGACCCCAGCCCAACAACAGCAGACCCCCCCCCCCCCCCAGCAATGATAGACCTCACCGCAGCAACAATAGATCGCCCACACAATAAACTCCCCCCCCAACAACCTCCAAGACCCTCCAAGAGCCAGCAACAATAGACCTCTCCCTCAACAGTAGATCCCTCCCAGCAACAGTTGACCCCCCGAGCAACATAATACCCCCCTTTGGCAGCACTAAACCTACCCAGCAACAATAGACCTCCATACAAAAATAGATTCCCCAGCAGCCAGCATCAATAGACCCTCCAGCACACCCCAGCACTCCTTGCTATTACTTACATTCATTGCTGGAGGTGCCGGAACTGCGTCCCCCCCCCCCTTGTTCCCCCTGAAAATAAGCCCTGGTGTTGTAGGACCGCGCCATTGTCATTCAAAGTCTGAAAGCTGAAAATTGTCCTGGGCAGGAAGGGGGTGAAAGTTCTGAAATGTAAAGAGTCTTTATTATTATTTTATTATGTTTTAATGTAAAGATGATTCTTTTTTTTTTTCTTTGAAGTACAGAAGTGCAGAATATCCATGTTTCTTCCTATAGAAAATATACATCAAACCGGAAAACAAATGGAAGCCAATTTAGGCATTTTTGGGGCAGTTAAGTGGCTCTTTCATGTTTCTTGTCTCCCCTCCTCCGACCTGTCCCGCCATTTAAATATATTGGCAGTAATGAGCTTTTTTTCCGAACGGTGGGAACAGCACGATACCGGGATAATTATGAAGTCAGTGAGATGCCTTGCAGCGGTGTGAAGAATCTAGCTTCCTGTTTTATAGAGGCGGCGATACATCATGTCATAGAATCACCTTCATCTTCGCATCACTCAGTGGAAATGATCAATCACCGCATTTAACCAAATTGCTGTACTTTACCTGACGGGATGGACGTACAGGCAACGGGCTTGTAACTGGTGGCGGATGGGGAAAATGGCAGTTTTAGAAATGTGAAGTGAATTTGGGTCGATGGTCCAGATAGATTCTTTTTCCAATCATGTTACCAAATCTCTCCGATGCTACAGTTAGCAATATTGGCTGGTGATCATCTGATAAGCACTGATAGCATGAGGGCAAATGCCAGCTTATACAATGTTTGAAAAAGAAAAAAGAAAAAAGAAAAAGGAAAGAAGTCAGGTTGAGATATCATCAGTCTGCTGCAAGCCGCAGGTAGCATTTCCCCAGTCTCCTCTCCCCCAATGATCAGACTTGAGAGGCGGCTTTCCTGGGCACTGTGGTATCATGTGAGGTGAGGGGGGGAGCCGCAAGAAGATTGGAGGAGGGGGGATATGTGTTGTGAGTGGAAATTTGGTGAGGGGGGTACTAGGTATGGTGATTTAGGGTGATCTGTGTTGGGAGGGGAGGTGGGGGAAGAGGCTTTGTGCTAAGAGGGGGGATTTGTGGGTTTGTACTAGAAGAGGTGATATGGTAGAGAGGGGAGGGGAATTGTGCTAGGAGGGGGAATTTGTAATGTAGGATATATACAAAGTAATTCTGCGCTGCACGAAAAAAGAGACAAGAGCAGCTAACACAACCAACAAGGTATAAAGTGAAAAAATGGAAAAATAAGTGTAGCGCTATAAAATGTCCAATACAAAGGCCATTAGGCCAATCAGTTCCAAAATGTATATTGAGAAAGAATCAACCATGTATGTGACAATAGGTGGTCCTCAAACACACATTACAAAACAAGGACATCCAGAATGAAGACAGGCACACTCCCACCAAGAGATGAAAAGGCTTACCGGATAGGGTGGACCCAAAGGGGCATACGCCCCGTTGGGTCGGATAAGGCTTGGGTGGTGAGTGGCTGTGCGTGGCCCGGAGAGGTGTTGTTTGTGAATGGTCCCACAAATTGCTGTATCCCTCTAAGCGGCACCCAAATCTTGAGGGGTATGGATGGTCTCACGAATGTGGATGGTCCCACGAGTCACGGAGGATTGAAGTGACGCGATATTGTGTCCCTCAAGGCGATATTTCATAAGCCCAAAGATGATGGTAACAGATGAGGAAAGAAAAAGAATGGCCACATAGTGTAAATCCGTAAAGAAAAATTTATTTAAAATGAAGATATACACTCACATGTAGATCCATATAAAAACAGCGCTGTAAGGAAAGTGGCGACAGTAGGACCCTTGCAACTCCTGACAGACCCTTGCATCTTTCATCCTGTGCTGCACTGACGTTTCTGGATTCTGAGTCATGGGGAAAGCAAAAGAATTGTCAAAGGATCTGCGGGAAAAGGTAGTTGAACTGTATAAAACAGGAAGGGGATAGAAAAAGATATCCAAGGAATTGAGAATGTCAATCAGCAGTGTTCAAACTCTAATCAAAAAGTGGAAAATGAGGGGTTGTGTTGAAACAAAACCCCGGTCAGGTAGACCAACTAAAATTTCAGCCGCAACTGCCAGGAAAATTGTTCGGGATGTCCCTGAAAACATGTGGTGTGGCTGTTTCAAGATGCACAATAAGGAGCCACTTGAAGCAAGATGGGCTGCATGGTCGAGTCATCAGAAGAAAGCCATTACTACGCAAATGCCACAAAGTATCCCACTTACAATACGCCAAACAGCCCAGAGACAAGCCTGAAACCTTCTGGCACAAAGTCATTTGGAGTGATGAGACCAAAATTTAGCTTTTTGGTCACAACCATAAACGCTACATTTGGAGAGGAGTCAACAAGGCCCATGATGAAAGGTACACCATCCCTACTGTGAAACACGGAGGTGGATCGCTGATGTTTTGGGGATGTGTGAGCTACAAAGGCACAGGAAATTTGGTCAAAATTGATGGCAAGAAGAATGCAGAAGGTTATCAAAAAATACTGGAGGAACATTTGCATTCATCAGCCAGGAAGCTGCGCATGGGATGTACTTGGACATTCCAACATGACCATGATCCAAAACACAAGGCCAAGTCCACCTGTCATTGGCCACAGCAGAATAAAGTGAAGGTTCTGGAGTGACCATCTCAGTCTCCTGACCTCAATATCATTGAGCCACTCCGGGGAGATCTCAAACGTGCCGTTCATGCAAGACAGCCCAAGAATTTACAAGAACTGGAGGTTTTTTGCCAAGAGGAATGAGCAGCTTTACCATCTGGGAAGATAAAGAGCCTCATCCACAAATACCACAAAAGAATTCAAGCTGTCATTGATGTTAAAGGGGGCAATACACGGTATTAAGAACTGGGGTGTGTAAACTTTTGATGACGGTCATTTGGGTAGTTTCTGTTGCCATTATGATTTAAAAAGAGTAAACACAGTTGATTGATAATAAATGGCTGCAGACAAACACTAACCATGAGTGAAAGAAAAGCTTTTGTGTTATTATTCATATTCTCTGAAAAATGGCCAAGAAATCATAAATTCTGCCAGGGTATGTAAACTTATGAGCACAACTGTGTATATATATATATATATATATATATATATATATATATATATATATATATATATATATTGAAAACAGCAGTAAAAAAAAATATCCATCACATACACACATGCACACAGAAAGGTGAAAAAAAACACAAAATAAAATATACTAAATTAGGCTAAATACATACACAAAAACATCCTATAAATAAAGAAAAAAACATAGAAATATAGAAAAAGTATGACAGAAAAAAAGACAAAGTGGTCCATTCAGTCTTGTTTTAGTTATTAATTCATTTGATGTTTCTTTTTAACTACCGGTACTTGCTGACCGCCCACCGTACTTCTACTGCAGGCGGGCAACACGGGCAGGCTGGATCACGTACAGTACATGGACGTCATCCAGCCTGTTCCCGGGTGCGCACCACTCCGCTCCCACGACTACTGTGCCTACCGGACACAGCGGACTGCAGATCCTAATACCCGCAGCCGGGCAATCATGTGATTATGTGTTTATTCCTAACATCTGGGTTTTCCTACGCCGTGATTGGCCCACAGCTATCACATGGTACCCGGGCCAATCACAGCACCCTGTACCATGTGATTAGCTTTAGCCAATCACATCATTAGTAACCACAGCTGTTATGAATGTAACCCATTCATGACAGTGCAAAACATTCTTTTATGATAATCATTGTAACAGCAATCACTGTTCACCTCCCAGAGTAGTACAATGTTACTATGGTGAGACTGAACTACTCTGATAAAATTATGTAAAATGATGGGGGATTTTAACTAGGGCTGAAACAACTAATCGATTAATCGACAACTAATCGATTATGAAATTGATTACTATTTTCATAATCGATTAATCGGCCAGTAACATAATAGGGTTAAAAAAAATAAAATGAGCCCTTTATAGTACAAAAAGAGCAAATAATCCTTACTGTAAATATTACTTTCACAGTTCTACAGTAAAAGAATGAAACCCTTACAGTAGTGATTATTTGCTTTTTTTGTACTATAAAGGGCTCATCTTAGTTTTTTAACCCCATTATGTTACTAAACGTCTTAGACCTGGTTCACATCTATGTGTTTTTTTGGTGCTTTTTGCAGAAACACACTACAGTTCATTCAACATGGTTTTCTATGGGACACGTTCACATCTGTGCTTTTTTTCAGTCGCTGCGTATTTGGAAAGGGTCAGGGACTTTTTTTTTTTTTAACGCGAAGCGGTGCTTTTTTGGTTCAATATACTTCAATGGAGAAGCTGCAGAAAAGCATGTAAAACGTTTTTTCCAGCAGTTCGTGTTTTTCAATCTGCCAAATAACAAATTGGCCAAAAAACAGTATGTCTCTTCTAATAGTATATACAGTATATCTCCTCTAATAGTATATACAGTATATCTCTTCTAATAGTATATACAGTATATCTCTCCTCTAATAGTATATACAGTATATCTCTCCTCTAATAGTATATACAGTATATCTCCTCTAATAGTATATACAGTATATCTCCTCTAATAGTATATACAGTATATCTCTCCTCTAATAGTATACAGTATATCTCTCTTCTAATAGTATATACAGTATATATCTCCTCTAATAGTATATACAGTATATCTCTCCTCTATTAGTATATACAGTATATCTCCCCTCTAATAGTATATACAGTATATCTCTCCTCTAATAGTATATACAGTATATCTCTCCTCTAATAGTATATACAGTATATCTCTCCTCTAATAGTATATACAGTATATCTCATCTAATAGTATATACAGTATATCTCCTCTAATAGTATATACAGTATATCTCTCCTCTAATAGTATATACAGTATATCTCTCCTCTAATAGTATATACAGTATATCTCTCCTCTAATAGTATATACAGTATATCTCCTCTAATAGTATATACAGTATATCTCTCCTCTAATAGTATATACAGTATATCTCCTCTAATAGTATATACAGTATATCTCCCCTCTAATAGTGTATATACAGTAGATCTCTTCTGTCTGTTATTCTCAGAGTGGATTCGATATTTTGCTCCCTAACCATATAGTTGGTTGTTTTATAATTACCACTGCATAGAGATATTTAAGAATAAATTGCCTTTTTTTTAAACTTTACTTATCAACTAAATTATACACCACACTTTTTGTTAAGGTTATTAACCGATTAATCGAAACAATAATCGACCAACTAATCGATTATGAAAATAATCGTTAGTTGCAGCCCCAATTTTAACTACCCAGAAATTGACTGGAGTTATGGCACTGCTGGGACATTTAAATGGCAAAAATGAATAAACCTATTACAAGACAATTTTACGGTCCAGTTTATTGAGGCCCCGACTAGGAATGACGCTCTGCTGGACCTGGTAATCTCAAACCATACAGAGCTTATTTTTATATATATATATATATATATATATATATATATATATATATATACATACATACCAATATTCATATAAAAGAGTATCTGGGTAGCAGTGACCTTAAAATGAATTAATTTAATGTTAGCTGCAAGCAACAAACACATATGGGTAAGATAAAAACATTTAAGTTTAAGAGAGCAAATTTTCCAAGGATATGGGCTGCTCTCCAGGACTTCGACTGGGAGGGAATATTGGCATGAATGGACACAGAACAGAGATGGGAATTCTTCAAAAAGACTGTATGTGAACTCACTGAAAAGTATATTCCCACGGGCAATAAGTTTAAAAGGCTAAAAATTAAATCTATGTGGCTCATGGCCAAAGTTAAAATGGCTATAAATAATAAAAAAAGAGCTTTTAAAAAATACAAAAATGAAGGAACACTATCATCGTTTAAATGTTACAAAGAATATAACAGAATATGTAAAAAGGAAATCAAGGACCAAAAATTCAAAACGAATGACAAATTGCAAAAGATAGGACAAAAATTCTTCAAATATATTAATAGTAAAAAGGTCAGGTCTGAGCATGTAGGCCCTTTACAAAATAATCTGAAGTGGGTGACTGGAGACAAAGAGAAGGCAAATATATTAAATACTTTCTTCAGCTCTGTGTATACAAAGGAGCATGGGGGGGGGGGCTCATGTCCATAATGGGGGTGGTAGTGACGCAGCCGCATAAGATCCACAATAGCTCAAAAGTGATATGGTCCTGAAATGTTTAGACAGAATAAAGGTGGATAAAGCACCTGGACCAGATGGCATCCACCCACGGATCCTAAAAGAATTAAGCTCTGTCATTTCAAGGCCATTGTTTCTAATTTTTAGTGACTCATTAATGACTAGAATGGTACCACTGGATTGGCGTAGGGCCAATGTGGTGCCTATATTTAAAAAGGGATCAAAGTTTTTTTTACCAAGTAACATATATATACATGTATAGCAATATACATACGGTAAGTTATATGAGTTCATATAACTTATGTATATGGCTATGCATGTATATATATACACTACAACACCATATATTTAAATGTTTACATCTTATTCTAACTGAAATTTATTTCTCTAATTAGAGATACAGAATCTCCTGAAGAAGCGACAACCACAGTCGCGAAACATGTTGAGCATTTTTAACTCTTCAAGGTTCTTTGAACACCCAAACAGTGAATGCCTTATCACAGTGTGGGCTTTTTCTGACGTACAATAAGTATAGCCCCACAGGAAGTATAAAAGCGACATCTTTTTCTTGGGGTAATCAATGGGTCCTTTGTCATGTACTAAATATATATGTGTGTTTTATTAAATGTGTACTGTATACATTTATAATGTATGTGAACTATTAAAATGTGTTATATTTTTTATACGCTCTGTTAAAGTCCATATTTTCTACCATTCAATTTTCTCAATTATTATTATTTTTGTTAAATATTTATAGTTATTTATTATATAATTTATGATTTTGTGTTTCAAACCTTATTATACCAGGGATGTCTACTAGACTCTTGTTTGGACAGATTTAAGTGAGTTATTCCTAAGAATTACAGGCCTACAATATAAAACGCCGGATTTCCATGAGAAACAATGTACCGCTTTCAGCATGAAAAATCTGACATAATCATACCGCCAGGGAGGTTAAGTGATTACCTTTTCCTTCTCAGAGTAGAGATCTTTGATTGTCCCAAGGATATTTGAAAGAATGAGTAAAACTTTTTTTTCAAGGAAATTTTTAGCAGACTCAACATGGTGAAGTTGAGATTATACACTTTGGGGGAACGGTTGGCAAAATCAGTATTTGTGCAATAAAAACCAGTTTCACAAAAAAATCGCTCTCCTCATCGCTAGCTGTCATTAAAGGACACCCAAGACCATTCCGGTGACTGACACACACGTACAATATCTCAAGGAAAGCTATAAGAGGATTAAGACGTGGGCAGCAAAATTGCAATGAGAAAAAATGATCGCAATTAAGGCAAAAAACAAATGAATAAGTTATATAGATGGAATTAGTACCGCGATATGGGGTCTATTTATCAAAGATTCCTGCTAGATGTATGATCTGCCTACCCATGTTAGACTATTGGGTTCATTTATCAAAGATGGATATTGCAGACACTGATGAACGAGTCTCATAGCACATCATTGGAAGTTGTGTTATTTATAACATGTGAAATAAACAAGGCTCTCTGATGGATGTGCCCTGCTGTCTTTCCAATGATCCGGTGCAATCCGTAGAGTTGAAGTCTGCTTTTTCACCTCTAACATATTTGTTGTACATTTTTTCTCAGTTAAATTTATATTATTTCTCCATGCTTTTTTTTTTTTTTTTTTTTATTCTTCATTAAGAATGATTGGATCTGGTTGAGTAAACCGGACTTGCTCCAGATTGGCCCCATCTTTGGTTTGTGGTTGGTTTGCCCCAGAGAACAGTCTGCTCCTTTTGTGAACTGGTAACAAGATCCTTTGGAACATTTAATGGAGCCACCACTTCTAATGGTAAGCTGCAATAGTCTGGTTTTGGGTTTATTACTGTTTTAATGACCAAAAAGAAGGCAGAAGGTTCAGGGAACCTATAGGAAGGGATTTCTTGCCCCCATTACATCACTTCTGTAGCCAGAAAACACTGGTTGCTATGCACACCCAAAAAACATATTTTTTTGCCATCTCTGTCCCATTGTGGATAATCTCCCTAACAGGAGGAACAGACAGCAATATAAAGATGATAGTTGTTTTTTTAATTAGTTATACTATAAAAGAGAGGTACTGTATGGGATTTTTTTTTTTTTTTTAAAGAATTATACTTACCTAGGTGGATGCTGAATCTGTCCCCCGATATCTCTAAGATTGAGAACTGAGCGATCAAACACAGCTGATCGCTCTGTTCTCAGGGCTCCACGAGCAGAGAGCTGGTGACTGTCAGTTACTGCTCTCTGCTCTGCCCACCCGCGTTCACTGGACTGGGTAGGAGCATCTGGCTCAGACTCTCAGCAACTTACCGAGAGGCTGAGCCAGGGTTGTGGGCTGATCCTGACCATATTGTCGTGATCTTGCCCCGAGCCTGGACCTGCTCTGTAACATTAGCCGACAGCAGGCTTCTGCTGAAAACCGGTAACATGAGTGCAGTGAGAAGTGCAGCCAAACGAGCTTTGGATGTACTTCTCCTTTAACCACTTGCCAACCACGCTGTAGCCGAAAAGACGGCTACAGCGTGGTCCTTAAGCTCTGGGAGGGCGTCCCAGAACCCTGCCCCCTGCGGTGCACATTGGGCGCACTCTGTAACTGATGTGTCCAGAGGACACAGCTGATCACAGATCAGGGTAAAGGGCCAATTACAGCGGCCCTTTATCATGTGATCAGCTGTGTCCAGTCACATGTAAACAGACTTGCCAATAATCAGCATTCCTTTCCTCACATGCTGTGTCTGTGTGAGGAAAGAAGAGCCATTAACTGACAACGCTGTCAGTACATTGTTTACACTGATAAGTGCAGCCCTATCAGTGCCAATCGGTGCCCATCAGTTCAGATCAGTTCAGCTTATCAGTGCCCATCAGTGCAGGTTATCAGTGCTCATCAATGCAGCCCATCAGTGCCGCCTCATCAGTGCCTCTTCATCAGTGCCCATCTGTGCAGCTTATCAGTGCCCATCAGTGCTGCCTCATCACTGCCCATTAGTGCTGTTTCATCAGTGCAGCCACATCAGTACCCATCAGTGCAGCCTCATCAGTGCTCATCGGTGCAGCCTCATCAGTGCCCATCAGTGCAGCCTCATCAGCACACATCAGTGAGGGAAAAAAAAGACTTATCATATATACTCGAGTATAAGCCGAGTTTTTCAGCACATTTTTTGTGCTGAAAATGCCCCCCTCGGCTTATACTCGAGTCAGGGTGGCACTTACTGGTCTCCGGTGGTGTGTGCGGGTGTCCAGTCACTCTGGATCCTTTGTGTAGAGCAGGGGGGTCTCCATATCACGGCCCGCGGGTCACATACGGCCCGCTCGTGTCTTTTGCCAGTGTCAAGAAAGGTTCCCCATCGGATAGTGTCCGCCCTGTACTGCGCAGGTGCATCGCTTGCGCAGTACTTAGGACAAAGGAGAAGCTGAAAGTTTCCGAACATGAACATGTTCATGTTCAGAGGCTTTCAGCTTCTCCTTTGTCCTCCATACTGCGCCCGCGCAGTACAGGGCGGATACTTTTGGATAGGGGGACCTTTCTCTTTCGAACACCATGGCCGTGTGCGAAAGATGTGGCATGAATGGATGTCATCTGGTCAAGCCCGACTGACAAAAGTTGGAAATCTGGTGAAGCCCGACAAAGAATTGATAGCGAAGTGGGTTCGTGATGCATGAGAAGAGATTCCAGAGGATGTGGTGCAATGCGCCTTCAAGAAATGTGGCATTAGTAATGCTATGGATGGCAGTGAAGACAGCGCTTTGTATGAGAACGACAGCAGTGATGGTGATGACTGCGAACTCAGTGATGATGACAAGGTCTACGCTGATAACCTCACACCAGCTAACGCTGAAGCTCTCTTTGGACATACAGATGATGAGGAGGAATCCAGTTTTGAAGGATTTTAACTTGTGTTTTAGCTTTTAGCTTGGTTGCTGATTGAGCTACCATATTGTTTTTGTTGTCCGTCTTTTCCACTTACAGAGCTAGTTTACTGTTTGTCTTTAACCACTTCCCGCCCGCCCACGTCATATGACGTCCTAGGTTTTGAGCGGGTATATCTGAATGATGCCTATAGTTACAGACATCATTCAGATATTGCCGGTTTCAGCCCTTCTAATCTCTACACCATAGGAATGATCATAGCGGCCGTTCCACCGCTTGATCGTTCCTATGGGAGGCGAGAGGGGATGCCCCCCCCCCTCCCACCGCCCTCCGGTGCAGATCCACCAGAGCAGATCCGCCGGCGCCTGATGTAGATCATAGAGATTTCCGGCGGACCAGATGGTCGCCGGAGTCTCTATGATCATCGGAGGGCAGGCGCGATGTTATGACGTCACGCCCGGCCTCTCCATTCAAAAAAACGGCGCCGGTTCGGCTGGGAAGCGGTGATCATTTTATTTTAATTTTTTTATTTCAGGCTTCCCAGCCTAGTGGTGAGATATGGGGTCTTATTGACCCCCATATCTCACTGTAAAGAGGACCTGTCATGTCATATTCCTATTACAAGGGATGTTTACATTCCTTGTAATAGGAATAAAAGTGATCAATTTTTTTTTTTCAAAAAAGTGTCAAAAAAAAAATAAAAAAATAAAATTAACAATAAAAAAAAAAATGTTTTTAAAGCGCCGCTGTTCCCGTGTGCTCGCACGCAGAAGCGAACGCATACGTAAGTCCTGCCCACATATGAAAACGGTGTTCAAACCTTACATGTGAGGTATCGCCGCGAACTTTGGAGCAAGAGCAATAATTTTGTCCCTAGACCTTCTCTGTAACTCAAAACATGTAACCAGTAAAAAAATTTCAAGCGTCGCCTATGGGGATTTTTAAGTACCGAACATTGGCGCCATTCCGCGAGCGTGTGCAATTTTGAAGCGTGACATGTTAGGTATCTATTTACTCAGCGTAACTTAATCTTTCACAATATGCAAAAACATTGGGCTAACTTTACTGTTTTGTTTTTTTTTAAAACACAAAACTGTTTTTTTCCCCAAAAAAACGCGTTCGAAAAATTCCTGCGCAAATACTGTGTGAGATAAAAAGTTGCAACAACCGCCATTGTATTCTCTAGGGTCTTTGCTAAAAAACCACATATAATGTTTGGGGATTCTATGTAATTTTCTAGCAAAAAAAGGATGATTTTTACATGTAGGAGAGAAATGTCAGAATTGGCCTGGTAGGGAAGTGGTTAAAATAAATATTTCAAAAACATTTAACCTACTGATGCCTCAATTAATGTAATTTTATTGGTATCTATTTTTATTTTTGAAATTTACCAAACCAGTAGCTGCTGCATTTCCCACCCTAGGCTTATACTCGAGTCAATAAGTTTTGCCAGTTTTTTGGGGTAAAATGAGGTGCCTCGGCTTATATTCGGGTCAGCTTATACTCGAGGATATACGGTATTTGCAAAATGTTATAACATAAACTTTATTTCAGTCTTTTTTCATTTGTTTATCAAAAAATACAAATCCCAGTGGTGATTTGTAGATAAGATAAATCTCTATCTGTCTCAAAAATATCATAAAAATGTCATATGGGTACAGGGTTGCATGACCGTGCAATTGTCAATGTGTGATATTCAATGTGTGACAGTGCTGAAAGCTGAAAATTGGCCTGGGCAGGAAGTGGGTGAAAGTGTCCGGTATTGAAGTAATTGTTGAAAAACATATCCTAATTCTATAGGACATGCCCTATAAATTAATTATTGTCCTCAATTACTAAGGCAGAAATAACATAGGGGTGGGCTCCCCCAAAACACAGAATCCCCATTGGGTCCTGCCGTAAGGTCAGTAGTGAGTAGCTAGGAGCTTACACTCCAGGCTGGAGAATGGACTTCTCACAAACAATCATAGGCATCTCATCCTATAATCCCCTTAGCTCAGTATATAAGGACAAGATCCCCATTGGATCCTGATGTAAAGTCTTTACAGTTCTAATTAGCCTCCACAAGCATGGGCCTCTTGCACTACTACACTTCTAGGGACCCACCTTATAACCCTTCTAGCTCAGTAAATAAGAGAAGGAACTCTGTTGGGTCTGGCAGCAAGGTCAGCAAAGAGTAGCAGTTAGCCTACAATCCAGAATGGAGCATGGGCTTATTGCACACACTACTAGTGGTCACACATTGTAACACAAGATCCCCATTGGGTCCTGATATAGGGTCATTAGTGAGTTCTATTAAGCCCCCACAAGCATGGGCTTCTTGCATACACTACTAGGGACCCGCCTTATAACCCTCTTAGATGAGAAAATAAGAGAAGGAACCTCATTGGGCAGTCAGGTCAGCAGTGAGTAGCAGTTGGCGCCCACTCCAAAATGGAGCATGGGCTCCTTCTATATACTATTGGGGATCACACTTTCTTAGCCCCCTAACAAAAAATAAAGGCAAAATCCCCACTGGGGATGGATATTGGGCTTCCTGTAAATGGCAGCAATAACAACAAAATGGAGATTGGTTGACGGACAGGAACAAGATGGGGATTACATGGATGCAATAGTATGGGTCTAAGGGACCCTTTTACAAACTCAATGCACACCAGGCAGGTTCAACATACCTCACTCCTTTTTTCTGCTGTTGGCTTAGAATTTGTGGTATTGTTTCATCACTTTTTGCAATTTTGACTCACTTCCCATTTTCCAGAAAGTAAGTTCTTGGATGTGTACGGAGAAGCACTGGTACTAAAGTTCACCTCACTTGAAAGACTTATGAAACATTTAATGGTTAAGAGCATCAGATACATCAAATGCATTTTGGGGGGGGAAAGCCTTTCCCTTCTTCAGGGCTTGAGCAGTTGATGTTAATAAAGTCGACTTAAGGATTCATGAAGACTAGCGTCTCCTGTTTGCAGCCAGGCTTTAACCATTAGAGTTTTCAAAAAGTCCTTCAAGTGAGATGAATGTTTATACCAGGCATTCCTCCATACACCTATTATAATTTAACATCGGGCGAGGGCTTTCTTTGTGGCTATCAGAGAGGTAGCAGCGAAGGGTTGGAACAGAGGCCATCCATGCTATCTTTATTTTATAAAGGATTTTATTAATATTCAATCCAACAGCCAAGCTCAACAGATAGATGGTTACATTGCATATTGAGCAAAACAGATCATAAAAAAATAAAGAAGGATACTAAAGTCCTACAAGTTCCAAGGAAGGCATTACGTAACAGCAATAAATCAAACGTCATGATCCGGAGTGTCTTGGAACTTTAAAGAAATGCTGCAAAAGAACGAAAATGTCCAAACATAGAATCAAATGCAGCTGAACGCATGACCTTATGCCTAATAAATTTGCATGTAGAGGAAAATACAGTACAAAAATGCAATGATTTTAGCACCGTAACAATCCCAACCAGGACCTTGCCTGGTGGCGTGATAAATTTAGAAGGTAAGCTAGGAAAATGAAACCAAAGAGAGAAAAAGATAAGAAAAAGAGAGGGTAGAAGAGAAGAGGGAGAGTCCACGGGGCGTGCGTCAGGAATGTATTAAATTGAGAGGAGCGCGGTATCGAATCTAGAAGGTTGAATGTACATGCTACATTTTAATCATGGATCTGCTTCTTGGAAAGAAAAATCACTTTTCGGTGGACCAACCAAAACACATTTTCACTTCTTTTGGTCTAGTAGTGCAGGGGTCTCCAAACTTTCTAAAGAAATGGCCAGTTTACTGTCCTTCAGACTTTGGGGAGGAGGGGGGGGGGGACTGTGCCCTGTGGAAGTAAACAATGCCTGATCTTTGGTATTATGGTGAGAAATAGTTGGTTTCAGTGGGCGGAATAGTGCCCTATTTTTGTTGTCAGTTAAAGGAGTAATACCGCGTACACACGAGTGGAATGTCCAACAGAAAAAGTCAGATGGAATCTTTTCATCGTATATTCCGATCATGTGTATTCCTCATCTGACTTTTTTTTCCTGAAAATTCTAGCAGACCTAGAAATAGAGCATGTTTTAAATATTTCCGACGGAACCAATTCCTATCAGGAAAACCGCTGTTCCGACAGACCAAAAACGATGCATGCTCTGAAGCAAGTACGAGACGGAAGCTATTGGCTACTGGCTATTGAACTTCCTTTTTCTAGTCCCGTCGTACGTGTTGTACGTCACCGCGTTCTTGATGCTCGGACTTTGGTGTGATCGTGTGTACGCAAGACAGTTTCAGCGGAATTCCGTCGGAACTCCGTCGGAAAAACCTTCAGCGTTTATTCCGACGGGAAAACCGGTCGTGTGTACGCGGCATTATGCTGAGACTCGAAAATAAAAACCTGTTGTAGCTCAATCAACCCAAGGGTAGCACATGTCTATGACTTCACTCACCATACAACCGTGATTACATAAAAAGTGTTTATTGATATCAAAAAGTAGGAAAAAACTACATGATAAAACATCATACAACCAAAGCATAAAAGATATAAAAAACATTAGGTCCATCCCTGGAAGGGTGGTATATGACCACCAATGTGCAATAGTAATAGAGGAATACTGTGAAAAAATGAAACAAAGTATCCCCAGGCTTGAATGGCCTATTAAAGATGTAGATGATCTTTGTAAAGGGTAGGTTGGACTGTTGATTAGAGAATGGGAATTGGATGAAGAGTTAAGTCACTCCATGATGTGGACACAAAGATATATGATTATTAACTCTCCCGGTCCATGCTAAGAGATTGTAGGTGAAACATCACTGTTTGTAGTAGATGAAGCAAATGAGGAAGTGGCTAGGTGGGGTTTGGGTACCAGTGGTCCAGAGGAGGTGTGCAAATGGGGTGATTTAGTTGCTGAGTGAAAACCAATGCGGTGGTGATCTAATCACTTGAATCATGGAAAGATGACACAATCCTCCATAACCTCCCTCACACTGTACCTAAAATAACCCCTATGAAGACTTGCTCCAGTTCCCCATATCCGATTAGCTGAAACAACTGAAGTTTTAATCAAGGACTAGTCCATTCAAAGTAATAATCGATATACTTATCAGTTCCTGTGAATCCATGGATTCAATGTCCCCGAGTGTATTCCTCCCATTTAATTGGAAACGCCAACCATGCCAAATATGATGGAAACGCGGTGAGGTCAAATGTATGTCATCCAGAGATGGGCCCTGTTAGCCTGACCGGTTTCGCCGATCCCTGCCGGCTGCGTCAGAGGTTCGTTACAGATTGCGGTCCCATTCTCAAGGAATTATGCCCATAATTGGTGTCAATAGAAGGAATAGTGCCCCATTGTTAGTGTCAGTGGCAGGAGGAATTCCTCAAGGGCCAGATAAAGGCAAGCAAGGGGCCACATCTGGCCCCAGGACCACAGTTTGCAAACCACTCCACATCACCTCACACATACATCGTGTACCCAACGGAAAGGAGTGTTAAACCTATCCATGCTCTTTCACTGCCTCCCCACTCTTTTGGGGCCTTTACTCTGTTGCTCCAATGGTGCAAGGCTTGGGCTGAGTAGCCAGTCTACACTCTCCAACACTGTCACATAATTCAAAATATGAAAGAGCACACAAAGGTGAAAGTCCCATAAAAAAAGAGTAATTTTACAAACATATTATAATAAAAAGTCGAAATGCTACTTATTGAAAACATACTTCAGATTCCCCTCAACAGGAAGAATGTGACACAAATATTTCTTTATAGGCCACACGCCAACGCAGAGCCTGCAGGAATGCTAAGCACCTCTCCCGCCATTAGGACTTTCAGTCTACAGCTTGGAAGAACAAAGCCAAAACGGAAACGGGACTGATTTTCCAGGGGTTAGACTCTTTTTTTAAACGGGCATGTGAAATTGAAAAATATAATACAAAATTACATCAGTTAGGGGCTCCAGAGGTTCCACCCTTTGTCTGTTTTGGGCGTAAATACAAAACACTCATAGAAATAGAACATTTGTACCAATGTTTCTTGTGAATAGAATTTCTCAGAATTCCATCTGCAGGTGTTGTTCTTGTTGCCAGGCAACATTTTTTTTTTTGTGAAATGATTTTCAGCCAATGGTTTTCCTTTGTTGATTCTAGTTTTTTGGTCAGGAGACCTCCAAAGTAAGTGTGCACGGGCTTAAATACACCTCAAGAACACCTATTCGCGTAAGGTTCATTGCACCTCTGTAGAAGCTTCCAAACCAGCAATTACACCACAATGGCATAGAATTTGTGATGCACGCTACTGGGTAAAATGAATAATGTAATGGTGTTTCTTTTTGTTCCTAACTTGCTAAAATTTCTTTGAATTCGAAATGCCAACAATTAATTTGCATTATTTTTGCCGGGATTCTAAGCATTAATTGATTCAACAACAATCGTAATGTTCGGCTGTGTAATTACACATCAGGAGCAACTTTTTTTTTCTTTAGCTTTATTAAATTCCATTAAGAAGGCATTATTTGTCTTTATTATTACGAAAACTAGGAGAAAATGATATCTGCAATAAAATCTTTTAAAGGGACTACACTAAACTTTCCCAAGGAACGGATACATACACTATAGTGTCAAAAATATTGGGACACCTGCCTTTACACGCACATTAACTTTAATGGCATCCCAGTCTAAAGGCCTGTACACACGATCGGACTTTTTGACAACAAACATGCAAATTAGCTGTTTTGGAGCAACACCCGACCGTGTGTATGCTCCATCGGACAAACTTTTTCTGTTTCCATCGGACTTTTGTTGGCTGTGCGTGGTCCCCCCCAAAATCCATACCAGACCCTTATCCGAGCACGCAGCCCGGTCAGGAAAAGGGGTGGGGACGAGCGAGCGCCCCCCCCCTTCCTGAGCCGTACCAGACCGCATGCCCTCAACATGAGAGGGTGCTTTGGGGGAGGGGGCTCCCTGCGGCCCCCCCACCACAAAGCACCTTGTCCTCATGTTGATGAGGACAAGGGCCTCAAAGCACCCACCCCCCATGTTGAGGGCATGCAGCCTGGTACGGCTCAGGGGGGGGGCGCTTGCTTGCCCCCACCCGTTTTCCTGACCGGCCAGGCTGCGTGCGCGGATAAGGGTCTGGTATGGATCCTAGGGGGTTCTCCTTAAAATCCATACCAGATTTAAGGGCTTGGTATGCCCCTGGAGGGGAACGCATGCCGTTTTTTTATTTAAAATTTGGCGTGGAGTTCCCCCCCAAGATTCATACCCAACACATTGCCTGGCATTAGCGGGGATCCAAGTCGGATCCCCGCACCAGTGTGAACCTGGCTCGCAAGGTGTTAATCTCGCTGATAAAAGTGGCAAGATTGACACAGTATCAGACAACAATACAGAAGTTGACCAAAGGGTGGTGGTAAAGAGCTGAAAAACCATGTGATTTGGTGAAAGTTGGCTGGAAAAGTCCTGCCGTCTGTATGCAAGACAAACTTATGGCCAACGCCCTTTGTACAAAAATCCAAGGGAAAGTTTGTACAAAGTCCTATCGTGTGTATGGGGCTTTAGTCCGTACGGTTTAATATTGAGTTGGCCCACCCTTTGCAGCTATAACAGCTTCAACTCTTCTGGGAAGGCTGTCCACAAGATTTAGGAGTGTGTCTATGCTTAATTAACCTGGGTGTACTACAGCGTATGCCCATGCGAGTGCTCTGTTTACTTGAGGGTGAAGAGGTGTTCCATGGATCCCCATGCATAGACTCCCATTCATGTCAGTTTGGACGAAGTGGCCACATGGACACAGCCACTGCTCCCAATTTAACATCTGGCCCTGAATGCACAGATGTAAAATTGTGAGTAGCGGCTATGTCCATGCGGCTGCTGCGTCCCAATTGACATCAATGGGACTGCCTGCATAAGTATGCACAGAATGCTTGTGCATCCCCGTGCGGGTAAACACAAACCTCGAATGGGCGTATGTGGCAGTACACCCCCATGTAAACAAGGCCACGATGAAGAGGTGAAATAGCTCCAAATATCCTGGCAAACCCTCTGGACGCCACTGCATATAGCGACCATGAAGGACTGTGCTGCCGGTGTAGTGGTCTGTACACCATACGCCACAAGCCCTGGACTCCATCATAACCATCCATCATAGTGCTTGTAATGGCAAGTGCTCATTGGTCAGCGCAGCCACCATGCTGACCAAGTAAAACGTCCCAGAAGAAAGAAATGCTTCTCATTGGCCAGCATGCTTACGGTAGCCTATGCTTGCATTATGATACTCACTCCAGATATTCAATCCATCATAGTGCTTGCAATGCCAAGTGCCCATCGGTCAGTGCAGCCATGTGACCATGCTGACCAGTGATTGTCCCAGAAGAAAGAAGCGTTCCCCATTGGCCAGCATGGTCACGGTGGCCAATAAGTGCTTGGCATTTCTTGCATTAGGATGAAGGGGTAGTTTGTTTGGCCCCAGCAGCATTATGGATTTTTTTTTTGCTTTGAATTCATTTTATCATTAAAACCTTAGACACTTGGAAATTTGTTTGGTGATCCAATTGGATTACATTTAATTGATTTTCGACTCTGGATCCTCTCTGTTACTGAGGAGAGTGCCTGTTTTGTAGAGTGCTGCTGAACTCTCACTTGCTACAAGTATACAAGCCCCGATGAAAGGGGTTTGTTTAGCCCCCAAAAAACACTTTGGCTATTTCTATGCTGCACCTTTCACTAACCCAGTCTACAACTTTGGGGAATGCTTTGTGATACCGTCCCTCACAAAGATAGGAACTGGGGCAACTCTCCCTCACTTCGTGTTCAACATCATCACAGACATGGGAGGTGGAGGGGGAGGGACTTTCCATCACTCTCGGTTCTAACACCATCACATAGACAGGAAGTGGGTCATTTCCCCTCACTTCCTGTTCTGTCTGGCACCCTCAGATAGACAAGAATTGGGTCAATTTTCATTCTCTTTCTGTTATGTCTGAAACCCTCACATAGACTAGGCCTGCGGTAATTCTCCCTCACTTTCTGTTCAACACAATCACAAACAGCGGGGGGGGGGGGCAACTTTCCTTCACTCTCTGTTCTGTCTAACAACCTCACATAGACAAGAAGTGGGGCAATTTTCCTTCTCTTCCTGTTCTAACATCCTCACATAGACATGGTGGGGCAACTTTCCATCACTCCCTGTTATGTCTGACACCCCCTCACATAGACAAGAACTGGAGCAGTTCTTCTTGTTCTGTCTGGCACCTTCACATAGACAGGAAGTGAGGGAAAATTGCCCCACTTCTTGTCTAACATCCTCATATAGACATGGTGAGGCAACTTTCCACCACTCCCTGTTGTGTTTAAAACCATCACATACACAGGAAGTGGGGCAATTTTCTCTCACTTTCTTTTTCTTTCTGGCAACATCGCATACTGTAGACAGGGAGTGGGGCAAGTTTACATCATTTCCTGTTCAGTCTCACATAGATAGGAAGTGGGTAAATTCTTGCTCACTTCCTGTTCAACACATCACAGACATGGGGGGGGGGGGGGGCAACTGTCCATCATTCTCTGTTATGTCTGACACCCTCACATAGACAAGAAGTGGGGCAATGTTCCTTCTTTTCCTGTTTTAACATCCTCATATAGACATGGCGGGGCAACTTTCCATCACTCCCTTTTACGTTTGAAATCCACACATAGACACGAAGTGGAGCGATTCTCCCTCACTTCCTGTTCTGACTGAAACCCACACCCCCAAAATGTGTTGGCTATTTTTATGTTGCACCTTTCACCACCCAGTTTACAAATTTGGGGGATGTGTTGTGATGCCTACCCTCACATAGAAAACAACTGGGGCAATTCTTCCTCACTTCATGTTCAACACTATCACAGAAATGGAGGGGGGGGGGCATGTTCCATCACTCTTTGTTCTGTCTGACACCATCACATAGACAGGAAGTGGGGCAAATTTCCATCACTTCCTGTTCAGTCTGACACCTTCACATAGACAAGAAGTGGAGCAATTGTCCTTCTCTTCCTGTTCTAACATCCTCATATAGACATGGTGGGGCAACTTTCCATCACTCCCTGTTATGTGTGACACCCACACAGACAAGAATTGGGGAACATGTCTCTAACTTCCTGTTCTGCCTGACTTCTTCGCATAAACAGGAAATGAGAGAAATTCTCCCTCACTTTCTGTTCTATCTGACAACCTCACATAGACAGGGAGTGGGGCAAGTTTCCATCACTTCCTGTTCTGTCTAACAACCTCAGATAGGCAGGAAGTGGGGAAATTCTTGCTCACTTCCTGTTCTGTCTCACATACTCAAATGAACAGTATGTGGGGAGATACTCCCTTACTTCCTGTTCTACCTATAAAATAAACAAGGGTCAAGTAGAAATTTGCTGAATGAGGACATAAGCAAGGTAGTGTTGCCACCTCATCCCTTTAAACCCGAATACATCTGAATTACACAGGTTCTGAGGCTAATTTAATGCACATATGGCACTAAGTGAGTTTAATTACCACCTTAATTAGCCACAGAACCTGTGTAATTATAATGGGTTTGGTTTTGGGGGATGAGGTGGTAACCCTAATGCCCTGTACACACAACCGGTTTTCCCGTCGGAATAAACTCTGAAGGTTTTTCCGACAGAGTTCCGACGGAATTCCACTCTAGCTGTCTTGCCTACACATGGTCACACCAAATTCTCACCGTCCAGAACGCGGTGGCGTGCAACACATACAACGGGACTAGAAAAAGGAAGTTCAATACCCAGTAGCCAATAGCTTCCGTCTCGTACTTGCTCCAGAGCATGCGTTGTTTTTGGCCCGTCGGAACAGCATATGGACGAGCGGTTTTCCCAAAAAGGAATTGGTTCCCTCAGAAAAATTTAGAACATGTTCTCTTGCTAGGTCCGTCAGAATTTTCGACGTATAAAGTCGGATGGGGCCTACATACGATCGGAATATACGATGAAAAGCTCCCGTCGAACTTTTTCTGTCGGACGTTCCGCTCGTGTGTACGCGGCATTAGGCAGGGGTTCCTTCTTTTGCCCGTACTGTACATACCTAAAGACAAAAGTTTTGCCTGGGGTAACATTTTAGTAAATATTGCTTACCGCTGAGCGACACAGACAGTGTTCCTCTGAGCGAAATTAGCCTTGAAAAGTATCCTGAACACTGCGGAATACACAATGATGTGGACTGGTGCCGATTGTCCCTCATAATTTGATGAAATGTCACTCGGCGGCACCCCCCCCGTACAATGGGAATCTTAATATCTGCCATCTCTCTATCCCTACTGCGAATAGATATTAGCGGCACAGCTATACAATTAAAACTCGAAACAGTTGGCTGGCTTACTGAATGCAAACAGATTTTCAACTTTCCAAAGAAAAAGGGAAATCCATCGCTTGGCGGAGTCCTGACGCAGCGGTTGATGTGATGGAGCTTTGGGTGGGGAGGGAGGGGGGGGGGAACTCTTAGAGGAGAAGAGGGGACATGGGTGTGAGACACACCTCTCCATCAGTGCATCAGGTTTTCAGCCCTGCTGCTTCAGGTTTTGATCTGCCTGGCACCTCTGGCAGTGATGTATTTTTCTCCGGGCGCCTTCCTTGGCCTGCTCCATCTGTTGGCTGATTAAAGATCTTCTCTCTTCATTTTCAAGGTTATCCGCTAGATGTAAAACATCTGCTGTTGTTCTGCAGCTACCCAGGCATGTTTTAATCAGAGACAACCCAAGATTTCTGTCTCCCTCTCCTTCCCGATAAGAAGCATTAACCGTCAATTAGCACAACTCTTTCTGTATCTTTCTTAGTCCCGGGGTTCGCGTTGGACACATACGTCTTATACAAGAATTAGTCGGCGGGAGCACAAAAGCTTTTACAACTTATTTATTAACTTATTATACGCTGCCCATAGACCAGAGCAAATTTTTACATTTTTGCTATGGGCTTATTTATTTGACAATAACTTTGTCTATAATTAAAATAACAAAATGGCACATACAGTATATCCTTTTTTTTTTTAGATATACAAGGCTTTTGATTCCATTGTTTTTGCAAACATTATTTTACTTTTTTATGCATTTCTTAGATCAAAAATCGGCCCGCTGTTTGGCAAAAATCTAAAAATCTTGCAAAAATGATTTAATTGTTTTATTTATTCCATAAAATATTTATTCCATTCCCACAAAAATGGGCCTGTTATTCAGCAATACCTTTGTGGTTATTTAAAATAAAAAAGTAATCGATATATTATTATTTTAGGATACGCAAGGCTTTGCTTTGATGAAATTGTCTTGCAAAAATCATTTTATTTTTTATAGACTTCCTAGACCCAAAATTGGCCTTTTATTTAGAAAAAAAATCTTGCAAAAGTTATTACATTTTTAAAATTTTTTTTCTATTGACAAAAACGGGCCTGTTATTTTGCAATATCTTTGTCATTATTATTATTATTATACAGGATTTATATAGCGCTAACAGTTTACACAGCGCTTTACAACATGAAGGCAGTTACAATACAATTCAACACAGGAGGAATCAGAGGGTCCTGCTCGTTAGAGCTTACAATCTAGGAGGCATTACTTAAAATAACAAAGTAATATATACTGTGTGTGTGTGTATATATATATATATATATATATATATATATATATATATATACACACACACATATAGTATACTGTATATAATGTATAATATATATATATATATATATATATATATATATATATATATATATATATATATATACACAGTGCCAAAAGTATTCCCACCCCTTGAAATTTTCCACATTTTGTCATGTTACAACCAAAAACGTAAATGTATTTTATTGGGATTTTATGTGATAGACCAACACAAAGTGGCACATAATTGTGAAGTGGAAGGAAAATTATAAATGGTTTTCAATTTTTTTTACAAATAAATATGTGAAAAGTGTGGCGTGCATTTGTATTCCGCCCACTTTACTCTGATACCCCTAACTAAAATTGCGTGGAACCAATTTCCTTCAGAAGACACCTAATTAGTAAATAAAGTCCACCTGTGTGTAATTTAATCTCAATATAAATACAGCTGTTCTGTGAAGCCCTCAGAGGTTTGTTAGAGAACCTTAGTGAACAAGTAGCATCATGAAGGCCAAGGAACACGCCAGACAGGTCAGGGATAAAGTTGAGAAGTTTCAAGCAGGGTTAGGTTATAAAAAAAAAAACATATCCCAAGCTTTGAGAATCTTACTGAGCACTGTTAAATCCATCATCCATCCGAAAATGGAAAGTGTATGACACAACTGCAAACCTACCAAGACATGGCCGTCCACCTAAACTGACCGGCCGGGCAAGGAGAACATTCATCATGAGGCAGAGGCAGAGATCCACGGCTCATGTAGGAGAATCTGTTCACAGGACAACTATTAGTCGTGTTCTCCACAAATCTGCCCTTTATGGAAGAGTGACAAGAAGAAAGACATTGCTGAAAGAAAGCCATAAGAAGTCCCGTTTGCAGTTTGTGAGAAGCCATGTGGGGGACACAGCAAACATGTGGAAGAAGGTGCTCTGGTCAGATGAAACCAAAATTGAACTCTTTAGCCTAAAAGCAAAACATTATGTGTGGCAGAAAACTAACACTGCACATCGCCCTGAACACACCATCCCCACCGTGAAACATGGTGGTGGCAGCATCATGTTGTGGGGATGCTTTTCTTCAGCCGGGACAGGGAAGCTGGTCAGAGTTGATGGGAAGATGGATGGAGCCAAATACAGGGCAATCTTAGAAGAAAACCTGTTAGAATCTGCAAAAGACTTGAGACTGGGGCGGAGGTTCACCTTCCAGCAGGACAACGACCCTAAACATACAGCCAGAGCTACAATGGAATGGCTTAGATCAAAGCATATTCATGTGTTAGAATGGCCCAGTCACAGTCCAGACCTAATGCCAATTGAGAATCTGTGGAAAGACTTGAAAATTGCTGTTCACAGACGCTCTCCATCCAATCTGACAGAGCTTGATCTATTTTGCAAAGAAGAATGGGCAAAAATGTCCCTCTCTAGATGTGCAAAGCTGGAAGAGACATCCCCAAAAAGACTTGCAGCTGTAATTGCAGTGAAAGGGGGTTCTACAAAGTATTGATTCAGGGGGGCGCCATACAAATGTACCCCACACTTTTCACATATTTATTTGTAAAACAAATTTGAAAACCATTTATCATTTTCCTTCCACTTCACAATGATGTGCCACTTTGTGTTGGTCTATCACATAAAATCCAAATAAAATACATTTACGTTTTTGGCTGTAACATGACAAAATGTGGAACATTTTAAGGGGTATAAATACTTTTTCAAGATACTGTGTGTGTGTGTATATATATACACAGTATCTCACAAAAGTGAGTACACCCCTCACATTTTTGTAAATATTTTATTCTGCCTTTTCATGTGACAACACTGAAGAAATGACACTTTGCTACAATGTAAAGTAGTGAGTGTACAGCTTGTATAACAGTGTAAATTTTCTGCCCCCTCAAAATAACTCAACACACAGCCATTAATGTCTAAACCGCTGGCAACAAACATGAGTACACCCCTAAGTGAAAATGTCCAAATTGGGCCTAAAGTGTCAATAATTTGTGTGGTCACCATTATTTTCCAGCACTGCCTTAACCCTCTTGGGCATGGAGGTCACCAGAGCTTCACAGGTTGTCACTGGAGTCCTCTTCCACTCCTCCATGACGACATCACAGAGCTGGTGGATGTTAGAGACCTTACGCTCCTCCACCTTCCATTTGAGGATTCCCCACAGATGCTCAATAGGGTTTAGGTCTGGAGACATGCTTGGCCAGTCCATCACCTTTACCTCAGCTTCTTTAGTAAGGCAGTGGTCATCTTGGAGGTGTTTTTGGGGTCGTTATCATGTTGGAATACTGCCCTGCGGCCCAGTCTCTGAAGGGAGGGGATCATGCTCTGCTTCAGTATGTCACAGTACATGTTGGCATTCATGGTCCCCTCAATGAACTGTAGCTCCCCAGTGCCGGCAGTACTCATGCTCTAATTGGCTTAAAAAAGGGTGGGCTAGTGGTGCAGAACACACCCACTATTCGCTATTGTCTTCCTGCTTCTCCTCCTGGCCAATCCCGGCTCAGGGAGCGGGTCCTGAGACCTGATTGGCTGACAGGAGAAGCGATCCTATTGGCCGCGGAGAAGGAAGATGAAGGAGATGCAGGAGAAGCCGTGCCGTCCTTAAGTTGAGGAAGGAGGAGGTGCAGAGGCCCGCCGCCCTTGGGAAGCCAGCGGCCTAGATGGGGTAAATGCGGGGACCGATCGACCGACGGGGGGAGGGGGCAGATGCGGGAGACCTGACCGACCGCCGGGGGGGATTGGCAGCGGACAGATTGCTGCCCCCAACCAAAAATATACCACCAGCCGCTACTGCCTGCATCCCTTAGATGTGATTTCCCTTTGGGAGTATCTCATTAAAAATGACATTTTTGTCGCAGGGGATGCCCAAAATCTGACCTGCATCTTAATGCAGACTTCTGAGAAAATTAATAAGCCAATCCCACGTGTAGGAAATTACATTTCTGGGAGGGGCGTTCTGTACACCATCTGTGTTGCCATATTGCATTCTACAGAAAGTTACAGCACAGCAGACTGAAAAGGAAAGGTAATTTTAATAACATTCAATTACGATATGACTTATGTAGCAATTTTATATGCTATATACATTTTTTTTGCTATTTTTTTCCCAATCTAATTGGAGTCTTTTAAGTGAATGCTCTGATTTGAACACATCTGCAATGTTTGCTGGATTAGCCTTTCACCAACAACTCTTCACATTTGGCTGGGAATCGATCTGTAAAGGTGGACTTTCTGGATTAGGCACGTCTGCAATGTTTCTTGGATAGTTCAGTGAGCTATTTTATTTGTTTTTTGAAGTTGCTTATAAAAAAAAAAAATGTGTAACTTGCTGCAGGATTTAAAAGGTCAGTTTGGAAAAAGTCATGAAGAGCGTACCTAGAGAAAAACTCATCTGTTTTCCATAATAGTGAAGAGTCTGAACTCCCTGAACCTTTATTTTACACCGAAAAAAAAAGCTATTTAAAGCCCATCTCTGGGGAAAGGAACAATGATCCCTTGCCACTGAGCTGCATGGGTTAGATGCTTGTTGTAGGGGACTGGAAAGAGCAGTTTTACGTATCCCATCCTCCACTTCCCTGGAAGACGGAACCCACCTCTACTCCTCTGTGCTCCAGTGGTGGACTGTCCCTTAAAGTCCTCATGTAGAATGCAGGATAATGCTCTTGTTCTTGGTGACTTTAGAGGGCCTGTGGCCACCAACGCATAGGGGAGAAAGGAGGATGCCCCAAGGGATAGTATGGGCAGGGAACCAGCACAGGATGGATGGAAAATTAGTGCAAAATATGTATAAAAATATATAAATTTTATTAAATATAGACATCTAAAAACATTTATAGGAACAGGAACAAAAATGTAGAAATACAGCTGCTGGATGCTGCAGCAAACGATGACTCTAAGGACTCAAGGTCAAAGGAGAAACGTAGCTGTAGCAAACAACCCTCTTTTCTCTACTATCTTGTTTTTGGGATGTGGCCATAGGTGTGCGCAGCCTATTGTATTAGGGTGTGCACCTCAAAGCTCCAACACATATGCCTTTGTGACATGTTAACCAGCCTCTTCCCCACTTGTCATCCTAAAACAATGGGGGGGGGGAGCACAATGGGGGGGGGGGGGAGCAGGTGAACACACAGGGGGACCTTGGCAGCAGAAAGAAAAGGAACTGGGACAAGAGGGGTGGCATACATTGGTACCAATCCCCTGTATTTTCCTCCCGTGGCTGCTGAATATCGGTGAGAAGAAGAGGAGAAGCCTTCTTTCAGCTGCTGCAGAAGAAAATACAGATCGGTCCCTTCATTTCCACTCTAGCCACCTATCCTGTCCAGGTTCTGGGGGTCGGCAAGTAAGGATCGCGGCTTACCTGTCACCTGCCCACAATTGATGGGTTGCCAACTCCAGGAATAGGGTGTGCCCAGGCACACCTGGCACACCCCTTGCGCACGCCTATGGATGTGGCCTTCAGGATTAGCCTCTCAAATAGTTTCTTTTTCAAAACATTTTTCTACCAAAGCATAGGGGAGAAGAAGCTGGCTGGGCAGAGCCTGCTGGGGTGGAGGATTGGGTATGTAAAGGTGCTTATCCACATCCTCTAGACCAAGGTTCTCCAAACTTTCTAAACAAGGGGCCGGTTTACTGTTCTTCAGACGTTGGGGGGGCCAGACTGTGGCCATTGGCAGTAGAGAAGGTCAGCAAGAAAAAACAATGCCCCATCTTTGGTGCCAATGGGAGGAATTGTGCCCCGTCGTTGGTGTCAGTGGGGGAATTGTGTCCCATCATTGGTGTCAGTGGGGGGGGAATTGTGCCCCATCGCTGGTGTCACTGGGAGAATTCATGCCCTATTGTTGGTGTCATTGGGTCCAATTGTTGGTGTCATTGGGAGGAATTGTGCTCCATCATTAGTGTCAGTGGGAGAAATTCTGCCCCATCATTGGTGTCAGTGGGAGGAATTGTGCCCCATCATTAATGTCAGTGGGAGAAATTGTGCCCCATCGTTGGTGTCATTGGGAACAATTGTTGGTGTCACTGGATAACTGAGGCATTGGGAGGAATTGTGCCCCATCGTTGGTGTCAGTGGGGGAATTGTGCCCCATCATTGGTGTAAGTGGGGGGGGAATTGTGCCCCACCGCTGGTGTCACTGGGAGAATTCATGCCCTATCGTTGGTGTCATTGGGTCCAATTGTTGGTGTCATTGGGAGGAATTGTGCCCCATCGCTGGTGTCAGTGGGAGGAATTGTGCCCCATCATTAGTGTCAGTGGGAGAAATTCTGCCCCATCATTGGTGTCAGTGGGAGGAATTGTGCCCCATCGTTGGTGTCATTGGGAACAATTGTTGGTGTCACTGGATAATTGAGGCATTGTGAGGAATTGTGCTCCATCGTTGGCATCATTGGGGGGAATTGTGCCCCTTCACTGGTGTTGGGGAGGGGGGTTATGCCCTATTGTTGGTATCAGTGGATGAAACAAGGCTCCAAGGGCCAGATAAAAGCAAGCAGAGGGCCACATACAGCCCAGGGCCACACTTTGGAGGAATAGGGCTAATTGATCCCAGAGGCGGCAGCGGTGAGAGGGACAGCAGGTGTTTGGGGACAAGGAGGGGTAGCAACTATACTGGGGCATTTTTACCTTTAAATGGACCTTCACTCAAAAGCAAAAGTACCGCTCATACTGTTCTCCACCCTTGACACTTTTTTTTTTTTTCACTTCCTTACTTCTCGCCTAGATGAGAAAAAAAAAAATCTCCTCCCCACCCACAGCCTTCTGTAACACATTACACATCCTAGGAGGCTGCAGAACAGTGCCCAGTGCACTTCCCTGCACAGTCTTGAGCATGCACAGTGGGGTGCTACATGTGATTCTTCAGAAAGCCACAGCCGACTCCTAAATCCAAGATGGCGGCACCAGGGATCTGAAGCAGTAAGAAGAACTGGCTGCAGGAAGACAGTGCTGGACCTCTGGCACTGGTAAGTTCCTGATTTTTAGAATTTGGCTGCTACAGTATTTGTCGCTACTTTTTTAAAAATAGGTGAGGCTTAACCACTTCAATACCGGGCACTTTCCCCCCTTCCTGCCCAGGACAATTTTTAGCTTTTAGTGCTGTCGCACTTTGAATGACAATTGCGCGGTCATGCAACACTGTACCCATATTAAATTTTTGTCATTTTCTTCCCACAAATAGAGCTTTCTTTTGGGGGTATTCGATCACCTCTGCGGTTTTTAATTTTTGCGCTATAAACGAGAAAAGAGCGACAATTTTGAAAAAAAAAAAAAACTGATGGCACTGATAGGCAGCACTGACGGCTCTCATAGGCGGCACTGATGGGCACTGATAGGTGGCACTGATGGGCACTGATAGGCAGCACTGATGGCTCTCATAGGCGGCACTGATGGACACTGATAGGTGGCACTGATGGGCACTGATAGGCAGCACTGATGGCTCTGATAGGCGGCACTGATGGGCACTGATAGGTGGCACTGATGGGCACTGATAGGCAGCACTGACGGCTCTCATAGGCGGCACTGATGGGCACTGATAGGTGGCACTGGATTGGCAGCACTGATGAGCTAGTGACAGGCTTTACGGAGTGGCACTGATTGGCACTTTGATGGGGCACTGACAGGCATCACTGATGGGGTACTGTTCCTCAGTTCGTCCTGGGTGAGGTCAGTTCGTCCTGGGTGTATGTCGCTTTAGAGCTGTACAGGAGACGGTAGAAAGAAACAAAGTGACTTTGGCACTTTTTTTGGCACTGATCTGTACTTTCATGGGCACTGACAGGCTTTATAAAGGGGGACAGGCTGGCAGGTAATGGGCATTAATTGGCACCTTTTGATGGGAGCTGTGCTGATAATCAATGTGCTGATTATCAGCGCAGACACCCCCCTCTGACAGGGAGAGGCGCCGATCGGCTTTCCCTGTCAGCGTGAACTGAGGAAAGCCGTTTACCGGCACTTCCTGGTTCATGCGATGATCAGCTGTGATTGGTCACAGCTGATCACATGGTATAAAGCCTCTATCAGAGGCTTCATACCACGATCGGAGTTGACACACTGCACCTCCGATCGCTGTGCTGCGCACCCCCGTGGGCATGCGCCGGCTCCGCCATCCTGATCACGTCATATGATGTCCGGTCAGTATAACTAAACCACTTTGCTGCCGTCATTCTGCTACAGGGCGGCGGCAAGTGGTTAAAGAGGAACTTTACTCGCCCTTACGGTGGTCCCACCCCCTTCCCCCCCTGGGCTTTCCTCAGGGCCGGCACTTTCTTTTGCATCTTTGCACACAAGCGGAAAAGCCTGCATATGGCCATATTTCATTTGGGTCCTGAATGCCATTGCAAATCTGTGGCATAAAAAGATAATGGAGCATAAGTCATTCCCACCTAAGCAAGAGTTTAGGAATATAGGGAAACAAATAATAAAGCACATAAAGTGATTGTAAACCTTTTTTGTTTTAGTAATAAACACAGTGCTTTTTTTCTCAGGGAATAGGTGCAGGAACTCCCTCCTTTTTGAATCATCCCTTGTCTCCGCCCCCTACACGCCTCTGAGCACCGACCTTGGGTTCCACCTCCCAGTACCCTCCCTTCCAGAGAATATGGAACCAAGTAATTTGTATAGAATTTGATACTGATAACAAGAAAAGCAATAAAATAGATCCCCTGCAGCCAACAACAATAGACAGCTCCCATTCAGGGGCAAAACTACCACCATAGCGACCCATGCGGGCGCTATGGGGCCCGCAGCCGAGTGGGGCCCAGTGAGGATGAGAGCACCGCTGGCACAGTCTCCCAGCCAGGGGAAGAGAGAGGAGAGAAAGAGGCGAGCTGTCCGTATCAGCAGAGAGCTGAATTGCCCGATGTAAGAGCTTTTATTAGAACTTCCAGTGTTCCCGGGGCTCATCGTCACATAGCTCCACCTCTTGGCCCGGCACCTTTGATAGACAGAACGCCGATCCAATGCGGGACATGTGATGTCATCAAAGGCGTCGGGCCAAGAGGTGGGGCTATGTGACGATGAGCCCCGGGTATACGGGAAATTCAAATGAAAGCTATTACAGCGGGCAATCCCACTCTCTGCTGATACGGGTGGCTTGCCTCTTCCTCTGCATAGGTGGGGCTGTATGGGGCACAGGCAAACCAGGCTATATTGGGCACAGGTCATGCTGCATGGGGCACAGGTCACGCTGCATTGACACTAGGGCAGCTGTGGAGGGGGGGCTGTTTGCAGGGGGGCCCCATACAACATTTTGCCATGGGGCCCTGCTTTTTCTAGTTACGCCCCTGCTCCCATTCAATAACATACCCCCAGCGACAATAGACCCCCACTAACAATAATAGATTTCCCAACCGCCAGCAACAATCGACCCCTCCTTCAACAGTAGATCCCTTCCAGCAACAAGTAACCCCCCTCCCACAACAATAGATCCCCCCAGCGACCATAGATCCCCCAGCATTAAGCATCAGTAGTCCCTCCAGCATACTATAGTACCCCTCACCATTACATACATTCTGTGCTGGAGGTGCCGGAACTGCGTTCCCCCGCAGTCCTGCTAAAAAAAAGCCCTGAATAAACATGTTATACTTACCCTCTTCTGGGGTCCCCCCGGCAACTCCTCCCTGCCGAATACCCCCCATAGCAAGCCTCTTCCTATGAGGGCACTTGATCCCAAGCCACGCTGCCTGCATCTATAGACACAGACAGTTCCCAATCCGCTCCCACATCACAGGATTTGAATGAAAGCAGCAGGAGCCAGTGACCTCTGCTGCTATTTATCTGCCCTGTGGGGAAGGAGAGAGCTGAGAGAGCCGCTGCTGCTGGATCAAGCTCAGGCTCAGGTAAGTATAATGGAGGGCCGGGGGGGGGGGGGGGATCCTGTAGCTTAAGTTTTTTAGAGCCACTTTAATTATTTTTAAATCTAATGGGGCGTACACACGGTCGGACTTTTCACCTACAAAAGTGCAACGGACGCCGACGGACTAAAGCTGGCTGGTAATCCGATCGTGTGTGGGCTTCTTCGGACTTTCAGCGGACTTTTTCAGCCTCAAATCCGACGGACTTTAGATTTGAAACATGCTTCAAATCTTTACGTCGTAACTACGACGGACCCCGAAGTCCGCTCGTCTGTATGCTAGTCCGACGGACAAAAAAACGACGCATGCTCATAAGCAAAAACTAAACGGAAGCACTCGGTCTAGTAAAACTAGTGTTCGTATTGTAGGTAGCACATTCATCACGCTGCAAAATCTGTGATCGTTGAATGCAGCGCATTTTATTTCTTCTTTACGAATGCTATAAAGAACGAAGATGTTTTGCTGTTCATATTCAGAGTTCTCCCAAACAGATTTCTGGATTCTTTTTCTCTTTGATCTCATGAATGACATGGTATGCTTTTTCAAAACAATGTTTCCATAGTAATAATACTTTTAATTTTTAATTTTTTTGGTGGAGTCATCTTTTCTTGTAATTTTTATCCAGATATTTATTTTATGATTGTTGTGGAACTTTTTTTCTGTTTATCTCTAATTTTTTTGGTAAAGTTACCACAGGGAACCCATTTTTATATATATTTGTTACATTTTTTTTAATGTTTGTAAAGTTACCACAAAGAACCCTTTATATTTTTTGTTTTTATAGTGATTTTTTTTTGTTTTTATATAAAGTTAACCCAAAGCACCGTTTTTGGTTATGTATCTTTTTTTTTTTAAATACTTACCACTCGAACATTATTAACATTATTTTAATCTATTTTTGGTGTGTTTTTGCAAAATCAATGAGATTGTTGTCCCTTGTTAATTTAAAACATTGTGTCTAAAATCTATGATTTAAAATAAAAAACCTAAACTCAAAAAAGATCCATTTATTTATGGTCTAAATAAAATAAAGAGGAAGTCAACGCTGGCAAAAGTATGTGTACAAGAAAATGGGGATCTTGAGGAGTCCATATAAGAGGGAGCACAATCTGGTCCAAGAATCCCAGAGATCAACAGCACCAGCAGATGATATAGATGTCCCCAGACTGTGGTACTACAACAGCCTGCGTCTTCTGTCAGACCAGACTGAACCCAGGTCATCACTTTCTTCTCTTCCCTGCAGCCTTTCCTCCACGCTGCCCTGCAGCCTTCCCTGCAGCCTTCCCTGTAGCCTTCTTTGGAGGCTGTGGCTCTGGTGTTTCAGTTGTGGCAGGAGGAGGAGGAGGAGGAGGAGGAGGAGGAGGAGGAGGGGGGGCTGCCTCATGTAGTTGGGTGTTTCGTGTTAGCGTGCCCTGCAGCCCCTTCTGGATTGTTTCCCCAAATAGTCGCTCACAAATGAGGCGCTGCTCCCAATCCATTTGAAGAAGCCTGCTGGCTAAGTAGCAGCCATAGGACTCTTCCGCTTCGGGGGGGCTCCTTAAAAAACGGGTGGCCTCTTGCATGAGGCGCAGGGATGCCTCCTGTGTGACCGTCCCCTTCCTGGCCCTTTTTTTGGGAAGGTGGAGGGGAGGCACTTGGGATTGGGTCAGGCTCCTACTGGGCCCAGCCACCTCACTTGGCCCAGCCACCTCACTGGGAGCAGCCACCTCCTGCCTGACACTGGGCCCAGCCTCCTCCAGGATGATGGTGAATCCGGCCTCCTCCAGGCTGTCCATGGGCCCGGTCTCCTCCTGCCTGCCACTTTCCCCACATTCCTCCTGGATGGACTCATCCTGTGTATAAAAAAAGGACAATAGTTTTAGTTTCTTTTTTTGGGTTCATCAATGACACACAGTTTGCTTCTCATGACTAGCAAATTCAATGTGAATACATCTCTTTAATAAAAGAGTCTAATCAGACACCCTAATTATTTCAAGCAGGTGCCAAACATATTTAGCCACTACTGTCAATTGATATGTATACACAATTTTGAGTGCAAAATTATTTTAGACAATTATAACATCCAGTTAACATCATTAATATTAGTACAGTAAATATTTTGTAAAATATTTTACCTGACTCCAGATGGTCATATTCGGTTCATCCAGGATGGAAGACCCAGCTTGCTCCTCATGAGCCTCTGCTGGGGTGGAGGGAAGGGTGGAGGGAAGGGTGGAGGGAAGGGTTGAAAGTGATGCCCTGGCTTCATTCTGGTCATCAAGAAAACGGAGTTGATTGTAGTACCACAGCCTGGGTACATAAACATCATCTGCTGATGCTCCTGATCTCATTGATTCCTGGATCTTCTTATGTTCCCTCTTATACATGTTCCTCAAGACCCCAATTTTCTTGAGCAATGTCTCCATTGTTGCTTCCGGGATGGTCGCCTGGGCAAAGGACAGAAGTCTCTCCAGCGTTGACTTCCTCACATGCTTTGCATAATACTGAGGGTGTTTCACCTCCCACAAATTCCTCATCTCTCGATATTTAGAAATAAAAGCAGTAAGGAACTCTGGATCCTTAAATAGGGGATTCATTATATCTGGAAAAGATAAAGTCACAAGACAAAAAACACTTATTAGG